>CM031244.1:451546703-452146703 GCA_018340775.1 Taxus wallichiana var. yunnanensis | reverse complement strand
TTGATAGAACATTTTCATGGATCAATAAAAACTATTATTGATTTAATACGGGTATGGATTTGAGAAATATTTGCAAGGATGTAGATTTTTCTAGTTGGAAAAAGGTAAAAATCAATACATGTGGTTGTATCAACCACTCCCTTCTAGAGAGACCGTGGGAACACACTATAATGATCTTCATTTTAGGATTATATAGAAAATAGATTGACCATGAATCCATTTTTGTTATAATAGATAGATTCTCCAAAATTTCTCATTTTATTGCATGCATGAAGAATAGTGATGCTAATCACATAACTAATTTTTTTAGGGAAGTTTTCAAGTTGCATGAATTTTCTAAGAGCATAGTATATGGTTAGGATATAAATTTTGTTGGAAATTCCCAAATGACATTATGGAATATTTTGGATACCCAGGTTGCAATTCAATTCTACATACGGTCATCTCCAAATAGATTGTAAACACAAGTGGTCAATAAAAGTATTGGAAATCTATTGTAGTGTTTGATGGGAGGAAAGCTAGTGCCAAGGTATTCAATCTTGGTGGGAGCTAAATTTTCTTACAAAAATTGTTCAATGGAAGCACTAAAAGGAAACCATTTCATAGTGTGTATGTGTGTAGCCCAAGAGGAGTTTCAAAAATGTGTGACATCAATGACGTGACTAATTTTTTGAATATATGCATGTAATACACCAACAAGTGAAAGATCCATTAGAAAATAACACTACAAGATACAAAAACATGTCAAATAATTGTTAAAAAAGAGAACAAGACTTTAAAATGGGTGATATGGATTTAGCTCATTTAAGGAATTGATTTAACCTAAATTGGTTAATATCTAGAGATGTAGTAATCAATTGAATATTATCCTAATCAACTAGTTTCCAAGGTTAATTGCAACAATATCGGGATAATACATGAAACAAGATAGATAATGATAAATAAATGAAATGCGGTACTAACAATGAGGAGGATAAGAGGACTTAGTTGATATTATGATTTCTATGCTGATTTAGGTTGGCGTGATGACTGGTAATGACCTAACAGAGCCTCACTACAAAATTTTTGATTGAATAGTTACCTAGCCCAAAGTGTATGGTATGGCCCAAAGCATACCCCGTTATGGCCCTTTCCATACACTTCCTTCCCTTTATGTTATATGCTCATGATTTTTATGGGTATGTGTGTTACTTCTGATATGATCTTGTGTGTAATTTGGATATTTGACATTGTATGAGGCTTTTTGTGTAGCTGATTCAATCTTTAAAACCCTAGATGGTGATAAAGTCATGAAAAAAAAATGTTAGGTGGGTTATGGGCACCCTTGTGCACCATTGATGTCACCACTACTACAAAGAGGGCTCAAACAACATGTCATTATCACCTACTATGTGATATCTATAATGTATGTAATAAAATTGATAATCACATTGTTGCAATAATGAGAGTGTACTTGATCTCTTACCCTAGCTTGACTTGAATTTGATAATGTGGCTATCAATCTTGCAACCCCGATTAGATGACTACCCTAGATTGAGTATGTTGAGTATCCGGAGCTTAATGGAACATTGGAGACATTTTTTTATGATTGTGTTTAGTGTTATCTCATTAGGATGCTAGGTGTCAAGTAAAATGAATGCATTTTTTCATTGGGAGATGAATAACTTGATTATATATGTGTTCCAAATCTTAAAAAATTGAATAATGTTGACTAGAAATGTACCATAGGGATTCAAATTATAAAACATTTCATTAAAGAAAGAGGGACCAAATTGGCCATGTAGGCCCATAACATATAAACGTTATGGCCCTTCCTATCCGTTATGGTCCTAGATGCATGTGCAAGTGATTTGAAAGTTGGAAATGTGATATGTGAGGGTATATCCTAATTTGACAGATCAATATGACTTTTGTGTGAAAAAGTATGTTGTGTATGCAAGCAAGAATGAAAAAGATATAGCTAAGGATAAGATAATTTGTCACACTGAGCAAGTTTGGACTAGTGTAAGAGTTTTGTATAATTTTATTGTTGTAAGACATGAATTACCAAAATGAGTGTTTACATTTTCCCCATTTAAGTATGGAATTGAAAATTGTGTGCTTAAAGGAAAATTCACCTGAGTGTGTAGACACACTTTTCCTTCACTCGAATCACCTTGTGCTTGTGCTAGGAATTTTTCTTTATTCGATTGTGTTTATTGTTCCAGACGAGTAATTGTAGTAACAATAGTGTAGTTAGTGTCCATATTATAGGAAATTGAACTTTAACATGAAAAAATTGAACTTAGCTCATAAAAATAGCAATATGTCTAGTAAAAATAAAAACAAAGGAAAGAGTACACCTGATTGTTTTACAAGAGAGGGAGATAGAGTACTCCCACTACCATTTCCACGAAGATTTTCTAAACTTTGTGTTGGATCTATTTCGAAGGACTTGGGGGTGGGCATTCCCTAGTTGGAAGGTGCCAAGAACAATAGAAAGAAGTGCAAATGCACCCCACATGGTGAAGATAACTATATGGAGAGAGTTGTAGTTGCTCCACATCCCTTCACTAAAATATGAGCAATAGGAATTCAATCCTATAAGGATAGTAGTCACCTCGACTCTTCCCAAGACCCACAGATAAGTGTCATTGTAGATGAACATGAACCCAATTGATTTTTAAATGATGACATTATGTACTGAGGTAATGCAAGCTTACTTACATACCTTTGGAGCCATCATAACTTAAACAATATCATGTATTTTTCCATTGAAAGTGATTGAAATGTATGTATATGTCTCCGAAACTATACCAACTAAGAAAATTATTGAATATGCCCCTAGGACAGAAGCATATGGAATGGGCCATAACATCCATACACTATGGTCCTTCTTGCATGGTTTAGTCCTCGTGTATTTTCGACCCAATTCTATTTTTGAGCCTCCAACCCTTCGATTTTGTACATGTTATCTTTCTTCTAATTTTGAGCTAATGTGAGGGACTCGAGTATGAAGTGGAGGTCTTTGGGTAAAACTATGTATGTAAAATTCTTAAATAAAGGAAAGTGCTTTTGTGGGGTTTTTTACCTTTATGGTTTTCCCCATGTAAAATCTTGTGTTGGTGTTACTTTGTTTCATTGCATTTGGTATAATGTTTTTTGTAATGTTTGTAATGTTATTTAATTAATATTAAATCTTACTTGAATGGTTAATATAATTAACCCCTCGGATCTAGACATGGTATCGGAGAGGGTAGTTAATGGGTGGTTATAACCCATGGGGTACTTAAATATGCCCCGTTAAAATATAACACACATTAGATTATACACGGGTTAAAAAAATATTACAAACCCTTTCAAATATATTTACTCACTCCCTCTGCAATTTGTAAAATATTTTATTTAATACCTATAGATTGTAATGTGTGCGGGACAAGGTAAATTCCAGGGGTAAAGGATGTAAAAATATTTGTGAGGGTCTCCCATAGGAGACAACCCTCCTTGAAGATAGCAATTTCAAGTCTCCTATTGACTCGGGTGAAGACCCATGGAATGGGAAAAATAATATTAATTTTATCAATATCACTTGCTTTCTGGTTTGGCCCCCTTTTGTATAGTTTACAACTATAATATTTACTAAAATATAGTTTTCAATCTATAATATATTATATCATATATTAGTTGTATTTAAACTAAAACCAACCTATAGTTTTAAAACTATATTAAAAAACTAGGCTTATATGTATGGTTTGATGGATTTTGTATCAAATTTTACAAATTTTAAAATATGTGTTAACTACCCATATCCTAATCGTTTCTAAAATTTCTAACCTTTATGTTTTTAAATAAAACATAATAACCAAGTTATACGCTAAACAAAATCAAAATATTTCCACTTGTAAGGTTCGTTCGAGGGCTCTGCAACTTTGGCAAAAAAATTGGAGTCAAATTTCCTATGGTTTTACAATTTGCACCGCCATACCATGGCCTTTTCGGGCTCTACAAGAATTTATTGCTATAGTTTCTCCTAGGGTTTCTTGCCTGCTAGGTGTCCCCTATATAATGTCCTTGCCATCTTCCATCCTAGTTGTTTCAACTGTGGCTGGAGATAGTGGATATTTAAGCAATGACACCGCTGACGAAGAGACCCAGGAAGTTTGTTCCGAAAGTATTCCACGAGGTAATATTACTCCTCCTGATGTGATTTTTCCCATTCCTAAATTTAATGTTGAATGTCAATGGTTAGAGCAGTTTTATCTCATTGGATATTTCGTGGGCCACATCCCCTCTAAAATCATGCTCAAATCTTGGGTGAACACCGTCTGGACCCCTCATGGAGTCAGACTGGAAAGTGTTCAAAACATGACCAAGGGTTTATTTCTCTTTCACTTTTCCAACCCTGTTAATGCACCCAATATTATGGCTAAGCAAGCTACTTGGTATGTTTGCAACTCGCTGCTTGTATTAACCCCATGACACAAGGACTTCGTGGTATCTGAATATACCACCCTTAAAGTGCCTGTCTTGGTTGAATTTCTTGGGCTTCCTTTATGGTGTGTGCCTTTTTTGTCATAAATTTCCACTTCTCTTGGCCAAGTTGTTTTCCTTGAAGCCGAAAGGTTTTACCATGCTCGCCCGCAAAAGTGAGTTTGTGTTGAGATTGATCTCTCACAAGACCTTAAGGAATTTGTGGATATCTAGATGGGGAAAAACGCTACTCTCAACAGGTCATGTATATCAATCTGCCTAACACATGCTTCCATTGTCAGGCTTCCAATCACAAGATCAAAGACTATCCTCTCTATGTGCCCCAAACCACCACAGTGGCCAAAGCAACTTCGAACCAATCAAACCCCGTAGGAGGAAGTTTGGCAAGTTTAAGGAGGTTGCCATAATAAGAGAAAATCCCAACAATCCAAAGCCTCTGGCTCTAATGGCCACCGGGAATAAGTTTTTAAGGAACAACCACATAACATGCATGCTAAAGAGCCAACGAATGCTGCTAAAGAACCAACTAGCTCTGCTAACTCAGCTACCTCATTGCTAAAGTACTCCAACACACCCCTCACAGTGTCGGTTCTCATGGATCACAAATTCCATTTTATAATGTTCCCATCCCACAATCGATGTCATTACTCCTGCCAAGCAACTCACAAGGGCCTTCCAAAAGGCCCCAAAGCCCTTCTCGCATCTCTCGGGACCATAGCCTAGCTCACAACATTGATTCCATCGAAGTGGAGTACAACATTGAGTACGCCAATTGGAAAAAAGTTGATTTATAGGATTTTTTATAACACAACATTGCTCGTTTCCTACAAAATCAATATGATTCCCTTGATGGCTTGGAGGACGGGGATATGGATCTTGACCATTGTTTCCCATGAATTGTCTATCTTGGAATGTTTGAGGTCTTACAGACTCTTGTCGTAAATATGTTGTGCGTGAAACTCGACAACAATGTGCAAATTTGGATGTTTTATTTTTGCAGGAAGTAAAAATTACAAGTTTTCAGTTATAGATGGTTTGCAAATCCATCTGGCCTGATAACTTGGCTTTCTGTAGCAATCATGAAGCAGGACATGGGGGTTTAATTTCACTTTTTGCTCCCAAATGGTGGCCTTTACTTATTGACCACGACATCAACCCCACCAACCGTGCCATATGGGTCCTCTTTAATGTGGACGGCCACCCTTTTGGCCTCATTAATATTTACGCCTCGAACAATGTGGCCAAAGGGCCGATCTGTGGCAGTGGATCGCCAACTCCATTCCCGATGCTTACTTGGGTAATAAGTGGATATTTTAATATGGTTGAGTCACCTAATGATAAATGTGGCCACTTGCCTATGAGGTGGACACTTGGCGAAAGGAAGCATGGTATTTCATGTGTAATAAATTTGGATTTTTTGATCCTAATGCATCTCGCTTTCCCACCTTTGAAGCTTGGTATACGTGGACCAATCTACATGGAGGGACAGATCGCGTTCTTAAATGGCTTGACAGGGCCATGTTGTCAGCTCAAGATTATTTTGAGTTTGATAGCATTTATTCTATGTCAGTGGAGGTCATGCCTGACTTTGTCCTTTCGGATCATTCTCCAATACGATTTTGTATCAATTGGCATGATGCGCACCCCTTTTTGTCATAAAGGCCAATTCTTTCTTAATACTACCTTGATGCATCATGGCCCCACCGTCAATCATATCAAGCGTGTTTGGAATTTAATTCCATGACCCAATCATTGCTAGTGATTTCATCCACCTATGCAAGCTAGCTGGATTCAGTGGTGGGAGGACGCGCTGACTCGGACAACAAGATTTCTTAGAATCTACGATTGACAATTGGTAATAATTCGGTGTCACTCATACTCCGCTAATACCTCAGCTCTCAGTCGGGTGGTGGTGGCGCTTCAAGGTGACCCCTTCTCTGAAACTCTACAACTTCAAGTTGTAATGCTTCAGCACCAAATCCAAATTGCGGACAATTACAATGCTAGGGGCGCACAGATCCGGGCTCGGATGCACTGGCTCAAAATTGGAGATCGGGTTTCGAAAGAATTATTTCTTTCTCTCAAAGCCAGAAAACCTTCCCAACAAATCCGAGCTATTATGGATGGCGGAGCTCACATCACTGACCCAAAACTTATGTTGCAAGCCTTTGTACACCACTATAAGGCTGCATTTCAAGATCAACAACCCTTTGCATCTCGCGAAGCTTCTCTTGATCAATGTTTGGGTGTTGTGCCGTGCAAATTATCAGAGGCTCAAAAGGTGATCTGTGAGAGAATGCTCACCATTGAAGACCTCCATGAAGCCACCATGCAAATGGCCAACGATAAAGCGCCAGGCTGCGATGGGTTCCCTTACGAATTCTATAAAACCCTTTGGGATTCGGTCGGTCAAGACCTGTTTCAAGTTTATCTTGAAGGTTTCTAGAAACATTCCTTAGGGCCACACATTAATAAGGGAAACATCAAATTCATCCCTAAATAAGGAGACCTAGAGAAAAACCTGTTGGAATCTGATTACACAGTTAAACGTCTCCTATAAAATTATTTCCAAAGCGTTATCTCTGTGGTTACGTAATCTTCGCCAGCTTTTGCTCGGCTAGAATAAACACAATTTATACAGGGATGATACATCCTAGATAACATCATTGTGGTGTGGGAAGGCATGGAATGGGCTCGCAGGTCTAATCAGGTCACCATGTTTATCAAAATTGATTTTGAGAAGGCTTATGATCGGATTGAATGGCCATTCATACTCGCCATGCTCCAAGCCCTTGGCTTTGGTCCCATTTTTATTCAATCTGTCAATATGCTTTTTGTGGATGCTTCTGCTCAGATCTCTATCAATGGCCTCAGCTCGAAACCTTTTGGGATTTTTCATTCTATTCGGCAAGGTTGCCCTCTTTCCCTGCACTGTATGTGCTTGTGGTGAAGGTTTTGGCTATCTGTTAGCTCATGCCAAAGCACAGGGTCTTGTTCGCGGAATCTTGCTTCCTGCTGAGCCCACTTCTCAACTTCTTAATGGGCATTTTGCGATGATTCCTTTCTTACACTCATTGAAGACGAAACCAACATTCGCAATGCTATGCAATGTTTGGATATTTTTGCTTAGCTTCTGGCTCATCCATTCAATGGTGAAAAACCCAGTGTTATCGGCAATCTTTCCTTCCTCGCTTGATTGGCTTGCCACTTTTGAATGGAAAATCCTGACACATGGTGATATTTTTAAATTCTTAGGTATTCCTTTTGCTTTTCAAGCCTCCCGACCGAGCTTTGGCAATATGTCATTCAACGGGTGGCAAAAAAGTTGGAATATTGGATCACCAGACCTTTATCTTTGGCTGGAAAATTCCAAATTTGTTCCAAAGTTCTTGCGGCTACACATGTTTACTACTCATCGTGTTGGGTTCCTTCCAAAGCTTCCATCTAGAAGCTGGAAAAACTGCTCAAAGCTTTCTTGTGGGCTAATGCTTCTACAGGAAAAGGTTTTCATCGGGTAGCCTAGGACATTTGTTGCTTGCCTCAAAATTTTGGGGGTCTCGACCTTATTCACATTCAACGCCAAGGGCAAGCTCTTTGCACTAAATGGATTATCAGAAGCATTATTGGCCAAGAAGCTTGGAAAGTTCTTATACGACACGATATTGCTGAAGGTTCCCCTTATGGCCACCCTACATGGAAAGGATTGGGGTTTGTCAATTTTCTCATTACCCTAGCACTGTCAAAATTGTTGGCACCTTTGTGCTTAAGAGCATTTGGAAAGCTTGGGAATGTATTAAGCCTTGGATTTTGTGGAAGGGGATGGCTTTCGAAATGGGCTTTCTGTCAACTAACAATCTCTCTGGTGGTCGCCGATTTTTCAATCTCAAGATAAGTGTTTAGTAGAGGTCCCAGGAATCTCTGTGCTCAAATTCTTCAAACGTAGAATTCACACCATCGAGGACTTCTTTTGCAAAACTACTCAATCCTGGTTCTCTTGGCCGAATTTCAAATCTATATTTCATCTTTCAAACCAGAACCAGGATAATTTTACTACTGTGATAAATTTGGTTCTTGACCACATGTTGCATAAGATTGTTGTTGCATAAGCTTGGGAATGTATTAAGCCTTGGATTTTGTGGAAGGGGATGGCTTTCGAAATGGGATTTTTGTCAACCAACAATCTCTCTAGTGGTCGCCGATTTTTCAATCTCAAGATAAGTGTTTAGCAGAGGTCCCGGGAATCTCCGTGCTCAAATTCTTCAAATGCAAAATTCACACCATTGAGGACTTCTTCTACAAAACTACTCAATCCTAGTTCTCTTGGCCGGATTTCAAAGCTATATTTTGTCTTTCCAACCAAAACCAGGATACTTTCTCGATCAATTTGGTTCCTGACCACATGTTGCATAAGATTGTTGTTGCATAAGATTGTTGTGCGGTTCTTATACGACACAATATTGCTGAAGGTTCCCCTTATGGCCGCCCTGCGTGAAAGGATTGGGGTTTGTCAATTTTCTCATTACCCCAACACCTATCAAAATTGTTGGCACCTTTGTGCTTAAGAGCATTTGGAAAGCTTGGGAATGTATTAAGCCTTGGATTTTATGGAAGGGGATGGCTTTTGAAATGAGATTTCTGTCAACCAACAATCTCTTTGCTAGTGGTCACCGATTTTTCAATCTCAAGATAAGTGTTTAGCAGAGGTCCCGAGAATCTCCGCGCTCAAATTATTCAAACATAGAATTTGCACCATCGAGGAATTCTTCTGCAAAACTACTCAATCCTGGTTCTCTTGGCTGGATTTCAAAACTATATTTCAGCTTTCCAACTAGGACCAGGATACTTTTACTATTGTGATCAATTTGGTTCCTGACCACATGTTGCATAAGATTGTTGTGCATTCCTCTCGCCCATGGTGGATGGACTGGAAGTGGTATGTAGATACCCCATTATGTAATTACAAAGCCAACAAAGGCTATCGTTGGCTCTCGCCTCATTTACCCATGGTAGATAAACTTAATACACGTTGGGGAATTCATTCCACACTGTCTACCTAGAATAGGCGATTTGAAACTGTTTGGACTCTATGTGTGGAGCCCAAGATTGCTCATTTCCTTTGGTGTATTCTTCACCAAGGCCTTCCTATCGGGGCTCGTCTTGTTCAAATTGGGATCCTAGCTCCCAAATGTCCTTTCTGTGGTCATCTAGAAAAAATATTGCATGTTTTCTAGTTTTTTCCCAAAGCTCAAAATGTCTAGAACTGAAACATTCATTTTTCTTTCCTTTACGGCCTCATTACTTCACTTGGCAACATATCCTTTTGGGAGATAATCCCAAGCTTCTGCCTATGTTCACCTAAATTTGACATGTTTTCAGAGGGGAGATTCTGTTTTGGATATGGAAAGAAAGAAATTCTTTTTTCTTTGCTAATTCTACAGTTGATCAATATTTCTCCGTTTATAATAAATCTATGGTGATCTCCAATGTGCTTTTGCAGATACAAATTCAGGCCAACAAGGTTGTGCTTGGAGGTGGACCACCTCCAGACCTTGCTGCGCCACTGGGGGGAAGCCCCATGTAATGTTGCTCGAGTGCCTTCGTCTCCTACTAGGCGCCCCTCTCCTTTCGCCTGTGGTGGTTAGCACAGCCGGTCTCAATGTCATGGTTTCAGATCACGCGCTCGTCGCTCCCTGGCCCGTTGCATTAGCGCAGTTACTCACTAGCTCGCCGCCATGGTCAGGGCTCATCACCGCCTTCATCGGCTCACTTAGCGGGCTTGGGCTCGCCACCTTATCAGCATGGGTGGGGCTCTCCTCTTGCCGCTACTGCACATCATGATACTTGGCACTTGCCACCTCAACCGCCGCCACCAAAAATTCCCCCACCTCAACCTCGCCATTCCTACTCACGGGAAGTAGACCCGAAGAAGAAGTTGCTACTAGTTGGGAACTTCCAAATGTTGGCAAGGACTTACTTGGTTCGGGGTGGCCGGATGATCATGATCCGCCCACCTCGGGCATGTTTGTTGTTGCTGCTTGATTGTGTTTTTGTCTGCTTTTAGGCTATGCCTATATTTTGTACTCTCCTAGGCTCGGCCTAGCTTTGTTTGTGGTTTGGGGCATGCTCTCATACCGCCATCTTTTTGTTGAAATTTATCTTGTATCGTATTGAATTAATATAATATAAGATCATTTTCATAAAAAAAAAGCTATATGTTAAGCCTAAGCTATCCACACATTATGCTAGCGCTCTAAACATAGTCGTATAGCTTTCCATATTAACCACCATGCCAAGTAAATGCTAATAAAATGGGTTGTACTTATGTTGGTTGGCGGAAAAGAAGGCTCTTATTTATTTAAAAAACATTAAAATTGTCCCCCATTTGCTCTAAGTGTTAGGAACCCATGTGGCCTCTATTTCTCCCTCTTAGCTAGCCACAATAAGAAAAAAACTTGACTTAGAATAGGTGGTTAATGGCATACGTGCAAATAATTTTAATACGGCCGGTTAAACATATTGAATGATCATTGACCGTTTCATATTAGTTTTGGTCAATTGAAAGACCCACTCTACAATGTGGCTTAGGCCACACAAATGCATGGGCAAAAATAAAAGTGTGAAGCGGCTTGTCCACATGTGTGAATTGCATGTTAACTCGCCGTTGCATACTATAAACTCGCCTCTGTCCCACAAGGTGGTTGTAATGAATGTTGATATAGCCGAGTTGATAACATGGACATAATATGAGCCATTCTTCCCAACTTTTTGGAATATGTTATAATATATTTTTAATCATTTTATTAAATAGTTTTAATCTAATATTAAAATTCAAAGTATTTTTTATTCGATAAGAATTTTTTTCGATAATTAATATGTTTTATTTTCAAGTCAAAAGGAGAAGTAATATTTTTGTTTTTGTGACGAAACTAAGTCATTTTTTTCTCAAAAACAAAAAAATCGTTTACATTTCAACTGAATATGCCTAATTTATAGTCAAATTAATATATTTTTGTGTAAGTATTTGTTTAACAAGTCAAATTTTGACGTCAATAAAGGGAAAAATCATTGAAATACAACTGCATATTCTCTTGAAAATCAACAAGGGGACTTCTTAAAACTCCATTGGTAATGCTAACGATATGAGGCAAGGTATACGTAACACAACATTAAAAACCTTATATGTAGGTGTACTTTTTTTTTTTTTGAAAAAGGAATGTTTATTCAAGAAAATATGATTAATGTAAGATTATTTTTTATTCACAAAGAGTTCACTTTTTTTTTGTCAATTTCAAAGGAGTAAGTTATAAATTGTTCTTAGAGTCGAGGGTGCTTTGCCGCCTCGACCTCGCCATGTATCGTGACAGGAGCGCACCGGAGGCACTTGCCCCTCAATCCCACCGGGGGCTGCCGCCTCCAAACCCATGCTTCCCGATTCTATGTTACGTATTTTATGTGAACAAAACCTTACTTTTGTCTACTTGGGAGAAATATCAATGGATGATATTATAATAGTGCTTATATTAAAACAAATCAAAACAAGAATGAAGAGAATAATCATAAAACTAATGTAGTTACTCTATAAACTACATCTCTCACTACTAATGAAAAACAAATGTTTTCTTCTTAAATTGTGTTTGGAATTGAATTGAAAATGAATTTAATTTCTTGTTCACGAGATAACTTAAACTAATTATACTTGTTAAAAGATAAATGAGTTAGATATTACTAGTTTTTGAAGGCATACAAAAGAATGGATTATATGTGTTTAAATGTTTTGCTTCTTCTTCTTATTTGTTTACTCATAATAGAAGTGATGTTCAGTGCGGCACATGAAATGTGTGAAGGGTGCTTACGTCGTAAGTTGTCACCAAAACCCTTCCCCAGTCATCTTGAAGCAAAATCCACATAATCCATGAAATTTGTCCACAATAATGTTAGAAGACCTTTAAAAATTCAATCTCTATTGGTTCAGTGTATGTTGTGATTATTCTTGCATGATTTAGTCATTTTTGCATATATGTTATTTATCTGTCTTATCACAAATTTAAAGGCTTAAAGTAGATAATGAAGATATATGTTGTTGATAAAACATTTCTAAAACTCTAAATTAGTATGTGATTACTAAAAATAGTATTATATGCACATCAAATGACACTTGGGGACGCCTTTGTGTCTGTATTGGAGACATCCAATACTGATTGCATCTAATATATATTTAATAAAATTAATATGTTGAAATTGTTTAATATATTGGTAAATTGACATGGTTAGTTTTTTAAGCATATTGTCATTTAAGTTGTTATACAACTTGTTTCTTAAACTATCAACGTAAGATGTATACATGGGTAAAAGTGAAATCAATAATGATTTATATTATGCTTATTATGATCATGCATGTTTATATGGATATCGTGCTTCTAAACCATGCTAGTGATATTATAGATAGAAAATCTACTTCTAAATATGTTTTCAAGTTTGGTGTAGGTGCCATCACTTGAAGTAGTAAGAAGCAACCAATAGTTTATATCTCTTTACTTGAAGTAGAGTTAGAAGTGCTATGGAAGCAACAAAGGAAGTCATGTGGCATAAAAAAGAACTACTCTTTTATGTGACAGCCAGAGTTGTATTACTCTTGTAAACAATCCAGTTCAACATCAGAGAATGAAGCATATAGAGATTCATATGCAATTCATTCGAGAGAAAGTTCTAAATGACGATATTGATCTCAAATTTTGTTCGAATGAAGATTAAGTTGCAAATATTTTCACAAAGCCACTGAGTGTTGTGAAGTTTTGCAATTTTTGTGCCTTGTTAGGCCTTTCAGAGTTGTCATTGAGGGGAGTGTGCATGCCAATGCCACCTCTTAACGACTTGTTGTAAACTTCTTATACTTCCTCCATTTTGTAAAAGATCATTGTATGTGAGTCTTAAGTAAATGATCACACCACGTGAGTTTACTTGTAAATCCCAACGAAGCATTAGTTATGGGAGTTACTTGTTTTATAAAAGGCTCCATAATCGATATAAGTCTTCATATGTAAAACACTTGTCCTAAGAATTTTTGTGTGGGAAGATTTGTATGATTTCCCTTGTTTACATGCTAGCCTGAATCATCATTGATGATTTATGGATTGTAAATCCTTTTGTAGAAAAAGGTAATTTGGCATGTTTTCCCACTTAACATTAAGGGGGAGTGTTAGGGTGTTAATATTAAGTGGGGACACCATTTAGGTGGGCCACCACTTTACACCCTTTGTTTAAAGTTTAATTATAAACTTTATATTCTGGGTCCCCTTTCCACTTAATGTGGATGTGTTAAATTAAATCTTATGATTTAATTTATTTAGAGTGAAACGGTGCACCCGTGTCTGCAACCGAATCACCCACCCTATTTAATAGGGTGATCTCTCTCGAAAGGTGAGATTGAGAAAAATATATATTCTTTGAATATAGTTGTGAAGTGAATAATTGTGGGACTCGAGGAGGAAGTGGAGGTGCTGGGTAAAACTGTGTATGTAAAATTCTTAAATAAAGGAAAGTGCTTTTGTGGGGTTTTTTACCTTTATGGTTTTCCCACGTAAAATCTTGTGTTGGTGTTATTTTATTTCATTGCATTTGTTATAATGTTTTGTGTAATGTTTGCAATGTTATTTAATTAATATTAAATCTTACTTGAATGGTTAATATAATTAACCCCTCATATTTGACATACCCAAAATCCTTCTCACGTACATGCCTCACAATACCCAAAATTTCAATAATTCTTTTCTTGGAATGAGCTTGGCCCAAGCTCCAAGAATTTGGAAGAGTTTTGGAAAGTTAAGAATATTTGATAATTTAATTATTTTCATTTTTGTCTTTGTTGTTTACATTTTAAATTTCAAGACTATATTATTTATTATTTTAAATTTGCTCAAACCATAACCACAACAACTCCTGTTAAGGCATTTACCTTAACACATAAATATCTTTATTTTAAGGTTATGTGGATTGGCTTTATTATTATTCGTAATACTATTTTGTTATATCGATGTTACGTTAAAACAACTATAAATATCAACTTCAAGCATTGGAAATGATCCCGAGTTGGATGGATCGCAAGAAGATGACATAACCACACAAGATGAAAACACAAAGATACACTTAGTCCGCGAATGATAACTTCAATGTTACCCTCATTATTTTATTATCATAATAGTTTAATTTATTTTATTGTTATTATTATTTTATGATCACTCCAAACGCGATCAAATGACCACCTGACCTAAGCATTTTTCAATAATCCACGCAAGTTGTCAAGGCTAGAGCAAGCGGAAATTTCTATGAGTTGAAGAGGCAATACACCAAGAACATCTCCTTGCAGCCCAACATCTTCACTTTTACTCTCTTCTTCTACCATTGACTTATCTTCAACCTTTCAAGAGCCCCTCCATCTCTTCCATCCCTACATGGTCTCTCGAGGAGCATCACCTTATCAAATCCTCTTAATTTCTTTTGAAATCTATCTTTTTTTTTTAAAGGGCATCACTTCTCCACGAGACCCTCTCAAAAGGGGAAAATGTAGACATCACAATCTGCCACTCATGAATCACTTTAAAATCAAACAAATCATGTAAATCATCCCTTAATCAAGTAATTAGATTTCCTTCATCGTATTAGCATCCCATGGCCAATTAATCCTAATGATTTACTCCTAATCATAATCAACAAGCTACTATTTCTACATTTCCATTATCTTGCATTCACCAAAATCAACTAACATCCTCCAACAAAAATCTATAATAAATCTTTCAAAGGTACAAAATATACTCTCTCTCAATCAAGCTTTTAATTCTGGGAAACGTAGCTAAATTGAGAAACCCTCTTACGTAAGAAGCTTACCAAAGTTGAATATCCTTCTAATTTGGGAAAACTCCTGTAATGTCCCCAAATGGACATATTTTACCCTAAATGGATTTTAGGCAAACCCTAACCTCAAAATACACGTTATAGAAAAAATATAAAAATGTTATCACATAGATTTGGATATTTTAAGGAAATGACGACTAGGGCTTAGTGAAGAATCCACACAAATAAACAATAAAATTCATACACATTCACTTAAACTGATTTCCATATTTTTAAAGCCCATGCATGAATAAAAATACTGATTTTTGAAGGTAAAATAGACTCTGCAATAATTTATTAAAGTTTGGAGACTTGCTGCCCCTGAAATTAAATAAAAATGGTACCTTTTTGCACGTCAAAAATTTGAAAATGGAGAATCTAACATATAAAAACCAAGTAATAACAACCCCTAAAAACAACTCCAAATCTGCCCTAGAATATCTGAATCATCTCCATAAGTGGTTCTTTATGACTAGAAAAGGGCATATAAAATATGATAATAATTTCCCTTCAAAACCCCTACCAAAAGAAACAACTTATTTGTCTTGACTACTAGAAAATACTGAAATTTGCAACTAACTCTATGATGCTCAATGGAATTCCTTGTGTAGAAATTCCTCAAATGCTTTAAGAGGGTTTTTGTCCTCTAAAGGTAAATACTAAGGGTTTTCGTCCTAATTATAATTTAGACAAAAACTCAAAGCTTTAGATACAATTCAGAAATTATAAAATGATCATAAAATGCCTCTACTACAAGTCGACTTGTCCCTTTAAAGGAAGAAGTGACCCAAAGTAACCTTCTACACAACCAATCAACTCCTTTCAACATTAAATGTTTTTTCCTTCTATTTTTCTATCCTAGAGCAAGTCGCATTTTCTAGAGAGGATAAACTTTGACCCATGAGCTTTTTACCTTTTTTTTTTTTTTTTTTTTTTTTTTCCATTTTTAATTGCTCCCTAGGCTAGTTGCACTTTTCCTCAGGAAATACAATTTTTGCTAAGTGCTTTATCTTTTGTTTTATTTTCTATTTTTATTAAGTCCATAATATTTTATTATAAGTGCTTTTATAATATTTTATTTATTTTTGCACTTTATAATAAAATATTAGAACTTAAGTCACCCTTGTGTTCACCCCTTTAGCCATCGGGTAGACAAAATAGGCTAAGGGTCTTCGATTGGGAAGGGGATATTACAGTCCTCCCTTCCCAAAATTGTTTGCCCTCAAGCAATTCCAATTTTGTTTTGTCCAAGTGTCATGCACAAGAGACAAAACATGCTTTGAAGTGTTTCAGAATCCTTGCACCTGTACCTATTAGATGAGCTAAAACTTGCCACCATATTTCATTAACAAGTTGCTCATATACACATGGTTGTACCCAAGGCATTACATAATGCAAATTGCAGATTTCATCATCTAGATCATCACTTTTTTCAACAAAAATCTGAATATGCAGCTTATATGAAATTATCTTGCTTGTATCATACCTCATGAAGTCACCATGGTCCATAAAAGGCTGAATTTCTTCATAAATTAGCTGCTGCAATTTTGTGTTCCTTCCTTCATCAAACACCTCTTGTGAAATTTGCCCTTCTTTGACAACTCCAATCCCACTCTTGGCTGCCATGCAATCATCCGCACTTTGTGCACACATGTATGTATCATCCTCATGGCTTGAGCTTGAGTTACCAACCTCATCCTTATGCAAATATGAATTTTCTACAACACTTTGCCACGTACAATCATTAGAAACCAAAGGAACATCAATAAATGCCAATGAACTTTTACCTTGAGATTCATGTTCCATGATTTCCTTTTTCCTTGCCAAGAATGAAGAGTTCTTTGCCTTAAACTCTTGTAAGTGTTGTTTCGCTTGAGCGGCTATCAATCTAGCAGCCTTAGCTCTTCTTTGCCATTCCTCACACTTTCTTTGAGTTTCCATTACATCCTCCTTGCTTGCATATATGAATTTCTTCTCTTGTCTAATATTAATTTCTCTAGCAAGCAATGTTCTTTCCTCACTAACACAATTATTTTGCTCAATGGAAATCATACCTCTTGAAGCTTGCATGGTGGAATACACAATGGGTTGATTTCTCTCCAATTTTTGCATGCCATTTTTACTATCTTTTAACTCACAAAAATCAGCGAAGGTCAAGCATAGCTCTTACCTTGGGATTGAGTGTTGCATACTCTTTACCCCATGTTTCCATGTCATCTTCCTCAGCTGGTTGTTCCTTGGCTCTGAAAATATGTGAAGGCTTGGATGATGTGCTCATAGTATTCATCCCCTTTATAGATCTACTCACTTCAGCAAAGGCTCCTATAATGGAGTCTCTTATATCTCTCGAGCATCCATCCAACAAGTTAGCAATTCTTTGTTGCCTCTAGTGAACACTTCATTCATATAGCTCATTTTATCTACTTCTATGGTCACCTTCTTTATCTTCAAATCTGATTTTTTTCTCACAGAGTGGGAGGATACATAGCTCGATACTCACCGTAATGTCCCCAAATGGACATATTTTGCCCTAAATGGATTTTAGGAAAACCCCAACCTCAAAATACATGTTATAGAAAATATATAAAAATGTTATCACGCAGATATGAATATTTTAAGGAAATGGCAACTAGGGTTTAGTGAAAATTCCACACAAATCAACAATAAAATTCATACCCATTCACTCCAAGCTAATTTCAATATTTTTAACAGCCCATGCATGAATAAAAAAATAGATTTTTGAAGGTAAACTAGGTTGTAATAATTTATAAAAGTCTATAGACTTCCTGTCCCCGAAATTGAAAAAAATGGTACCTTTTTGCACACCAAAAATTCTGAAAATTGAGAATATTATATATAAAAAGTAGAAGTAATAACAACCCCTAAAAACAACTCCAAATCTGCCCTAGAACATCATGAATCATCTCCATAGGTGGTCACTATGACTAGAAAAGGGCATAGAAAATATGATAATAATTTCCCTTCAAAACCCCCTGCCAAAATCTGCAAACTTATTTGTCTTCAACTCTTAGAAAATATTGAAATTTACGGCTAACTCTATGATGCTCAATGGAATTCCTTGTGTAGAAATTCCTCAAATGCTCTAAAGAGGGTTTTCGTCATCTAGATGTAAATACTAAGGGTTTTTCATCCTTAGAACAATTTAAACAAAAGCTCAAAGTTTCGAGATACAATTCGAAATTATAAAATGATCATAGAATGCCTCTACTATAAGTCGACTTGTCTCTTTCAACATTAAATGTTTTTTTCCTCTATTTTTCTATGCTAGAGCAAGACGCATTTTCTAGAGGGAATAAACTTTGACCCATGAGCTTTTACCTTTTTTTCCATTTTTAATTGCTCCCTAGGCTAGTCGCACTTCTCCTTAGGAAATACAATTTTTGCTAACTCTTTTATCTTTTATTTTATTTTATATTTTTATTGAGTACATAATATTTTATTATAAGTGCTTTTATAATATTTTATTTATTTTTGCACTTTATAATAATATATTAAAACTTAATTTACCCTTGTGTTCACCCCTTTACCTGTCGGGTAGACAAAATAGGCTAAGGGTATTCGAATGGGAAGGGGATATTACAACTCTTCACATCATCCTCTTCCTTACAAGCATGTTGCTTAATCTTGCAAAATCACCTTTTAAACATCCACATTAACTTGAAGCAAGTCCACACAACAAGGGGAGGTTTCTGTTTACTTACATTTATGCATGTGGTTTCTCTTGTTATGCTTTCGGTTAAGGTGTTTGCTAGGTTGTAGATTAGGTTCTTCTTAGTGTATGTTCATATTTTTAATCTATATCTCATGCATGCATACACCGGTAATCCATGAGTTCCATGTTGTGTTTCCATCTTGACAGTTCTATATACTAGGTCTTAACTTACATTTCAAGATGTACATTGCCTATGTTTAGTTTTCATGATTAGTATTGTAGCATGTAGAGGCATATATTCTAAAGAATGATTGTAATTCATTGGTAGCTTGTCACCAAACCAAAATAGCAGAACAAATATATAATTTGATTTGGACATAAAATTCTTGTAACTCTTGAAGCAATAATACCTTCCTTATATATATATAATCTATTCTTGCATTGTTCGCCTAATCTACTATAGCCTTAACATTGGTGTGACTACTTGTAACAAGGATTAACATATAAACTCATGTTTAGTAATATGATCTTATATAGTATATGGAGTGTAACCTATAGCGCATGTGAGCACTTCCTAGGAGACCTCTCATGTTGGAGTTCACTTCAAAGCACATGGATTTACCTTATTAACCCCCATTCCTTATCTGAACTTGACCTAGCTTTGGAGATTGTTCTGGGTGTAACAAGCCCCAAAGATGGGCATGGTCATTATAAACCCAAATATTATGAAAAAGTGTTGAAGATGTCAAATACTTGTGATAGGTTTTAAATAGTACTTAACCCACTCTTGGATGCAAGTAGGTTAAAGGCTAAAAGCAAACCCTAAGCTAAACTAGGTAAATCTAGCTTTGACAAAGTGTTCTAGAGATATTAGAATAAACTTGACCTATTGTCTGAAGTAAGTACCACGTTGAGGTATTAAGTGTATGGTGAAGTGGTTAATTTGTTTGACCAATGAGATCAAGATGTGATTAGATAACATAATCAAACCACGAGTTAAGTTGGAAGGTCCTACATGTAAAACCAATGACAATAATTGGGACAAATGAGTTAGACCTTTAGGTAGACTTTAGTTGATTTGAAATTGCTAAGCAACTAAATAATAGTTGCATAACAAAAGACCTTGGAAGTGAGACCATAACCCACAAGGCATTGTGAGATCAACTAATGACTAGTTTAAGATTTTACAAACTAAGTTGGGGTTTGAGTAAGATTGGATTTGTTGTGATGGTTGTGTGATTAGTTAACACTTTCTCCTACCACAAGTATTCATGGTGGTCGCGAAAAACAAATTCTAGAACATGTTTTTGGTCCCTAGCGAGAAATTAATACACATCTCTCGGTTGCACACAAAACAATCAATGACGTCGAGTTCCCACTTATTAAGGATAGTGTGGACCCCGGTCCCTCTTTGGTGTATTATAACTTTTCGGTGAAATAAGGTCCAATTGAGCGAAAGAACAATGGAGGTGAGGCCCAATCCCACCTAAGGATGAACATAGTGAGGACTACTCCCACTATAAGTATGTTTTTGATGAATAGTTGGGTGGGTAAATATTTGTGTAAAGTTGTTCTTTTATTCGGATGTGTGTATGAACAATTCTTTGTCCACGTCCATACCAATTTAGCGTCTCTCGATAAACATTGAAATTGTCCCCATTCATCGATTGTTAGTAGGTGTAGTGAGGCCATTCCCACTATTGTTTGTAAGTATGTGGAATAGCCAACATATTTCAATCTACCTACGAAGTTGATTATCTCTTAGTTATTGAATTATACGCAATAATAGGGGGCACGAGGGTGTGGTGGGTTGGGGAGGATGTTGGTAATTTTGACTCTCACATTTAGTTAGTTTGCTTATATTGGTTAACTTCATTAATCCTATAATAAATTAGTTACCTAGTGGTCCAATGGGGTTGCTGCTCCTAAAAAAATTGAGCAAGGGCTGCGGAAATATTTTAGGGATAGTTTAGCATGTTTCTGGTCCCATGGCAAGAGTTGCACGCAGGCCCATTTTAGCACCTTCCCCATTTAAGTTTTGGTAACTTAAAAAAATTATGCAGGTGAGAGAAAGTTGTAGCCCCCTTTTTACCACCCGCATAACAATCCTCCCTACAAAGCAAGGGCTCCAATTTTTCAGGCACAGATTCCATTCTATCCAACAACACATTGCATAAATTGCCATGGGACCCGGTGCATAGTGAACTGTGGAGCCGCAACCCCGTCCATGGTGATGGGACCCCTCCCTTAGTCCGCCGAATATGTTAGTTGTGTGGTTATAATATCCACATAGAATATAAATAAGTTGAGAGATAATAGAAAAATTGATAATGTGTATATTAAACAAGAGCAACTATGTTGCTAAGCATACTGCTGCAACCAAAATGACAATGTACAAGTTGGTGGAGTGCTTAAAAAGGTGAACTGCTTGTATTTGGTAAAATAGTGTTAATGTGTCATGAGAAAATCTGTCTTATGTAATCTATAATAATCTCCTTCCATAAATCGACATTTTGTGAAACACTTCACGTGCATATACTAAAAATCTGCACTTTCCGTAGAAGTTAACATGTGGGAAACTTGCATTCCTATCATTAATGTGGGAGTGGATTTGTTTACTGTAGGGCTTTCTTTGGAGTGCAGGTCTATAATAATTGAAGAGATGTGGAAGAGTTTACAGGGGTACTGTGTAGTAAGGAGAATGCCTTCTCAACATAATGATGTGAGATTGAGATTAATATTGGAAATTGATGGCATCTACATTGGCATTGTATGATTTCCATTGGTCTGATTGTCAAGCTGCTCGTTGTTTTCTGTCTGGTTGAGCTATGCTCGTCTGTGCTGGTGAAAGAAAAGCCGCTGGTTTAGACTACAACAATGGTTCCCTACTCATAGCAAAGCCCACACTGGTAAGGAAAGTTCTCTCCCGTTCAGCGCTCTATTGTGGGGAATTTTGTGGAATCGTTGGGGAGCGTCTTCAGGGGAAGCACCGGAAAGGGTTTTGTTTATTGCCTGTTTTTGAGAAGTGCATGCAATTCGTGAAGCACTGCCTACAGGATGCCGACATAAGCAAGCACCAAATCAGCGAGCTCGTCCTAGTAGGGGGCTCTTCCCGAATACCAAGGTCCAAGACTTGCTTGCACAATTCTTCCACGGAAACAGGCTATGCAAAAACATAAATCCGGATGAGGCAGTTGCTTATGGCGCCGTATTGCAGGCGGCGGCGTTCAACAAAGAGGACGTGAATTTAGTGGCGGTGGAAGTTACCCCTTTGAGTCTTGGAATTGAATGCAACGGTTGTGCTATGAATGTAGATTTTCCTCAAAATAATCCTCTTCAAAATCAAATTCACAGAGCAGTAATGCAATTTAGATTCGTAGTTATTCCCTCTCAAGTGAGTGCAGAATGTGGTTATGTTGCTCGATTATAAGGGTAGCAGAACAGCCACATCCTGATGTTTGATCAGAACAACAATCATAAAAAAGGTGGGGAAAGAGAAAATCGCGAATGAGACCCAAGATTTGAAAACACATATTGAACAAAACAAGGTCAGTTATAATGTAGTGAATCCAACAGATCCCGAAACATGTTGCACAAATGAATCGATCGAAGCCTGAAAACTAACTGTTTGATTGCATTTTCACCTGTCTGTGTGATGTGGGCTAACACTGGCTTCAGAAAATCAAATTCATTCATCCCTTATCTGATTCCGACTACGAAGGAGAAGGTGAGTGTCAGTGATTCGATTCTCGTCGCCCAAAATGAAACCGCCAATTCCGCTGGATTTTGACATGACTACCATAATTATGGTGTAATCAGAAACGAGCTTTTTAATTAATGCATTCATTGTTTAGTAAATGGGTTGCTGATCATTCAAGGTAGGGATTCGGAGTCGAACTGCATGCGCTGAAATTACCATTGGTAATGAATGTAAAAGGGTGAGCAAAGAGGAAGTTGACAGAGATCTTGGCGAGGCAGAGAAGTTTCGAATTCAGGATCGCTAAAAAAATGAAATACAACTTGCTAAACATGACATGAATTCGGCCAAAGGGAACCTGTGCATTAAATAAAAGTAAAATCTAACACCAACTTTGGAAATGACTTCCACACATGTTTATATCGTAGATACGCGGCCCCCCATTTTTCACATGTCCGGAACGTCCCCTAGTTCTATATAGAGGGCCAACTCTAGATATGGCCCACCCCCACCACATCGTGTATCGTGACAGCTAGCTTCATAATGCCATGCCCCCATAGATATGGCGTGTGACAGATCTACCACATCGTGAACCACATCGTGATCAGTTCAGTTCAGTTCAGTTCTATATAGAGGGAGAGGGAGAGGGAGAGGGCGAGCCATATAGATCTATAGGCTGAATACTTCATACGAGGAGTGCCATATCTATGTATAGGGGCTCCAACTACCACCCATATAGTTAGATGATTGGTTCCAGATAGAGAGAGAGGGCGACCCAGAGAGTTAGATAGGCCTTCCAGATAGAGAGAGAGGGCCACCCATATGTATAGATAGGCTTCGGGGACGTGGGGAAACGTTTCCCCCACGTTTCCCACAGTGTATGCTTGATGGGAAATGCCACAGTGATGTCTAAAGACGCCGAGAAACGTCTTGGGAAGTAGAAAATGTGTGTGGGGGTGAGAAACGTGGGGGCGTCCAAACGCGTCCCCCATGTGGTCTGCCGCATTTTCAATTAAAAAACATAAAAACAACACTCTAAACTATATTTTTTTAATTGTAAATCACTTATAATATAAAAACAACATTACTAACCTAACCCTAACCCTAAAAGTGCAATTTTATGTTATAAATTTACATTATGGGCTCATTTCATATTCACACCAAGCAAGAGCAAGAGCAAGAGCAAGAGCTAGGAGATTAATGATATGAATATCAACTATTGTCACTTGATCAATCGTAATTTAGAATGGTTTTACTTTTATATTTTATAATATATTTGAAATTTCAGCTTGTCTCAAATTCAAAATTCAAATATGTATTATGAATTTTCAATTTATGACATTAACATATTGATATTATAGTATTAAGGAATGTATTTGATGTTTATGAGTTCAAGTTTCACCTTATTTAAATCTCAAATGGTTTTATTTCAGCTTATTTATATAATTTAGTCACTATATCTTTATATTTTAAATATTTATATATTTTTTAATTAGCCGTATCCCCGATGTTCCCAAAATTTAGAAATTTTTTGCCGTTCCTAAACGCCGTCCCCCGTCTAAAGAAACTATGGTTTATATATATTTGTAATAAATGATATGATATCATGTTTTTTTGAAATTGTTGAACTTGTAATAACATGTTAATTTATAGACCAATCAAATTGAAGATAAATGCATTTTTATAATTATTTTGTTAAAAATATGTAAGTTTAACAATATTTATTAATCTTAAAGATGTATTTTTGGTATGAAAGTAATA
This sequence comes from Taxus wallichiana var. yunnanensis, assembly GCA_018340775.1. Taxonomy (NCBI): domain Eukaryota; kingdom Viridiplantae; phylum Streptophyta; class Pinopsida; order Cupressales; family Taxaceae; genus Taxus; species Taxus wallichiana. The sequence continues at coordinate 452,122,215 of CM031244.1, read as the reverse complement.
ACAATCTATGATTGGTTCAAATATATAATTAATAATAACTAGTTAACTGAAGTTGAAGACTATAGTATGCCTTGGCACTACTAATAATAGGACCACAAAAGTATAAATATTCCTAAGGTCTTAATATAACTTACCTTGATAAGAGTGAATTTTGCCGACACATATTAGTGACAGTTCTTTAAAAAGACTTATCCTTTGTTCCATTTCATATATGGATGATGCCTTAGGATGTGTCCATTTTCAAGCAGCAGCCATCCCCTTTTTGAATGGAAAGTGGATTTGCTGATAATCCTCTTTGCATGACTTTGAACAATTTTCTTAGTTTTGTGCAGATTTAAAGTTTTTAGAGGGCGGGACGACTTGAGCATGATTGATTGTCATGTCCATTTGATGGCATTGAGATGGGCTGCTGGATTCTAATGGTGGGAAGGAGGCCATAACCTGCCCTATGCTCAGATCTTAGCCACAATCAGCTTAAATCTGATTGGGGGATCAAGCAACAGGCTGGATGGGAGTTTGAAGGTTGGTGGGGAGAGGAGTCATGGCATTGAATTGTTTCTCAGAACTCTGAACGGTTCTGAACAGAAAAACTGTGTGGTGTAGTTGATTCAAGAAGCTGGGGAAGGATGCAGGACTGAAGGATTTGAAATTTGAAGACTTGCATGATTCGTTTACTTGCTCAATTGTTTTGGTTTCATCTGAATTTGGCATGGTACCTCAATATGATACCTTATTTGCACGAGCAATCATTTAACGGGGGCTTCAAGAATACACATGAAAAATCCAAGAATGACACAATCATCAGCAGAATGCGGAAGTTTCTGTAGTTGACTAAGGTCATCTAGAATGTTTATCATCATGCAGTACACAATTTTGATCAATGTTTCATGATTCATATGTATTCTAGAACTCGTTTTGAGATTTATTTTGTGGGAAACCTCTGTAAGTAGACGCTACATCGGGTGAAACCAAGTAAATGCTTCTTCCCTTTTACTTGTATAGAGCCCTTCCCCAATTATTTTTAGCAAAAATCATTGATTTTTTTTTACATAATTTCATTTTCTTTATTTTTGTAGAAGACATTTCTATAGCAGAAACCTGATTGGCCAACTGATTGCCCTCCCATCGAGGGGCATTAATCACACTCCTAGCATGTGGGAGTAAATCCCACTGTATGAGAAACAATTTGTCAGCTGCAGAATTTCCTCCCATTTCTAATAGGATTTTTGCTCCACTAATAGTTATCAAGAGTTAATACAGAAACAACTTACAAATTACACGAGTTCCTTGCATGGTGCTGACTTGGTAATTGCCATATTGGCACGTTAACTTTCCATATTTCTTCAAATTTCTAAAAATTCTACCCACTCCCCATTTTTCCTCTGTAGAATATTAAGGGTTCAAAGTGTTATGCAAAGAGCCATGTAAAAAGCTGGAGCTTGGACCAAGGTGGGAATGACTTTTGGTCTTGACCATCCATGTCATGTTTCTGGTTTTATCCCATTAGAGTGAGCAATCCTATATTTTTTAAAGTTGTCCCCTCAAACTTTAACCCTACATAACCCACTTATGGAGATTTTATAATTACTATCTTGTGGCTTATCATTCAACAAATATTCTTTATTATTTCTTGACATGCACAACTAAAATTTGAACATGAAGTGATGGCAATGTTTTATTTAAGACTATCAAAATACATTTCTGCGACTTGAAAGGTTGAACTCCAAATTTCAGGATTCCTCCAACTTCCATAATAATAGGTTTATCAATAACCTGTGAGACCGAAGATAAAAGACAAGAAAAGGAAGACGTTTTTATTCTCAAATGTTGGTTACAAAATTGTATATGAAATTAACCCCAGAACAACATAGCAAGATGTCGCATGAAAATATGTCAAAAATAGGGGAATTCCTGCCAAATTATCCTGAGTGAAATGCTGCTCTGTAGATTGATATCTGCTTGCAAGTGAGATAGCATGACAAAGACAATACAAAAATGAAGCTAAACAAATGGAGGGCACAGAGATCTCATTTTTCTTCAACACATGTAAGGAGGAATAAGAATGAAATGATTCTACTATGTATTAAAGAGCTTTCGGAAAGGACCATCCTTTTTATCTTTAGCAGCTTCAGTTAAAGCTAAGAATCTTTTGAAACTGGTGGTGGCTGCACCCCTTCCAAGAGCAGCAGCACGTGCAAGCACATCTTCACGATTTGTGATTGCACCTATAATTGAAGGAGCAGTAGGGGATGGAGAAGAGGGTAAGGGTAACACTACAGGTACAATTGCTGTTTGTGGGATATTAATACCACTGCTATGCCGGTTAAAATCATCTAACAGATTCTGCTGCTCACCCTTTTCAAGCCCTGAATACAATCCACATCAAATCAAGAACACCTTTAGTTGAAAACATAAGCAAGATTGGCATCTACATCTACTAGCAAAAGAAAAAGTTATCAAAACTATAATAGAGTTGATTACTTTCAAAAAATAAAAATAAAGAGCATTAGAAGTAGTGTAAATAAACCTTGAGATCAAGAATCCGCTGTAAATCGGCAGCCGTTCCCTCAGGAAGGAGAGCTCGGTAAGTGTCTGCCACAGACTCCATAGGAGACAGAATTACCTAGTACATTCCAAAAAGGGGCATGAGAGCAATTTCAATATTTTAACACGCACAATATTTGGATTGTCCGAAAAGCTCCAGGATACTTTGATTAGCAATGCCAAGAAAATAATATAAGTATTAAACTACAGAAAGACAACTTTCACTTACTTCAAGCTAAATGTAACAGCAGAATTCCCAATTCCAGCGACAACAATGAAGAAAGACTACTGAACTACAAGTTATATGAATTTGCAAATTCCAAACCAGTGTAAAATTTGGCCATTGACTCTGAACCCAATGACAGTCAAAACACTGGCCCCAAGTAACGTTTGAGAGAGAGGGTGTGTTCAAGATCGTGTGAAAAGCAACCAACATGTCAAGAAGGGTAGTCACTAGTCAATGGTTGGTTGTCACAAGAGGAAAAAGCCTGATTTTCCATATTGTGCGGTGATTGTTAATCTTTCCAATTAATCAGGTCCAAAACTTCTGACTGGAATGTGAATCCAGAGCTTAACATGGATATAGATGTGAATGTCTCTTATCTGACAGGAGATTGAAATATTCAAATAACCGATAACAAATGTCTTTCGAAAATCAAGAATTACAGTAAGAAAATACCATTATTCATACTTGATCTAAAAAAGGGACCACCTAGCTGTACTAACCTAATTTTGACAGTTTTTGCTGGCCACTTTTTCCACGCAGAGGCTAATGCCTTAGCCAGACAAATAATTCAGATTAACCTTCCTTTCCTTCAATTGGTCATTAATTCATCCAAACCTTTTAATAATGCTCCTTGGGCCAGTTAGACACTTTCTGAACTTTATGCCATGTATTTTGTCTCTAGTGACTCTTTTAGGATGGCTTTCCACTTTATAACTTCTAATCCCATGTGCCCTACTACCACCCACTTCCCCCATCCATTATCCTTTTCTCCTTTTAATCCTTAGCATTTATATATTGTTTATTCATGTTCCTTTTAATCCTTCTTCTAAATATATGCAGCTGTAATTTCACATGGGCACCTCATCATGTCATGCAGCAGAACATTCCGACTGCAGTTTTTATCCCCGCTACCTCCACCAGCACTTTCTGAACTTTATGCCATGTATTTTGTCTCTAGTGACTCTTTTAGGATGGCTTTCCACTTTATAACTTCTAATCCCATGTGCCCTACTACCACCCACTTCCCCATCCATTATCCTTTTCTCATACCACTTTCTCCTTTTAATCCTTAGCATTTATATATTGTTTATTCATGTTCCTTTTAATCCTTTTTTTAAATATATGCAGCTGTAATTTCACATGGGCACCTCATCATGTCATGCAGCAGAACATTCCGACTGCAGTTTTTATCCCCACTACCTCCACCAGCACCACCTGCTCCTCTTTCATGCATATAACCATCACGCCTTTTGTTGAATCATGAGGGTTTTCTACCCAGCAATTGTTAATCATTCCCATAGTCTGACAGGATTAGCAACTCAGACACATGATTACAGTTGAATCCAATAGTAGAAGAAAAGTTGTGGTGGTGTATACTTCCTTTCATATCTGATTTACAATTCCCCCATACTCAACTTCATCATTATTCTCTATGGGATTTGTTGTCTTCCATAGGGATTTTTTCGAGCCACCATTGCTTCATGTTTTTTCCAAAGCTTTCCCAACATGAACTATGTCCTCCCTCCATCCCATTGTATGGTCACCATCTTCATATATTATGACCCTGTTCACTTCTCAGACTGTATGTGTTCCCTTCTTGATAAGATGCCAAGAATTTTCCCTCACTCAAACCATCATTGTTAAAATCAGTAAGTCATTTCAAAATCCTCCTTACTGATTACAAACATTTTCAATTCTTGAACTGAACCCCAATGACTCCCTTATTAAGTACACCCAGCAGAATCCTTCTCCTTTCCGTCATCCCCATGTCTTCCACAAATTTAGAAGTTTGAGACTGTCATTTCAGACTTCTTCATTGATGGGTACAAGACAAGCACCTACAGTCACCATAAAATTTGAAGAGACACATCCTCCTTCGCCACAATTACACTCCTTTGGCATAGCCAATGACATCCTTCAACAACTTACCCAAGAAGGCATTTGAAGTTGGACACTCCTTTTGAGCATTGCCAAAGTCTCAAGCATATAAATGTTCCAAGTGAACTATTCTCTCTTTAGTTCGGAGGCCCAAGTATTATTCACCACCCTCACTTTATTCAATCTTTCCACTATTATCAATTCTTGTATTCAAGGTGACAAAAATTTAGATATTGCTTCCTTTAGTGACCAGCTACACCCCCATTCCTCTTCAGATTATAGTATAATTGCACAAGGGCACAAACAAGTAGCATACCAGCCAATCATGTCCTAGATCTACTTCCCAACAATATTTTTTTCCAAACCCTGGAGTCTCCATTGCTCAGCCTCCTTTTGTCCTTCAACAGACCCGAAACATTAGCACTTGCCAATATATGCAGTCCCCACAGCCAGTGGAAACCATTTAAAAAACCTTACATGTTAAGGAATAGGTAAACTGTAAAACAGAATGGTGTCATTGAAATTCCTTCCTCTACCCATAAAAAACATTTTGGATTCCATCCAGTCACCCTCAATCCAGTTCAAACAAACCAAGTCCACCCCCAAAATCTCCTCCTCCCCATCAATCCTCTACTTCCACCACCTAACCTCCCCTACCTATCAATACGTTGGAGCTCTTAGCTTATGTGATTACACACAATTTCCAAATCTATCTTGACACACGCATCACAGATCAAGACAAGCTTCTGACCCAAACTGCCTAACAACGTGATCACCTAGTGTCTCAAAATCAAGAGATTATCAAGCTGCTGCGAAAAAATCGAGCAGCTCAAGAAAGCTAGTCACACCAGTAGACCACCAGGATAAACAGTTTGTCTACTCTCCAGCATCAGCTCTTCACCTTAACACATTTCTACAACTTAAGATAACTGATTTGGTTCCAGACATCTCCACTGACAATCATCCAGGCTTCATGCAGCTTAACAACCAGGAACCAGTAGATTCTCCTCCTGCCAGTTCAACTTGGATTGAAGAAGCTATCAAGTATGATTCGTGAGCCCTTCCATACTAAGAATTTATCACAAGGACTAATTACTGATGTGTAGTATCTTTATTGTACAGTGTCCTCTCAAGTCCTAGCTTTCATTTCTTCAGCATTCTTTATGCAATGCTTTCTTCAAACCTTATCAGTTATCTGTAAATGTTTTATGCTGATTGCTTGCCATCAACATTTCAGCAGGATCTCAAATGACGTAATCTTTCTTTATTAACACAAAATCTTTTTAATTATCAAAAACTACACATTTTTCCCTTTGTGAGTTGTGACAGATAATGTATTGGTAATTTAATGATCATAATAAGTAGTTCAATTTGAAAATTTTTGGGCTTCATACCTAGAGAATTGATGAAGCAACATTTCAGAATTCATATTATATTTTCAAATATACAAACAAAATGGTTAAGAATATCTCATCAGCAGCGATGCATTCATTGTATATCCACGCCAAAATAGCTTGTAGACAATATCGAAACTAATTAATGATTGAAAATGCTGAAAAAGAGCTTAAAAAGGCCAAATAGATTTAAAATATGAATTTTTATAAGTTTATATTCATTCAGAAACATTAGTTTAAAAACCTTTTCAAGATTAGTTGTAAAATATTTGGAATCTAGGTGACAACATTTTGCGGCGCAGGACCAATCAATTGTTCCATAACATGACGGTTACCGCCACCGGAAGATGATTGAGCCATATAGTTTTGACCAATGTGCATCTACTAACTCCACATTCAATGCTTGTAAATCTTGAGGAAACTCTTGTTTGAATCTTGCATATTAAAAAAATGTTACTCCCATTTTTACCATGTTATCCTTTTCTAAGTAATAAATGAACTAACCTAAATAATAAGTATGTCTGCTATGCAATTACCTTTAAAAGCGCCTCAGCTTTACCCATCTCACGGCCAACAAATTTCGTATAGCCAGGGGATGCAGCACTCTGTAAAAAAAACACTAGAATTTGATTCTGTTCATCCCTTGAAGTATTTCAATGTGAATAATGAAGAACATTTGTTTCTGTGAAGTGGATGGTTGATACATTACCTGTCCTCCTATTGAAGGGACCTCTAGAAGAATGGTCTTCACTGCATGCGTGTCAAGTAACATCTGTCAATAAATATGCAACCATTGTTAGATGTTAGATGGAGTATATTACACACATTAAGCAGAAACATTTGTAGCAGACTAACAATCCATCAATATACATTCTTTCACTGTTGAAAATTTCTTCCTTAAATTAAGAAATTCAATTTAAAAACATCAAATTATATTATTTTTCTAAATATAAAATATGTTCATAAAACCCACCCAAGAATTCAGTTACAAGAAGGCAACATGCAAAATCTAAATGTTTGGATAAAGCTACAGGGTAATATAAGGACTATGAATTGAGGGTGACTTGACCTCCAGTATAGGGTCTGACCTAAAAGACCTGGAAAACCATTCTAGAGTTTCCTCCAAATAACATCACATATTTGCCACACAATATACTGTATAATCATTGTCTTTTATGTTCATAAAAGTAAGGCTGTTCTTAACGAGAATTTTCCAAAAGAGATCATCCATGCAAAAAGTTGTTTTCATAGGTGTCCGTCTTCATTAATATTCCACATATTTCATTCATATCACATTTCTTTCCGCAATATCTTTATTGTTATAATTATTATTAATCCTTTCTAGGGTAACATTCCCAAAAAACATTGCACCATATGCAGGCAGTAATTTGAGAGCTGTAAAGATAATCTTATAAGTTATTATCCCACTTCTAATGCTTCCGTTTCACATGTATATAAAGCATCTTTGCTACTCCTGTATTTCAATACGTAAAATCCACCTATATTAAAGTCCTTTGTTGCCAAAACATTTTACCTAATTGCAGGTTGGCCTAGCATCCCCCACACCGTTAGCTTGTTATATCCTGATTCTCACTAGTCTCTCTCATGATTAATTCCCTTTAATGCATCAAATGATCCATGTAGTTTCCTTGCCCCGAGTTCTAGATCATATGCTCCCACGTAGACAATGATAAAGAAGGCATGGTGTTTAGAAGTAATTGATATCATACGTTCATTTGTCTTGTATAATATGCTATAGCAAGTTGTTTTGTAAGGGAGTTATTAGTGAAAGCTGTGTGTGCCTTGATGAACATTTGTATGTCAAGATTCATACAAGTACCACATCCCTGAGATGCCTTGACAGTCTACAAGTGATATGATACTAATACATAGGTTCTCATCTTTTATCCCTTCCTCAAAGTTTGTTGATCTTGCAATATTGATGAGCTCGCCAACTCTATGATAAAGCCTCCTACACTTTGCACGGATGCATTTATAATTTTAATACAAGGCATTAATCTCACCTCACCAGTTACATATCAGTGGGTACCAGAGGCTTTTTCAAGGCCTTTAATATCGGTTTAGCTTTCTGATGACATACATTCAAACCAATGTGTTCTCTAACAGCTATGCAGAGAAGAAAAGCAATGACAGTTTTACTGAAGTATAACAGCAATGTGAGGAAATGGCAGCTAGTGATTGCAATAGATGATGTTTTCATAACTTCATAGGTGTCCACATAAATGTGAATATAAGGTTCTCATAAAAATGTAACCTTCGATTATACATTTTCAAAGCAATAACTTAACTAATTAAAATAAATTCACGGCTATAATCAATCACTTGGTGCTAAACTATATATTAAATGCACCCGAGTACCCCTATGCAGCCTTCACAAGTTGAAACAACCCCCACCCCCTTCCCAGCTGTAAAGGTATCTTATGTTTAAGAGTTTCCGCTATATTGATTTTTGTTTTTCCCAAACATAAGAACCATCTTTGTTACTGTGCTGAAAAATTCTTTTATTTCTTTCTTTCCAAATTCCAGAGTAGAAGAGATATCCCACTCCATAGAACTGGAAGAAGCTTTTGTCCTATGAGAAGCGACCTCTGCCATTCTTTGATAACTTGTTCAAGGGAGTCAAAATTATTCCATCTCAAATTGAAGAGGGTCGCAAGTTGTCGCCAAATATGAATAACCCAAGGGCAAAGGAAAAAAAGATGAGTAGAAGATTCCTCATCCTGTAAGCACAAAGCACATCTGAAAGGGCCATAAAATCCTTTCTTGATAAGTTGGTCTCCTGTTAAGACCCTTCTTTGAATAAGGAGCCAAACAAAAAAACTAACTTTAGGCCACATACCCGGGTGCCATAAGTTCTTAAAGAGAAACTGAAGAGGATGAGGATTGTCTATCACCAAAGAGGCATAACCTGTAGATACAATATAATTGCCGAGAGGGTCTTGTCCCCATCCCAATTTGTCAGGGAGTGGGGATGAGGAAAGAGGGCGAGTATTCAATACATTTTGCAACAAAATCTGATCTTCATGTTGTATTACAAGCGGCCATTCAGAAATCGGAATCCATTCTTTTTCACTATCCCATAGGCAAGTTGACTGTCTACCATAGTGGGCTACCTTATCCACCCGATATCTTGCATTTGCTTCATTATAGGGTTGAGTTGAGGATATTGGAAGATAAGAGGGGGTTGTCCATCCCATGAATCAGTCCAGAAATTAGCTAATTGCCCATTATTAACCATCCAGAAAATTTGCTTTTTAATAATGTCTACCAAGATTCAAGAAGAAATTAGGAAAATTATAAACCTTGACTTTTCCAATGAATGTTAATCTAGCTATTTTAGTTTATAATGCTAGGGATATGGCTAATAGCTTCCATGCTTGGCATGGTAGAGTATGTATTTGAAGTTTTGATCAATAAAAGGCTTGGCTAGTTTTTTTCTTAAAAAAAAAAATAATGTCTCCCATTTTTATTACCTTTAAGATAGGAGAGCCTTTAGTAGGAAGGGTTGACCGAATAATTTCTTCCGGGGAGTCATTTCCAGCATACTTGGCTCTGAAGGTTGAAGCTCAACAATCATCAGGATAGACAAGTAACCTCCAATATAATTTTGTAGCTAATGCTTGGTTACGCCTACGAGAAGATCGAATCCCAATGCACCTTTTTTTTTGGCCGGCAGAGAGTTTCCCATTTAACTAATGACCATTTTTTCTTATCCTGGACTCCGCTCCATAAGAATTTATGGCAGATTGAGTCCACTTGTTTCAAGATATTTTTAGGAATATATAACACAAAGGCAACATATATGGGCATGGCTTGAAGAACAGATTTGATCAGTGTCATCCTTCCTCCTGAAGATAGCCATCTGTTAGTCCATTTTTGTAATTTTAATTCATACTCATGGATTAACCAATGCCAATCTTTTAACTTCTGAGATGCTAAAGGAACACCCAAGTATTGTAAAGGAAGCACTCCCTTCTTGAATTGGAAAATATTTAGAATTTTCTCTTCTTGTTGTCTAGGACAATGAAAAAGAAAATGTTGGATTTTGCTTGATTGATCAGCTGACCAGTGGCTTGTGAAAAGGTATGAAGAACTTTATGGAGTTGTTTAGCTTCCGTAGAAGTAGCTTTTCCAAGCATCGTAGAATCATCAACAAATTGGAGATGGGAAATAGGAAGAATGTTTTTAGCCAATTGAATGCCATGAATTTTCCTTTCCTGACAAGATTTCTTTGCAAGTCTCCCCATGCATTCCGCCAAAATAATGAATAAGAAAGGTGATAGGGGGTCTCCTTGCCGAATACCTCTGGAGGCTCCAAAAAATTCTGAAGGAGAACCATTAACTAAAACAACAAAGGAGACAAGAGAAATGGGTCTTTAACCACTAAATCCATTCCGTTGAAAAACTAGTCTAACCCAAATCGACTCTGTCATAGAATTTGGATAAATCTAGTCTAAGAAACATTACCGGATTTTTCTGAATGTCCATAGAGAGCAAAATTTCTTGTGCTAATACAATTTCATCATGAATATGGACTCTAGGCACAAATCCACCTTGTTCAGGGGAGATAATCTTGTGCGAAGGGGTTTTAGTCGTTCCGCTATAGCCTTAGTAATTATTTTGTACAAAACATTACATAAAGCTATAGGACGGTAACCTGAAATATCTTCCACCTCATTATTTTTTGGAATAAGAGCAATGAAAGTTTTATTTATCTGCTTAAGCATAGTTTTGGCTGTTCTTACCTCCTCAACCACCTGTAGAAGGTCCCTTTTGATTATATCCCAAAATGTCTGGAAGAACTCAATCGGGAATCCATCCGGTCCAAGAGTTTTTCCTTTTTTCATTTTGAAAACAATACCTTGGAGTTCTCCTTCCGTAATGGGTTGCATCAACCTTTCATTATCTTGTTGAGAAATACAACCGGGATTATATTCAATTGTTGTTGTGAATCCAAATCCAAAGGTTGAGAGGTGAACAACTACTGAAAATATTGTTGAGCCACCTGCTTCATCCCTTGAATCGAATACACTCTAGTTCCATCTCCTTTAGAAAGGGAGTGGATATAATTATGGGCTCTCCTAGCTTGAGATTTATGGAAGAAAGCTGAGTTTTTATCCCCTTCCTTTAATCATTGAATCCTGGATTTCTGCTTCCACATAATTTCTTCCTTGGTATCCCATTCTTATAATTCTACTTTCAGAAGACATTCTTTTTTGAAGAGATCTATAGATTAACCTGAATGTCGATGAATAACATTTATATCTTTCAACTGATCCAAAATCTTTGTTTTTCTCTTTAATATCTCCAAACTCATTCCAATTCCAATCTTTCAATTTAAATTTTAAGTATGATAATCTTTTAACAAACATAAACATTTGAGTTCCAAACTGGGCTTTCCTTCCAACCACCATTGTTGAACAAGTTTATCAATATCCTTATGACGCAACCACATAAGCTGAAATCTAAAAGGAGCTTTGCATGGTGAAGTTCTACCTATTTCCAAACATACCGGCCAATGGTCTGAGCCACTATTATTAAGAATCATTGTCTTAGGGATATAATCCTTAACCCACCAATTTTCGATAACAGAAATCGATCCAATCTCTCCAAGTGAATCCTCAGTGGGATATTAACTAATTATTATCGGTCCACTTACAAAAGAAACAAACTTAGAAGAGAAACCCTTCTAGGTTCACCTCAACTAACCCAGTGTCGGCTTCAATACAACCCAAATGGGGTTGGAGTGAGCCAAGGTAAGGGTTCAAATGGGCTATCTAGTTGGAATTTGCACTTCTTTAACCAATAAACTTGCAGAAGTAGAAAAATAAATTTAATATGCCAGGAAATAGCTGAAAATGACTGCAAACTTCAAAAATTAATATCTCCCACAATATTAACTCTTTTTGCATGAAACCAAATGCAGTTGGAAGATAAAATTATAATCTTTCAAATCAACCCACAATCAGAATTTTTAGTCAATTGTAACCCACTAAAAACAACCCCGAATTTGCATAACAAGTCGCTTTAGGGTTAGGGCACAAGATGTAAATTTAATCCAGCACTTTCCCTTCACTTTTAACCCAATAAATGCAGTTTTCAGATCTGCAATTAATAGTTTATAACAGCTCATGAAATATTAGAAAACCCTTTGCAATGATTGCTGAAACCCTCTACACAAGTCGATTTAGCAAAGGTAATTACCAGCCACATAAATGAGCATAAAAATGGTCAAATCATGGCCATATTAATTAAATAAACAAGCTGAAAATGATCAGATTTGAACTTGCTTCAAATACCACCAATTTGCACCACAAACATCACCCACACAAGTCGATTTGATGCACAATAATCAGCTATAAAAATCAGATTGAAATCCTCACACAAATCCCTCAAAAACCTTCATCAACAAGCTCATGCACTCTCCAAAATTGCGACTTACATATATGGAAGAAAAAATGCAAATAACTTATCAATTCAAGCTCAAAGGGCATACACACTTCACTCAAAGGTGGTGTTGAAGAACACCTTTTGTTTTAGATCATTAGTGGGCATACATCCCTTCTTCAAGCATGAAGATAAGTTTAATAAACCGTCAACATGCGAAAAAGGAGTACCCACATCTTCTTTTATATCTTTTGCCTTGCACATCCTCCAAAGTTCTCTCTCCATCTTTGGCGCCAAAAGCTAGGAGGGAATATCATTTTAAAAAGTGCTTGGAGATCACACTCAAAGCAAATATTAAATGCATAGGGAATTTAAATCAAATGGGGCCCATATGGATCGACCCATGCCTAGAAGAAATTGATTTATTTTAAATACCAAACATTAAATCATTCCTAGAAAAATGTGACTTGCTTAGTCACTTAATTCACCTTTAAAATAAGAAATTATTATCCCAAGGTGAAATCGAATTTCTCTTTTATTTTTGATTTGCACATAAAAATATATTTTATTTTAAATTTACATGTGCAAATCGATTTTCTTTTTTATTAATTTTTAATTAAAAAGGGGGACATTACACCAAGATACAATCCTGACCCTGCCTTCTATTAGATCATGTCATTATTCCATTAGCAGTAGGCACATCCACCAACTGATGAGTGTGAATGAATTGAGTCATGACAATCGAGCTAGCATCGATATGGGGATTACCCCCATGTTTATCTTGGATATTTAATATAGTATTAAAATCCCCGCCTAATATAATAGGTGAGGAAAGGATTGGATAATACAAGTCATAGCCTGCCATTGTTGTTTTTTGTCTTCCATAACTAAAGGAGCATAAACATAAAAAATAAAAACTCTTGGTCTACTGTTTTGGAATAGACATGTAAACATAATACACCCTTACTCGCACATGAATTTAAGATAGTAATCATTCTTGGATCCCAACAAGAGACTAGACCTCCTGAAGCTCCCTGAGAGCTTATAGATAGGTGTTTAGTCTCTAGGCCATAGATTGTCAACTAGCACAACCATAAGATCAATGGAGGCTTTGGTTTCTGGATACAAACCATCGTAGGATGCTCATTATTTATCATTCTTCTAAGTTCTTGAAGTTTTGAGGGAGAACCCTTCAAGCCCCTTATATTCCAAGTGATCAGCTTCATTGGGAAGAGCTATGGAAAAATTGGGATAAGTCCCGTACTGTTCCCATATTACTCATATTGTGACCCTCCTTCTGAAGTTTAGTCTGATTTGACCTTCTACTAGCCTTTATATTGGTATCCATTTTATATTTTATATTTTTCTCTTGATCCATGCCTAAGGAAGACTCCATTTGATTTGACATATTAGAGCCTCTAACCACAAGGGCCTTATCCATTCCTTCTAACTCTTTTGTTTGTTGGTTTTGTTCTTGAAATTGCTCATGATATTTATTTTTCTACTGGTAGCTTTTAACCAAATTTTCACTTGCTGACTTATTGGGTTGGGCTTGAAATATCAACATCTGATTCTGATCTCCAACATCCTGTTGAACTTGAATTTGTTGTTGCTTCTCCATCTGTGTTTCTGGTACCTGTGATTCGATAAGTGCATTTGTTTCCTTTTCCTCGTGTTCCTGTAGGGAAGCAAATTTGTTATTATTACTAGTTTCTGCCTATTCCTTACCATTCTTTCTAGCCATTTGTTTCTTCTTTAGCGTAATAAAGTCATCTTTGGTTTTTTCTTCCTCCTGCTATTCTGAAGCTTTATACTTACAATCTCTGATTAGATGACCATACTCATGGCATAATCGACATCTAAAGGGGATGTTTTCATAGTCCACAACTTGGTCCCATTTGTCCTCTTCGATTACTAGAAAAAATGTTGAGGGCAGCGGTTTACTAAGGTCCATTAGAACACAAATTCTCGCATATATCATATGTTCCAACTGCAAAGAAGCATTAGCGATCATCGTAAATGTGCCTAGCGTGTTGCCAATTGCCATAAAAACACTCTAATTCCGAACTCGGTGGGGAGCCCAAAGAGTCTGACCCATATAGGGGCTACTAAGGGAAGTTCTTCATCCGACTTAAACATGGGATGCCATGGTTTCATAAATAGTCCCGCCCTTCCCATGAACCAAGGTCCTCCTTGAAAGATGAGTTCACGATCGGATGCACTTGCTAGTCACCTCTGTTTTCTTCCCGAAACCTTTTTTTATCATGTGGCCTCTTGACATTGAAAGCCAATCCTTCTCAATTACTACCATATCAGGAATTTTCATCAGATCTGCTGCATGTGGCATCATGAAGGGATATTCTATGGTAGGTGGGGTTTTCAATTTCTCCGGTTGTGCCTTCAATGACTTTTTCAACTTTTTAATTTCCACATTTAAGTCATCCCTCGCTTTCACATATACGGTGAGTCGGCAACTTATCTTAATAAAATGATTCTCTTCTTGATTGTAGTTTCCAATTCTTGCTTTCAATACATGAATTCCTTTATTTTTTTATTCTCGCTTTCCGTGTACAATTTTCAGCTTGACTATTTTCATCTTTTAATTTGTCTCTCAGCTCTTCTTCTCTTACCAATTTACTCCACACAACATTCACAAAGAGGTGATGTTGTCCCGTGAAAGTGTGTAACTTGAGGTATACTGACTATCATGTCCTCGTTATTACATTGAGGTTGAAAAGAAAGAAATTATATTATGAATCAGTGGGATCTATTGAACAACCCTCAATACATTTGAAGGTAATGTAGATAATTTTAAGAAAAAACATTTAATCTTTCTTGTGATCCTTGGGTAAGCTGATTCACAAATGAGAAAATTTCTTGTATTTCATCCCTTCTACTATATTGTCCCAGCCCAACATTGTTTCAACTTCATAATAGAATTGAATACTTTATCAACATATCTGCGACATTGACTTTTTCTTTTTTTCGTATGGGCTAGGCATGCGGCTTCCACTGCTTCAATGACATCTAAAACTGCTTATACATAGTGTGGTTTCAAAAATAGGTTATTTCATTCAAAAGAATCCCCTTCATCATTAGGTATATACTTCTTTGGATAAGGGTGGTCGTCTTATGGCGAGTACAAAGGATCGCATGCAATGAGTATCACTTGCAATCATCAAATAGGTAGCAATAAAACCAATTGCAAGGTTTAGTCGTAATCTAACCAAGTTATAAAAAGTGCAAAAGAGAAGGACAAAGAAGAAAGAGAAATGGATCCGATGGTGCGGTAGAGACCCTTTCCAATTGGCGAAGATAGATCCAAGAATCCATAATACCCGGATGCATGATCGATTGCCATATTGGGAGATGGGCCATATACTATAGCTATAGATAGTCGTCGAGCCGGGCGGATGAGCTATAGATCTAGATAGTCAACCGGTTATGCGATATGATACGGCCGGCAGCTCACCGCCTTCACTAAATAGATCTATCGCAATGACGTCATGTTGAGCCATAGATCTTTCTAGTTCGAACAGACGGGGATCGGCGTGGCGCCCAGTCGAAACCCATAGAAATCAAATCAGTTATTTTGTAAATTCTCATAATATTACTGCCATTCTTCAGCCTCCAATGTTTGATAAGGAATATTAATTGCTTTTTGGATTCTAAACATATCATAATCCCGTGGGTTAAACTAATTACTATTTGGTGGTGCAGGGATTCCTACATTGCTGGTTGTTGGTGCCATGAATGGTGATTGAATGGGATTTCATTTTCCAAAGCATCATCTCATGCCTCAAGATGTTGTTTCAAATAAGCATTTACTTCCTTGCCTTGTGGGCTGTGTGAAAATTCCTTAGTTCAGCTGGACCATGAACTAAGTCCACCACACTATACATGCTAGGTCTCTTTTTGTCCTCTTGATCATACCAAGGAGAAAGGATATCAGTAGCTGTATCTATAGAGAAAATAAAATGTCTTTTTGGGTCCATTTTACACTCCACCAGGTAGCTATTTATTTTATTCTCTACAAACTACAACCAACAAATCTTCTCCTTGTAAGATGCCCTGAATATACCTTATACACCAGAATGGAACTTGTGATTATGTTGTGTCATGAACAATCAAGCTGGGGAAAAATATGCAACTTCCTTGAAGAACACACTCCTTATTGCATCCACTTCTACACCATGTTGTTTTACTATCACCATAGGGTTTCCAATGTCCATTGCAACTATCTTGAAGGAATTTCTCCCTTATTGGTTTCTTCAATCATTGTTACACTACCTTTTCTCCATTGTCCGATAAATCAGAAACTTGATTTAAAGCAGAGTGATTTATACTTGTGTCCTCTATAAATTAGAGAAATACCTCAAATCAATGTATGTCAGTAAATCTGTTAAGGATTGTGAAACTATAACCACCAATAACATGCTGATTAGTTCTCTAACACTTGTCTCTTTCCAATTTTCAAAAACATTCATGATAAGGTTCCATACTGTAGTGCTACCTAAGTAGGAAAAGAAATACTCCCAAATCCATGCTTCCCCTTTCTCATCATTGGTAATCTTTTTACCAGCTGCTTTTGCAGTATCCACAGGTGGATTAGGTTGGCCTCATTGGCCAAGCGACAGTTGTAGTTTTCTCAACAATGGAGATCGACGGTTTTCTAAACACCTTGTCCATCATTGTATGAAAGTTCTCATGCACAACAGAAGTCTTATGTAATGTCCTTTGTCTCTGCAAACTAGAAAATGCATTATTTTCTACTTTCCTTCGTTCGTTTTATTTGATTTTTGTTATCCCTACCAATTGACTCAATTCCTTGATTGATGTCCTTTAATGTATTATGTCATTTGGTACACTTACAAAAAGACTTCTGATAGCTAGTCAGCATCATGATCTTCAATTATTGGTCACCGAACTTGTCCCTCTGTCGTTGGTTGCTGACTATCACTTATAGAATCTTGTTTAATTAATTCAAATTTTTATGATCATTGTTCTTGATTGTTGGAAACATAGCACTTATTCGGATGTGCATGCAGTTATGAGTGAGCTTCATTTTCCGTCACTCTGCTTTAACCATTCCAATTTCCAATGGGCCTCTATATCAGCTAACTGTTGTTCCTCGTATCTTCTTTGCTTTCCACTACTGTGATTGAAGTTGTATTTCTGCTGACTTTTCTTGATTTTTCACAGGTTATGATTGGCAGGTGACAAAAATATTCTTGAATGGCAGGATGCTCGAGTATGTTAATTTCTGTGTTTTGAGAGAGGCTCAATTTCAATGAAGTTGTGATGTTAGAGCATCCTTGGAAAGATGCAACAATCCTGCACATTGAAAAAATCTTGCTTGAAAATTTCAGGCTGCACGAGCTTGTAACACATTCTCCAGAAGATGCTGCTGTAGATCCTTTTAATTAACCATTTAAGCAGAGTCATTCAATTAGAATAGATCTACAAATGAGAAGGCCCTTCGAGGGCTAGAGAGAGGCTTATAGCATTTAAACAGAAATATCTTCGAAAGTGCATGCGTACCATTGGATCCAATCCATATCAATGGCCTTTCAGGCGTTTAAAGGATATGACAGAACTTTGGGGTCCTTTAATCAGGAAAACAATTGTAAACTGTTGGATTAGATGATGATAAGTGGTTAGCATTGCCTCAGGCTTAAGGTAAGACATGACAGGGAGATATATTGAGGCAGATCTACAGTTGTAAGAGCATATGTGGAAAAACGGTAACAAAAGATTTTAATGCCTTGAAAGTCGTGGAAGGCATGTGAAGTCATTGGATGGTGGATCGTAATAAATAAATCAACATCTAAGTTGGAGAGAAGCCTTTTAAAGGACGGTCAAATCTTGTAAGCCATAGATAAAGTCTTGATGGACGAATGGGTATGCATATTGAGGATTTTCAAGTCAATTAATGGTTGAAGCCTGAAGGTCTTCAAGGCACCATTACATATTTTGGGCCACCAAATGACAGCTCAGATCAATGTCAAAATGAACGCAAAATGGAAATGTTAAATCAGAAGCCTGGATGAATTTGAACTAAACAAAGAAAGTGTAATATTGTAACATTCATATGATGATTACTCTCACCTTTCCTTCATCGAGAGTTTTCTTCTTGCAACAGTTGGAAGGTAACCGTTTCATCTTCCACTATTTTTTCTTCCCTCTTGTAACAAGAACAGAGAAAAATATTCAGTCCAGGTGTAAGATAGAGGCTTTTTTGGACCAGGAGTTTTGGGATTTTGGAAATTTCAAGAAGGTGGGAAAATGAGAGAAGCTTGCAAGGTAGTGAGTGAGTGCAGCTTGCAAGAGAGATTCCCAGGGAGTCCACAAATCGAGATAGGCATGGAGTGAATTTGCAAGTGGAGTTTACAAGTAGAGTGTAGAAATGTGGCGGGATTATGTACTTCTACACATTACTTGACATTGATTTTTTTGAGAAATTAATTAGAATTTTTTTTTTTTGAGAAACTAATGAAGAATGTCATATTTTCCATTTTGAATATGTGCATGTTTGAGTTTCCATATTGTGCCTATGTAGCCTAACTGGTTGAGTGGTTGATGGTTGTACATTTGACCCTCAACAACGCCAACAAGTTGGCTACAATGTCTCTTCCAGTGTGATATCGTCTTAACTTATAAGCATTTATCAATGTTGGGTGCTTTGTTCCATCTACATCCACCAACTGCACACATCCATTGTTGAAGACTCCAAAATCTTGTACAGACATCCCCCCTGCATATTTAGTCAATGAGTATGTTAAAGAGTCACAATTGAACCACAATATGACTATAAACTAAGTCACAAGGTTCTAGTTCTACATCATGTTTGATGAGGATAAAGGTTGGTTCAAGTTCACAAATGGATAAAGTTTGAAAAGAAATTTGTCTTTAAGAATTTTTGTCATCATTTTTATTTTGTAAAAAAATGCATAAATATAAAAGAGGGACAAAGTGGAGAGAGCATTCCGTCCTCTTATTTCCGTTGGTACATGTATATATCAACACATTTATAAATTGATGTAAAAGCATGTCAAAAATTCTAATGTAACAATAATGGATAAAGTTTGAGTTTGTGCTTGGTGAGGATAAAGTTTGGAAAAAATCAAAGTTTTTGGATAGAGTTTGGCGTACCTTGTGAAAGCCTATAGAGGATGGTCGGGAAGTACTGTGGAATTGTTTGTTTTAGACAGGAAGAAGACCTGAGCAAGGTCAAGTGATATGGACCCACCAATGTGGGTGCAACACACCTTTGAGAATCATCGACCTACTTTATAATTCTAGTACTATCATTTCAATAGTATAGCATAAATATTATAGACATTAGTTTGATTCTTCTTGGTATTAGCATGCAAATGTAGTCTATGAAAACCGTCGATCTACTTTCTAATTCTAGTACTATCATTTTAAAGTATAGCATAGAGATTATAGACATATTAGTTTGATTCTTCTTTGTATCAGCATGCAAATGTAGTCAATGCATCTTAAATTTGTCAGAAAAAGCAGAAATAAATACTTTGAATGGAAAATTCACAAAGAAACTAGGGGCAAATGAAATTTAATAACCATTAGAACATTATAAGGATGAAGTGGTGGTTCCTAGATAAAGACATCACATAAAAATGAAGCTTTAGAACTTAGGCATCATGATGTAGGTGTCTCTTCATGTTTAAGATTGTAAAGGGTCCAACTCCAACAAAGGCTGTCCAAGATTTTATTGGTTAGTTCTTCTTAAAAAGTAATGAATACAACGTACATATAAGAAATAGCCAAATCTATGATAAACTAGTCTATAGAATCTTTGTATATGCATACAAGTGTCATCTATGCATTTGAATTTTGTACGCAGTGTATGCAAGAAGTAGACAGCTCATCTTTGCATGTGCATGCAACTGTAGTCTATGCAACTCAAAGTTGTCACAGAAGACGGAAATAAATTAGTAGAAATAAAAATTTGCAAAGAAACTAGTGGTAA
This sequence comes from Taxus wallichiana var. yunnanensis, assembly GCA_018340775.1. Lineage (NCBI taxonomy): Eukaryota > Viridiplantae > Streptophyta > Pinopsida > Cupressales > Taxaceae > Taxus > Taxus wallichiana. The sequence continues at coordinate 452,101,772 of CM031244.1, read as the reverse complement.
ATGAAATTTAATTACCACTACAACATTATAACGATGAAGTGGTGGTTCTTATATTAAGAAAACACATGAAAATTGGCTTTGAAAACTTAAGAGAAAAGCAACTGTGATATAGGTGTCTACATGTCAAAGCTTTTGAAGGGGCCAACTGTAACAAAAGTTGTCCAAGATTCTATCAGCTAATTGTTTTAAGTAGTAGTGATTACAAAGTGCATAAAAGATATAGGAACCTCTATGATAAATTAGTCTATAGAATCCTCAAATATGCATGCAAGTGTAGTCTATGCATATTAAACTTGTATGTAGTCTACGCAAGAATTAGGAAACTCTTCTTTGTACATGCATGTAAGTGTAGTCTATGCATTTTAAATTTTTCATAAGAAACAGAAATAAAGAAGTGGCAAGGAAAATTCAGAAAGAAACTAGTGGCAAATGGAATCAATTACCTTTAGAACATTATAATGATGAAGTAACGGTTCCTAGATTAAGACATCACAATAAATTTGGTATTGAAAACTTTTGAGAAAAGAAACTATAATGTAGGTGGTCTACATGTCTACTAAGCTTGTAAAGGGGTTGACCCTAACAAAAGTTGTCCAAGACTCTACTGAACTGTGATATAGGTGTCTACCTCTCTAAGCTTTAAAGGGGCCAACTGTAACAAAAGCTGTCCAAGATTCTATTGGCTAATTGTTTTCAGAAGTACTGATTACAAAGTACATAAAAGATATCGACAACTGTATGATAAATTAGTCTATAGAATCCTCATCCATGGATGCAAGTGTAGTCTATGCATATTAAACTTGTATGTAGTCCATGCAAGAACCAGGCAGCTATTCTTGGTACGTGCATGTAAGTGTAGCCTATGCATTTTAAATTTTTCATAGAAGACAGAAATGAAGAAGTGGAAAGGAAAATTCAGAAAGAAACTAGTGGCAAATGAAATTTAATCACCTTTAGAACATTATAATGATGAAGTGGCGGTTCCTAGATTAAGACGTCACAATAAATTTGGTCTTAAAAACTTAAGAGAGAAGCAAGTATAATGTTGGTGGTCTACATGCGTACTAAGCTTGTAAAGGGGCTGATCCTAACAAAAGTTGTCCAAGACTCTACTGGCAATTTGTTTTTAAAAGTTGTGATTACACAGTGCGTAAAAGAAAATAGACAATTCTACAATAAATTTCGATAAACCCTCTTTCAATGCTCGAGTATTCATATGCAGAATTTAATATTAGATCAAGTACCCATAGATTTCAAGTACCTTTATATGGTTATTTAAATGGGAAAATTTCAATGTTATGCAAGTACGCACCCTCCACCGCACCCCCAATCTCCCAGCTGTTCGAGACGTTTTGGGGACTTGAGGACGGGGACAAAACTACCCGCCTCTCCCCCACACCCTAATACGCAAAAAAAAAAAAACAGGGGTGTTCCCTATTTTGGGGACATCCATATGTCTCCCACACCCCCAAAAAAAGAAAAAAAGAAAGAAAATCAATTGTTTTCAAAATTTAAATACTTCTTCAAATATCTTAAATTTAGCTTTTCTGAAAAGCACTAATATATATCAATATCAATGTGCTTATATTGAATTTTTTACAGAGTTTCACCCATTGAAGGGCTCCATATTGATTAACGACTCGATCACCTCCTACACAAATTTCCCAATTTCTAGTAATGGAAAGCCTCGATCTAGTTGCACCATTGCATTGGGCTTGAATAAACATGAAAATGAAATAAATTTGGGAAGGCCCTAATGTACTCTTGTAGCGTAAGAATATTTTGGAAAGTCACTCATTTCTATTTCAAAAATGTTTGTATGTATAAAATTTAAATTTAATTAAAATTCACTAGCTCCAATCACTTAATAAAGCTTGTATGTATAATTTTATACGAAGAGAACGGCTACGTAGTGGCATAGACTAAAACATTTACCCATAACCCGACTATTTCTGAACACATCAATTTTTGAACACAAATGTGGATAGGATTGTACAAAGACAGCATATTAATATTTTTTATAATTTATTTGTATTATTTTAGTATTTATAATTTTATATATTATTTTAATAGCAGTCACCCTACCATCCCCAAAATTTAGAATTTTTGTTGGCTAGATTTTCTGCATAGCACAAAACCTAGGCAGTCATGAGATAAATCTCCCTCATTTTACCGGTGAGGCTCCCGTGTCAGATTTGTCAATTAAAGTATGCTAATATCTACATGGGGTTTTACTTTAACTACTCAGTTCATTAACCATAAATGAACAGTTCTGCAGCAAATAAGCAACTGTTTAAAAGAAAGGAAATATTTATAGAAGAAGGGAAAAAGAATTATATCAACACAAAGAAGAAATGAATAAGATGTGCATCCCAATCAATAGATGGCAAAGTTGATTGCATGCACATAGAAGAAACCAATAGATATAAACACAAAATTCTAAGCAAAGGTAGCTCTAGATCTAGATCTGAAATAACACAATTTTCTTAAAAGATCTAAGATATAAAAGCTAGAAACACAATACACCGTGACACAAAGTTCTCTGGAAATCTGCTCTTGTATATTCCTTTGCTTCAAGTGGCTCTCAAGGGTTTCAACACAAAGTCTGGAACACAAGGTTGCTACTTACAAATTCTGATCTTTAACCCGAAGGTTCTTCCTCTACTTATAGAATGTAGAGGGCAATTACAAGTCGGAAGCTTTTAGTTGAACTGGCACATGTGGAAGTGGGAAAGGAAACAACTGGCAATCTCCCTCCTGGAATTCCTCTTTGCATGACATGTATGATTTGCAACTGAAAATAGAACCTTCTATTTTGCATGTCTGCCACCTATCTCCAAGTAATTGACTTCTTCAAGTAACGGCTTTTAAACCAATCATTTGTATAATTTAATTGATCGCTCAATTACTTTGTCGAGGAAAGAAGAAGGAAGAGGAAAGCTGCAGTTTTGTCCTTTTTCATGTCTGCATGCAGCTGATTCTTTTGCCTTTGATTCTCACCAAACTGGATCTGGGAGTAGCTGGATCTGGAAGCAAGCTGGAATTGGAAACAAGCTGGAATTGGAAATGGCTGGAATTGGAAACAATGGATCTGAAACAACAAGTTGGATCTGGAAGCGAGCTAGATCTTGCCTTCGCCTTGTCTTCTCTTTTATCCTCGAAGCTTTTGCAGTTTTTCTCCAGTACATGCATCAATGCAATGTTTGCCGTAGATAACTCGTCATCCTTATTTTTAATTGCATATGAGCAATTGAAAATTCTGGAAAGCACTCTGGATGAATGAAAATTCAATGAAGGCTTCAACTGGAAGATGGGAGCATTTGCACAAGATCTTGGAAGGAATTTTCCATGCACTAACTTCTTCACCTGCATTCAAAACAAGAGGATGAAGCCTTTGTGCCGGAAGATTTTACAACTATGAGATCTGGATCTGGATCTGCATATGGATTTGCATCTGCATCTGCATCTGGATATGGATCTGCACTTGCATAACAAACTCTGACAACTAGGCTGTGGATGGAAAAGCTGCAGCTCGAATAATTCCACTGCTTTTAATCTGCACGCATGAGTGAAGTTTTTCTTGCACGCATGAGTGAAGTTTTTCTTGCACGCATGAGTGAAGTCTTTCCTGCTCTGGATCTGTCTATCAATTCAGCAAGAGGTTCCGAGCCTAGATCCGTGTCTCCAATATCTGCAAATTTAGAAGTGATGCATGACTCCGTTGTGCTTTCTTTTTCATCTTTCTTCGCCATAGCTTTGTCTATCTTTGTCTGAACAATTCTTTTTCTTCTTATTTGACTTGAATTCTTCAAAATCTAGTGCATCTAGATAATCCTTTAGATTCGGAGGAAATATTCAATGTATTGGACATTGATATAAGTTCCTTTTCTTTATAAAAGCACCTGTATCTAACTCCTGCAATTAATTCAGACAAAGATGGCAACCGGAGCATGCACAGTGAATTTTAATCACAAAAATCTGCATAATTCAAGCCTGCTGCCCCAAAATTTGACATTTTATTTGCATGCAAAGCAAACATGAATTTTACCAACATCACCTGAGCACCTGTATCACTTCTACAAACAATTATGCAGACACAAATCAGCCTTCTTCAAAGCATGCGCCAAAACTAGAAGCTTTTAGCATCAAATCCACCTTCCTCTGAGCAAAATCCTTCTCCAAATGGGGCGCACTTTTCCTCTGGGCTGCACTTCTTCACCTGTGAATTAATTAATTCATCCTTATGGCAGCCCATGCTTATATAGCCCTCATAATTATTTAATTAATAATTGCCCCTTCTATTCCTAGCAATTAATTAATTAAAAATCATGCTTTTCTCTTTAATTGATGTGTTAAAATAGCATGTTTAAGGACAACCATCCAATTAATTAAATTAATCCAATTTAAACATCCACTCTTCACTCAACTAAAGCTTCACAGTGTGCCTTAACCTTAGCCACTGAAAATAGGAATTTATTTAATCATTTAATACTTCAAAAGCATTAAATCCTTCCTAAAAGGGGCGCACTTTTTCACAAGAGGGGGCTGCCTTTAAATAAATTAATTTATTTAATTTTAGACAATCTATTTCCAATTGATTTATTCCCCTTTGCTTTTGTTGACTTTTCTCCATACCTGGGCACCAAAATTAGAAGAGAAATTAATTAATTTAATCACATTAAAGGCTGCCTTTCTCTCTCCAAAGGGGGCGCACTTTTTAGCATAATAGAATTCTATTTTTAAAAACACATGGCAATGGGAATTTTTACCCTGCAAGGCAGCCCCGGAAATCCCATGATCCACTTAAGTGATTTGACTTTGACAATGGGATTATTTACCCTGCATGGCAGGCAATAAAATCCCATGATTTCACTTAAGTCACTTTTTTTTTTTTATTTCACCATGGGAATTTTTACCTGCAAGGCGATAATAAATTCCCTTTGCCTCTTCGCCTCTAATTTTCCCACTGCAACTTAAGTGACTTTTCCATCATGGGAAAAAGTACCCTACAAGTGCATAAATAAAATCCCACATGCTTGCTACTATTTTTCCCATGATCCACTTAAATCCTTTGTTTTCCAAAATGCGCCCAACCCCCAGGGGGCTTTCAGTGTGCGACTTCGTTTCCTAGTGAACCGGACCTCGATGACGACTTCCTTCCGGCATAATGTGCGTATATGATCCCTGATACTCCAGGGCCAAGAATCGGGCCAAACCAACAAAGGAATTGATATAGAGAAATTTCACGAGAAAGCGAAACGGAAAACACAAAAAGTTGCCAAAAGTCACAAATAAAGCCCAGAACTTATTCCTAGTTAAAACCCTTCTGGTATATAGGAATAATGATATGTTCGATCACAACAGGGTTAAATCGGAGCGCAAATTGCCTCAAATGGGGCTCAAAATAATTAAATACAAATTTCCCGCAGACAAATCTCGACGACAGAATATAACAATTTTGGGCATCTGGGTATTTGGCGAAAATGGTTAATATGGCTCTTTGGGAATATCTTGACGCAATACAAGAACTTTTTGGCAATAAAAACACAAAACGACCCATTATTTTAAAAGTACGAAATTTTTTCGGATAGGGTAGTCACAGATTTCAGGATGAAATCTGGGGACACCATTTTTTTTTGTCTTAGAAACCCCATCCCTACGTCCCCCATCCCCCTGTCTCGAGTCCTGGTAACTATGGAAAATTCAAATACCTAATTAGCAACACAACATGTTGCTATGAGTAAATAATTTGTTAATCATAATTAAAAGGGACAAATTTTTTTTTGACAACATAGGCAAACCATCAACTTGTTGCTTATGTATGTGTCTCAAGGCTCTTGACAATTTTTTTTTGAGGTTTCGATATGATTTATTCAAAGCGGTGTCTCGTATTTAATGGAAAACTACAACATACAAAGGGTTTCCCGGGAACCAAAATTACTAGTTCAAAGACAAGGGACAATCTCATGGGAAAGCGAAGTCTTATGGGTGGTCCCTTATGGTTGATAGCCACATACCGACCGAAAATATTAAAGTTTGCAAGCATATTAGGAAAATAATTTCCTTATGGTGCATTTCAAAATCAAAATTCGAGAGGAATTTAACACAATTGTTCTTTCGAGAAATAACTTTTGGATACAAAGATTAGTGAAAATGACATTTCAAGATGCGATTTGTGACTGCCATCAAGAAGAATGATGAGATACAATAATAAATTAGAGCTTCTTAAATAGATAACTATTTACAAGCACTTGAGGTCAATGTGGACCTTATTGTAGTGTCCCCAATGGACACTATTTTACCCCCAAATGGATTTTTGGCAAAACCCCAATCCAAAGAACAATTTCTAAATAATTTATAATGCAAATCTGAATGTTATACATTCATGGCGACTAGCATGGGAGATGAAAACCACTCAAAACTGATGCAAAACCATTGAATATTTAACTCGAACTCAATAAATATTGCAAAGGTGAAATCATAAAAGAAATACTGATTCGAGTCTTCAAAATAGGCTGATTTTATTTTATAAAAAACTACAGAACATTAACCGTCCTCGAGACACAACTGAAAAGTACAAAACCCTTGAGCCAAAAATTATGCATATTGGTTGATCTGACAGTGGTTAACATGCGGATCAAATAACCTCTTTGGCATGGAACAAACCCTTGAAATTCTCTCAAAACTCTGTCTGAAAATCTGAACTGAGTAATGCTCCCAAATAACAAACTAGGGATGGATCTTTCACCACCGAAGAGTGCTCTGCTAGCTAGGAGTGGATCTCTCACCACCGAAGCTAGGGTTCCTGTAGAATCTTACTTCCACAAGCAAAGAGTGCAACCAGCAAAAGCTTCAAATATCTGTATGAGTGAATGCATGAATTTCCCTCTCCAAAAGACCCCAAAGGTATATTTATAACCTTTTTCCTCCAAAAACCCTAATCACACCCCTTTGGGACTTTTCTCATAAACATAAATATAACTTAAGTGACTTTATTGTGCACATACTAAAAGTACACTTAAGTTGTCCCAACGAAGAAATAGAATATAAAGTACCACCTAGTTGCCCATCACTTAAGTCAATGACAAAATATAACATAAAGTGAAGGTGGTAATAAAATAACCCATACCCAATAACCTCCACGTCTCCAGCCCTTGGGTATGACCAAAGCTAAGATGGAAATAAGCCTCTAGGCCTCTAGCATAGGAATGGGGCATTACACTTACCTAAAACAAAAAGACAATAATTAATTTACAATTCGCAAATCGGGGCCCAACATAATTAAAGCACCTCATAAAGCTAACTCGTGGAATTTCCCAGAGGATAACAAATTAATTAATTGCTAATTAACTACATAATCCTAGCCGCACCCACTAACAGGTCTATGGATGATTGATATCCAAGATGAACATAAGCTCAAGACAACCTCCGTAAGTCAACACTTTGTGTTACGATCCTTCTTCACAATGAAGACAACCTCTTCCATGCAAATAGGGTGTGGATAGTGTGTGGATAGTGGAGTGAAGAGGGTATACTAATGCTGATTTTCCAACTCTGTTGTAGAACAGATGCACACAATATCCTCTAATTTTTATCTAAATAGATCTACTTGTTTTGCCGATATATGGTTGACCACATGAACAATGGATTGGATAGACCCCACTACTCTAGTTTGGGAAGGATTGTGTCCTTCACTAATTCGAGTATCTTATATGCAGTATTCCAAGCAATAATAGTGACTTTTGTTGACTTAAATATATCCTTTAGTGGTACAAGGAAGAAGATTTGACCTGACATTCCCTCTTTTCAAAACTTTAGAAATCTTATTTGATTTTTTTCAAATATTTCTAACAAGAGGGCCACTTGACCTAGCTATTAATCTTACCGTGTCAGATAAGCCAATCACAAAATCATCTTGAAAACAATAAGGGATTTGGTTAGAAATGGTCAAAAAAATAGGATTATGAGAAGACTCCAAAACTCCATATAAAGCTAGTTTGCCGAAAGAGACCGATATGCTTCACTTCTTGGGGAATTACTGATGGTAGAATGAACCATTCATCTGATTTTGGTGAGGATCCAACTTCCATATGTTACAATCAAGCAAATTATCAATGGTTTCTTTTAAGGTTGTTGGATTAGCCTAGCAAGTTCAGGGGATATATCAACAAGTAGGATCAAGGAGTCTTTATTCTTATGTCTTCTACTTTTTGGCTGCTGTCCACCTTAACCCGCTCCTTTCACCCCTAATCAAATCCTCTATTCACATATGATGTCTCCAAAAACATATTTAAAGGAGCGAAAAGTGTGTAGCGGCACAAGTATAGCTTCGTCCATCTTTTTCCAGGTTGCCTCATATCCAATTATTCCCTGCCACTTGGCTACTGAGGAAACATTTCTTTTTAAGGGGAAAGATGTTAAATCAAAAAGAAATCCTTTGTATAGTTCAACTTGTTCATCTTCTAGTCACCATCCACATCATGCTACTCACACACCCTTCACCCGCCTTCATTTAAACTCCTTCTCGTTGAACCACAAATTGACACTTTTCTACTTAGAGAAGATTTTGGGAGAGAGATCAAGGTAGAAATCTTCACCGACAGGCTCACACTACATTGAATCCAATCAAGATAACCAATCCGTTAAGTAAACCATGGCATCAAATTATAACTGCAAAACCAAGATTATATCTTTTCACATTTTCTCACCACGCGTCTTCCCCGAAGGACTCGAGATATGTAATATCCCCTTCCCAATCGAAGACCTTTGGCCTATTTTGTCAACCCGACTACCAAAGGAAAAATATAAGGGTGACTTAAGTTTTATTAATTCTATTATATTGTGTAAAAAAATAAAAATAAAAAAACATTATAAAAGCACATATAATGAATTAATAGGCTTGACATAAAATTAGAACCTAGAAAAGTGCTTTAATTAAATTTGTATTTTCTAGGGGAAAATGCGACTTGATCGAGGATAAAAATAGAATAAAAAGGACCACACGCTGATTGGCGCTTTTTTAGGTTTCCATTGGGTCACTTCTCTTTAAAAGGGAAAGAAGTCGACTTGTAAAGGCATTCCAGATTGATTTGATATTTTCTCTTCTTGCATTTGAAGCCTTGAGCTTTTTGCAAATTAATCCAAGGACGAAAACCCTTCGGATTGACTCTAGAGGACGAAAACCCTCTTAGAGCTTTGGAGGAATTTCCACACAGGATTTTCCAGTGGGACTACACAGATTTTTGCTAGTTTCCAGCAGTGTATTGAAGAATAAAAATTACAGCAGGGTTATCTTATTTTCTTCTAGTGGAGCGACCCATCTTTTGGTGGTACTCAGTGTTTTGGAGCTATTCCAGGTCTGAAATTTATTGCTGTATATTGTATTGATTTTTGGGAATTGAAATAAATTAATTTCATAATTATTGGAGCTGATTTGATGGGCAACCTACTTTTTAGGGAAAAATTAGGGTTTCGTGTTTGCTGTGCGAAAACTAATTTTGGAATATTATTCTTCATATTTTTGTGGCCCAAGATCCAAAGTTTCACTCATTTGGACTTCTCTAGAAAAAGATATGAATTTTCGAAGTTATCTTTGTAGACGGGGTTTTAATAATTTGTTGCATCCTTGTTTACATCGAAATATGCATTTTTATACATATTTGGGCTTTTAAATTAGTGGTACTAGATTTGAGTGGAATGATATATATTTAGGGATGATTTGTGGTGGTATTTAACTCTACCCTAGTCGCAATAAAACTTAAGTCACCTTTATATTTTTCCTTTGGTACATTGGGTTGACAAAATAGGCCAAAGGTCTTCGATTGGGAAGGGAATATTACAAGATATGTATACTTACCTTGTACTTTTCTTCCCACATATGCCTCTAGATGAATTCGCATATGTTACTCACTCCAAAAGACAAAACCACACAACCCGTTGATAATTCTTCCATTAGAACAATGTTAATATCAGATTTTGACGTTTAATTTCTCCTAGATTTCAGCGTAGACCCTTTGTCTATTTGCATCTTTGGTTGGTATGCATTTTACCTAAGAGAAAGAAAAGAATATTTTTGGTTCATTAAATCTTGATTCAGATTCTTTCCAACCCGGTCAACTCACCCTTCTCAACTATACTATATCCTTGCTTCCAAGTTATACGTGCCATCTTTTCTTTTTCCCACAACTATCTCCCATCCACGTGTGCGCCACTCTCACTACCTCCACATGGTCCCAATGTTATATACGCCCTTATCTATCACTTGCTCCTTCCCACTCAAGCTTTTAACCTACCTCTCACTCCTTTTTCTCCATTCAAAACCCATTTTCCTCATCAATTACCTATTCCCCACTCTTCACATGTTCATCTAGAATCAACTCGTCTTCCATTTTCCTTCTCTCATCTCTCGATTACAATGTTATTACTCTCCTTTTTTTCCCTTTTACATGTCACCCGCCTCTGTGAACCTACACATGGATTTCCCCAGCCAATGGAAAGAGAGTGGCCTTATTATCCCATCATTGTTCTATTAATTCTCGTTTTTTTTCCATTCATCAGATAGACCACAAAATCTTTTCTTTCCCATCTGATGTATTTATGTCGTATGGCAACTTAGGAATGTTGAAATGTCCCTCTTTCCGGAATAACATCTTGGAAGACCCTTGGCCTATTTTGTCTACCCGACGGCTAAGGGGGATCTATAAGGGTGACTTAAGTCATTTTTAAATTATTATAAAGTGCCATTAAAATATATATATATATTTAGCACTTATAATAATTTATATGACTTTATAAAGTACTATAATGATGCCAATGTAATTTTTATTCATCCTAGGAACATTGGCGACTTGCCTTAGGGGGTATATGGGGATATTAGAAAGAATAAAATAAAATTATAATTTTTGTATCCCCTCTAGGAGAAATGCGACTTAGGTTGGGAGGTTATTTGGGTGCTTAGTGCCTAGAAATGACACCAATTGCTGATTGGGTGTGTTGGAGGTAACTTTTGGGTCACTTCTCTTTCATATTGGAGGAGGTCGACTTGTATTGGCCTCATTCTACATTTTTACATTTTGCTATTTTGGCTTGGAGCTGAAGTATTACTATCAAAATTCTGAGGACGAAAACCCTCAAGGAAATCATGAGGGAGAACGAAAACTCTTCCTATTTTATGGTGTTGAAAGTCCAGATTTAAATTTGAATCACATATCATTATTTTGGCAGCTGGAGCGACCCGTTTTGGGTGTATTCTCATCTATTATAGAGCTGGAAAAATTATATTTTTGTTAGCAGCTGTTGCAGGGGTATTTCCAGGGGTTATTGCAATATTTTCAAGTATTTTATTAAGGGTTTTAAGCATTTTTTCCAGCGCTGCAAGTACAGGTCAGAACTGAAGTTATTCATCATTAAAAAATTAGATTTTTGGCTCAGCTATTGGTGTTTTCATTTGCAAAATATTTATAAAATTAGCTCTTCCATAAATATCAAAAAATATCATATTTTGGGTGTGCATTGTGGTAGTTTCCTTTTCTATTCAGATTGCATTTTTCTGCATAAATCAGATCTGCAGCTATTGCATTTAGTTTTGACATTATATCAGCTGGGGTTTCATTCTGTTGGCTAGATTTTCTGCATAGCATCAAACCTAGGCAGTCATGAGATAAATCTCCCTCATTTAACCGGTGAGGCTCCCGTGTCAGATTTGTCAATATAAATGTGTTATTATCTATCAGGGGGTTTTACTTTAACCACTTAGTTCATGAACCATAACTAAGGAGTTTTGCAGCAAGTAAGCAGCTGTTTAAGAAAGGAAAATTATAGATGAAAGAAGTAAAGGAAATGCAGAGAAGAAATGGGAAGATGTGCATCCCAATTAGTAGATAACAGAGCTAATTGCATGCACATAGAAGAAACTTAATAGATATGAACACACAGAATTATAAAGCAAAGGCAGCTCTAGATCCAGATCTAAAATAACACAAAGTTTATCAAGAGATCTAAGATTCAAAGCAAGAAACAAAGTACACCGTGACACAAAGTTCTCCGGAAACCTGCTCCTTTGTATTCCTCTGCTTCAAGTTGCTCTCAGGGGTTCAGACACAAAGTCTAAAACACAAGATTGTTGCTTACAAATTCTGATCGATCATTAACCCGGAGGTTCTTCTCCTACTTATAGAATGTAGGAGGGAAAGTACAAATAGAAGACTCAAACTGAACTAAAGTATGAACAAGTAAAGATGACATTTGGCAATCATCCTCAACTAACTTCTTCTTAAGTGACACATGTATCACTTAACTAATAGAATGGTTCCACATGACTTCAAGTAATGGTTGCAAAACCAATTACTTAGAAGTTTTACAATTTCATCCGGGAACATAGAAAATAGAAGAAGAAAGAATAGAAGAAGTCATGCCAGCTGTAATGTTTACATCTTCTTCTTGTTCTGATATCTGATATACTTGTCGAACATATAATTTAGCATCCTTCCATCTGTTTTAGCCACTGCTTCCTTCTCTGTCCTGAACTGCAACAACCCTTCATTCAACACTTTGCTGCATGCTTCCACCTCTTCCAAACTTGGCCCAAACCTCGCAATGTCTGCTTGCAGCACCACTAATCTACTGATAGAATTCATCGTGAAAGGCTTGGTAGCTTTATCAATTCTCTTTTGCACCATCAGAAGAGAACCTTCCAGGGAATTAGGCACCTCGTTAGAAATAATCCGCACGTATGAAGTAACACCTCCATTCACTCTTTCCTCAGTGAAAGAAATGATACTGTCTGGTAAATCTGATGTTCTACTCTCAAGCGCATGCATCCTTTTCAGCAAAACTCTGCAGATTTCCAAACGGAAAGATATTGCAAACTCTAGCTGCTTCCCCTTCTCGACTGATCCATCCGGTACAATTTGTTCTCGCAATCAATACATCTCCCGGAAGCTTGTTGATCTCGGCCAAAATACTCAGGTTACTCTCTGCAACTGTATTCATGCCTTCTATGCTTTCCATCAGTTGCTTTAGTTGATTTGCTGCATCGTTCATAACCTTTAAGCGGGCTGGCACTTCCCCAAGTTGTGCAAAAAAGCTTGATTTAATAATCAAATCCTTCCATTCGTCAATAGCCTTTACTTGATTGCTTGCATCTTCCATTTCCTGCATAAGATGATCACTCACCTGCTCTGAAATGGGCTGAATGGAAGGTTTAGCAACCTTGGCTATGATCCCACATAATCGAGATATTTGCTTCTGCAGCTCTTCTTTCTCCGCCTTTTCACTGTCAAGCCTAAGGAACAAAGCATCTATTAATGTCTACGTGTCCTGCTTCAATCCTTCAGTGGTAGCTTGACCGAGTGGTATTTTGGTCACCGTCACATCTTCTGCCGTGAGCTCCTCTTCTATCTTTCCTTCCGCCGGAATTGATATCTCAGCAAACTTCTCTCCCGAATCCTTGATGATCAACCTAGAAGTTGCTTTAGCAACTTTAGGCCTTCTGTCTCTTCTGCTCAGATCCTGAAGTAGCTGCAAGTCATGCTCCTCTAAGTTCATCTCTACTCTTGCTTCCGGAACCAACTGCAAAGCTAACCATTCCGAGAAGTTACTTCTCGGGGAGTAAGAAGTCGCTGAGTGCACTACCATCTCCCGCTCTGCATCCTCTCCGTCAGAAAGTGCCACAGTGTCATGGCTGCCATCTTCTGAAACATCCAAGGACAAAGCTCTTTCGAACTCCGTCATCTGCAGCTTCAACATCTCCTCTGGAACGGGTGATGAACGAAGTGGGTGGGGAGAGAAGACGAACGTCGCCGGATTCAATGAAGGCATGGAAGCGTCCTGCTGCTGCGGTGCAATAGTTGGTGAAGTCGGAGTCAAAACTATGGTCGTAGAAGTGGTCTTCTCCTTCTCTTGAGATCTTCTGTGTACTTTCAACTTCTCGGACCTTCTGCTGCTTTCTCCTTCATGCTTCCGCTTGAGGGAATCTCCTGCGCCGAAGTTGCCCGTGATTTGATTCATCAATACTTCATCAAGGCAGTATCCCTTCGTCAGCAGCCAGTTCGAAGTATTCACCAACACAGCTCCAGATCTTTCTTCAATTGAATGGCAGCCACCATTGTTATCTTGCAGTATAGCTTTGTCTCCTCCCATTTGATGGTAAGTGTCAAGTACCACGTTCCCATCATCTTTAAGATCCGCAGGTATCCGCGCTAGTCCAAAATCGAACACTTGCTTTGCTGATAGCCTGCTGAAATCTTTCTTTCTAACCTCGTACTCACTTCTGCACTTCATCCAGAAATCTTCTAACGAAGGCACATGTGCGTACTCCTGGGAGATTGTCTTCCTGGCTACTCCAAATGGATCGAAGTTAAGCCGTGCAGGGAAGAACTCTTGCTCATACTCGGATAACATTTGTGCTTCCATCCCTCGAGCTCTGTGAATGCCGATGCAATCCCACAAAGGAGGAAGAAGCCCGTAGACTTGTGCCGCTGATCAAGGTCGTGTAACTCCACAAGTTGCTGCTTAGCTCCATGGCAATCAATCTATTATTCGGATACCTAGGCATCTTTATTGGTTCTCCAAAAAGCCCGTAACCCTGAGGTATGTGAAATCTGCAAATTGAATGAATAGACCGCCAATCTTGGACACTTTGCTTCCCACGCTTCCTCGCTACCCCGTTGGCCTTCAAGTCTTTGTCTAGCCTACAGATGAAATCGTAGAAGTCATCGTTGATCACTTTGAAGTCTTTCTCACACACGTACGAAGTCATGGGTAGCACTCGAAAATGGGGTCCTTGGAAAGAACACCACAAATATCCACTTGGAAAAGACACCTTGTGAAGCCACGATACACCAAGTATGAAGTCATCTTGAAGCTGAAAGTACGCTTCACGTTCCGAAGTTGCTCACCGATGTTGCTGCTAATAATTTCCGACCAATTGATTATAGAATCAACCTTGTTGATTTCAATGGTCCTGATGAAAGCATACATCCATGTACGGAAAGTGTAGGCATTCGCTTCGCCATTCATCCTGCATAGCAATTTGACGACATCATCTGCCTCCTGCACCAAATTGGACCGTGGAAGAGTTCTCGGGAACTTTGAAGGGGATCTAGGCTTCTTCATGAACCGGCTATTCATGATGCTCACACAATCAGCTCTATGCTTCTCCCACCTACTGTCAGCATCCTGAATGCTAATAGAAGTCACCACCCTTCGCACTGGAATCTTCAGACAATAATTGATGAACTCCGCATCCAAACGAATTATTGTCTTTCCCGCAACATCACGCACTGATCTGGATGAAGGATGATAAGATCTAGCACACTCCATCACGAACTCTGGCAATTGGGTTGTACATGGGAAAGCTGCAGCTCGGATAATTCCACTACTTTTGACCGCACGCATGAGTGAAGTCTTTCCCGCTCTGGATCTATCAATCAAATCAGAAAGAGGTTCTGGGCCTAGATCCGTGTCTCCTATGTCTGCAAGTTTGGAAGCAATGCATGAATCCATCGTGCTCTCTTTTTCATCTCCTTTCGCCATGGCTTTGTCTATCTTCGTCTGAATAATTCTTTTTCTTCTAACTTGGCCGGATTTCTTCAATATGCAGTGCGAGATCTGACAATTCTTCGATTCGAGAGGATATTTGCAATGTATTGGACATTGATAAAAACTCCTTTTCTTTTGTGAAGCACCTGTAATGAATTCCTGCAATTTATTCAGACAAAAATGGCCACCGGAGCATGAATAGTGAATTTAAATTATAAAAATCTGCACTTTTCAAGCCTGCTGCCCCAAAAATTGGTGTTTAATTTGCACATAAAGAGAGCATGAATCCTTTCAATCAACACACGAGCTCTGTAAACACTGTGAAAACAACTATGCAGACAAAGATCAACCTCCTCCAAAGCATGCGCCAAATCTGGAAGCTTTTAGCCTTGTTAGCACTTTGTCTGAACAAAATCCTTCCTCTAATGGGGGCGCACTTTTCCTCTTGGCTGCAATTCTTTACCTGTGAATTAAATAATTCACCCATATGGCTGCCCATGCTTATATAACCTTCACAATTCTATAATTAATAATTGTCCTAACAATTAAAGACAATTAATTAATTAAAAATCATACTTTTTTCTTTTAAAAATAGCATGTTTAAGGACAGCCATCCAATAAATTAAATTAATCCAATTTAATCCTTCACACAGCACTTCACTCAAGCTTCACAGTGTGCTTTGACCATAGCCACTGAAAATAGAAATTAATTTAATGTTTTAATGCCTTAAAAAACATTAAATAATACCCAAATGGGGCGCACTTTTTGAGAGGAAGAGGGCAGCCACTAAATAAATTAAATTTAATGAATTTAATTCCTTTCTTTTATTCCATCTTTGACTTGTTGACCTCCTCCAAGCTTGGGCGCACTTTTTGAGAGGAAAGATTAATTAAATTAATCCAATTTAATCATTCCACCATCACTTCAAAGGGGGCGCACTTTTTTGCACATGTAATTCTATTTTTAAAAATTTTTTCCACAATGGGATTCTTTACCTGCAAAGCGTGCACCAAAATCCCATGATCCACTTAAGTGATTTGACTTTGACATGGGATTCTTTACCCTACAAGGCAGCACTAAAATCTCATGATTTCACTTAAGTCACTTTCCTTTTATTATATCATGGGAATTTTTACCTGCAAGGCGAATAAATTCCCACCGCTCACGACCTCTATTTTTCCCACTGCAGCTTAAGTGACTTTTATAACACGGGAAAAAGTACCCTGCTAGGCAGGTATAAAATTCCCACCCTGCCTGCGGCTTATATTTTTCCCATCGTAGCTTAAATCCTTTGTTTTCCAAAAATGTGCCCATCCCCGCAGGGGCTTTTTTGTGCACGACTTCGCTTTTTCCCAGTGATCCAGACCTCCGATGGCGACTTCCTCCGGGCATAATGTGCGTATATGTTTTCCAGCTGCTCCAGGCCAAAAATCGGGCTTACCCGGCGAAGGAATTGCTCCAGAGAAATTTCACAGAAAACAAAACGGGACACCACAAAAACACGAAAAATTGCCAAAAGTTACAAATAAAGCCCAAAACTTAAAATAAGTTAAAATCCTTCTGGCACATAGGAATAATAACATATTCGCTCATAATAGAGTTAAAACAGAGCGCAAATAGCCTCATACGGGGCTCAAAATAATTAAATACAAATTTCCCGCAGACAAATCCCGACGACAGAATAAAACAATTTTGGGCATCTGGGTATTTGGCGAAAAGGGCTAATATGGCTCTTTGGGATTATCTTGACGCAATACAAGAACTTTCAGGCAATAAAAACAACAAACGACCGTTATTTTAAAAGTACAAATTTTTTCGGATAGGGTAGTCGCAGATTTCAGGGTGAAATCTGAGTGACACCAATTCCTGTCTATTGAAGATTACAATCAGACTTTAGAGGGTCCATTACAATTTTTTATTGGTTAAAAATCATGATAAGAGGTTAACATAGCAGCACTATGACAAGTCGGCAATACATAGGGAAGTAGACAACTAGCATGGGCCACAACAGGAAAGAAATAGTTTAAATCTATTGAGTTTTATCAAATCCAAACACTGTCATCTCTCATCCTTTCCTCTTTCCATAATCAATTGAGCACCACCAATCACCTACCTATGTGTGTGAGATTGGGAAGAGAGTTTGAAGAAAAGGAAAAAATCAGCAAGTGGCAAGCATCTTCAACTTTTAAATATTTAGTTCACTTGTTAGACCCGCATGGCATAAAACAAAGCAATAAGCTTTAAAGCATGTCGACTACCACCATTTGAGAAGACCGGAAGAGAGTTTTACAAAAATTAAAACAATGAGACTGTTTTATGCGTAAAATTATAAGGTCTTTATCTTCTTTGCAACAAAGTGTAACAAGTGCCCCAATGATGATACAGGTCTCCTCGCAAGGTGTTCGGGATCCGGAAAAGCTCTCGAGTATGCGTTAACATCCCGCATGCCCCGCCTAGCCCCCGCGCCCTTTGTTTTCCCCTTTTTTCTTCTTTCCTTGGCCTTTTGATCTTGATGGATTTAAACCGCCGCCTAATCGGGCGGCGGTCCTCTGAACCGCCGCCGCTCGGGCGGCGGTCCTGTGCGCATTTTCCAGAACGTTCTTTTGACGCGACTCGCGTGAAATATCACGTTTCACCAGCTTTCCTTGCCGACTTGAGCATGCATTTATGTTTTTGGTCCCCTGGAATAGTGTTTTTCCTTTGTTTATTGTTTAGGAGTTCAGTTTGGTTTTGATCTTTGGGTGATTGAATTCCTATAAATGCATGGCTTGTGCTCAAACAAATGGCCTGATTTTTGAGACTGATCTTTGCTCTCATCTCCTCATTTTAGTATTTTAGCTTGTTATCTTGTTTAGAAGCCATAGTTTCAATTCACTTGCATCTTTAGTTAGATTGCTCAGCTGTTGGTAAGCCACATACCCATCTTGTGCAGGCAGTGCTATTATTTCACCCAATCCGGTCTGAAGTTTGTCACTGAATTTCTCTTTGCATTAGATTTAAGCTATTATTTTGCTTAGAATACTTGTTTTAGTTCATTTGCATGCTCATTAGCATTGTCCAGCTTGTTGGTAAGCCACATATCCAGCTTGTGCAAACAGTGTTGTTGTTTTACCCAATCCATTGGAATAGAATAGCTTAGGAAGCCATTAAAGTTGCAGGTTTTGCTCTTCAAACAGGATAGTTTCAGGTTCTGGTCACTTCATATTGCATGACTTGCAGTAAAATCCCGCTAGGAATCGCATAAGCCAAGCTCTGTACTCTTGCGCTGTCCCTCTCCTACTCGCATTTTCGGTCTGCATTCTGAGCTGTCCTTGTCCCAATGTCTACTCCTGTCGATGCTAGCACTACACGCTTTTCTGGATCCACGTGAACACGAAAGAACGAGGAGATCACACTGAGGGGACAAGATCGCATACACCAACGGATTCGCCACTGTTCTGCGGAATCCAGGTTTTAACTTTCAAAGTTCTAGTTAGAATCATATCAAATAGAGTAGATAATTGCTTCATTTCAGTGAATTCTATTCTCGATATTGCCAGGGAAGCTGTGAGGATTGATAGTTTCTGAGAAACTATGATTCACTCCTCACTTCTGAGGTAGGATCGAGAATCTTGCAGATAGATTAGATGAGCTATTTTATTTAGAATAAATCTACAAATTGCACAGGCTGATAACTACACTCGGTTATTTTGTCTGTTTTAAATTATTGTTTAGTTGTTATTTCTAGATACGCTTAAAATAGTTTGCTTTCCTTAAAATTCTTAAAAGATTTCTTAGAAGAATAGAAGTTATATACATGTTTTAGATTTATTCCACGTAGTTAGATTTTGCTTCGTTACAGTTAGATTTACATTTTATTTTGTATGACAATCACGGGACCTCAGGAGCCCAGGGAATATATATTTGAGCCAATCGTGCCTCAACCAAATCTCACACAAAGAATAGTTGACATAGACCAAAATCTCAGAATACAAGTATTCTCGAACAACAGATTTACAACTGATCAGTTCTCAGTTGAGAGGGTTAAACATAGAGGACGACCAAGCACACACGTTTTGGTCAAACCAACCAAATTACAGATTGCCCTAGGTAAACACTCACATGACTGTAGAAGGGTTCGAAAGAGAACAAACCTTTGGTTGTGATCCTTTGGTCCCACAGCCAGGTGCAGGAGACACTCTCACAGATATAGATACCAGTCTAAGGATCCAGGTTGCACGAACGCCTGTGAGATATTCTGAGAAAATCACACAGTTGTTGGTCCTAAACATAGAAGCTGAGAAAGCATACGATTACTGGATACTAGGGATTAGAACTTGATTTCGCGCATGACCATAACAGGACCGCAACATCCAAGAGTCCATGGTTGTGACCCACAGATCTCACAGCCCAACGAATCCATAAGTCAATCAGATATAGACACTGGCTTACGCACACTAGTATTCCAATCCACTCCAATTCCACCCATCATCATCGAACAATTGTCCTTACTGGATATAGCGGCTAACGAAGCTAGAGAATTCTGGACTAGGCCAGAGAATCGTCCATAGAGTCAATTGTTTTCACCATCCACCCTATGACCTTATCTGGAGACATACACGAAACTATCCTAGGTCATTTTCCACGTATTCCACAACCCATAGATCGAATCACGCTAGAGCTCGATATTGATTGGAGCCTTCGAGCATCCTTCCTCGCGATCGATCATCACACAAACCCAAGTTAGAAGGGCCTTCTTTGCCTTAGATTCGCAAATTCCACTAGTGCGTGTCGAAGACATTAGACTGCCTAACTAGTTTGTCTGAATCCAACGCATATTCTACCCCCACCGGCTGTCTCGGCACGACCTCGAGAGGTCGGGTACGCGGAAGAGTCACTTGTAGATTCTCACGCTCGCCTGTCACTTTTCCGCGTACGGAGACATTAGAGTTTAATGTGCCCGACTCCGATTTACTTAGCCTATATTCTTTTTTCTCATTTAATAATCTCTCCACATTTCATTCACAAACCTTAAAAGAAGAGGAATTAACTAATACATAATGAAATAGTTGGAATATTGCAAAAGATTCAAATAATAAGACACACTAGATTTTAGTCCATCCAACTCCATCTTAGTCTATATTCGTTTCTCCTCATTTGAGGAGTTTAAATATTAAATATGCAAACACACTTGAATATTTGTTGTTTACAAGTACTTTTGGTGGCACTAGACTTTAATCAAAGAGAGCCAAATCGGTGTTACGAAAGGATGCATCCCCCCCGAAAACTAGGTGTCTGGGACATCCCATACGTCTTGGGTACAGTGGGGAAATGCACCCCCCCCCATGTTTCCAAAATGGCGGGAAAGGAGGGCATCTCTGGGATGCCACTGAATATTAGGGGACATTTAGGGGATGTCCCCCCTTTTTGGAGACATCCTGAGGACATCTGGTTATTTTCTTTAACTTTTTTTTTAGTAATTTCTTTTTGGTTTTCTCTTTTAACACTGATGTTTAAATTGTGTTCTTGTAGTAGAAGATTGTTTTTTGAAGCCACTCGTCTCCTTTTGAAAAAAAAGCTTGCATGTATAAATCTAATTAAAATTCACTTTGGAAGCTCCAATAACTTAAAAAGTCTGTATGTATATTTCTATATGAAGAGAAAGGTTGTGTAGATAATAAAAGCAGTAAGGCATAGATCAAAACATTTACCGGTTAACCATAACCCGACTGTATTGTATTACAAAGACATTAAGAATCAAGAGTGATATATGAATACAGAAAATTTCGAGCACAAATGCACATGGTGGACTGTCACAGACTGCTATTCATAAAAAAATTAAAAATTATTTGTATATTTTATGTATTATTTTAAAAGCTGTCCCCCCGCCATCCCAAAATTTTGGATTTTTTTCCCATCCCGGAAACTACATCCCGGAGTCTTAGGTAAGACTGCAAACTATCTTCTTCAACATCAAAATGTAAGAAGAAAAGCTTAGTAAAAATATACTATGGACAAGTCACATGTCCAAAGCACCACTCTTTTAATAAAGCTAAAGTCAACTGTGTGTCTGCAAAATTGCAAGATTTTATTTAAAGAATCAATGAAGAGTTTTAGCATTCTATGTGATTGTGAATGTTAATACATATAAAAGTAAGGTATTCGGAAGGTACTCATGGAAAAGTTGTAAAATCAAGATTCTCCTTCTTGTTTATACAGAAAAACCTTAAACAAATAGTAAAACAGAGGTTTTTCAAATAAATTTTCCTCCTTGTAGTCTCATTCCAGGGGATACTATTCAACTTATGCAAACAATAAAACACGTTTGCTCAAAAGGTTTTCTCCAAGTAGTTTTGTTCAATTTACAAGTGCGTGGACAATGATTTTGGTTTCTACAATTTTGCAAATCTGTGGATGAAGAGTTTGTTGCTTTGAATTTCACATGTGCCATGCTATGGGTATGGTTGTGAAGTTTTGCTTCTTACAAATTAATTTTCTGCACTCAAGTAAGTCATATCTTCTCGATTACAATTCTGCTGTAAATTACTCAGGAATTTTGTTGGTTGTGAAAATTTTGATCTATTACCATTTTTGTGCCGCAAAAATTCAAGTTTTACATTCAGGGATTTACTTTTAAGAATTTTCTGTCAGCTATTAAATCTCCAAGACTTCAAATTTCAGCACTTTAAAATTTAGTTTTCTTAATACTTGAATTTTATATATAATCTTTCCAAGTAAGGCTATACGAGCAATTAAATTGGAAGATAGAACCCCTACTGTTGCCAAGGACTAAAATCTGTGTCAACATATAGATCCTCCAAAATGTAAACAAACTCAAGTTTTTGTATAAAAACATGCAAGTTTAAGATTAAGGATTTAATTTTTGCATTTACTTTCAAACGTTAAATATCCAACACTTTAAATTTCAGCACTTGCGAGTTTAGTTTTCTTTATAAGCAAATTCGTTCATTACAAATAACGCAACGAGTGCCACTAAAACAGGAGGGAGAAACCCCTATTATTTCCAAGGATTAAAATCCGTGTCAAAATGGCGGATCCCCCAAAATGTGAACAAACTCAAGTAAAGGGTCTTTTAGAAGCAACATTGGAAGATGTAAATTATAGCCCAGATATCAGAGGCTAATTTGCCTAAGAAGGTTGATTTTGAGATACTATAGTCTATACTGAAGGTATTGTGATAATTTGCTTTCACCTAAAATGAACCATCACGTGGAACAACATTTGATGCAATGTGACTTAAATTGATGTAGAAAGCAGGAAATTTGTGCTTCCAACATTATTCCCAGTACAATGATTCCACAAAATACCAAAAAGGAGGTACAAATATTTAGCACACAGTAGTAATAGCATTTAAATATTCAAATCTCTAAGTAAATTGCAGCCTTTCTTGTTCCGTGCTTACCTGTTGTGCACCAGTCTCTGATATATGTTTACATTTGTAAATGTTAAGATGAAATCGAGGGGCCAGTGATGCTGCAAGCTGCATAAACATTACTCAAACTTTAAACCAAATTTATTAACCCTGCACAAACAATTGTTTATTTTTCTTCTACAGTCGTTCTAATAAACAAATTAACTGTATTGCCAAGTAATACTCCCCTTTAGGACAGAGATATTCAAAACTGAAAAAACTATGATGCATGCAATCATTACAAAAAAATAAAGTTTATATAAATAGTACCCACAAGCTTTAATGGGTAGCCAAGCATATCAGGGAAATTTTTTCCTAGCTCAATATAGTTATCAACAATGACGTAATGTTTTCCTTTAATGAAGGTCAAACAGAAAATGTATAAACAAAAATGGAAATATAACAAGTTACCTCTAGAAACAGACCTTCGGTAGAATATATATAAGCCAAAAATAGAAATTTAATTAAATCCTTCCACATGAAACAATATAAAGAAAAATGATGCAGAAACTAGATACAATGGCAATTTGCAAAGGATGAAGATAGGATACTTATGTAGAACAGCCACTGCGATAGAAGGAAACAACATTTGGAGGCAACAAAGAAGTGCCAATTCGATACTAAAACATGGAAAACTAGCAGAAAATGCTGAAAACTTAAAAGCAAGATATGTTCCAGTTACTCCAAGTTAAAAAATAAGTTAAAGTTGAACAGAAGCCATTTTTAGTGGCATCAAAGTGAAAATAACCTCAATATAGGTCTGCTTCTAAATCTATCTATAACTAATTGCAGCCAACTATAAACACTTCACAAATCAAACCCATTAGACATGTAGCTATACAGTTTAAGTCTATGATTCCTCTCCAATTCCATTTCCTAATGAAACGTGAAGAAATTCACTTAAAACGTTGGACAAAACTGACGCAGGAGCATTTAGGTTCACTTGTAAACCCGCATCAGTCAAAAATTTCCAAGTAAAATAAGTTAAATCTAGCATTGCACAAGGTTATGTTTGCGCTTAGTCCTTGTTGGTATGTTTTGAGCAAGTTTTGTTGCACGCAAAGTTGCTTTGTAATGGTTGATGCCACCTGCATGCTCGCAAAGGTCTATGTTGTGTTTTGCTTTTAAGTTCTATAGCAGGTATGCAATGTTTTGCGCTATCAGTGTTTATGTGCAATTGCTGTCAAGATCATTGATCAAGAGTGGTTGTGGTGTTATCAAAAGGCTACATCAGGTTCACAATATCTTCTTGAGCTCAAAACACCGTTTGGAAGGTAACAAAGAGCTTCAGATCACTAGAACAATAGTTGGTGACTATAGGACACTGCACAGAAAGTCATTACTTTTATGTGCACTAATGCAACAAGCTTTTCGAGGGCTCGCATTAACATGTGTTGTGCTCAATGGCGTGTATCTACCGTTGAAGCCACGAGGTCATACAAGTTGTATTGTGCAAGCACACAAGGATTCGCTAAAAAGGTTTGTACACAATCTTATGTACAATGGTGCATTTTTGGTGCGTAACTCTTGGAGCTTCCAATTTGAATAAACCAACGTGGATCTCATCTAATCCCATAATTGTAACTATTGAGTTGACTCAATTGCATCGAGTTGTGTTATGAGAACTTTGGCCCTATCTTGCATAGAGGATTGGGACACATCAATATCAAATGGGTAGCTTGTTATCTTGAGGTAATCTTGTGAGGCTGTAACTATATAAACACATTCACACCTTTGTAGATTGCAATCAACTCAAGATAGGAGGAAGATAGTTGGACAAGTGGTTACAAGGAGAATTGCATTAGTAATACGTGCACAAGTCTGAGAGAAGGCTATTGGGATCAAGTCATTGTGGAAACATTGCAGTGTTTGTGTTGTAAGCCTATAGGCATAGTGTTGAATTTGTGTTTGGTTTGTGTTTGTAGACATGTAAAATGTCAACATACTTTATTAATAAATAAAATACTTATTAAACATTATTAATTATTAATATATTATCCCCCTTACTATTACTAACTTATCATCCCACATTCCCTATCCTAACTTTATAATAATTAATCTCAAAATTAATTATTATAAATCACATTTCCTAACCTCATTTAAAACATTTCTAGGAATTAAAAATTCCTACTCACCTACCACCTACTCTACACCTATCCTACACCTAGCTTCTCCATCAAATCACATCCCTAATCACAATTAATCTCACCTAATTCTAACCTAATCAAATTCTCCACCTCCAAATCTAGAGGCTTCTATTTCTAGAAGCCTCTCCAAACTTCCCTCCATTTAATTTAAAAATTTAAATAAAATTCCCTCCCTCCATTGAATTAAAAATTCAATAGAGGCTTCTCTTAATTTCTAGAATTCTCTAATTCTAGATTTCTCCATCCTCTCATGCAACAACAACCATTGATCTTCCATCTACATGGCAAGATCTTAACCCTCCATTTTCCCTTCCTCCACCTATAAATAAGAGTGTCACCCTCCATGGCAACCAACTTATGAGAATACAACTAAGTGCTGCCAAAATATTCCTATAGAGCTTTCAATCACCATCTTGCAAGGCCATCAAGCATCATGGCAAATAATCATTCAATCAAGGGGAGGTGCTGTCCAAGTAACTCCACAAATCTGAAGCAAATAATCAACTATCTTGAGCACATTCAACGCAACAAGGAGGAGCATTGCATCTTGTAGGTAAGTGCAGGTATAGAATCTCCATCCTTCATATCCTTTGCTCAATCAGAGGTAGAGATTAGGTGTGTTAGATTGAGAATTACTTTAGTGTGGTTCTTGGTTTGTATTTACAACTAACACTTTTTTTGTCTACAATGTTCAACTGTATCATTGGTGATCGATCCTCTGTTTGTACGGTTTTCCTATGAGTAAATAAAGACGTTGCCAATCGTAATTCTATAACGCTGCATGGTTTAACTCTTTAAGACACCTTTTAGTAGGTCCTTTAACGGTGGCTGCTTAAACAAAAATTATGTAGGTTATCCGAATATCTTTGCAAAAATAAATTAGCATGCTTTGAGAGGTTGCATCCTTTAATGTAGGCAACGATGACCAATGGAATTTGTGTGCCTTAAAACTATTGAAGTATATTAGTTAAATGTTTAATGAACTATTAGTTATCAACTAATTAATGTTCATTATAACTTCCCAACTATATCAGTAACCTCTTCCAATATAATAAATACGAGCACCACAGATCGCTCAATTTGTGTTTTGTGCCTTTCTCATTTCTCTTCATTCTTTCTATGTTCACATCTTGTAACTTTGGTATCGAGAGAAGTTCTCAATGAGATCGAGTTTGAGGAAGCCTAGAAGGTGAGGACCGGGGATAGAAGACGAGGTTCGAAGTTTGAGGAAGCCTTGGAGTGGGGTATGGACAACGAGATTTGACGAAGTTCGAACTCGACTTGGAGAATCAACTCATGATTCGTAGAGGTGTAGACAAGGGCACATGATTTAGGGCACAAAGAAGAAAATAACGAGTCGAGCAAACATTTTCCTTTGCACGATTCATGTTAAAAAGACCAATTTAGAATGCCTATATTAGGGCATGGGGAAACCAATTCCATGCACGTAATACATGACCAGTAGAAATCACTTAGGACCATGGGCTAGATTGAAGCAGAAGAAGATATGAGATTTTCAACCCAAACAAGGATACAAATACTGTCATGTAGAAAATTCCCTATAACATGCAATCTTCATACAACAAAAATTTGGAAGACATATAGCTTTTAGACTAGTCTCGAACTAGAGGCAAATTTCCACTTGAACACAAATATGTGAATTTTAAACAAATCAACAAATTCCTGTAACTGGGGCATTAATGTCTTTAATGGGAGCAAAGATCGTTTTATATATTCGACATGGAGCTCTAGCACTTCATGTTTTAATATTACACACTTGTTGGCTAGATTTTTGTATAGCTGAAAACCTAGGCAGTCATGAGATAAATCTCCCTCATTTACCGATGAGGCTCCCGTGTCAGATTTGTCAATTAAAATATGCTAGTATCTATATGGGGTTTTACTTTAACCATGCAGCTCATGAACCATAGTTGTATAGTTTTGCCAAATAAACAAGCAACTGTTTAAAGAAAGGAAATATTTAAAGAAGAAGGGAATAATAAAACACAGGGAAGAAATAGGGAAGATGTGCAACCCAATCAATAGATAACAGAGTTGATTGCATGCACATAGACGAAACCAATAGATATCAACACACGAATTATAAGCAAAGACAACTTCAGATCTAGATCTAAAATAACACAAAGTTTATAAGTAGATCTAAGACAAAAGCTAGAAACAAAATGCACCGTGACACAAAGTTCTCCGGAAATCTGCTCCTTTGTATTCCTTTGCTTCAAATAGCTATCAGGGGTTTCAGCACAAAGTTTGGAACACAAAAATGCTTTAGTTACCAATTCTAATTTAACCCGTAGGTTCTTCCTCTACTTATAGAATGTAGAGGGGCAATTACAAGTCGGAAGCTTTTAGTGAACTGGCACATGTGGAAGTCGGAAAAGAAACAACTGGCAATCTCCCTCCTGGAATTCCTTTTTGCATGACATGCATGATTTGCAACTAAAAATAGAACCTTCTATTTTGCATGTCTGCCACCTATCTCCAAGTAGTTGACTTCTTCAAGTAATGGCTTTTAAACCAATCACTTAAGTTGTATAATTTAATTGATTGCTCAATTACTTTGTCGGAAAAATAAGAGAAAGAAGAAGAAAGAGGAAAGTTGCAGTCTTGCTCTTTTTCATATTCTGCATGCAGCTGATTCTTTTGCCTTTGATTCTCACCAAACTGGATCTGGAAGCAGTTGGATCCGGCGCGGCCGGATCTCGGAAGCAAGTGATTGTGATTTGTTTGCGGATATTGCCTTTGACTGGTCTTCCTTCTTATCCTTGAAGCTTTTGTAGTTCTTCTCCAGTACATGCATCGGTCAATGATGTTTCTTGTAAATAACTCATCATTTTTAAGCACTTCGGGTGAATGCAAATTCAATGAAGGCTTCAACTGGAAAATTGGGAGAGTATGCACAAGGTCCTGGAAGGAATTTTCCACGCACTGACTTCTACACGGGCTGCATTAGAAACAAGAGGATGAAGCCTTTGCAATTATGGATCTGGATCTGAATCTGGATCTTAATTATAAAATTTGCATATATCAAGCTCAAGTTGCCCCAAAAATTTGATGTTTTGTTTGCATGCAAAGCAAGCATGAATTTTATCAACTTCACCTGAGCACCTGTACCACTATACAGACAATTATTCAGACACAAATCAAGCTCCTTCAAACCTAGGCGCCAAATTTTGAAGCTTCTAGCGAAGAAACACACATTTTAAGTAAAATTCCTCTTCAAATGGGCGCCAAAATTGCCTAGGTTGCACTTCCTTGCTAAAGAATTAATAACTCCAATAATATGGCAGCCCATGCTTATATAACCCTCATCATTCTATAATTAATTATTGCCCCTCCTATTCCTGGCAATTAATTAATTAATTAACAAGCTTTTCTCTTCAAATGGGGCGCCTATTTTGTGCATGCTCATGGCTGCCATTAAATAAATTAAATTTATTTAATTTTAGCTCTCTACTTCCAGTTCACTTAAGCTTCACAAAGGTGCTTTGACCTCATCTACTAAAAATAGGAATTAATTACATCAATTAATACTTAAAAAAGTATTATTCTTCTTCCAAATGGGGCGCACTTTTTGACATGAAGGGGCTGCATTAAATAAATAATATTTATTTAATTTTAGAATTCTAATTCTAATTTCCCTTTATCCACTTTACCTTTGTTGACTTTTCCTCATGCTTGGGCACCAAATTTGGAGAAATAATTAATTAATTAATGCATTTAAAGCTGCCCTTCTTTCCCAAAAGGGGTCGCACTTTTTGACATGAAGGCATTTCTATTTTTAAAAGCTAATTTTCAATGGGATTATTCACCTTGCACCGCAGCTCCAAAAATCCCATGATCCACTTAAGTTGTTTGACTTTCATAATGGGATTTTTATCCTGCAAGGCAAGGCAAGTAAGAAAATCCCATCAATGTCTTAAGTGATTTTATTTTATTTCACAATGGGAATTTTCACCCTGCAAGGCAAGTAAGAAATTCCCGCTTGCCTGCTGCCTCTAATTTTCCAGTTGTGACTTAAGTGGCGTTGCTTCCATGGGAAAAATACCTGCTGGCGTGTACAAAATTCTCACCGCCTCTACTACCAAAATCCCATCAGTAGCTTAAAACCTTCTTTTTCCAAAAATGCGGCCTGCCCAGGAGGAGCTTTTTGTGCATGACTTCGTCTTTTCAGAGAGAACCAGACCTCCTGTGACAAATTCCTTCTGGCATAACGTCCATAGGTGATCTCTAGATACTCCAGGCAAGAAATTAGATTAAACCGACAAAGGAATTGACCTAGAGAAATTTCACAGAAAACAAAACGGGAAAACACCAAAAACACAAAACGTTGCCAGAAGTCACAGATAAAGCCCAGGATTCATTCCTGGTTAAAACCCTACTGGTATATGGGAATGTTGACATGTAAGACCACAACAAGGTTAAACCGGAGCACAATTTGCCTCAAACGGGGCTCAGAATAATTAAATACAAATTTCTGCAGGCAAACCCCAACAACAATATAACGATTTTGGGCATCTGGGTATTTGGCGAAATTGGCTAATATGACTCTCTGGGAATATCTTGACACAATACAGACACTTTCTGGCAATAAAAACACAAAACGACCCATTATTTTAAAAGTATGATTTTTTTACATAGGGTAGTCCCAGATTTTAGGGTGAAATCTGGGACACCAACACTATAACCCCATACGTGGTGAATCATGAACATTACCAATAGAATCTTAAATGAGGTTTAATTTCTAGAGCCCATAATAAAATAATAAAATAATAATAAAAGGAATTGAGAAAAAATGCCATTTCATTTAAGATAATAAAATAATAATAATAAATGAGGTTAAATGAGGTGAAGTGGGTTTTACTTGTAAAATAATAAAAGGAATTGAGAAAAAAATGCCATTTCATTGCAATCTCACCAAGGCACCAGAAAAGGATTAAAAAAGGAGCAGATATATAGAAGAAAGTAAGACAAGAGATTTAGCAAACCTTGGGAATTCATTCGATGCCAAAAGTTTTATGCATTTGGGTTTATTTACCTCATTTCCAACTCATGGTAAGAAGTCAACAAGAAAGCATAAGCAAATTCTTTCTAGATCATCTAATAAGGAGAGCAAGGAAGTCCATTGGCATGAAAATCAATTTTCTAAACATAATTAGAATTTGCTTCACTAACTCAAGAGTTACAAGTAGGAAACTAAAGATCCATTTACAGAATTTAATTATCCTTTCGTGTGGTAGTCAAATGGGATGATCTTGATTGGTATAAGTATCAAGGATTCCAAAGAAGAGCCCTAGGTTCAAATCTGCAGACGTAATAAAATGTTGAAATTAGGAAAAGTACATCCAACTCACTCACGCTACAACCCAACAGATGTAAGTCCCAAGTGAATTTGATCACAAAGTTATCCCCCAGTCATGCCATCTAAGCCAATGGCTACCCCAAGTGGTAAAAGTGTTGGGGCTTCCAAAGAATAGCCCTAGGTTCAAATCTCAAAGAGATGATAAAATGCTGAAATAAGTATCCAAAGAAGTAGCAAGGGCCATCCTCCAGCAGATAGAATTCAGTCTTGTGAGTAGGCTGCAAAAAAATTGATAGCTGCAGAAGGCAAAGGCTGACAAGAAGCTGATTCAAGGAAGGGAAATTGATGCAATTTGCAGCTAGTTGGGGATAAGAGCAGGAGTCTTTGAGCTGGTGGAAAGCAACGTGCCTACCCTTGTCACTGTTCTAGCAGAACTGATTCTCGAGGACGCAAAGCTTGAATGTGGTCCAGCTATTGTTGTGCTAGACTCCAGTGAGGAAGCTGAGGCTGGGAATCCTAGATTTGACATTTATGCAGCTTCTGACAGGGTGATCCTGTGTTTGATTTTGGTGTCCTTCGCTTGCATGATCATGTATTTGATCAAGTACTCTCAATATGTAGCAGGCTTAGCTTTTAGGAGTTGATGAAAACTATATTTTTATGTTGTTGAACTTCCCTGATGTATTAAGAACTTTTATTATTAGTAAATTAGCAAGATTGGCGTCCCGTATATTGAACTTTAAAAAAAAACATGTAGTTCAAAATGGAGAACTACATTGCAACCAAAGCAGCAGAGGGATGTCCAGGGAAAAGAGAGTTCAGATTCGCAAAGAAAAATATAAAGTAAAACACGGAACAAGGTCATTTTATAATTTTATCCCTTGGTTGAGAAACTCTTATGAAAATTAAGTATAAGATGAATGGTTTCGAACAATAAAAACAGTAATGAATGTTATTTATCCATGTGAACCTACCAGTCAAAGAACTGAAATAAATGCCTCAAAAATCATAACCATAATAATATCCTTTATTAGTCAAATGGGATGAGCTCATGTGGTAATTCTTCGGGGTTTTCATAGTATAGACCCGTGTTCAAATGCCTAGGAGACATGTTACATGATAAAATGTACACATGTCAAGTGTTGAATTTGGGTTAACTACCACATCCAATTCTTCATGTGGCATACCTCAATGAATGAGGCTAGGTGCAAGTCCTGGGATAGTTTGACTGAAGAGATCCTCCTCATTTCTAGCATCTAAGCCTAAGGACACCCCATAAGGGAAAAATACCAAATCAAAACAACAACAACAATAATACTGTTATTAGAATTAGATGGTTTCTACCACATGGCATGTTTTATTTTTAAATTATCGGATTTCCTGTAAAAAGAAACCTGAGCACCAGGTGCTACGCCGTACGGTGATACTGCGTAGAACATTAAAAAATTGCTCCCATACCTTATCGAGAAAAAATGAAAATAAACAGGAGATAGGAGCCCTCCAAGAACAGGAACGCTACTAGACAAAATTGTGCTGATGCCATTTACATATCTGGAGTTCAAAACCAATGTTATGATTAGTAAGAAAATGAGCTAATTTGACACTTCTTCTAAAAGTTAAGAATACAAGCTATTTAAATGTTTGCCGGCATAAAAGACTCAAATATGAACTCACTGGAACTCCTTGTTATTTCAATTTTATTAAATAAATAATCCATGTACAATAAGCTTCCATATGTTCCATGGGTTGGCAGAAAGATTATCATACTCTGACTGATCACCCACACTCTCAAGAGAAGCCCAAGGAACCCGTGTCATTGCAGCCAATTCAGTTTCAAGTTTTGTCTCCAATCCATGCACTAATGTCATCAATGCTCTGGTTATTACTGCCGAGAACTCATCCTGCAATATTGTAAAAATGTGATGGTCAATACCCTCTAATTAATCTGATACAACAAAAATATGTTGAAAAGAATACTGTACCTGCTCTTCTGACATATCCACTTTGTCTGCAAACTGAGCATTAATAATCTTTGCAATGTTTTCAGCCAATTGTTCTGCCTGTAATGGAAAGGAAATAATAGTCAGTGACATTTATATGGCACCTTGTCACACCCACTCCTTGAATCTTCGATGTCTTTTGAGTTGAGATCCATTATCCACCTTATCAATCCAACAATGATATTTAGAATGGCATTCCAATAGATCTGTGCCTTCTAATAGGACGACTTAATTCCTGGCATTGACACATTTGGATCAAAAGAAAATAAAGTTTGGATACGCATATGATAGAGCAAACCGTTCAAAATTCAGGGTGCATAACATAACGAGACACACAACATATCAATTAGCAGTTGCATGTGAAAAAGTACTAAACAAGTAACATGGAGATAATTTATATCTACGATACCAAGTCAAATTAGGATGCCAATAACGTGTATTGACACTTGCATGAAATTATTCCATATAGAACATCGTAGGGGATGAACTATAATAAACACAGCGTGATGGGATTATATTGACACTTGCATGAATTTATTCCGTATAGAGCATCATAGGGGATGAATTATGATAAACCCAATGTGAAGGGATCATAATTACATGTTGAGATGCCATGCTATTAGTGATACTCGTTATTTGTCATTAAGATGTTCCAACCTGTATATTTATCTTATCTTTTATCAGCTCTGTTGAAACAAGAATATGCACCTTCATAAAGAAGCCAGGATACCAATATTCCCCCCTACACCCATGATGCGAATATAGTCCATTCCCGAAACGAGTACAGATATGCTCCATCTATAGATTCGTCCAGGATATGTCATGTACAGCCCAGATATGTCCAGATTTGTCAGTGGACGAATCCAGGTGTATTCGGGCCGTCAAAACATATCTAGGATGAATCTCGGACATTTCGGGTAAAGTAAGTTAGTTTTTACATCTCTTTTTTATTTTTTCAACATTGGGAAGGAGCAACAAAGCATTGGGATGTAGACCAAAAGAATGTTGGCTTGGATGCTTCCATTTCAAAACTATCATTACTTGACAGCACTGTAGGATTCACATGGCAGTGCTAGTGGTAGTGGGAGTGCTACTCCATGTGGTTCTAATGAACCACATCATGATGTTGATATTGATGCTCTTGATGAAGATAAATATGATGAATACTAAGTTTGATGTAATAATTAATATTTGTGACTTTTCATTTGGCATTTGGTTGACATTATATAAATTCTAGGAAGCATGGGTACGCCCCCACTCCGGGACCGCCC
This sequence comes from Taxus wallichiana var. yunnanensis, assembly GCA_018340775.1. NCBI lineage: Eukaryota > Viridiplantae > Streptophyta > Pinopsida > Cupressales > Taxaceae > Taxus > Taxus wallichiana. The sequence goes on along the minus strand of CM031244.1, from coordinate 452,068,082 downwards.
CCTTCCCGGATACATACCCGGTATGGATCTATCCCGAGTACGATATAGATACGTCTTGGGTACGTCCCAGGGACATCACAAATGTAACCAAGACATACTCATAGGGTTTGGCAGTGGGGGTGTTTAAAAAATGTTTTTTATTTTGACTTAGTCAATGAAAAAAACAAACCCTAACTCATAAATGAATAAAATAATAAGCCCTAAACTCCTCTAAAAGCTATAAAAAGGCACTCAACCATTAACAAAACACACAAACAATTCATTGTTGGTTTTTGCAAGTGTAAGAGCAAAGAGCCAAAGAGGAATTGAAGAGGAGGCAACCATTAGAAGGAGGATTTGTTTGGAGGCAACCATTGCAAGGAGGACAAGATTGGGGGCAGCCATTGCTTGTAAGGAGTTCAAGTTTGTTTAGAGGAAGCCATTGTTTAATTGATCATTCAAAGGAGGAGATGTCACGTTTGGAGGCAGCCTTTGTTTGAATTTTATTGCAAGGAGGATCTACGTTTGGAGGCAGCCATTGTTTGTTACTTGTTGCCCTTGTTGTTTACAGGTATTATTTATTTAATTCAGCCTTTTAATTTTAATTTTTTTACATTTTTTTAATTTCGTTTCATATTTTATTATTTTTATTTTAAACACATCCTAACTCTATGTATGTTCTCACCTCGTGCCTTTATGGTGATCTTGGTGATAAAAAATAGAGTAGGATGGCATCAAGTTTTGGGTTTGAAAATTAATAATTAGTAAATATTGTTATTTTATCATTTATCATTTATGTAAAGGAAAAATATTTTTATTTTTTTAACATCATAACTTCGTGTACACCTTGCACCTTTACGGTGATCTTGGTGATCAAAAATAGATTAGGATGGCATCGAGTTTTGCTTCAGTGGAGTGCAGCTTTTGAAACACATTTGTTCCTATGAAACATGATTCTAATTATCCTCTTTGGAGACGTGTGATAGTGGTAGAAAACCTTGTTGGTGGTGGGGGTCGTATTTGGATATGCCATGGTTGCCATAGTCAATACAAATCCTCATATAGTCGACTGAAAATCCATTTGACTGGCTTAGAGGAGTGGGGATAAAGAAGTGCCCCAAATCATCAAAAAACAAAATGGAAGAGTACCTGAGAGAGCAAAAGGAGTTTGATAAGCAAGCTGAAAAATAGGTCTAAAACAATTCCATTACAAAGAAGGCCTTCAGCAAGACCACCCACACCTACATATTCTACTCATCCTTTCATCCAAACTCAAAGTCAAACTCATGCTCATCCACTTGATACCCCTTTAGATGAAGAGACCTCACGAAAAAAGCCAAAAGGAGCATTGGAAAAAGCATTCAATAATGACAAGAGGGACATTGTTGATGAGTTGATTGCTCGATGCATTTATGCATGTGGGTTGCCCTTCAATGTATTGAGGTCTCCATATTGGCAATAGATGGTGAAGGCTATCAATGAAGCTCCACAAGGGTACAAATGCCCAAGTTAAAAAAGGTTTGAACCACACTCTTGGCGAAGTGGAACATGATCAAACTTCTTTGCAGCCAATTAGAAATTCATACAAGGATTCAGGGGTTTCCATCATTTTAAATGGATGGAAAGATGTTTGAAATATACTCTTCATAAATGTTGTTGCAGTCACAGTAAGAAAACTCGGTGAGTACTTGCCAAAACCCAACCAAAATGAATATTCGCCAAGAAAACTCGCAGGAGGAATACTTGTTGAATATTCTCCAATATTCAGTGAGTCTGTGCCAAAAACTTGCCTGATGCGGAACAAACACAAAATATGGGAAAAAACACTGAAAATACACTACAATTTCTCTTTTTAAGGCAACACACCCCTTCATTTTTTATCACACAGCCGTTGAGCATGCATTACATGAGATGAAGGGATTTTATAGCAAATTCAAAATGTAAGTGTTTTTTTCTATTTTCTTTTCGCAAATTCATTCTATTATATTTATAAATTCATATTGTATCCGAATATGATTTGCAATGTAAAATGCATTCAAATTTCAGCCATTGAGCATCATTTGCATGAGTTAAGGGATTTTATAGCAAATTCGAAGAGCAAATTTGAAGAATTCCATTTGAGGTATTTTTTCTTTTTGCAAATTTGTTTTATATTATTTAAACTTTAAATATTCATATTAAATCCGAATACGATTTGACATTTGTACTTTTAAATGGATTCAATTTTTGGAAAAGGGTAAATTTGGGGGTTTTGAAAGGACCCGCATCCTTATACAAAAGGCCTAAAAAGCCAGATACATCGATGAAGTAGAAAGAGGAAAAACCCGTAGGCCCAAGGAACAAAAGACCAAGATGGCCCGAACCAAACGAAGAAGAAAAAAGGAGAACCATAAACAAGGAAGACAGAGGAGTTGTTGTTGACCCAGATGCAGCAACAAACTGCAGCCAAAGAGGAGGGGAAGAAGCAGCCCCAAAATAGCCGCAAAAGCAAAGCCGGGCAAAGAAGAACAAAAAGAGGAAGGGAAGATGCAACACAAAAAGCTACAAGACCAGAAAGTGTAAGCGAAGCTGAGCAGGAGGAGGAACGAGGACGGAAAGAGGAAGATTAGTGTTTTCCTTCTTTCCCTTCTTCGAGCGCACTACCTGCCACTTGTCTTGGGAAATCATCTCTAAAATGAGAGGATTGTATTCAAATAAGTCTAAGCAAGTGGAGACCTGTGATTCCTTATCAAGAGGATGGGCACCATCCTTATCCAAGTCTGAGTGATTGGCTTCTCGAAAGAGGGGGAATAACTAATGACTGCCCTACCTCTTTAGAAGGTGTTGTATCTAATTGAGTCAAAATGATGGAGTCAGAAATGCACCGCTGGTCTTCCGATTCATAATCGTCTTCGTCCTCAACATTTGGTGGGTTCTAATGTTTGGAAATAGATCCTTTTTCCGAGGAGCTTGGGTTTTCTTAAGGGACAGCGGCTGGAGGGTAACCGAGTCCTACACCCGACATCTGAAAGTTGTATTTTCATAGTCGAGAATTTGAGTATAGCTTGTATCTCCCATCTTGAGGGTCATCCTATCCGGAAATCCCTTACTAAGGTCTACTTCAACACAAATCCTAACAAAAGTATGCAGACCACTCCATGCAACCTCGTGTTGTCATCTTTGATGAACCGCCTAGAAGGTTTCTAATTTCCTCCACCGAAAGAAAAAGTGAAGGGAAGATTAGGCAATCTTACCCAAACTAGAACACGTGTGATGGAGAAGGTATTCGAGATCAAACTCTGAAACCATGGGGTAGTAAAAAGATCCATCGATCCCCAGAACCAAGGACCCTCTTCAATAACCCTCTAATAATCCTCTAGTTTATCAAGAAAACTACAAAGAAGCCATAGGCACAAAGGAAGTATTTGCACTCTTCTGTCCACGAGGAATGAATCCACTGAATCAAAGTGTTAGACGATGGCCAAACACCATTAAATCAAGATCATGGTCTTGGATTTTAGTTCTTGTAACAAATATAGAGATTCTTCATCATTGATCTCTAGAGTAGGGGATTCAACAACTTGCTCTACGATGTAAGTGGGGAAGGAGGAGGTGTAGGCATCTTCGAGGCGGTGGCATTTTTAAAATGTTCCTCTTTGAAAGGTCCTGCAAAACGCTCCTTGCTCCACCCAATAGAGTACCACCATAAAAATTGTGGAATCCCGAATTATCCCGTCACAAGATGAGTAGGGAATCATCTAAAAGAGATTTTCCCGAGAAAGCGAGGCCATAGGGACCTAGCCTGCAGCCCAATTTATGAGCAAGAATGCATTTCAGATCTATCCCACGAGCTAACCGATGGAGTGAAGACACAGGTATTTCCAAATGTCGGGGTATGAACAAAAACTTGGAGATGTTTTGTATTTGTCTACGTGCCGTTGGGCAGCGTCTTAAGCAAAAGCAAAGATCTCTGCAGAGAATAGTTGTTCATCCAAAAATGGGAGGGGGCAAAAATGGTGCCCTTTGCCGAGGCCGATAGCATACTAACCCGACGACACAACCCAACTCGTTCATCGCAGGATCCGTCAACACCCAAAGCTGCCCCTGAGGAACTATTCCTAGCTAGTCTATAGCCCGCAACCAGGAAAACTGACGTCTTTGAAAGTTGTGATAGACTTAGGATCATCCTTGCCCTCGACGGTAATCTCATGTCTATCACGATAGGCTTTGTCTTCATCTTTAGACATGACCGCAATGCTAGGTTTTTCAACATAAAAATCCTTCTCAAAGTGCATGACATTTTCATAGTCCTACGTGGGAAGAGCAATGCCATCCAATTTTGGTGGTTGGTACCGAAAATGAAGGCCATTACCATCGACATTGGACCATGAAATCGCAGGTTGAGGGTTCCTTGTCAAAGCACCTTTCTTTGCCGGTGTTACCATGCACAAATCCAACCACCAAAGAAGACCCGACCACAGAGAGCCCGAACCAGCTCCATTACCCTCGCCGCCGCGAACAGGGAACACATCATTAGGGTTAGGGATCACCCATTTTCCACAAAAATCTGTCTTTTTAAATGCATTTAATTTAATTGTGAATGATTTAATTTTTTTAGTTTTAATAGTTATTAATTTATTCATGTTTCTTATCGTCATTAATGAATGAAATTTTCGAATGTATTGTTGTAATTTTATAAATGTTATTTAATTTCTTTTTTAGAATGTATTCTTGTTCGTAGGATTTACAATTTTAAATTTGAAATTACTGTTAAATAGGGTTATAAAGCCAAATTTTTAATTAAGTTTACGTTTTTTAATTTTTAATTGTACATTGTGTTGCAAATTAGAGCTTACCAATGGCACCAGCTTAGCATCGTTTGACGTTTGGGTTAGCATCGCTGCAGAACTATTCCTGCTAACGTTTGTAATGTTGTTTGGAATTATGATGTACGTGGAGCGCTTCAGGAACCGTGGTTTGCAATTTCTGCAGCAAAACATTTTCTAGAGGCATCAATCTCTGAAGTATCATCTTGCATGTATTGTTTCTCGTGGATGATGAGGTATGTTCCAATGTTACAGAAGAGGAAAAACAAGAGATGAAGGTAGAGCTAGAGGAGAAGAAACTAGAAAGGGAAACAATGCATGTATCCATAGAAAAATCCATTAGACCTAAAATGGCAGAGGATTCAGAGGACGAGGCGGAAACAATTGTGGGCTCTACTCGCGGTCCACACATACGAAGCAAAAGAGGCACATCTGCTTCATTGAGTTTGAGCAAAGGGATACAAAATGTTTTGTACCAAGAAACATAGGGGCACACCTTCGTTGCAAGGTATAGACTGGAACAAGGATGCACACAAGGAAGCAAATAAAGCATGTGTGAATTTCTGGTATTGCAACAACCTTCCCTTCAATGTGGGAAAGAGTCCATACTGGGAGTACTTGGTGACAACATTGACAGTTGTAGGGAAAGGATACTTTTAGCACCCTCTCCAAAAGACTTGCGTGGTAAATTGCTCAAGGGTGCAGTTGCAGAGGCAATGACAATCCTAGAAGATGAAAAAAATGGTAGAAATACGAATGCACCATTCTTTTAAATGGGTGGAATGATGGAAAGAACTATACCCTCATCAATTTTTAAGAACTTAAAATGGTGTGAGGGTGTATTTGAAGTCAATTGATGCCTCTAATATAGTTACAAATGCGAGAGAATTTGAGTCTTATATTGGAGAAGGTTGTATTATAGGTGGGTATCTAGAATGTTATGCAAGTTATCACAAACAATGCAACAACATATGTGGCGGGCCGAGAGACTACCACAAGAGAGGCATCCATTAAATTTTGGACTCCTTGTGCGGCTCATTGCCTTGACCTTCTTTTGAAGGACATACGAAAAATTGATTGGGTGAGGCCGTTATAGAAGTCGCAAGAAATATAACCAAGTACATATAATCACCTTTGAGTTTTCAAAGCATGATGAGAAAACACACGAAGGAGAAAGAGCTTGTGTGGTCGGTGTCACAAAATTTACAACTAACTTCTTGATGTTGCAATGTATTTCTAGTTTTTGTTATCATTGAAGTAAATGTTTGAGTTAAGCAAGGCTAGACTCACAATATTCAAAGAAAGTTGATGGAGAGAGGACTATAAAGATAATTTTTGATGATGTCCTCATGCAAATAGACTATTAAGATCATCAAGGTAATTTTAAACTTCAATTTATATTACAAGTCAATTCCTTTATTTTAATTTGTTAAATTATAAATATATCGTTATTTACTTTATTTGTAACGTTAAATTTTAATTTGTGCAAGTGTCGAGCCATTGGTGAGGGTTTTGCACTTGGTTGATGGGGAGCAAAACCTTATGGGGTACATTTATGAGGCCATGGATAGGACCAAAGAGGCCATCCAAAACTATTATAGGGGGATATCGCCAGATTTGGTCCCTTTTGGGAGATAATTGATCGAAGGTGGAACAATAAACTCCACCAACCTATTCATGCAGGGGGTACTTCGTGAACCCCAAGCTTTTCCTTCATTGGCTTCAGAGATGTGAATGGGGAGGTTATGGAGGGCCTTTCAACATGCATTGAGAGGATGATACCAAAGGTTGAGACAAGGGACCTCATTATTTTAAAGTTGCAAATTACAAGCATGTTAAGGGAGGCTCTTTTCTTCGGCGTTAGCTATCTAAGGGAGAACCACGCAGTCACTAGGTAACAAAAATTAGAATGTTTACTAAGTTACTTATACGTTACTGAGTTACAAATTTAATTTTATTAATTACTTATAAACTTTTGATTATCTTGTTTGTAGGTTCTTAGTGGGAGGATTGGGGAGGAAATACCCCACATCTTCAAAAGCTAGCCCTCATAATTTTATCTCAACCTTGTAACACTTCTAGATGTGAACGCAACTAGAGTTTGTTTGAGGTCATTCACTCAAAAAGTGCAACAAATTGACTCAAAAACGCCTCAATGACTTGGTTTTTGTGCAATACAATCTCTCGGCTTCGCACAAGAAAAGTGGAGGCCACATCGCAAGAGCTTATTGATTTGGATGAGATAGATCCATACAACGAGTGGACCGAGAAAGTAGACAAAATCCTCAAGCGTTCACAAAGGATGAGATTACTTCTTTCGAGAGGGAAGCTATGGAGGGAGAAACACTAGCAGGAGATATTGGATTGGATGACATCTTTGGAGATGATGTCGAACATGCAACAAAGGAGCCACCGCCATCTACTACCAAGTTGGAGCCACAGTCGCGGCCTTCTAGGAGGAGCGAGGAGACAGCCAAGTGTGGGGACTAGTAGAGGCAATAGACCCTCTTCCCAATATTTCTCTAGAATGGGGAAGAGGAAAATGTAAATTATTGTAAATTGTAACTTGCATAGATATGAAATTTATGATGCGATAAACCCTCTTCCCAATATTTCTCTAGAATGGGGAAGAGGAAAATGTAAATTATTGTCAAATTGTAACTTGCATAGATATGAAATTTATGATGATAATTTTCAATGACAATCATCATAAATTCATAACACTTATCAGCTGGTTGTTGTATTCGCATGATGCAATTTTGTATTGTATTTGTATTCAAATCTAATAGAAAACACTTCTCCAACATTTTACAAACAAGTTTGATATATTTAGTAGTTATATTTTGCATAAAATTTATGTTTTTCATTGACTAGATTTTCTCGCACTGAAAACCTAGGCAGTCATGAGATAAATCTCCCTCATTTACCGGTGAGGCTCCCGTGTAAGATTTGTCAGTTATATATCCTAATATCTATTTGTGGGTATTACTTTAACCGTGTAGCTCATGAACCATAGCTATACGGTTCTGCAACAAGTAAGCAACTGTAAAAGAAAGGAAAAATCTGCAGAAGAGGAAAATAATAGGAAACGGAAGAAAGTAGAGAGGATGTGCAACCCAAGCAATAGTTTACAGAGTTGATTGCATGCACATAGATTAAAACAAATAGATCATTAAGCACAGAATTCAAAGCAAAAGAAACTTTTAGATCTAGATCTATAATAACACAAAGTTTATGAACAGATCTAGAAAGAAAGTAAGAAACAAAATGCATCGTTGACACAAAGTTCTCCCGAAATTTCTTCTATATTCCTCTACTTGCAGAAATCAGGGGTTTCAGCTCAAAGTCTGGAACACAAGAATGTTGATTACAAATTCTGATCCTTTAACCCATAAGTTCTTCCTCTATTTATAGTGTCTAAAAGGCAATTACAAATAGGAAGCTTTAAATGAATTTCCGCATGCGGAAGCTATGAAAAGGAAACAACTGACAATCTTCCTCCTGGAATTCCTCTTTGCATGACATGCATGATTTATAGCTAAAAAATAAAACCTTCTATTTTGCATGTCTGCCACCTATTTCCAAGTAATTGACTTCTTCAAGTAATGGCTTTTAAACAAATCACTTAAGTTTTATAATTTAATTGATTGCTCAATTACTTTGTCGGAGAAAATAAAAGAAAGAGGAAAAGAAATAAGAAAAAAGGCTCAACCCTCCCAGTCTTGTTCTTTTTCCGTATTCTGCATGTGGTTGACTCTTTTGCCTTTGATTCTCACCAAACTGGATCTGGAAGTTATGAATGATTGTGATTTGCTTGCGGGTATTGCTTTTGACCTGTCTTCCCCTTTTATCCTTGAAGCTTTTGCAATTATGATATCTGGATCTGTCAATTAAATTGATGATAGGTTTAGGGCCTGTCTGTATCATTGACTTCAGAAAATCTGGAAGCTATGCATGATTCTGCTAATCTTTCTCTTTCATCATGCATCAACATGGCTGGAACAATCTTTGTCTAAGCTTTTTTCTTTTAATTATGCCGGAATCCCTTGCAATTGGATCCATTTGTGCAGATCTGGCAACTTCTTCAGATTCGGAAGATATATTCAATGTACCTGACATTGATTTGAGCACCTGTGATGAATACCTGCAATTTATTCAAACAAAGATGGAGTCCATGGCATGAATACTTGATTTTTATCACCAAAATCTGCATATAAAGCCTGCTGCCCTAAAATTTGAGGCTTTGCTTGCATGCAAAGAAACAAAAATATTATTTAATTCACCAGAGCACTTATACCAACATGCAGATGCTCAAAATGACCAAAATTAGGCTATTCCAACCCTAGGCGCCAAAACTGGAAGCTTCCCGGCAGTGGAAAATAAACTTTAATGCAAAATCCTCCTTTTGGCGCCAAAACCTGCACTGGTTGAAATCCTCATTAAAAAGAATTAATTACATCTTCATTATGGCAGCCCATGCTTATATAACTCTCAGCATTCTATTTTTAATAATTGCCCCTCCTATTCCTCAAATTAATTAATAAACAATGATGTTTATTCACCCAAATTGGGCGCCTATTTTTGCATGTTGCTGGCTGCCATTAAATAAATTAAATTTATTTATTTTTAGCATGCTACCTTCAGTTCACTTTGACTTAACATCATGCATTGACCTTCTATTTATCCATGGCGCCAAAATTAGGAATAAAAGCAATTAATAAATGCCATTAAAAGCATTATTTAATGCCCAAAGGGGTCACACTTTTTAGCATGGGTGATTTCTAAATTTAAGAAGTCAACTTTGATGGGATTATTCACCCTGCACTGCAGCTCTAAAAATCCCTTCATTCACTTAAGTTGTTTGACTTCCATAATGGGAATTTTTACCCTGCAAGGCAGGTAATAAATTCCCGCCTGCCTGCCACTTCTAATTTTCCCACTGCAGCTTAAGTGACTTTCCAAAAAGTGCGACTTGCATTAAAATTAGCCTCCTTTGAAAAAGTGCGACTTGTTTGGGTGAATAAAACCTTATGATGGGAAAAGTTAGCTTGCTAGCAAAGGAAAATTCCCATCGGTGCTTTAAGTGATTTTTTCTTTATTTTATAATGGGAATTTTTACCTGCAAGGCAGGTAAGAAATTCCCGCCTACCTGTCGCCTCTAATTTTCCCATCGCAACTTAAGTGACTTTGACTTCATGGGAATTTTCACCCTGCAAGGCAAGTAATAAATTCTCATCTGCCTGCCACTACCAAAAATCCCACTGCAGCTTAAACCTATTCATTCCCAAAAAGTGCGACTTGCCTGGGAGAGGCTTTTTGTGCATGACTTCGTCATTTTTTATTAGAAGTTTGCATTTTGAGGCTGATTCCTTCTAGCGCCGTGTTGGTAGATGATCTTCAGATGCTTCGGGCAATTAAACAAACTATACTGGTGAAAGAATTGACCTAGGGGAATTTCACAAAGAAACCAAGGAGAAAACCGAAGAAAAACGCAAAAGAAATAAATAAAAGCGAAAAACGTTGTAAGAAGTTGCAGACAAAGCTCAAGATCCATCTATTTTCGAAGATTGATCTTCGATCAGGCTACCACCAGATTCGAGTTCGGGATGAGGACATTCACAAGACAGCCTTCAAGTGTCACTACGGGCACTATGAGTTCTTGGTGATGCCATTTGGACTCACCAATGCACCTGCTACATTTCAGTCATGTATGAACCATCTCTTCAACAGGCAGTTGAGGCAGTTTGTGTTGGTATTTTTTGATGATATTCTGATATATAGCAGGACATGGGATGATCATTTGAGGCATCTTGATGAGGTACTTAGCATAATGGAGACTCAGTCTTTATTTGCTAAGATGTCCAAGTGTGAATTTGGACTTACGGAGATATTGTATCTTGGGCATGTCATTGGGGCCAATGGGGTCAAGGTCCATCAGGAGAAGATACAAGCAATGCAAGATTGGCCACCACCCAGGAATATCTCTGACTTGCGAGGATTCTTGGGGTTATGTGGTTACTACCGGAGGTTCGTGAAGGGTTATTCACAACTGGTAGCTACATTGTCAGATCTTACATGGAAGGGGGAATTCAGATGGACAGATGAGGCACAGGTAGTATTTGAGAGGCTCAAGGTAATTATGAGCACTTGTCTAGTTTTGGCTCTTCCAGATTTCTCACGGCCCTTCATTTTAGAGTGTGATGCTTCGGGATTGGGGATTGGTGCAGTTCTTATGTAGGATCGCCATCCTATTGCCTTCGAGAGCAGGAAGTTGAGAGATAATGAGAGATTGTATTCCACCTATGATAAGGAGATGCTTGCCATTATGCATGCTTTGGCAAAGTTCAGACAGTATTTGGTGGGTGGAAAATTTGTGGTGAGAACCGACCACAACAACTTGAAATATTTCCTAGAACAAAAGGAACTCAATGAGAGGCAACAAAAATGGGTCAGCAAAATCCAAGCATATGATTTTGACATTGAGTATGTCAAGGGGACGAAGAATGTAGTGGCTGATGCACTTTCCAGGAAACCCCATCTCGCTGCCCTATGTTCTTTGAGCGAGATTTCAGCAATTGGAGATATCAACTGTTAGTTGAGTATTCCAAAACACTTGGGCAAGTGACATTATAGATGGAAAAATTCAGGATGGCCGATACAAGGTAATAGCTGATTTGATTTTGTATAAGGGCAGAATTTACCTAGTTCCTGAATTTGAGCTTAAGGAGAAGATTATGCATGCTTTCCATGATGCACCACTTGCAGGACATCCAGGGTATTTTAAAACATACAGGTAAATTAGAGAGAGATTCTCTTGGAAAGGTCTCAAGGATGATGTCTTGCATCATGTCCATGAAGTGTATGACTTGTCAAAGAAAACAAGTCGAGCATACTTTCCCGATGAGGTTTGTTACAAATTGCAATTCCGAGTAGAAGTGGGAAAGTATTTCAATGGATTTCATCATAGGTCTTCCCGTGGTGCAAGGGAATGATCGCATTTATGCAGTAGTTGATTGGTTGACAAAATATGCACACTTTTTCGTTGTCCCTACCAGCTTTAAGGCACCTCATGTGGCTGATTTGTTCTTCCGTCAGATATTCAGGTTGCATGGACTTCCGAAGAACATAGTGATCGGGATAGCAGGTTTATGAGCATATTTTGGCAGGAGCTTTTCCGTTTGGTTCACATTGAGTTGACTCCTAGCACTAGTTATCACCCTCAGACGGATGGGCAGACAGAGATTGTGAACAAGTGGATAGAGGGTTATCTTCGTAACTATGTTGCAGGACAACAAAAGGCATGGGTAAAGTTGCTATATTTATGTGAGTATTGCTATAACACCACTTACCATATGTCTATTGGTATGACTCCATTCCGAGCATTGTATGGATATGATGCAAGATCTTTTGTTGATTTGGTGTTTGGGGACTCTTTGCCTTTGATTCTCACCAAACCGGATCTAGAAGCAACTCGACTATGATTTGCTTTGCGGTGTTGCCTCCGACTTGTCGTCTCCTCTTGTCCTTGAAGCTTTTGCAGCTCTTCTCCAATATGTGCACCAATGAAATGTTTTCCGGTAATTGAGACAAAACTCATCACCCTTTTATTTTTTTATTGGCAGCGATGAATTATGGGAATTACTCCAGATGCAAGCAAAGAGAAGTGAGCTCAACTGGGGGATTGCATGCATTTATAGCGGCTGCATTTGAGCTTTTTGCATGATTGCAAGGATGTATGCATGCTTGCAAAGGAAGACCAAACAATGGAAAACCACAACTTGGCTTGTAATTTCTCCCTTTTAATACTTACATGGATTTTAGATGATGAGGCTGCTTTTAAATTGGAAGACAAAGACTCTATAATCCACGATTTGCTTTTAATGAATTATCCTTCTAAAAAGTGCGTGGAAAATAGAAGACTAGGCTGCCAAAATTCACGACAAACTTAAGTGATTTTAAAGACTTGTGTAAATTTTAGGAAGACTGGATGCTAAATATTCACAACAAACTTTTAGGAAGACTGGATGCTGAATATTCACAACAAACTTTAAGTGACTTTAAAGACTTGTGTGAATTTTCAAGTGGATGGATGATTTGCAAATTAGAAGACAAGACTATGAAAATTCACGATTTCACTTAAGTGAGCTTTCTCTTTGCCAAAAAGTTGCGTGGATTTGAGGATGCAAGGATTGTGTGGATTTGCAAGCAAGAGGATGTTTTTGAAATAGAAGACAACTTGCTAAGAATTCACGATAACCACTTAAGTTTCTTTTCTCTTTAGAAATTGCGTTGAAACTGGAGGAAGAGGATTTTTGCAAAGAGAAGACTCAAGCATGGAAGAATCACGATTTGCCTTAAGTGATTTTGCTTTTAATATTTGCGTGAAAATTGAAGGAGAAAGGCAGCTTGTACTTAGCAGACAAGAACCTCAAAAACCACGACTTGCATCAACTTCAGCTCTTTATTATAATTGCATGGATTTTGGAGAGGAAGGGCAGCTGCCTTTGGGACTCGAAAACCATGATTTGCACTAGAAGACTCTGCTTTGATCCTTGATGCAATTTCCTGAGTGATTTTGCCCCTTGAATGATCCTCCAGAATGCTGTTTTTTCTTCCCTGGCCATGGTTGCTCTGCAAATGGAAGACAATCTTTTCCAGATCCATGATTTGCTCGATCATTTATCTTGAATTTAACCTCAGACAAGGCAAAAATCTTGAGCTCTGGTCACCTTCAAAAACAAGCTTTGGCAGACAAATTAATTGGCAATTAAAAATACTGGATAGCTTTTCAAAACCCTAGGCCCGGAAAAGGTCTGACAGGAAGAAAGAATAGGCTACGGGGATTGCTAGACGGAAAATAGAGAAAGACCAAAACCAAAACACAAAAGAAATAAAATAAAAACAAAACCCGAAAGAAGTTGTGGGCAATTGCTCGAAAAATTTCTCCAATTAGGTAATTTCCCCTCGGGAATGTTCTGCATGATAGAATAATGATGGGGTGAAGTGCTTATATAACCCAAATTTCTTAATTTTAGCTCAACCTATTTTTAAAAGAATTTTATTTATTTAATATAAAAATAAATAAAACGCTTTTAGGCTAAGTTTGGGAAAGGAATGAGTGAGCTTTAGCATGTGGGTATTTGACGGACGAGACTCTATGACTTCCTGAAGGTATCTTTGAGCAATGCAAGCAACTGCAGGCAAAAACAAACAAAAACATGACCCTTCACTTAAAAAGAACGAAAAATTTAAACAGGGCACCCAGCATTTCGGGGTGAAGTCCTAGGGACACCATGATCTTTCGCAATAGAACAAAAACATCCGATGAGGAACATGTGGTTCCATTGCAAGAAACGAGATTCGGATGACGAGCATGCTCTTTATTGTCTTACGACATCATGCTCGCATGACAATAGTACTAGTTGTTGGATCATTGACTTCGACACATCCACACACTTTTCATGTCGCAGGGACTAGTATGTTTCATTTACTGCAAATATATGTTTTGAATCAGTAGTACTAGCTGATGGAGAATCACTTGCAATAGAAGGGATAGGAGATATATGCATTGTATTGAATAATGCTCATAAACTGTTGGTACAGAATGTTAGATATGTACCTTCTTTACAAAAGAATCTTCTATCTATTTGTCAATTAATTGAAAATCCCAATATTTCGTGGATTTATGTGGGAAGAAGTGTGTTGTCTCTGATGTGAAACAAAGACGAATGATTTCCCTTGGTATTGAGCAAGATGGCCAATATCGTCTTGTTGATCCTACTATAATCAACATGAATGCACGTGTGGAGGACAACTCCACCATACAAGTTCAGCAATGCCTTGGGAGGAAACCATTCCTCACAAATCTATTGCCTTGGATATAGTCAACCTACATGCACTTATTATGGAGAGAATATCCACTATACCGTATGTACGGAGGTGGACATGCCTTACAGGATGGATTTCCTCATTCTAAAGAACAATTTGTTGTGGATGGAGACTCCACTCGTCCGGATGTGTCTTTGAAGGTGCATGGTGAGATGACATACCAAGCCACTCACTCGAGCTACTTGCTCGAAGGATAGTAGAGCATGAGCAATTTTTCTCATTGTGTTGTGAAATACCTTTCCCAACAAAGGGGATAAATGAGACAGATGAGTTGGTTCTCACTCCTACGAGAGATGGGTATTTCTCACACTTCTGAGATAGAGATGTTTGTTTCTCCTACTATTGCGGAGTTGGTTCTAACTTCCACTGCACAAATGGTCACATTTCTCTCCTTCACAACTCAATTTGATTGGAAGGCGTTTCACCATGCTTTCCTGAAAAGGATGGATGAGCACTACATGGTGTTGCAAGGGAATGATCAAGGTGATTTAGATTTTAGGCTAATTGAGTCTTTGTATAGACTCCAACAAGCTACAAAAGCTTGGAACAAATTTCTCAATCCACCTCTTTGAGTTTCTAATTCTAACACTCTAGAGATGGGAATTGACACTCTTAGCCATTGATGATTCACCATTGCTCAATGAATCATGTAACGATGAATCATCGGACCGCTTGCCATATCCTCTATTCACATGACCATAATCTTGTTTTGCGGTCCTCCATTTGACAACCGCAACACAACATTCGACTGTTGATTTCAAAGTACAACCTATGGCACAGTCTATCAATCTAATGACTAAACATGTGGGCTTTAATACATTTGTAAAATTTTGGGAGAAACTTATTTACGGTTTAGCCACTAAGAGGGTGTAATGTCCCCTTTTCCGGGACATTACTAATATCTATTTTCATTTGCATTGTAACCCCTTGGCATGCCTAGCGCTACAAGTGGGACTCTTTAGTTAGTTTAAATGTGCACATAGGATAGTTGTTTTTATTATTTAATTAAAAATAATAAAGTGCACATAGTCTTAGTTTATTAAAGACTTTATTATAATGAGAGTTTATGTTTTCCCTCCAAAAGGGAAAGGTCGGTCTTTTTGAATATTGCACCCCTTAACTCTATAAAAGGAGGTCGCATTTCCTCTAGTGGGGTTATGTTGATTGATCATTTTGATTTCACTCCATGCTTGGAGTAATGGGATGTATGCCCTAGTTCTTGCATTGTGCTCTCTCATTGTAAGCTTCATTTGGATCCATTGTTGAAGATATTGAAGACTCCATTGTTCTCTTCATTGTGATCTCTTGTGTTGAGTGTGTTTATGCATGGTTTATCCCTTCTAAGCTTTGGCGACTTGGTTAAAGGGTTTGGCACATTTATTTAGAGTAAAATTTGTATGTTATTGAGCATTGTTGAAGGGTTTGCTAATGCTTTGTGAACTGTTGTTACTGCTGCAATTAATAGAGCCCTAACGACTTGCATAAGAGGTTGTTTAATCATGTTTTGATGTCTTTTGACATAGATCTGCAATCTGATCTGTGTTAGCATTATTATCTAAGTTTTGGGCAGTTATTTGGAGTGTTTTGAGGCTAAAGAAGGGTTGATAAGATAAGATAAGATAAATATATTAATGTCAACGAATGACCACAAAAGTAGGTCAATGGGATTGCAGTCTAAACAATATACAAAGTGCAACTGGGAAGACTCAAAACAAGTTCCCGAGAACATAAGAGAGAGAAAAAGAAAAGAACAAGAAAAAATCCCCAAGAAAACACAACCCCACAGGACGGGGATAATGAGTCGAGGGGGAAGGAAAGTGGATAAGAGAATGAAGGAGGGGGCTGATCAGGAGCTGTCTACTCAGAAATGGTAGTCCCATCCCTCCTAACATTCAAAGCTGATAAGAAGTAGCTACTGATGGAATGACTCCTCGAAGAGGGGGGCGAGGGCCCCCTCCCCACAGAGAACTAAGATTAGAACGACCGCCAGGGAGGCGAGTAGATCTGGATTGCCCTCTGAGACGTGTACGCTGCCGAGCCGGCTGGTGGCCACTGGGGGAGCTGTGAAGGTCTAGCCGGGAACGAACTGATCTATGCCCTGTAATAGGATCAGAGTGGCTCTTCGCCGTTTGGTACCACCCACTGCGGGTAGAACCGGAAAGAAAGATGTAATCCATCTCGTGGAAATGACTCTCGGAGGTGGGTGAAGAATCTGGTCCCGAGCTCCAGAGACTCACGGATATAGAGGGCAAGGCACCGCTGGTCAATATATCTGAAGAAAACCGGGAGGGTCTGAACCCCTCTGAAGAGGCAATGAAATCGTCCCCTGATCTCATAGTATATGGGGCAGCGGAAGATGAAATGGTCCTCAGTCTCAACCTCTTGGAGGCTACAGAGCTTGCAAAAAGTCTATCACCGTGGTCAATATGATGATCCGTCTCACAACGCAATCTGTGGGAGCCCACCCGAATGCGGAGGGCATGCATCCAATGGCGAAAGGTGTACTGGGGGCGATGATGAGTCCGTCACTGATCTCAAGAAAATGCTCTGCATAAAAGGCCATCTTAGGACGCAAGCCGCCATGGGGGTTCACCCAAGTAGTTTGAATAAAACACCTGTAAATATCCTCTCTGATGGACCTATTCAACACCTGCTTGGTGGGTAGAAGGTGACTGGGAGCATTCAGGGAATAATGAAAGGGGGGAAGATGATCCATCTGAATACCAACAAAACCCAACAAAGCCGAAGTATCGGAGAACCAACAATGTCCTCTATCCTGAGCAATACTCATAGAGGAACAATAAGCGAGATACGGGTACCTATTCCGCTCATCGGGAAATCCCCAAACAACTCTTGTGCGCAGTGGATGAAGGCCAAAATGTCAAAAACGGTCTCCAGACAGAAAGGTCTGGTGCCAAATTCGGCTAGAATAATCAACTGAGGAACCGTCTGCTTGCATCTGATGAGACGACGAAGGAGGAGAGTCTGCACTCTCTCGACTGACGCCCAATCCGTAGCTAAAAGGGAGGAAGGGAGGGTCCCCAAACAACAGAACACGTAGAGAACAGTGGGTTGGATGAGAGAGATCATGAGAGACATCTTAGAGGAAATGTCTTGAAAGTGGTGCCGGAAACATTGTCGCTCAAGAATGGCAAGAGACCCATAACCTTTGTTCACACGCGGCTGAAGGGCATGCCTCATACTAAATCTAGGTCCTGAGAACTGGACACCCAAATAAGTATATGTGTTGGTGATTTCAACCTCCCCCCCGAAAAGAAATGGAGGTGAGAGGTCTTCAACCCATTGAAGACCATGACCTTGGTCTTACCAAGATTGACCGTCAAATGCCGAAGATCACAAAATAGAGCAAGTGCGTCAAGTTGTCTCTGAAGCCCCTCAGGAGAAGAGGCAAGTAAAACAATATCATCAGCGAACAGGAGAATAGAAATCAAAACATGGTGAAGAAGGCACCCATCCCCTTCCTGAATATGATCCCGAAGAAAAGATTCTAATTCATCAATGTAGATACCGAAGAGAGTAGGGGACAGGGGGCAACCCTGTTTAACCCCAATGGTACTCCTGATGAAGTCCGACATCCCGAGAGCAGATGGAGGCGACCGAGGACAGACGCATGATGGCAACAATAAGAATCTCAGAAATACCGATGTCCCTAAGCCTCTGGAAGAGAGCCATGCGAGGTACTGAGTCAAAGGCTTTCCGAAAGTCCACAAAGCAACAGTAGACCTTCGAAGAGCGGTGGCGGGCCTCCTCAATAATAGCCCGAAGGGTGAAGATGTGGTCAATAGTGTGATACCCAGGTCGAAAACCAGCCTGACCTCTAGCTCTGAGTTGTCTCTGCTCCAAATCATCAGACAACAACCTGTGGAGGACCGTGGCATAGAGTTTGGAGAAAGAGTGGCCCACCATAATAGTCCTGTAGTTATTCGGATCGGAAGGCGTTCCCGCCTTGTAGATCGGGTGAATGACATGATGAGACCAAGTAGGTGGGAAACCGCGGCGGACCACCTGGTTGAAGAGATCAGTCAAATAAACACCAACTACCTCAGAACCCTGCTTGAAGAATTCAACCTGGAAGCCCTCTTCGTCAGCCGCCTTGCCACTGTTCAAGGACCTGATTGCCTCTTTGATATTCCTGTATGTGAAAGGATTACCGGGAGGAGGATTTCCAATCTGGATAGACTGCTGCCCCGGGATATCATAAAGGGTAGAGGTGTGGGAGAATATGGAGGTAGGATCGATCACCATGGAGGAGGGGGGGTGGTGGGGAAAGATAGTACGCCAGAAAGACCGGGGATTAGACCGGAGGGAGGTAGAAAGTGTATGCCTGCGGTGGGAAATGAAGGATCGCTTCTTACGGCGAAGAAGGCACCGGTAGGCAGTCCTAAGAGTGGGGAAGGAGGGAAGAGCATGGGTAAAGGCATGACGGAGGTGACGGTGAAGGGATTTGCACTCTAAATCATACCATTGGTTCATAGGACAAGATTTTGGAGTCCAAAAGGCTGAGGGATGAGTGGTGGAGCTGGGAAAGGATAGTAGAGCAGCTTTCCACAGAGCAGAGGATAGGCAGGTGTACTTAGCTTCCACACTCACAAGGTTGGAGAAGTGATTCTCAGAGGGGAGAAGGTCACGGATGTGAGCTGAGAAAGTGTCGTAGCTCCCCTTATCAAACTGAAAGGAAGTACGAGGGGGTAGCGAAGAGGAGGGGTGGTGGTGGGAGGAGGGTTGGTGTCGAGACAAAAGGATAGGACAACGTGGTCGGCAAGGGGAATGGGGGAAACAGAGAAGGAACAGAAAAGAAGAGAGACATCCAGGTTGGCAAGGATATAATCTACATGCCGGTGCCACCACCATGGGGGCGGAAGTGAAAGAAGCGCGAATCCGGAAAGCGTGCAATCCCGTTAAGGATCACCATCCCCTGTGATTCCCCGAGCTGGAGAAGGAACCATCCATAGGCTATGAAAGGACCGTCTGTATCATCGGAAATCCTGTGCAAACCCACAGCTTCTGAGTCAATACTCTGTGTGCAAAATGTATCCTTAGAACGGTCATGAAGAGGAACCTGTAAGTGTCTGGTGCGGGCATTAAAATCACCCAAGATAATAACCTTCCCTGCGACAGAGTACTGACTAATATTGTCGTATAAGTCAAAGAAGGGGTCCCACCAGGCCATTGTGAATGGCGTACGGAGAGGAGGCAGGAGGAAAGTAACAGACAACAATATACAAATCTCTAGAACCTCGAGCGACCGCTCTAATACGAATCCACATGTACCTGGCCGACACATCGGTGCCAACCACCGAGATCCTATCCTGGAGGGAGTCCCTATAAAGACAGGCGACCCCACCAGAACCCCTGACACCCCCCGACCCCCGAGTCTCCTGTCTGCAAGCAGAAAACCAAAGGAAGCCCGCAATACCCGGGAGAGGTCGAACTGGGCTCTCGTGTGTCTCTGTGATGAAAAGCATATCAGCAGCCCCAAGGGCATCTGTCGTAAGACCGGGGAAGACCAAAGTGAGCCATTACCATTCCAACATCTGATAGTCAGCCCCGACCCCTCTCCTGCCTGACCCATCATTTGGAAACACCCTGTCGGGGCTCCCAACCGGGGAGGCGAATCCCTAATAACAGCCCGGAGGTTCCTGATGACCGCCCATTTACTTGCCTTCCTTGCTGCCATGACCTGCTCCCTAGAGCGTTTGAGCTCTCCAACCTGTGTCCTGGTGAGATCCTCATCAAGGAAGACCTTGTCTGGGCGAGAGAAAAGACACCTCTTAGCCCTGAGGGCTGTCAACCTGTCAGATGCAGTCCTGAAACGGATGAAAAGGGTGGAATCATAGCCGACCCAGGCTTTCTCTAGTGTAATGTCAGAGATCCCCAAAGTATTCGTGAGAAAGGAGTTACCAACCACCAGTGGGTCCTGTGCAGGAATGGTGGGTGGGAGACCCCTCACTTTGAGGTTTAACTCCCTGTCACGCCTAGTGCGTTCCTCAATTAATTTGGCCTGCACAACGGCCTCAACAACGCAGCTAAAGGTGGAGGGACATTGGTTTTCCCGCAGACAACCTTGGTCCATGATTTCGTTTCCAGCTTTAAGGAAGCCTGGTTATTTCTGATCTCCTCCTGTTGGGACCGAAGGTCAACAATTTCAGCTTGTAAGGTATCAGTAGGAGGGTTGGTATTATCGGTGTTGTTGGCTAGCTTCTCTTTCAAGATAACATTCTCTGATTCAACATCTGCAACCCTGTTAATAAGTGCACAAACCTCACTCTGAAGTTGTTGATTTGCAGTTTCAATTTTTTGGATACGGTTGAGAAGTTCCATTAAGATGTCAGCTGTGCAGTTGGGAGGATTGCCCAGGGGGTTCCCAATCGTGCCCCTGCCGGTAGGAGATTCGGGGGCCATGTTTGCGACACTGTGGGAAAAATAACCTAAAGAGGAGAGAGGATTAGTGGGGAATCAGATAACATAAAGTAGTAATTGTCTGTCTCACTGTCTAAGGTTACCGACCCAACTTTGCAGAGAGATGTGCCCTCCTGGACCCTTCACGACCTGTGGATTTGGAGCCAAGAATTGGGAAATCTGTGACCTATGCCCCCTAAGTCTCCACGAGCAGTTCACGAGCTAGAGTAAAATCGAGCCACAAAACCTGTGAACCATGACCATAAAAATCACGAATCAGGAGCCACGAAACAGTAAAGGGAGCCACGAATCTTGTCTGAGGAAGGAGGAAGCAGGACTGTAGAAGAAAACCACGACACCCCAAAGAGCCACGAAAGGATGTCGTTTTACAGAAAACCCCAAATACGTGGCTTTTACTAGATAATAATTTATATAATTTTATCTAACCTAAATGCGACTTGAAATCAGTTTTGGGGCCGTTTTGGAGTGGTTTTGTTGATCGAAAAAATTCAGATTCTTAATGCGTTGAAAGCCCAAAATTTCTAGTTTATTTTACATCTTTTTCATAGAAAAACACTAAGTATTGAATGAGTTATGAATTTTAGAAAATTTCAATTGTACATGTAAGCTATCTGGTTGATATTAATTAATATTTATTTTAGATCTGCAGTTTGGGATCAATTTAATATTGGATTTGGTTGTAGAAATTAGGAGGAATAAGAAGAAAGTAATTTTCTAATTTTTGGAGTTGATTTGATGCCCTAAATGTGTTGGGCGACCTACTTTTAGGAAAAAATAGGATTTCATGTTGGCTATGCGAAATTTGATTTTTGCATATTATTCTTCATATTTTTGCTGCCCAAAATTTGAAGTTTGAAGGTTTTTGCTTGGGTGGTTAAGCGAAAAATAATTTTGGAAGATCAGCATTGATTGGGTGTGATTATTAATTATTTTTCAGTGTTAAAAATTTGATTTGAATGTGTTTAAATTCTAATTGTTTTCTTCCAATCTATCCCACCACCTTAGCTAGTTTTGGGTTCAAAATAGTTGACATTGGGGCATTTTAGGTTGAAGCAAAGGGTTTATCCATTCTTTAATCTTGATAATAAGTACTCCATTTTCTAAATTGTCCTAAGAGGGGACATTACAGTGGTATTATAGCAACTTTCCTCTACTCTTGTGGGTGTTGTTTGTAGAGTTTTTTGATCATGGGATCTTCAAGTGATTGAGATGTGAAGGTCAAGCTCTATAGACTTGGGAGATGGCTCGAATTTACTTCTCATGAGAAGATTGTGTTGCTCAACACTCTTGAAAAAGCAGTTAATAGTTTATCTTTGATAGAGCAATTAGATTATGGCTCTATGTTTGTAGCAATGGACCCTTTGGTGGCCCATTTGGCTAGATCCGATCTTTTGAGGCATGATGAGGTGGATGTGAGACTCTTGGTCATCACTTGCATTAGTGAGATCGCACTTGCCATATGATGACATCACTATGGAGGAGATCTATGAGCTCATGATTGAAAGCTTTGATGGGTACGATGTTGAGCATGATAGGGAGATGGATATGAGGTGCACATGGGGTATAAGGGTCACATTCTTGTTGGTATTTTTGCTCTTAACCTTTGGGTGCATAAGGAACGTGATGGAAAAGGAGAAAGAGTGATTATCACTCTTCCCAATAAAGGAAGCTTTGGTGTCCCCAGCATTTCTTCCTGAAATCTGCGATTACCCTATCCGAAAAAAATTTCGTACTTTTAAAATAATGGGTTGTTTTGTGTATTTATTGCACGAAAGTTATTGTATTGTGTCGGGATATTCCCAAAGAGCCATATAGCCTTTTTTCGCCAAATACCCGGATGCCCAAAATTGTTATATTCATCGTCGATTTGTCTGCGGAAATTTGTATTTAATTATTTTGAGCCCCGTATGAGGCTATTTGCGCTCCATTTTAACTCTGTTATGATCGAACATATCATTATTCCCTTGTACCAGAAGGAATTTTAACAAGGAATAAGTTTTGGGCTTTATTTGTGACTTTTGGCAATTTTTCGTGTTTTTGTGTTTTCTGTTTCGTTTTCTGTGAAATTTCTCTAGATCAATTCCTTTGCCGGGTTAGCCCGATTCTTGGCCTGGAGCAATGGAGAACGTCACCATCGTTATGCCCGAAGGAAGTCACCATCGGAGGTCTAGTTCACTGGGAAAAAGCGAAGTCGTGCACTAAAAAGCCCCTGCGGGGTTGGGCGCATTTTTGGAAAACAAAGGATTTAAGCTGCAGTGGGAAAAAGAAGCAAAGAAGCGTGACGGAGTGAATTTTGTATGCTCGCTGTAGGGTACTTTTTCCCATGATAGAAAATTCACTTAAGCTGCAGTGGAAAAATTAGAGGCAAGAGTAGGCGAAAATTTATTACCTGCCTTGCAGGGTAAAAATTCTCATGGTGAAATAAAAGAAAAGTGACTTAAGTGAAATCATGGGATTTTATTGCATGCCATGCAAGGTAAATAATCCCATTGTCAAAGTCAAATCACTTAAGTGGATCATGGGATTTCCGGGGCTGCCTTGCAGGGTAAAAATTCCCATTGCCATGTGTTTTTAAAAATAGAATTCTAGTATGCTAAAAGTGCGACCCACCTTGGGTGAATAATAATGCATTAAATAAATATTTGTTAATATTTATTCACCCAATTTCGCACCTGTGCTTGTGGAAAAGTCAACAAAAAGAAGTGGACAAAATAAATTTAAAAATAGAATTCCAAAATTAAATAAATTTAATTTATTTAATGCAGATCTCTTTTGAGAAGGAAATAATACTTTTTAAAGTATTAATTGATTAAATTAAATTCTATTTTCAGTGGCTATGGTCAAAGCACACTGTGAAGCTTAAGTGAAGTGAAGAGTGGATGATTAAATTGATTAAATTTAATTTATTGGATGGCTGTCCTTAAACATGCTATTTTAGCACACCAGTTAAAGAGAAAAACATGATTTTTAATTAATTAATTGCCAGGAATAGGAGGGGCAATTATTAATTATAAAATTATGAGGGTTATATAAGCATGGGCTGCCATAAGGATGAATTAATTAATTCACGGTGTGAAGAAGTGCAGCCCAGGAGGAAAAGTGCACCCCATTTGGAGAAGGATTTGGCTCAGAGGAAGGTGAAAACAAGGCTAAAAACTTCCAATTTTGGCACATGCATTGAAGGAAGTTGATTTGTGTTTCCATAATTGTTTGCATAAGTGTTACAGGTGCTCGGTGTGATGTTGGTAAAATTCATGTTTGCTTTGCATGCAAATAAAACGTCAAATTTTGGGGTAGCAGGCTTGAATTATGCAGATTTTTGTGATTAAAATTCACTGTGCATGCTCCGGTTGCCATCTTTGTCTAAATTAATTGCAGGAGTTAAATACATGTGCTTTTATAAAGAAAAGGAACTTATATCAATGTCCAATACATTGAATATTTCCTTCGAATCAAGGATTATCCAAATCTACACCGCTTTGAAGAATTCCAATCAAATAAGAAGAAAAAGAATTGTTCGACAAAGATAGACAAAGCTATGGCGAAGAAAATGAAAAAGAAAGCACAACGGAGTCGTGCATCACTTCTAAACTTGCAGATATTAGGAGACACGAGATCTAGGTCCGAACCTCTTTTCGAATTGATTGATAGATCCAGAGCGGGAAAGACTTCACTCATACGTGCAAGAAAAACTTCACTCATGCGTGCGATTAAAAGCAAGTGGAATTATTCAAGTCGCAGCTTTTCCATCCACAACCCAGTTGCC
Source organism: Taxus wallichiana var. yunnanensis (assembly GCA_018340775.1). Lineage (NCBI taxonomy): Eukaryota > Viridiplantae > Streptophyta > Pinopsida > Cupressales > Taxaceae > Taxus > Taxus wallichiana. The sequence goes on along the minus strand of CM031244.1, from coordinate 452,043,203 downwards.
AAAATTTGTTATGCAGGTGCAGATCCATATCCAGATGCAGATGCAGATGCAAATCCATATGCAGATCCGATCCGATCTCATAGTTCAGCAAAAGCTTCCGCACAAAGGCTTCATCCTCTTGTTTCAATGCAGCCCGTGAAGAAGTCGGTGCATGGAAAATTCCTTCCAAGATCTTGTGCAAATGCTCCCATCTTCCAGTTGAAGCCTTCATTAAATTTTCATTCATCCGGAGTGCTTTCCAGAATTTTTAATTGCTCATATGCAATTAAAAATAAGGATGATGAGTTAACTACGGCAAACATTGCATTGATGCATGTACTGGAGAAGAACTGCAAAAGCTTTAAGGATAAAAGAGAAGATAACGCGAAGGCAAGATCCAGTTGTTTCGAGATCCAAATGTTTCCAATTCCAACTTGCTTCCAGATCCAATTTTCCCGATCCAATTGCTCCCGATCCAATTTGGTGAGAATCAAAGGCAAAATCAATCACCGTGCATGACGCAGCATGAAAAAGGACAAGATTGCAACTTTCCTCTTCCTTTTTCTTTCCTCCGACAAAGTAATTGAGTGATCAATTAAATTATAAAACTTAAGTGATTGGCTTAAAAGCCATTACTTGAAGAAGTCAACTACTTGGAGATAGGTGGCGGAGATGTGCAAAATAGAAGGTTCTATTTTCATTGCAAATCATACATGTCATGCAAAGAGGAATTCCAGGATGGAGATTCCCATTGTTTCTTCCTCCGACTTCCACATGTGTCGGCTTTACTAAAGTCAGCAACTTGTAATTGCCCTCTACATTCTATAAGCGAGAGGAAGAACCTTCGGGTTAATGATCGAATTTGTAAGCACCAACCTTGTGTTCCAAACTTTGTGCTAAAACCCTCGAGAGCCACTTGAAGCAAAGGAATTTACAGAGCAGTTTCTCGGAGAACTTTGTGTCACGGTGTATTGTGTTTCTTGCTTTCTATCTTAAATCTTTTAATAGACTTTGTGTTATTTCAAATCTAGATCTAGAGTTACCTTTGCTTAGAATTCGTGTTTATATCTATTGGTTTCTTCTATGTGCGTACAATCAACTCTGCCATCTATTGATTGGGATGCACATTTTCCCCATTTCTTCTCTATGTTTATATAATTCTCTTTCCTCTTCCTCTATAAATTTTTCCTTTCTTTTAAAACAACTGCTTACTTGCTTAAATCTGTTTCGCTTATGGTTCATGAACCGAGTAGTTAAAATAAAACCCCATTTAGATATTAGCATACTCAAATTGACAAATGTGACACGAGAGCCTCACCGGTAAACCGAGGGAGATTTATCTCATGACTACCTAGGTTTTGTGCTATGCAGAAAATCTAGCCAACAATTTTTGGGCGACTCCGCTGGGAACAACTCTTTTTGTAGATCAAAGCTTATCTGTTGTAGATCTAAGTGTTTTCCCATTTTACTCTCAACCTAGCTGAACGTCAATTCACCCGATCTATGAAGGCGCAAGGAAGGATTGATCATTTCTACAGATTGCAGGAGCAATTCAATTTTAATCACCCTCCTCAAGTTAGAAGCCGCAGATCCAGTCTTTCACCAGGAAGAAAAGTACAAACTCATCCAGATCCGATCATCTTCAATATTCCGACAAAATTGGAATTATTCATCAAGTCTATTCTCAAAGAAGACGAGCTCCTTTCATGATGCAGAATCAGCCACTTGCCCCTGCAGCTGTTCCTGCTCCGGGGTTTGCTGACCTCTGAATCGACTCCACTCCTATGCATGATCTACCTAAAAGGACGAGAAAGAATTTTCCAAAATTCTTTGGAGATGGCAAGCAGAATCCAGATGACCACTTGGCTACGTTTTTCATATCCTGTGGAGTGCTTGCAGTCGAACATGAAGATGTATCTGTCAGACTCTTCATAGAGACTTTACATGACTTGGCTGGAGAATGGTTCTATCGGCTAGCTCCTGGCACCATAACCAACTGGGCTACTATGCAGGATGCGTTCCTGAAAAGATTCAAACTAGCTGAAGATTCCAACACCTTGATAACCCAACTGACTCAGCTGAAGAAGGAGCCACATGAGCACATGCGGGATTTTATTGCAAAATTTCAAAGATTACAAAATTCTCGGCTTCTGCTTCTCTGAATGACGAGAATCAAAAGGTATTCTTCATCAATGCTTTACTTCCTGAAGTAAGCTATCAACTGCAAAGAGCACGTCCTGCTGACTTGTTAGCAGCCCAAAACATGGCGGTTGAAATTGAAGATGACCTCATCATGGCTGGAAAGATAAAGAGCAACACTTCTAGAGCTGAAAGTTCATCCTCTGCTACTACTTCCAATTCACTACTGCAAAAGTTAGCAAATGAGATGATGCAGATGAAGAAACAAATGGCTCAAATGGCTCAAGGCAACAATATTGCCCCTACTCGAATTTCAACAACCACCGGAACCGCATTGTTGGTTCCCAAAGATTAGCAATTGAAGCTGCTCCCAGAAACAATGTGGAGATGAATAAAGAAGACCAGGAAGTTGACGTTGATCAGCTCGAGAATGATGATTTTATAGGACTGCTTTGGCGACTCATCATTAGAAGACACAAAGGTATGATGCCTTCATGTGTTTTGCTCCCTCTCATAAGGGAAAGTCATTGGCACAAAGTAAGGTACAAGGTTCCTTGGCTTCTCTATGATGATATTCATAAATGCATGCATTATATTTCAGCTTTCTCCTTTCCTTGTGAGCATAGAAGAAGAGGAAATTTGGGGTGTCATCTTGCACATGTTGCTTCATGTGATAAGGGGATAAAAGGATTTGAGTTTTACAAGCTTTATTTGGATACATGGATATCATCTCCTCTTTTTTTTCAAATAGTGCTAACTCCTATCTCTTTGGAAGCCTTGAAGGAAGGATGGATCACATGGACTACACCTTGCATGGTAAGAAGTCCATTTTCAGATTTTGAACAGCAGTTATGTCTTCCACTTGGATGTTTGATTGATGTGCTTCCAAAGGTAAAATCAACAAAGGATATGTGTTGGGAATGTTTGGTTGTTGTTTGCATGACCACAAACTTTTGGGCTTCAATGAAAGGTTTGGAAAGAATGAAGGGACATGGTATGAATTCTTCACAAGACATTTCATTTTCAGTTTGCTATTTTTGAGGATGAAATTTCAGTCACATGGGAGCCATATTTATTCACTAGATTGATGTTCTTTCATGTTGGGAATTTTTTTGAAATGTGCTAGCTATTGTCCCATCATTTTTATGATTGACATCACTATGACCAGCTTCCCTATCACTTCTATAATTCAGTTTTTAGCCAAGCAATTAATGAATTTATTGTTGGAGACTGATTTTGGCTCATGGGTGAATACTTGGGGATGGAAACCAGCCATTCTAATTCTGATTTTTGAAGGGAGAATGTATGATTACAGCAGTGTTTGGAGCCACATAACAGAGTTTGGGGACAGCCCATGCATGAGGAAGATTTGGGAGCCATCCATGCCTTGGAGACATGGAGATGAAGCTGAAAAAGTGTTTTTCAACACTTGTTTTTTAATGAGTTTGCTTCATGTGCAGGTATGAAGACACACGAAGATAAGATGTTGACTTTCGATCTCCACGAAAGTATCTTTGAGTGGGCAGCTTTGGAGCTTAGTAAAGCTCACCCCATTGTTGGCTCCACATCCCATGATGAGGACACCATCACTTGGAGCACATATTATGGAGATGACTACACACCCACTTGGATGGGAATGAGGGAAGGAAACAAGTTCTTCCCAATGCTTCACCATTTGACCGGCACCGGTTCGAGACTTTGGAGGCACCACCCCACATCTTCTCTTTGGGGCTTGATACATGGATCCATGAGCTTGTTATTGCTTGAGGGAAAGCAATCTTCGAGAGGGGAGGACTGTAATGTCCCCTTTTTCGGGACATTACTAATATCTATTTTCATTTGCATTGTAACCCCTTGGCATGTCTAGCGCTACAAGTGGGAGTCTCTAGTTAGTTTAAATGTGCACATAGGATAGTTGTTTTTATTATTTAATTAAAAATAATAAAGTGCACATAGTCTTAGTTTATTAGAGATTTTATTATAATGAGAGTTTATGTTTTCCCTCCAAAAGGGAAAGGTCGGTCTTTTTGAATATTGCACCCCTTAACTCTATAAAAAGAGGTCGCATTTCCGCTAGTGGGGTTATGTTGATTGATCATTTTGATTTCACTCCATGCTTGGAGTCATGGGATGTATGCCCTAGTTCTTGCATTGTACTCTCTCATTGTAAGTTTCATTTGGATCCATTGTTGAAGATATTGAAGACTTCATTGTTCTCTTCATTGTGATCTCTTGTGTTGAGTGTGTTTATGCATGGTTTATCCCTTCTAATCTTTGGCGACTTGGTTAAAGGGTTTGGCGCATTTATTTAGAATAAAATCAGTATGTTATTGAGCATTGTTGAAGGGTTTGCTAATACTTTGTGAACTGCTATTACTGCTGCAATTAATACAGCCCTAGCGGCTTGCATAAGAGGTTATTTAATCATGTTTTGATGTCTTCTGAGCTAGATCTACAATCTAATCTGTGTTAGCTAAGTTTTGGGCAGTTATTTTAAGTGTTTTGAGGCTAAAGAAAGGCTGATAATAATTTATATAATTTTATCTAACCCTAACGACTTGAAATCAGATTTCTAGGGCTGTTTTGGAGTGGTTTTGTTGATAAGAAAATTCAGATTCTCAATGCAAAGTGGAAAGCCCAAAATTTCTAGTTTATTTTGCATCTTGTTTCATGGAAAAACACATAGTATTGAATGAGTTGTGAATTTTAGAAAATTTCAACTATCTGCAAGCTATTTTGTTGATATTAATTAATATTTATTTTAGATCTGCAGTTTGGGATCAATTTAATATTGGATTTGGTTGTAGAAATTAGGAGGAATAAGGAGAAAGTAATTTTCTAATTTTTGGAGTTGATTTGATGCCCTAAATGTGTTGGGCGACCTACTTTTAGGGAAGAATTAAGGTTTTGTGTTGGCTATGCGAAATTTGATTTTTGCATATTACTCTTCATATTTTTGTGGCCCAAAATTTGAAGTTTGAAGGTTTTTGCTTGGGCGGTTAAGCGGGAAATAATTTTGGAAGATTGCAGCAGTTGGGGTGTGATTATTAATTATTTTTCAGTTGTTAAAAATCTGATTTGAATGTGTTTAAATTCCAATTGGCTAGTTCCAACCCCATTTGGATTCGAAATAGCTGACATTGGGATATTTTAGGTTGAAGCAAAAGGGTTTATCCATGCTTTGCTTGATCTTGATAAGTACTTCTCCATTTTCTAAATTGTCCTAAGAGGAGTCATTACAGAGGGAGTGTTAATATATAGAGAATTATATAACATATAAAATGCAGTTTTTTAGTTGGTAACTTTTCAACCAATTTGTAACCACCTACTCTTATATAATAAACGTTGTCACACTTGTTTGTGTGCACATTTGGCCTCTCTAAATTCTTTCTTCTCTTTTCATATGCTAACACCACATAGTAGAATTGGAGTACCTATGCTTTTATCCACTCAGTTAAAGGAAACAAGTTGGCATTCAAAAAGGTTGAGGATTTGATATATGTGCATAACAATTTAGACATCTTGTCACACAAATCCGAGGACTATATTAAAGGTCCTCACAAACTTTGGAATATTCTTCTGGGGACTACAAACTTAGATGCTTTTGTAACCACTCTTGCCCAACTTTCAATATTTGTTGGCGAAGATGATATTCAAGGGAGTTCACAAGAAATGGAGAAAGGAGCTAATAAGTGTGGAGCTAACGGGAGTGGCATGTAAGAATTTGATTTTGAGAAAAATCTAGATGATATATTCTAGATTGTTTTGTATTCATATTGACATGATATTCATGTCATATGTACGGAAGCCACATGATTAATGAAAATGTAAAATCTTAAGTATATTGGATGTTTTGAACCTTGATCCTATGGACTAAAAAAATAAGTAAAAGTAGTGTATATATATATATATATATATATATATAGTTTTCATATAAATGTGTGGGCGTACCTAAGACACGTCGTACCCAAGGGTTTTTTAAATAGGTGTATCCGCATATTGAACACGGTACTGTATCTTGGCAACATAGTGCAAATTATTATTATTTTTATGATAATTGTGTACTATGTGCCTAATTCCTATTTATTACAAGAAAATTTATATATTTTTATTTTTTGTGTGTGTGTGTGTGTATAGCAGTGATATCCAAGGCAAAAAAATGGCCATTTGGTGAATCCGATTCTCTTGTTAAACACACGCTTATACTGAGAGAGGGGGTGAATCAATATAAGATAAACTTTTAATAATTCAAAACTTTAATAGTCAAAACAACAACAATCTCACAAGATCTAAAAATTATGCAACACAAGAGGAACACAATATTTATGTGGAAACCCTTTCAGGAAAAAACCACGACAATATAATATATATATATATATATATAACTCTTTTACAATTCGTGTAGGCACCAACCTATTGGAGACACCAATCCCCAATGCCAAGCACCAACTTAGCAATTCAGACACCAATCTTTTCTGTCGAGCACCAACTCAGCAAGAGACACCAATCTCTTCGTTTTATGAGGCACCAACCTCCAAACCGATGACGATACCACCTTCGTAGTGTTGTTTCAACGAATGATGGAGAATTTTATTTCCTCTTCACAAATCTGCTTGTCTTCTCAAGATATAACTCTTATTTCACACTTATAAAATTCTGCTCTTCTTCTGAATGATATTCGCTCAAAATCTGCCCTTCCTCCATCCAACAAATCTTCCTTTTATAGCCCAAAAATGCCCTTTCGAATGGTCATGACTCTTCACCCAATAGGGTCGGCCTTCTTCAAGGGAGGTCGACCACATAAAAACAAATCATTTAATCTTAATGGAGGTTGGCTGGCCCATTAAATAAATGTTGTCCCTTCATGAATAAATGCTGCACATTTTGGTATACAATTATTACATTCACTGTTATTAAATCTGATCACTGTTATTTTTCTTTTGATCATTGTGCATTCTCCGTTGACATCAATGACAATATTTCCAACATCTCCATCCATATCGATATCCAAAACATATCAGCGACGTAGCAAATAAGTAAACCAACCCTCAAACTAATTATTGCAATTACTTTTTTTGCAATAATTAAACTTTCTTGTCATTTCTCATTGCATAGAAGTCCAATGCTGTAGATTTTGTCACAAAGTTGAATAATCTAGAAAATCGTAATGACAGAGAATAAGTGAAGATGGTTTCCTAAATTTAGAGGAGGTACTTCAATAGAAAATCAAAAAGAAGAGTAAACACCATCTTCTGCTGGTAGCCTTCATATCCGCAAGGCACACATAAGTTGTAATGCACAAGCAAGTCAATATCAATAAATTTTCTATTTTCTTAGATAACCTGCTACATCTATGCCCTACAATTTCATTTGACTCAATAAATAACTGCTTAGGGAATCAAGCTTTTGTACTGAATTAGATTTTTAATGTGTAGTACAAATGCCGCGTTTGAATTTTGTTGATCCTGAAAGACTTGGAGTTCTTCTTCATTTGTGTTTCTAACTCTTCAACTTGTATTAATGGATATCTAGACTAGCGTGTCTTAGCATAACTACACTAAAATAATTTTACATTGAGAGATCTAACAATTTTGGAGGTTGCTTACCAAAGTCCTTGATCCTCTTTTGCACCTAAACACATAATCGGATAAATAGTTCAGCATTCTGAAAAGGAATTTGTTCTCTTTCTTGAACACACAAAGCTTTCACTTTAATCTTTAATTTTCTCAGATTTTTTTATTAATTATGTTCAGTGAGGTAAACATTATTTGGTATTTAACTGCACTTTATTGTTACATTTTATGTTTACACTAATAGTCTATGGCCAAGGTCATAATCCATTTTGGATTCTCTTTCCCATTTGGAGATCTCTTTTTTACAAGGACTTATTCAAATTTCTCTCTTGGTATCAAACACTGTAAATGCTTGCACAACCATGCATGGGCATGCACATTATATAGGTGGATACTTAAGTTACCAGAATATGGGTACAAGATAACCACGCATTTAGAAGAGCCTTAAATATGATAGGTTTCAGATAATAGATTCCAGATCCAGCTCAGACCAGATTTTTCAAGGCCACAGGATAAATTTAATCGTAGTTACATTTTTTTTTTATCATATAAATGTAGTAAACAACTCTTATAAATACAGATTTGGAATTATATTAGGTAATTAATTTTTCAATGTATTTGTGAATTTTCAATTTGCTCATTACATATAAAGATATTCTGGACCAGATTTTCCAAACCTTTTCAAGGATTCCAGATTTTCAGAGTTTTTTTGACCCTCCTAAAAGAGAACAGATTTGGATTTCTGGACTTGGTACCTACAGTGAGGATACAACCATATATAAAAATATAGAGAAAAATTATATTTATATATATGCATGTATTATAACAAATGAAAAATGCTTTTATCGAAAAAGATTGAAACATGATAATGTTGAAAATTTAAAAGTAAAATGTATGTTACTTTAAAACTTGAAACTTGAAAGCAAAGTCACAAGGTTCATGTTCGTGTTTGTGTTTGGCGAGGATAAAATTCAAAATAAATTCACTAGCCGATAAAATTCGGGAAAAAAAATCGTCAATAAGTTTGAAGAATATAATTTAATTAAATATTAATGTTTAATTTTTAATTTAAGATTAAATCTAATTAAAATACCTAATGTCTAATATAATTTATGTTAATATCTTAAATCTGAAACTAAAACTTAATACTAAACGAAATATTAATAAAAATTAATATCTAATATCTAAATGAATATAGCGCATTTGATGTATATGTCTAATATTTAAAGACATTAATATTAATACTTTGAATGACATAACTTTATCCTTTTCAAAGTTATTATTTATTAATACTAATATATCCATATTTATATTTGCATATAAATATCTTAATAAATTATTAATCAAATATTAATGTTTGTAAAACTAAAATTATAAGTAATTTAAAAATCTAATGTCTAAAGTTCATGTTTTTAAATTTAGAATTGAAAAGAAAAAGAAAAAAACTAATTTAAAAGTTGAAACCTAATGCTAAAGCCTAATCGTAAAAACTAATATAACAAATAAGAGATTTAACAAAGCTAAAAGTATGCTAAAGTTGAATCATGAAAGAGAAGACTAGTTTAGAAAATTTAACCTAATTTTTTTGGCCCTATTGTGAATGACGAGTATTGAATGGCGGCTATGAATAGCAAGAGCCCCAAGCCTACAACAGTGGCATCGATCAGCCAACTAGCTGCAGTATGTTCAGTTGGGTGTGGCGTCTATAATGAACAACACTCGTCACTCACAGTAACTCGTGCTCAGCACAGCAAACAGGAAAGTTATAAAAGAAGTGGAGCATGATTGCAAAAGCTCTAAAACAGTTTTTATCTGCCTTTTCTAACGATTTCAGGTTTTGCATTTAAACTACCTCATCCAGATTGATACTATACGAAGTTTATTGCAAATTTCGACGATTTTCTATGGTTTTTATTAAGTTCGCTGAATTTCGAATTTCAAGGAAGAAATTCGGCGAACCCTGTGACATAGCTTGAAAGTTTAAAATCATAAGTTTACAGTTCAATAACATAGTACAGTAAGCAAGTTACACCAAATCATCAAATGAAAATGTGTCTGGAGTTGTTTAAGTTAATGCATTTTTCTAGTAATCTGGAAAGTCCAATGTTTTAATAGTCGGAATCGGACTTGGAACCGGCCAAGGGTCCAACCGGACTTGGATCGGACTCGGACCAGTTTAAAATTTATGAACTAGTTTACAAAAAAATACATAAAAGTTTAAATCTTAATGAAAACAATATATTATAAAGATTCCAAACAATTAGAGACAAATTATGCAAAGTTTGCTCATGTATATACCTTGTAATGGTAAATATAGCAAAATGGTACAATACATATCCAAAACAAAATACATAAACAATGAGGCTCTAAATGGCCTCTAGAGTCCAAAAACAACATGTTACAAGTACAAGCTACTACATGTCTGATATCAATGATCAATCATCAAACTCATCACCATTGCTGAGAATGGGATCCTCATCAATGTCATCAAGCTCCTCTAGCTCAAACTCGTCAGAAAGCTGGATTTTATTTTTAAAACGCTTTTTCTTCATGTCTGCTGCTTTTATGTCCATGGCCGGTTACTGAACCTGTCGGTTTGGTACAGAACTGGTTCCCCAAGCCAGTTTTTCTACTAGTTTAATATGTTTCATTTCGAACCAGTCAAACTGTCTGGTTCCACTTCCGGTTTGGCCAGTTTTCAAAACACTGCTGGAAACAATGCATTATATATCTACTAATTAAGGATATAAATAACAAGCTGCTATACGTCAAGCATGATGTTCCATATATATGTACAAATCAAATGGTGCATTAACAATAACATTCCCAAAAGTATTTTGTACACTTCTATGAAAAATATTATGCATGTATCCTCTACAGATTTATCATGTCCATGAAAAACATTGTATATGTATTCATGCAGATTTATACATACCTTAAGAATCTGGTAAGTGATTGGTTATGTTAGGTGGGATGGTAAAGTAAGGAATGCTAGTTGTTTTTAGCTTTGTTTATTCTTTTAACATCTAACTGATAAGGTGTGTCCCAACTATATCTGGATATAGCCCGGATAGGCCATGACCTATCCTGATACCGCCATATCCAACTACACCACAGTGTTTCCTGACATATTTGGGCAATATCCATGCCCGCAAACATATCAGACACACCATATATGCAATACAGCACCCTTCCCAAGTGAATCCATAACTTGGATACCTTTGCAATCTTTATAAGAACCCTTTGCAAACTCACAAACAAGATTTAAGTCTAGATTCTAGGGCATTAACACAGTATTAACAGAGATACTCTACCGATGACTACTATCATTACTCGGGAGTTTACCAGCTAAAGCGCATTTTAGGATGGTATCAATTTTGTGAAATAATGCAACATTTTCAGCTGTGGATGGAAGCTTGATATTGAGTGCAGTGTGTGCCAAAACTCCATGAACACAGGGAAGAATGTTTTTGGAGCCGCCTTCAACAAAAGGAGAGAGAACCATTTTCTTTTGCCAACTGGATATCTGCTTGCAGTGCAAGGACTTCGCCATGATTATTGGTTTAGTTCTCAGTGCCTTTTGTGAAACTGAAGAGAGCTTCACCAGCCTTGTATCTGATTATCCCATCAATACCTGCTCAACTTATGTGAAATGATTGAAATAATACAACATCAACTGTATTACTTGGACGTGTGCATGATGATTGGAAAAAAAAACAGAGGCTTAAAGATGTCTTTAAATTCTCCATGATATTTAATATATTAATAGCTGTTGCAAATAAAGCATGAAATATAAATAAGTCCATTTATGGTCTTTGTGAATGGGCATTTTTCTCTATTGCTTACAAGGAAGTAATAGTCATCAATTTACCATACACCATATGCTTAATATGCTGAATTTAAAGATTAAACACTATGGAATTGCAAGCTCTGAGAATAAATATCAACAGGAGAAGAAAAATAGTACGACACCAGTAAAGAACCACATCCCGATCAAGTGATAAATTCAAATACACAGCACACTAAAAATAAACAAAGGTTGAACACTTAAGCTTACTGTTTCATGACAGTATTCAGCGGTGTTAACTATGTAGCATATCACCCTCTCATCCCTGTCTGAAATCTGTCCAACAACAGCATCCATTTTAAAAGAAGACATACCATTTCACTTAAATTTTTCTAGATAGAAAATGAAGAAAAAAATTATAGATCTTACTTCTCAAATGATACCTTTATTTGATCAGTACCAGTGGCAGTTGCAACAATTCCAGTCATTCCTCTAGGTAGCCTGGCAGAAAGCTTCCCTGCATATGCTCGAAGTATTCTTTGAAAAACCTGATAAATCCAGAAAAACAATATCTACTAAATAGAAGAAACACCAACAGTGTTCAAAAAAGGTAACTGCTGACACATTTTACTGACCACTATATGGAAATCCATGAGTTAGCAAAGAACATAACATCACAGTAAAATGGCTTTTGGTGGGCGGGAGGGAGAGAGGGAGGGAGAGGAGGGAGAACATACATGCACCACATAAGTATCTATTAACAAAACATATGAAGAAAATATTCTGAAATTTTCATATTAGGCTTTCAGTGTTGTCAAAAACTAGCTAATGGTAAAGAAAGAGGTGTCTGCCGATGAACAAATTTCATAGCCGACAAGTTATAATCCAGGAATGATGTTGCCAATGTTTATTTCATACATGTCAGACAGTGGTACTTATTGTATGATAAATGACAATTTTCACTCAAGTAATCATGTCTCTAATGGAATCCAATTCCTCATTAGTTAAAGAGCAAATTGCATGGACGTTTGGTTGGTTTTATGGATTCAACTCATAAAATATAATTGCTCGCCTATAGTGTAGCTGCACTGTATTTTAAATGTTCAGAATTTTTTCCACGATTGTCAAATCAAAGTTCATAATTATTTCCTGAAGAATCAAAATCGTGATACCAATATTAAGCACAGAATTCACTTTTTATCCACAGACATTAACTTGGCAAAAATATAGAAACAACTCCATACCAAATTAACAGTAAAACTATAAGATGAAACATGAAATTGAACCTGTAACCCTGTTAAAAGAACATTCTTATGCTCTTAAGACTCAAAAAAAATATTCGAGTCATGTCGAATTCACTCCAAAATCTTTTCTTTGTTCACTCTAAACTATTTTCAATTTGTAATTTTGATAGATACAAGTAAAAAATCAAGCACAGCTGTAACTTGTTTTTGAAACAAGGAAAATTGCATAATGTCAGCATGGATTTTAGCCACTTGAAATCCTCAATGGAAATGTGACCCTTCCCCAATAGAAAGTGCCTAGAAAACGAGCTAATTTGCTGGAACCACGAAGGAGGTGTCCCTCTGCAACTTGGGGTGGTACCCTTGTATGATAGAGTTTTTAAGGGTTTCTTCCATAGCTGGAAAGTGAGAAAGGGAAAATTGTGGATATGCCTGAAGCAAAAATGGGTAATCTCGAGACAAAACTTAAGAAAGAGGAACAATGGCCCATTCTACTGGCTATTGAATGCAACAGATAGGGCAAAGAATACAGCTTTGGTGAAAACATTGAAACCCTGGAAGCACAAAGTCTTCCCAATCAATTCTTTCTAGAGACACGTGGCACACAGTGAGGAATATCACAAAGATTTTAGCCACTTGAAATCCTCAATGGAAATGTGACCCTTTCCCAATAGCAGTGCCTGGAAAATGAGCTAATTTGCTGGAAACCCAAAGGGGTGTCCCTCTGAAGCTTGGGATAGCACCCTTGTATGATAGGGTTTTTTAGGGTTTCTTTCATTGCCAAAAAGTGAGAAAGGGAAAATTGTGGAAATGGCTGAAGCAAAAAATGGCTAATCGGTAAGAAAAAAAAGGAACAATGGCCTATTCTTCTGACTATTGAATGCAACAGATAGGGAAAAGAATACAACTTTCATGGTGAAAGTGTTGAAACCCTGGAAGCACAATGTCTTCCCAATAAATTCTTTTTGGAGACGCATGGCACACGGTCCATGGGGAATATCACAAACCCAAAGATTTGATGAAATTCAGTATACAAACCCAAGAAGAAAAATTGCTCTTTTTAGTACTATGCACTAAAACCAATTTGGAAGACAAAATGTTAGAAGCAATACATAAATTAATCCCTATTTCTAAATAAAATCATTCCACCTCAAATATTATGCACGGAAAACAATGAAAACTAAAAATATCTTCTATTCGTTCCAGTTCATGAACCAGTGCGACAATCTTTTTTAGATTTTTATCATTTCATAGACCGAGTACCCCAAAAGAGAAGGACAAAAACACCCATTCTTTGATTTTACATACTTAATATAGGAAACATTCAAACAAGTAATTAGAACTACTTGCAACTAGCTTCAGAACTTCACTCACCTGCTAACGCAACTTCTAATACAAACTCAACTTAAATATGACTTCAAATTAACAATTAATTGCTAACTTCTATTTCCTCTTTGGACCTTCTAACTAATGTAGAGCCTAGACCTCCTTAAATATTTCACCTTATGCCCCTAGGGAGTCAATTAAAGTCAATTTACGTTGCATGTCCCACCATAGAAATCCAATCGATTACATTGTGTGTGTCATCTATATGATTTTATATATACATGTGCAGCTTAACACATTTTTAATGACTAAACTTACATACTGGGAACAAGACAAATTTTGCAAGATATTATGCATTCAACTTCATGATCTAGGGGAATTTTCTGAACGTGCTTCTCTTGAAACCACTTCTCATATAGACGATTTTTGTTTGAACGGAAACATTACTAGTACTTGGGACCCATATGTCCCAAAGGAAAAAAATGGTAGATATATCCATTTTTACTATCATGGAAAAAATAGGGTGTTCACACATAAGACAAGGAATAGTTGTTTATCTAGATTCATACCAAAATAGATATGGACACTGAAAAATAATTAAAAACGAAAAATGTTTAATTATCAAAAGGAAAATGGTTGCCAAACATGCTTCTATATATTTATCGCACTCAAGGAATCCCACATTCCAAACTTGAAATGGGAGGAGGAATTAAAAGAAACCATATTAATATCCTAAGATGACCGTGCACAGTCAATGGAAATGAAAACCATAACATGTTACATGCCATTAATGGGGAGTTCCTAAAGCATCTTCTTGATGTCGTGCTTTTCAGCCAAATACAAAGTGAAAAGAAACAAGAAAGCAAAGTTTCTCAAGTTTTACCAAGAGGCATAGATGCTGTTTCACCAAATACAACAAACATGTACATAAACATGTTTTGCACAAAACGGTGTTCATATGAAGCTTTACATCTTTTCCAAGAAATTCCTCATCAATGTGTGGCCTCACAGACTGCAAGAATTTGTTGGATATGCACAAGTAAGGTAATAGTCTGGTGTAAAGAGGCCTCGGAGTTTTTAGGCAAATGTATGTGCTAGATGTAAAGCCCAACTCACCAATCTTTTCAGATCCCTCCTATTGTATCCCAAGGCAGGAGCTTTGGATCATGGCATGCTGATTCTTCTAATAATAAGCAAAAGTAGTCAGGTGCTGTACTTGTGACTGCCCTGATAGAGTTACATGCAGAATGTGGAACTGTACAGAAGGCACACAAATGGTTAAATAAAATACTAAAATGAAATGTGCACTTTTGGAATGTACTGACTACATGTGATCCAGATTTGATCGGGAATCCCATGAACAACACACTAAATTGTTGAAACTTAGTTGTCTTACAGGCAGAAGCAATTAATTACAATAATTGTAGCAGAGAGATAAATGCAGAATTGAAACTAAATAAGCGATAGACAAATGGAGATAATATTATACAAGAAGAAAACGATTTTTGAATAAAACAATTTACCAATTCATTGATAGGAGAGGTAATGTACTGTTATCTCTAAGAAAAAGATGTAAACTATTTCTTCCGTATTATAACAAAAAGAAGATGACAATGATGTGAAGCTACCGCCCTGTAGCAATCTCAGAGAAGAGATATGAATCTAAAACCCTCTCACATTAATACAAAAACGGTGGCAATCTTTAAGAAGAGATGTGAAGCTAGCATACAATGCCCTTGGCTCTTTTTGCTCTGCTGCCACATTCTTATTTTTACATTTGGAAGACAATTCCTTAGCTATTTTGGCAGGACATAAACAGCCTAAATATAACAGATGAAGCAATTCAACCTCGAATTTAATGAACCATGTGACAAGCATTCTTAAAGAAGTTGCGAAAATTTTCCATGAGATTCAACTTAGAAAAGGCAATATTTCTGTTTACCAAAATTTCAGGATTTTGAAACATTCTTTTAGTTCGCAGTTTGGAGCCCTACAGAGCATTTTTCATAAAACTTGATGTCCAATAACTTAGAAAAACCTTAGCTTCCCAACATTTCTTATGGTTTCAGACTCTGAGCATCAACAAAGAATCTGCGACTCCAAAACGTCACCAGGATCAACCAGATCTGCTCGAATTTAGATCTTGACAAGGCTTTAAGTCTTATGGACTGCGCACATTGCTGGATTGGGACAAATTGGGCTACCCGATAAAACCTTGCAGACTTTAAAGCAATGGCAATTAGCAAGTGTAATGCCAGAATCATCAACCTTTGTCAACTTCATTGAGGATTTTGCCAATCTTGGAGCTTTAGAACAGGGCTTAGAAATCCATCAAAACTCCATTAAAAGTGCTTCTTTGTCTGCTGTGGTTGGGAAAGCGATGGTATACTAAAAGAGCATGTATTGGAGGACAAACTACCTTAGCACAATGTGAGTAGACAGCAACTATAGATGGACTTGCACAAAATGAGCTTGGTGATAAAGTCTCGGAGATTTTTAAGAAAACACTATTGAGTGTAGACTCTAGAGTCAGACTCGTCAACTTTAGCAAAGCATTCTCCCCCAAGTGCCAAACTCGTTGCTTTGAACAGAATATCCATCAAATAATTGAAAACATATTTTTAATGTGATGTATTAGAAGCTATGGAAAATAGGTGAGGAAAATACGAATTTCAGGTTGAAAGGTCAGAGTGCCTGTAACTGCACTTTATTTATCTAAATTAGAAGATTGATAAACCCTCATTGACACATAAAAAAAAAAACATTTTCCCATACGAATCGCTAAATGCATTGAAATAGTTTTACATGACATAAGAACAAATGAAGATAGAATGTTCCAAATTCCAGCAGAATAGAAAGTGAAAATGACCGCGCCATCTATGAACATAAAAATTAATAATGTAAAGTACATTTTGCAGAATATAGTTCACCTTGAATAAATTGAGCAATGTTTGGTTCTTTGTTAGAGCACTGCACCTTTTTAAATTTCTCTTTATAATCAAAAAAACCTGCAGTTTTCAAATAGAAAGTCCAGAAAAGTGAAAATATAAAAATGTACAAACATGAAGCGTGAATCTTAGAGAGAGAACATATTTGTACAACAAGAACATACAAAAATACTTACTGGTAAGAAGCTACCGATGGGAATAAGTTAGCTCTTATCTAGGGCTTTCAATATTAGCAGCAGAAATTATTATTTAAAAATTTAGATATGCAATATCTTATTCAAAAATGTATATCCTAGCTTAGAAAGATGCCATTATCTTTTCACTAATGTGTATGGAAAGCATGCAATGAAAAGCTACTTGCTTCCACTGAGTCAATCTCTTTACAATGCATAATTTTGCAGTTTTACTCAATTTTCCTTATTCTATGACTACTGTGGTGCTTAAATAAACTCAAACCTACCTAACTGGGATAGACAGTACTGTGTGCTAGGATGGATACTTCACAGAAGCACAGTTCATCTTACGAGAACATTACACACACTTACAAAGTGTACATATTGTGTAGTATATATATAACACAACATGGAAATACAAAAAGAATTTTTCTTATCCATCACATGAAATATGTAGTACACAACGATCCATTGATAATACACGATATACTCAAATGTCACAGTACCACGATCTATTGATATCATATCCAGGAGCAATGCATAATACTATATAAGTAGGAGTCAAGGAGTCCTATGACAACAGGTGCAACGGTTGGGGTTACCCAACCTGTTGAAACTATCTGAATAACAAAAGGTTAATGTAACATAACACTCCTTTTTAACGCATGATAACACTTTCTTATTACAATGCTGTCCACATGTGCAATAGTTGTATTCCACATTAGAAAAGCATAAGAAATAACATGGCAATTTTTTTCTCCAATGGTTGTGTAAAGATCCTCACGGCTCTATGGAAATAAGTTCCAATCCATAGCCCATTTCTCAAAAAAAAAAACTTTTTCTTTTTATTTATTTATTTTGGGGCGGGGGGGCACTAGATGAATGAGAATTTTATCTAGATCCCCCAGCTCTTAAAATTCAAAATGATAAGAATTTAGAAAACCACTAACACAAGTAATTAAGGATGCTGCATATCATTTAATTCAAGTTTTACAGTAATCCACTGACTAGACAGCCATTATGAAAATGCTGCATATTACTACTGAACCTCCTACAAGACCTACCTAATAAACTCGATTGGCATAAAGGACCAAGAATGATACCAAAAATTACATAGTATTACTAGCGATTCTTGACATCAAAAGTAAATAAATAGAGTTTTCCTTCATCATATCTAACAGCAACTAAAATCCTAGGAAGCATGGGTAAGCCCCCCTCCCCTCCCAAATACGCCCCAGTGCGTTTTCACGTACCCGCGAGGTTTGGCATTGAGGGCGTTGAGGGTCTTAAAAAAAAGTTTATTTTATTTTATTTTGACTTTTTCAATGACCAAAAAAATGAACCCTACCTTATAAACAAATAAAATAATAAACCATAAACTCTAAAAGCTATAAAAAGGCACGCAACCATTAACAAAACACGCAAACAATCCATTGTTCGTTTTTGCAAGTGTAAGAGCCAAGAGCCAAAGAGGAATTGAAGAGGAGGCAACCATTGCAAGGAGGATGAGATTGGAGGCAGCCATTGCTTGCAAGGAGTTTAAGTTTGTTTAGAGACGAACATTGTTTTATTGATCATTCAAAGGAGGAGACATCGCGTTTGGAGGCAACCTTTGTCTAAATTTTATTGCAAAGAGGGTCTATGTTTAGAGGCAGCCATTGTTTATTACTTGCTACCCTTATTGTGTACAAGTATTATTTGTTTAATTGAGCCTTTTCTTTTTATTTTTTTACATTTATTTATTTATTTCGTTTCATATTTTATTATTTTTATTTTAAACACATCCTAACTTTGTGTATGCTCTCACCTCACGTCTTTATGGTGATCTTGGTGATCAAAAACAAATTAGGATGGCATCAAGTTCTAGGTTAGAAAATTAATAACTAGTAAATATCATTATTTGATCATCTATGTAAAGGCAAGATGTTTATTTTTAACATCTTAACTCATGTATGCTCTCACCTCGTGCCTTTATGGTGATCAAAAACAAATTAGGATGGCATCAAGTTCTAGGTTAGAAAATTAATAATTAGTAAATATTGTAATTTTATCATTTATGTAAAGGCAAAATGTTTATTTTTAACAATCTACCTTTGTGTATGCTCTCACCTCACGTGTTTATGGTGATCAAAAACAGATTAGGATGGCATCAAGTTCTATCTTTAAAAAATTAATAATTAGAAAATATTGTTATTTTATCATTTATGTCATGGCAAAATGTTTTTTTACATCCTTTCTTTGTGTATGCTCTCACCTTGCACCTTTATGGTGATCTTGGTGATCAAAAACAGATTAGGAAGGCATCACATTCTGCCGGGTGGAGTCAAGGCCCACAAGCCTTTGAAAACACATCGGTTCCTATGAAACATGATCTTAATTCTCCTCTTAGACGACATGCAACAGTGGTAGAACACCTTGTTGGTGGTGGGGTCGTATTTGGATATGCCATGGTTGCCATACTCAATACAAATCCTCATATAGTCGATTGAAAATCCATTCAACTGGGCTTGGAGGAGTGGGATATAGAAGTGCCCCAAACTATCAAAAGAGAAGATGGTAGCATACCTGAGAAAACAAGAGGAGGTTAATAGACAAGCTGAAAGAAATAGGTCTAAAACAATTCCATTGCAAAGAAGGTCTTCAACAAGACCACCCACACCTACATTTGTTACTCATCCTTTCATCCAAACTCAAAGTCAAAATCATGCTCATCCACTTGATACCCCTTTAACTGAAGAGACCTCACGAAAAAAAGCCAAACGGAGCACTAGGAAAAACTTTCAATAATGACAAGAGAGACATTGTTGATGAGTTGATTGCTCGATGAATTTATGCATGTGGGTTTCCCTTCAATGTATTGAGGTCTCCATATTGGCAACAGATGGTGAAGGCTATCAATGAAGCTCCACCGGGTACGAAATCCAGGTTATGAAAAAGGTTCAAACCACACTTTTGGCGAAGAAAGTGGAACACATTCAAACTTATCTGCAGGAAATTAGAGATTCATGTAAAGATTCAAAGGTTTTCATCATTTCAAATGGATGCAAATATGCTCAAAATATACTCCTAAAAATGTTGTAATATGCCCTAAAGGGGCAATGTTCCTAAAAGAATTGATTGTGAAAGGGGAAGTGAAAGATACGCAATTTATAGCCGACATTTTGATAGAGACTATTGAGTTGGTGGGCACCCAAAATATTGTCCAAGTCATCACAAACAATGCTAAAAACTATAGAGCAATAGGTTTGATTATAGAGGGAAAATGCGAGCACATATTTTAAGCCCCTTGTACTATCCACTACCTTAATTTGATGTTGTACAAGATTGGGAAAATCCCATGAATTAAGAAAATTTACACAAAGGCAAATGACATTTAGATGTTTATAAAAAACTATCATATGTCACAAGTCATGTTCAGGTGATTCTTGAGGTTGGAGTTGTTGAAGGTTTTAGAGACAAGATTTGTCTCTCACACATTTGTTTTGAGACGACTTGTGAAGGTAAAAAGGCCTAACGCAAAGATGGTGATCAACAATGTTCGAATAGTGTGGAGGCAAGCAAACACAAAGAAAGTTGCAAAGGTAAAATCATTGGTCCTTGATGATGAATGATGGGCCAAGGTTGAGTACTTGCTCAATTTTACAGAGCCCATTCTATACATATGATCAGATACACAGATATTGATGCATCTTGTATGGGAGAGATTTATGATGGAATAGACTCTATGCTTGAACGTATAAGAGAGGTCATACAAACAAAATAGCAAGATCTAGAAGAAACCTTCTACAATGAAGTCAAGAGTGTGATCATGAATAGGTGGAATAAAATGACCACCCCATTACATCTCCTTGCTTATGCACTTAACCCAAATTATTATAGCTCTAAAATACTTGGGCTACCTGACAGGAAACCACCATTCTCTGATTTTGAAGTTGTAAATGGGACTAAGGAATCGTTCAAAAGACTTTTTCTTGATCTATCTATAGCTAGTGTGGTCTACAACAAAATGGGCATATTTGTAGCTTCAGAAGGCAACGTGAGAAAGGTTGAGGCTCTCTTCCACAAGTAAACCACAAGCTCAATCAAATGTTGGTATGTACATGGCCATGATGCCAAGTACCTACAACCTATCGCCATCAAAATTCTCTCACAAGTATAACATTTTTTGAAAAAAAAATTAAGTGGCTCAATATTAACATATATTTTATACATTGTTAGAACTTAGTATGTTATTAATTTGAAATTTCCAACAATTAACTAAATTTTTTTGTAATAGGTGGCTAGTAATTCTTCCAAAAGCAAAATTGGAGTACATATGCCTTTATCCACTCAACTAAACGAAACAAGTTGGCATCCAAAAAGGCTAAGGATTTGGTATATGTGCATTCCAATTTGTCTCTCATCACACAAGTCTGAGGACTATATTAGAGGTCCTCACAAATTTGGAATATTCTTCCAAAGACTACAAACTTGGATGCCTCCGTAGCCACTCTTGCCCAACTTTCAATATTTGATGGCGAAGATGACATTCAAGGAGTTCACGACGAAAGGAGAGCGAGCTACGAGAGTGGAGCTAGCGGGAGTGGCAAGTAAGAATTTGATTGAGTAAAATCTAGATGATATATTCTAGATTGTTTGGTTTTATGTTGACATGATATTCATATATCATATGTATGGCAGTCACATGATCAATGAAAATGTAAAATCTTAAGTATGTTGAATGTTTTGAACATTGATCCTACTATAATTTTCAAGTTTTGTATTTCTTATGGACTTAAAAATGAGTAAAATGAGTGTTTATATATATATGTACAGACGTATCCAAGATGTCTTGTGCCCGAGTGTTTTTAAAATTGACATATCCGTGTCGAACCCGTACCCGTATCCTAACAACGTAGCGAAAATCATTAAACAAAGTCCTACATAGCCACATACAACAATCCCACTCACTCTGAAATGGTCATATTGAGTATCGTCCTCATCTGGAATGAGTAGAGAACAATAGAAGATAAACCAAGCTTGGTGACAGGTGCATACATAGGAGCCTACTCGGAATATATGGAGCTTTCCTTGACTTTAGCATATTGTTCTTTGCACCCCAAAATCTCAACTACCATCAAGCGGTTTTCACATCATCAAACAAGAATTTTCCGAGTGTTACCCACCAAGGGTAATCATTATCACCAACAAAACCACCTATAGAGGACCCAAACCGAGCACATAATACTCAACCACCCATCTCATTGACATCTAAGCATACATCAATCAACCACAACCTCCAAATCACTGGGGGCATCTCCTCAATGTTTTCACTCAAGCACCCTTTCATTTAAGTAGGAGCCATCTTTTCACTCTCTTCAATCAAACCACAAATTCTCTATTGTATATCGTGTTAATTTATATTTGAACACATGGTGAAAACTTACGCCTTATCGGAGGCTCGTTTGATTATAAATAGGGTTACTTATCTCCATGAGACACCGGGTTATGGTATTCCTTGGTGTTATTATTTACCGGACACTGATAGGTAACAATTTTGAGGTATCTTGGGTTGTAAGTCCATTTGGGTTTACCTTGATATGGTAGATTCAATGTGGCTTACCTTTGTATGCATCCTTAATGGTGAACCAATGGTCGAGTAGTAAAAACCATCAACTTGTTCATTTCATAGGGTTTGTTAGTAGCAAGTCAAACCAAAGCAGGCTGCTCGAAATGGAGGCAAGATATCAATGTCGTCATCCTACTTATGCCCCAAAGGCCCACGTGTTGCTCGTCTTTCTACAAAATCCAATGGTCTCCTAAGGGTTAAAACTCACAAAGATAGCCATTTTGACCAGGCCACTTCTGGCACTAGCTAGCCCTTTATTGCCCTTTATTGCCTAGCAAAGAGATCAAGGGCTCGATTCCCAACGGCCTTTTCTTTGATCATGTTTATCGGTTTGTTGACCCGATATTCCTCTAGGCCAACATGAGGCAAATCCTCATTCATTTGTGCATCTAAGTTGGAAACCGAATAACCATCGACCAACATTTTTCTCGATGTAATTAGCCAAAACCCTTTTTAATATTAAAACATGCCCAATCAGCAAGACATGGGATGACTCCAAATTGGCCTACTTTCATAAAATCCACTAGTGAGACTTGGCACACTCAAGCTAGCTCTTACATTTTTCAAATTTTGTAGGGAAATCAAAGACAATCTTCCAAAAGCCATTATTTGGTCCTACGAGCTCTATCTTTTGTCTTGTTTGAACTTTGAAGCATTGGAAATGTATCCAAAAGCTATGTGATTTGGTGAAGGTTGCATGAGGTTTTGAGTAAATTAGACGATATATTGAAAGAAGCAAAGTATGAGGTTGAATTTAGGCATTGCCATCCTAAACAAAAAAAACTACAATCTTTGGGACCAGGTCATGGGAGAATAACTATTAGGGGTTTATGATGGATCGTGAAAGGTACAGAGAAAGATAGAAATCGGTGAAATTTAATAATCGTTTACATAAGGCCTTTGTGCAATCGGCTCTCATATTTCCATGGAGTTGAGATTTCAGATTCTTAAATGGATACTCCAAAGGAAGCACAAGCCACATTGAAGAAACTTTTCAATCAAACAAATGAGAAAGACTTGTACATCTAAGAAATGAACTTTCTTTCCTTGATCCTCCGAGTTTTGATAAGAAAGAAGATCCTTTTGAGTTTTTATTAGTTGGAGGCATGTGGAGAATATTATAGGAAAAAGATTCACTAGTGATTGTACTCTAAGTTGCACGCATTCAAATTCATGTTCGAATTACCGAGGATTAAATTCGTGAAAAATTCATGGCTAAAACAATCGCGACAAAATTCGTGATTAAATTCGACTTTATGAAATATACATTAAGATCAAATATGTAAAAATAGAAGATGATTTAATGATATAATATATAATTTTTTTATATAAATACATTCAATTTATTATTATAAAATTGAATATATTAACAACGATTTTATAAAACTTACAACTTAAAACTTTAAAATATTAAAGCTTAATAAAACTTAAAACTTAACAAGATTAATTTTTTTAATATAATTATAAAACATGAAAATTTTAATAACTAATTAAAAACTTAATAAATAATTAGATAAATTACAAAGCAAAAATTGTAAACCTACCAAATTGACTCTAGGGAGTGGTGAATGGCGAGGCACTTTGTGAGTTAGCAAGCCTCCAAACCAATCGATTGGTTCACATTTCAAGTGCACATTGGCCTACAAACGTCACAACCTTGCAAACACCGACGCCAAGTTCAACCTTGCAAACAAAGGACAACAATGGCGGAAAACACTAACAATCGCAGCAAGTTGAAGATGGAAACCCTAAAATCCGAAAAGTTAAAACCCTGAAACGAATTTCAAGTTTTTTAGAATGATTTTCAATGAATTCCATAAAAATCACGTCCAATTTCCATAATAATTAATTCGCATTCTGAACGGTTTTTTTTGCTTTGTTAAATCTCGCGAATTTTGATTTTCTCCCTTCTAATTCAGCGAATGCGATTACGATTGTAATTATTTAGTCTAGCTTAAGAGCTCCATATGTTGTCTTCCATTCTAGATTTTTACTTCAAGAATTTTAAAGAAGAAAAGAAAGTCAGACCCTCGTTTGATGATTTGTCTTCATTGATGAACAAAACAAACCTAATCAAAACAGAAGCTAGGATCAAGGAGCAAGCTCACTTCAACGATGGGAAGTATAAGAAGTTCAAAGGGCACAAGGACTATGACGTATGTGATGAAAGAAGATCCCAACATGATGATTCAAAGCTAGTGAAGGGCAAGATATTTGCATATTACATAAAAATGGGCATCGCGATAGAAGGGGTTTCACAATGCTAGATGATGTTGAAGACCGATGAAAAATATTGGTAGGTCACCAAACAAGATTCATCAATACAAAGACTATTAAGGTAATGCCTTTTGTGTTACTTTTTTAGCTCTTCATACTGGTCTTTGCCTCATAAATGGATTATGGATTCGAATGCTCAATCGGATGACAAAAGATGGTACCTTGTTTGATTCCCTACAAGGCCAAAGATGATAAGACGTTTGTTACAAATAGTTATGTCATTCCCATTCCTGTTTCTAAAAAATTATGATAAATGTTGACAATGAAGTGATAAATAATGCGTAGTTCCTTCTCACGAGTACCAAGTTGTTATTTGTCAATGTCTCAAACTAGAAAGAAACTTGAATTTTAGCTAGATATGCTTGTAGTTAGAGATCTCGAAAAACTTCAAAGTTGTTGTAATGTCCCTCTTGAAAGATTTTATTAATGACCTTCGCCCATTTTTGTCTACCCAACGGCCAAAGGGTGAGTTCAAGGGTGACTTACGTTTTATTAATTTTATTATATTGTGCAAAATTAAAATATAACATTATAAAAGCACATATAATAAACTAATAAATTTAAGATTAAAATAGAACTTAGGAAAGTGCATTTAAATAAAATCACTTAATTAAATTGTAATTCCTTAGGAAAATGCAACTTGTTCCATGAGGTCAAAAATTAGAAAAAGTGAGTCTAATGCCCCTTTAAAAAATGTGACTTGGCCTAGGGGAGTGTAACAAAGAGAAAGAAGCTCATTGGATGTGATGGAGGTCACCTTGGGTCCCATTTCCTTTATAAAGAAGTCGACCGCCTAGAGTGCATTCCAGATTCATTTGATAAATATCCCTTGTGGGATACCACTCAAAATTGCACAAAATATATAAAAATTGCAGCAAAATAAAATTTCTGATTTTTGCAGAAAATAACCAGCTAGGGCAGCAAACTGAATTTAATTGATATCTCACAAAATACTTGCCCAAAATGCATGAAATTTTAAAGAGAGCTTGCAACAATGATAACAAACACTAGAAAATATTTTTTTGGAATTTTTTGATTAATATAAAACTGCCAGAAAATTTCAGAAAGCCCTAGACAGCTGGAAATCTTCAAAAATTCATATCTTTTCAAATACAAGTGATAAAATTCTGAAAATCTAGAAATAACATCTACAAATAATGTAAATGAAAGCCCAACCTCTAGATCTGGAAATAGCACTATTCTAATCTTTGCAATAAATCTGATCTGGAAACCCTCGATTTTTCTCCACAAAAAGCCCAAAAATCCTCAAAAACCCTTCTCTGAAAACTCTGAAAATTATCTCTGAAAAACAGCCCTGAATCAACTCCAAAATGACAAACTAGGGTGGATCTTTCACCACCGAAGAGTGCCCTACTAGCTAGGAATGGATCTCTCACCACCGAAGCTAGGGATCTTGTGGGATCTTACTCCACAAGCTAGAAGATTGCAAACAACAATTGCTCAATGAGAACAATATGTGTGTAAGAATGAGCTCTATTACTCCCCCATACTCCTTTTATAATTTCCCCAAGCAACAAGAGGCCCAAAAAGACCCCAATCGACCCCCTTCTAGGGAGAACCACAAAAACATAAAGTAACTTAAGTTACTTTTCCCCTCCTAGTCGCCATAGGTACTTAAGTGACCCCCAACAAAAGATTATAACATTAAAGTGCCATGAGTCCCCCTTAACGACAAAACATAACATTTGTTCCCACCAAGCCACTTAATACTCATGTCAACGCAAAAATATAACAAATAAGCAAGGTGGTAATAGTCATCCATACCCAATAGCCTCCAGTGTCATTAGCCCCTCGGGTATGTCCAAGGCTAAGACGAATGAAAAACCTCCTAGGCTATCTGCTCGGAATTTGGACACTACAATTTCACTCTTGCATTGAAGCTTTGAGCTTTTTAAAAAAGCAAATAAATCCAAGGATGAAAAACCCTTAGGATTCATCACTCTTGTGGGCGAAAACCCCAAGAGCATTGTGAGGGATTTATTTAGCATCATTATTTTATATATCTCAAAAAAATCAAATTTAATATATATTTGGGTTACTAAAAATTTAGTAATCAATTTTTGATAGAAATAAATTCATTTGAGTAATGGTTGTGGATGCTTTTCAATAAACCCTAGTCATTATTTCCAATAAATTATCAGCAGCGAGTCTTGGCGAGTATTTGCAGGTTTATTTTATCATTTTTTTCTAAGGAAAAATTCAGGTTCAGTGGTAGGGATCTTTCAGTGGTATCAGAGCAATGTTCCTCCTACCTGTAGGGTTCTGATTTGATTTTATGTAGCCACGAGAGATTGGTTCACACAGGTATTACACTTGTGGCTACCATGGGTGATAGACAAGAAGGTCCTCATAGCCCTCCCGGGATGAGCAAGCGGATCCGGACAAAGAACTTTTTAGGACAATGGTAGCCACCAACAACAAATGATTCACCATCGAACGTATGGGCTCTACTCAACAGTTGGAATTGGACACCCAAGAGATAGATATGACAGAGAGACAAATTCATATCGCCGCCGTGAGTTACAGGAGGCATAGTAGATCACCTTCGGAGATTGGTAGTGTGAGGGGATCTCCTCGCCGTGAGAGGAGGCACACTCATACAGATGAGAGGAGGCCTACCCGAACAGCAAATAGGCCTATGCAGCCCGATTTCTTGCCTAGAGATGAACCACCGGAGATTGAAGATCCACTTGAGGGAGTGGCCTTCCAGGACAATGTTATGGCAACTAGTGATGAGTGGAGGAATCTACCACAACATGTGAGGGATGTTTTTCCCCTTCCGCAGATTGTGCACAAAGGAGAGATAGTTTGAAGGCTAGACAAGATAGGAGGCCTATATCACATCTCGAATAGGGTCAAGCAGTACCAACAAGGTGACTCTTTCCACCTTTGATGGTAGTGGAAAGATCAGTGTCAGAGCTTGGATTCATAAGCTCGACACATATCTTACCCTTAAGCCTATGCAGGAGTAGGAGGCTATTCAGTTCGCCACTCTACACCTTGAGGGAGTAACATATGATTGGTGGCATCATGGGCTGGTCACACATAACCATGATCTTGCTGCGGTCTTACAAGGAGTTCAGTGAGCAATTGATTGCGAGATTTTATCGCAAGGACGTGGAGCTATACTATAGAGATTTGGCGTAGCTCCATCAGAGTGGACATGTTGATGCCTACATCAACGAATTTCAACGCATAGCAGTGATGGTTCTAGAGATGCTTGAGAAAAGGGTAGTGATGTTATTCATAGAGGGGCTTCATGATAGGATGAGAGGATTGGTCAAGGCTCTTAAGCCTAGGATGTTGCATGATGTCATTCAAACGGCATTAGATTTGGACACATATCCCACTTCTTATTCAGCAATAAGAGTGCTCCCCTCCTAAGTGAATCAAGATACTCGTAATGAGTTGAGGAGGAAGAAGCTTTGCTTTCATTGTAAGGATCATTGGGAGCCTGGACATCACTGCCTTGGTAAAGGCAAGGTGCACCTCATTGAGGTGGTTTCAGATGAGGATGATGAGCACTTACCAGATACAGATGTAGAGGGCAATGATAGTGGTCATGATGCACATGAGGAGCAGCCCCAGATAGAGCTTGGAGAGAATGAGGCATCAGGTTCATCCAATGT
Source organism: Taxus wallichiana var. yunnanensis (assembly GCA_018340775.1). Taxonomy (NCBI): domain Eukaryota; kingdom Viridiplantae; phylum Streptophyta; class Pinopsida; order Cupressales; family Taxaceae; genus Taxus; species Taxus wallichiana. The sequence continues at coordinate 452,014,499 of CM031244.1, read as the reverse complement.
TACTATTGCTTCACTTTCAGGAGTCCCTAGATACCATCCTTTTAGGCTGAAAGGAGTAATCAAGGGGCAGCGGATGGTTTGTTTGATAGACAGTGGAGCTACGCACAACTTCATAGATGAGGGGTTGGCTGCGAAGCGAGGATTACAAGTTGAGGACTTTGAGGGGTTTAATGTACGAGTTACGTGAGATTTGCTTATGAGTTGCACTAAGAGGATTCCTCAGCTTAGCATCCAGATGGGAGACTACACATTGACCGATGATTTCTATGTAGTTGGTCTTGGTGAGATTGATGCAGTGTTGGGTATTCAATGGCTACAGTCCCTTGGTAGGTATGTGCAGGATTTCAAGCGGATGGAGTTAGAGTTTATGGCGAGATGGGAAGAAGATTGTGCTTAGGGCTCTTTCTGATGGTGGGCCTAGAGTTGTTTCAGCACATAGGATGGAGTCCATTGTCAGACATGGAGAGGTTGTTTGGGCAGCCCAATGCTTCATTTCATCCAAATCTTCTTCAAATAGTGGACAACCCTTTCATGTGGATATCTAGTCAGTACTGGATAAGCACAACCCAGTTTTGGTGACATTCCTCCAAGTAGACCGCCAAACAGGGGATTTGAGCATGTCATAGAGCTAGAGGAGGGTGCCAAGCCTGTGATTACTACACCTTATCGCCATCCTAAGAAATTTAAGGATGAGATAGAGAAGGCCATCAAAGAGCTCTTGGATATGGGATACATCCGTCCTAGTTCTAGCCATTTTGCTTCTTCAGTTGTATTGGTGAAGGTCAAGACCATGAGAATGTGCATTGATTACCGTGCTCTCAACAAGAAGACTATCAAGAATAGGTATCCCATTCCTCGCATAGATGAGCTAATGGACAAGTTGCATGGAGCTATCTATTTTTCGAAGATTGATCTTCGATCGAGGTACCATCAGATTTGTGTTCGGATGAGGACATTCATAAGACAACCTTCAGATGTCACTACGGGCACTATGAGTTTTTGGTGATGTCATTTGGCCTCACTAATGCCCCTGCTACATTCCAGTCATGCATGAACCATCTCTTCAACAGACAGTTGAGGAAGTTCGTGCTAGTATTTTTCGATGACATTCTGATTTACAACAGGACATGGGAGGAGCATTTGAGGCATCTTGATGAGGTACTTAGCATCATGGAGACACAATCTCTATTTGCTAAGATGTCCAAATGTGAATTTGGACTTACAGAGATTTTGTATCTTGGGCATGTCATTGGGGCCAACAGGTCAAGGTTCATCAAGAGAAGATACAAGCTATGCAGGATTGGCCGCCACCTAGGAACATTTCAGACTTGCGTGGATTCCTAGGATTATGTGGTTACTACAGGAGGTTTGTTAGAGGCTATTATGAGCTTGCAACTCCATTGACAGATCTTACACGGAAGGGGGCATTTAGATGGATAGATGAGGCACAAGTGGTATTTGATAGGCTCAAGGTGGTTATGAGCACTTGTCTAGTTTTGGCTCTTCCGGATTTCTCTCGACCCTTCATATTGGAGTGTGATGCTTCTGGTTTAGGTATTGGTGCAGTTCTTATGCAGGACCGCCACCTTATTGCTTACGAGAGTAGGAAGTTAAGAGACAATGAGAGGTTGTACTCCACCTATGATAAGGAGATGTTCGCCATTATGCATGCCTTGGCAAAATTCAGACAATATTTGGTAGGTGGGAAGTTTGTGGTAAGGACCTACCACAACAACTTGAAATGCTTTTTGAACAAAAGGAGCTCAATGAGAGGCAACAAAAGTGGGTCGAGAGAATCCAGACGTATGATTTTAACATTGAGTATGTCAAAGCTAAGAAGAATGTAGTGGCTGATGCACTTTCTAGAAAACCACATCTTGTTGCCACTGTTGGCTAGATTTTCTCGCATAGCTGAAAACATAGGCAGTCATGAGATAAATCTCCCTCATTTACCGGTGAGGCTCCCGTGTAAGATTTTGTCAGTTATATGTCATAATATCTATTTGTTGGTATTACTTTAACTATTTAGCTCATGAACCATAGCTAGACAGTTCTGCAGCAAGTAAGCAGCTGTAAAAGAAAGGAAAAATCTGCAGAAGAGGAAAATAATAGGAAACGAGAGAAAGTAGAGAGGATGTGCAACCCAAGCAATAGTTTACAAAGTTGATTGCATGCACATAGATTAAAACAAATAGATCATTAAACACAGAATTCAAAGCAAAGGAAACTTTCAGATCTAGATCTATAATAACACAAAGTTTATGAATAGATCTAGAAAGAAATAAGAAGCAAAATGCACCGTTGACACAAAGTTCTCCGGAAATCTCTTCTCTATTCCTCTGCTTGCAGAAATTAGGGGTTTCAGCTCAAAGTCTAGAACACAAGAATGTTGATTACAAATTCTGATCCTTTAATCCATAAGTTCTTCCTCTACTTATAGTGTGTAGAGGGGAAATTACAAATGGGAAACTGCAACTGAACTAGAACATGAAGAAGTAATAAATGGAACATTTGGCAGTCATCTTCCTATAATTCCTCTCTTAGTGACATGCATGAGGAGTCTAAGTCAAAATTGTGCACATTTGTTACCTATCTTAAAGAATCTTCCCACAACTTAAAGTAATGATTTTTCAACCAATAACTTTAATTTTACATTTTCATCTGGGAACATAAGAAATAAGAGAAGGAAGAAGAGAAGAAAGAAGATCTGCCAGCTGTAACAATTATACTTTATTCTTGTTCTGATATTGAATATACTTGTCAAACATGTAATTCAACATCTTCCCATCTGTTTTAACAATAGCATCTCTCTCGGTTCTGAACTGTAACAACCCTTTGGACAAAGCAACAGCGTTAGCCTTCACTTTCTCTAAACCAGGCCCATATCCCTCAATATCTTCCTGAAGCTTTATGAGTCTACCAATCGAATCCATCGTGAAAGGTATGGTGGCTTCATCAACTTCTTTCCGCACAACTAGCATAAATTCCTCATGGGAAGCAGGTAATTCATCTGGGATGCTCTCGGCACTTCTCCCATCTTACTCTCCAGCAACTGCATCCTCTTTAGCATGAGCTTGAGGATCTCTACATGGAAGGAAACTGAAATCTCTAACTGCTTCCCCTTTTCCACCAATCCGCCAGGCACAATCTGCTCTACAATCAAGCACATCCTTTGGCAACGAGTGTATCTTAGCCAAAGTATCCAGATGACTTTCAGCCACTATGTTCTCATCTTTTATCTGTGTCATCAAATCCTTTAGCTGAGACACTACCCTATGCATGTTCTCTAATTCAGCTGGTATTGGTTCGAATTGCTCTGAAGCCTGGTGAATGATTTGCTCCTTCCAGTGGGCAATAGCTCTGACTTGATCCCCTGCATCTTCCACCTCCTGCATCAGATGATTACTCACCTACTCATGTGCTAAAATGGGCTGAGAGGAAGGTTTGGCAACCTTAGCAATGATCTCACACAACTGGAACACCTACTTCTGAAGCTTGGATCTCTTAGCCTTCTCTTTGTCAAGCTTAAGGAATAAAGCATTCATTAGCATCTGTGTATCCTGCTTTAACCCTTCTGTGGTAGTTTGACCTATTGGCACCTTGGTCACTGCTATATCAGCTGCCGTGAGCTCTCCCTTGTGCTTTCCTTCATTGGAACAGATAACTCAGTGAACTTCTGTCCCGATTCCTCAATAATCAACCTAGAAGTCATTTTGGCAACTTTAGGTCCTCTATCTCTTCCTCCCAAACTTAGGAGTAGATGAAAGTCGTGTTCTTCCAGGTTGATCTCCTCTCTGGATTCTGGGATTGTCTGCAAAGCTAACCATGATGAAAAGTTGCTTCTTGGGGAATGAGAAGCCGCCGAGTGCACCACCATCTCATGCTCCAACTCGCTCTATCGAATTTGCTACCATGTTATGACTGCTCCCTGGGATTATCCAAAGATATTGTCTTTTCAAACTCCGCCATCTGTGCTTTCAACTTCTCCGCATGGATAGGTGAAGACCTGAGTGGTCGAGGAGAAAATACAAATGACACTAGATTCAAAGGAGGAACAACAAGATCTCTCTGAGGTTTCGGGGCTGCTGAAGTGCTATGAGTTGATGTTGGAGAAGCTGGAACTGGAATGATAGCCGTAGATTTGGCCTTCTCCTGTATGTGAGACTTCTTGTGAACTTTAAGCTTTTCCGCCTTCTGCTTGCTTTCACCTTCGTGCTTTCTTTTGCTGGAATCTCCTGTGGTAAAGTTGTCTGTGATCTGATTCATCAAAGCTTCATCCAGGCAATACCCCTTTGTCAACAACCAGTTCGAAGTGTTAACCAAAACTGCAGAAGATCTTTCTTCAATCGTCAGCAACCACCAATGTTTTCCTGAAGAGTAGCTCTATCTCCTCCCATCTGATGATACGAGTCAAGTATCACATGCCCATCATCGGCGAGATCTGCAGGTATCCGTGCCAAACCATAATCAGACACTTGTTGCGCCGATAACCTGCTTTGAAGTCTTTCTTTCTGACTTCATACTTGTTCCTGCACTTCATCCAGAAGTCCTCCAACAAGGGCACATGTGAGTATTCCTGGGAGATTGTCTTCTTTGCTACTCCATATGGGTCAAAGTTTAGCCGTGCTGGGAAGAACTTAGGCTCATACTCAGAAAACATTTCAGCTTCGACTCCTTTAGCTTTGTGGATGCTCTGGCAGCTGTAGTAACCCACTGTGACTGGAAAGAAACCTGTAGACTTGTGTCGCTTTGATTGTAAGTCATGCATCTCCACGAGTTGTCTACACAACTCCATGATGACCCACTTGTCGTTTGGATACCTCGGCAACTTTACTGGTTCTCCCGAAAAGCCAGTCACCCTGAGATAGGTGAAGTCTGCAAACTGGATGAAAATGCAACCATGCTGAGATACAACTTCCCAAGCTTCTTTGCTCACCCTATTGGTCTTTAGATCACCATTTAGTTTGCAGATGAATTCATAAAAGAACCCATCGTTGACTATTTAGTTTAGCTTGGAAAATATGCCTGCGAGGCTTCGCATATACTGTATGAAGTCATTTTGAAGTCTGTAAGTCCGCCTCATACTTCCAAGTTTCTCATTGATGTTGTCATTGATAATCTCTCGCCCAATTGATTATCGAATCAGCTCTGTTGATTTCAATAGTCCTCACAAAAGCATACATCCATGAGCGAAAGTTGTGAGTATTGGCTTCTCCACTTATCCTGCAAAGCAATTTAGTGATATCATCCACCTCTTGCACCAAGTTGGATCGGAAGAGTTCTTGGGAACTTTGATGGAGACCTGGGCTTCTTCATATATTGGTTGTTCATTATGCTCACGCAATTTGCTTTGTGTTTCTCCCATCTGTTACCTGCATCCAGCATGCTGATTGCAATCACCATCGTTCGTGTCGGAATCTTCAAACAATAATTGATAAACTGTGCATCCAGCCTAATAATTGTCTTTCCCATAACATCCCGGATTGTTCTGGAAAGAGGATGATATGATCTCGCACACTCCATGACAAATTCGGGCAACTGAGCTGTGACTGGGAATGTTGATGCTGGAATAATTCCACTACTTTTCATTGCCCGCATGAGAAATGTCTTTCCGGCCCTGGATCTGTTAATTATTTCGAGATGGGTTCTGGCCCATGTCTGTGTCATTGATATCAGCAAATCTGGAAGCTATGCATGATTTTGCTGATCCTCTCTATCATCATGCTTCATCATGGCTAGAGCAATCTTTGTCTGAGCAATCTTTTTCTGTGTTCTTTTTCTTTTAATCCTGCCGAATTCTTTATAACTAGATCAATTTGTGCAAATCTATCAATTTCTTCAGATTCGGAAGATATATTCAATGTACTTGACATTGATTTGAACTTCCTTTCACCTGTATGAACACCTGTAATGAATACCTGCAATTATTTAAGACAAAGATGAAGTCCAGAGCATGAATACTTGATTTCTGTCACCAAAAATCTACATATGAAGATCAAGGTTCCCTAAAATTTGAGGCTTTGCTTGCATGCAAAGCAAGCATAAATATTTTTAAATTCACCTGGGCACTTATAGCAGCATGAAGATAATTATCATAGCATAAATTAAGCTATTCCAACCCTAGGCGCCAAACCATGAAGCTTCTCGGCAATGAAAAACACCTCCAAATGCACAAATCCTCCTTTCTTTGCACCAAAACTGTGGGCTGCAAGCCTTAGCAAAAAGAATTAATTGCTTCTTCACTATGGCAGCCCATGCTTATATAATCCTCAACATTTTATTTCTAATAATTGTCCATCCTATTCCTGGCAATTAATTAATAAACAAACATGTTTATTCACCCAAATTGGGCGCCTATTTTTGCATGTTGTTGGCTGCCATTAAATAAATTTAATTTATTTATTTTTAGCATGCTTCCTTTAGTTCTCTTTGGCTTATCTTCATGCATTGACTTTTCCTCCATCCTTGGCGCTAAAATTAGACAAAGCAACTATTAATAAATATCATTAAAAGCTTTGTTTAATGCCCAAATGGGTCGCACTTTTTGGCAAGGGTGAATTCTAAAATTAAGAAGTCAACTTCTGATGGGAATTTTCACCCTGCACTGCAACTTTAAAAATCCCTTCTTTCACTTAAGTTATTTGACTTTTATAATGGGAATTTTTACCCTGCAAGGCAGGTAATAAACTCTCACCTGCCTGCCACCTCCAATTTTCCCACTGCAGCTTAAATGGCTTCCCAAAAAGTGCGACTTGCATTGAAAATAGCTTCTTTTGAAAAAGTGCAACTTGTATAGGTGAATAAAACTTTCTAATGGGAAAAGTTAGCCTGCTGCAGCAGCAAAAAAATTTCCATCGGTGCTTTAACTGATTGATTTTTCTTTATTTTATAATGGGAATTTTCACCTGCAAGGCAGATAAGAAATTCTCGTCTCTGCCACCGCCTCTAATTTTCCCATCGTAGCTTAAGTGACTTTGACTTCATGGGAAAAAGTACCTGCAGCGTATAAGAAATTCCCGCCTGCATGTAGCTACCAAAAATCCCATTCCAACTTACACTCATTAATTCTAGAAAATGCGACTTGTTTGGGAGAGGCTCTTTGTGTATGACTTCATCATTTTTGGTCAAAAGCTTGCATTTTGAGGTTGATTCCTTCTGGTGTTGTGTCAGTAGATGATCTCCAGATGCTTCAAGCAATTAAACAAACTATACTGGCGAAGGAATTGACCTAGGGGAATTTCACAGAGAAACTAAGGAGAAAACTAGAGAAAAACACAAAAGAAATAAATAAAAGTGAAAAACATTACCAGAAGTTGCAAACAATGCCTTGAATTCATTCCTGGTGAAAACCCTAATGAGATGAGTGATTACTAGCGTGTAAAACTTCAACAGGATTTAACCGGAGCACAATTTACTTCAAACGGGGCATTATTTATTCAATAAATAATTAAATAAAAATTTCCCATGACAACTTTGCGAGGGATAAAATGAGTTTGGGCATCCGGGTATTTGTCGAAATTGGCTCATATGATTCACTTTGGGAATATCCTAACATAATACTGACATCTTCCGTAATAAAAACACAAAAAGACCCGTTATTTTAAAAGAACGAATTTTTTTCAAATGGGTGGTGGGTGAAATCAGGGATACCATGCCCTTTGTTCTTTGAGCGAGATTTCTGCAGATTGAAAATCTCAACTATTAGTTGAGTATTCCAAAAATACTTTGGCGTGTGAAATTATGGATGGTAAAATTCAGGATGAGCGATACAAGGTGATGGCTGATTTGATTTATTATAAGGGCAAAATTTACCTAGTTCCTGAATCTAAGCTCAAGGAAAAGATTCTACATGCCTTCCATGATGCACCACTTACAGGACATCCGGTATTTCAAAACATACAAGCAGGTTAGAGAGAGATTCTCTTGGAAGGGTCTCAAAGAGGATGTCCTACGCCATGTCCGTGAGTGTGTGACTTGTCAACAAAACAAGTCAAAACATACTTTTCCAGCAGGTTTATTGCAGCCCTTGCCAATTCTAGAGCAAAAATGGGAAAGTATTTCAATGGATTTTATTACAAGTCTTCCCATAGTGCAAGGGAATGATCGCATTTATGCGGTGGTTGACATGATTGACAAAGTATGCACACTTCTTCGCTATTCCAACCAACTTTAAGGCACCACATGTGGCTGATTTGTTCTTCTCGTGAAGTATTCAAATTGCATGGATATTTGAAGAACATTGTTAGTGATCACGATAGTAGGTTTTGAGCACGTTTTGGCGGGAGCTTTTCTCGATTGGTTGAGTGCAGAGTTGACTCAGTACTAGTTATCACCCTTAGACAAATGGAGATGACACGATTGTGAACAAATTGATAGAGGGTTATCTTCGCAACTATGATTCGAGGCATCAAAAGGCATGGGTGAAACAGCTTGCATTTATGTTGAGTATTACTATAATACTACTTACCACATGTCTATTGGTATGACCCCCTTCCGAGCATTGTATGGGTATGATGTGGCATCTTTCGTTGATTTGGATTTTGGGGACAATAGAGCTCCTAAAGCTCAGGAGTGTTTTAGGATAGTCAAAATATCCTTGAGGTACTTAAGGATAATATTGAGCATGCCCAACCAACCAGCGTAAGATGTATGCGGACTGACATGGGATTGAGAGATCATTTGAAGTGGAAGACATGGTATTTTTGCATCTAACCATATAAACAGAGTATTCTAAAGAAGAGTGGTGCAGACAAACTTAAGCCTCGGTTTTATGGTCCGTATAGAATGTTGAGGAGAGTTGGAGAGGTGTCTTGTTTGAAGAAGGCATTGGGGCAGCACGTGGTTTCTTCATAGTTGAGTTGCCATCCTTGGATGAGGAAGGGAGATTGGATCTAGTCCCTAAGGAGATCCTTGACGGTGAGAGATAAGATTGAGGAGTACGGTGATTAAGGAGTACTGGTTAGGTGGAGAGATTTTCCATCGAGGATGCTACATGAGAAGGAGAGTCTATACTTCAAAGCATCCACTTTTACAGATTGTTTGGGACAAGCAATCCCGGAAAGGGAGAACTGTAATATCCCTCCTCGAATAATTTTATTGAAGACCTTTGGCCCATTTTTGTCTACCCGATGGCCAAAGGGTGAGTTCAAGGGTGACTTAAGTTTTATTAATTTTATTATATTGTGCAAAATTAAAATATAACATTATAAAAGCACATATAATAAATTAATAAACTTAACATTAAAATAGAACTTAGGAAAGTGCATTTAAATAAAAGCACTTAATTAAATTGTAATTCCTAAGGGAAAATGCGACTTGCTCCATGAGGTCAAAAAATTAGAAAAAGTGTGTCTAAGGCCCCTTTAAAAAATGCGACTTGGCCTAGGGGAGTGCAACAAAGGGAAAGAAGCTCATTGGATGTGATGGAGGTCACCTTGGGTCCCATTTCCTTTATAAAGAAGAAGTCAACCTGCTTGGAGGGCATTCCAGATTCATTTGATATTTCACTCTTGCATTGGAAGCTTTGAGATTTTTGCAAATAAATCCAAGGACGAAAACCCTTAGGATTCATCACTCTTGTGGACGAAAACCCCAAGAGCATTGTGAGGGATTTCTACTCAGGGAATTCCATTGATCTTCACATATTTTTATTATTCCAGCAGTGTGTGTTGAAGAATAAATTTGCAGCAACAGTTATCAGTTGTTCTAGTGTTGGGCGACTCACTTTTTGGATATTCTATGCTATTTCAGAGGTATTTCCAGACCTGATTTGTATGCCGTCTATTGTACTGCTATTTTTGGATCTAGAGGAATAAATTTTAGAGTTTTCTGGAGGGTTTCAAGAGGTATTTTCAGTCAGCTTTTTATGCAGATTTCTGAACTATTTGCAGTCATTATTTACCTCAAAAAATCAGATTTAATACATATTTGGGCTGCTAAAAATTTAGTAATCAGTTTTTGATAGAAATAAATTTATTTGAGTAATGTTTGTGGATGCTTTTCCAATAAACCCTAGTCGCCATTTCCAGTAAATTATTGCAGCAGTCTCAGCTGGGTATTGCATGGTTTATTTTATCATTTTTTTCTAAGGAAAAATTCAAGTTCAGTGGTAGGGATCTTTCAATTGTTGCTTTGGGCCCACTTGACAACAATGAAAAGTTGTACAGTTTGGTGTCCCCAAATTTCACCCTGAAATCTGGGACTACCCTATGTAAAAAAAAAATTACTTTTAAAATGATGGGTCGTTTTGTGTTTTTATTGCCAGAAAGGTTTCGTATTGTGTCAAGATATTCCCAAAGAGCCATATAAGCCAATTTCGACAAATAACCAGATGCCCAAAATTGTTATATTTTGTCGTTGGGTTTTGCCTGCGGGAAATTTGTATTTAATTATTTTGAGCCCCGTTTGAGGCAATTTGTGCTCCTATTTAACCCTGTTGTGATCGTACATATCAATATTCCCATATACCAGTAGGGTTTTAACCAGGAATGAATTATGGGCTTTATTTGTGACTTCTGGCAATGTTTTGTGTTTTTGGTGTTTTCCCGTTTTGTTTTTTGTGAAATTTCTCTGGATCAATTCCTTTGCGGTTTGGTCTGATTCTTTTCTTAGAGTATCTGGAGATCACCTATGCACGTTATGCCAGAAGGAATTTGCCACCGGAGGTCTGGTTCTCTCTGAAAAGACGAAGTCACGCACAAAAAAGCTTCTTCTAGGCAGGCCGCATTTTTGGAAAAAGAGGGTTTTAAGTGGATCATGGGATTTTTGGAAGCAGCAGGCAGGTGGGAATTTTGTATCTGCCTAGCAGGGTACTTTTTCCCATGGAAGCAACGCCACTTAAGTCACAATGGAAAAATCGAAAAGTAAGTGGCGGGAATTTCTTACCTGCCTTACAGGGTAAACATTCCCATTGTGAAATAAAAGAAAAAACACTTAAGGCATTGATGGGATTTTATTACCTGCCTTGCAGGGTAAATAATCCCATTATGAAATTCAAACAGCTTAAGTGAATCATAGGATTTTTGGAGCTGCCTTGCAGGGTAAACAATCCCATTGTCAATTGTCTTTTAAAAATAGAAATTCCTCATACCAAAAGTGCGACCCCTTTAGGGAAAGAAGGGCAGCTTTAAATGCATTAAATTAATTAATTTCTTCTCCAAATTTGGCGCCCAGGTTTGTGGAAAAGTCAACAAAGGGAAAGTGGATAAAGGAAATTAGAATTAGAAGTTCTAAAATTAAATAAATATTATTTATTTAATGCAGCCCCTTCATGACAAAAAGTGCGCCCCATTTGGGAGAGGAATAATACTTTTTAAAGTATTAATTGATTTAATTAATTCCTATTTTCAGTGGCTGAGGTCAAAGCATACTGTGAGGCTTAAGTTAACTGGAAGTAGAGAGCTAAAATTAAATAAATTTAATTTATTTAATGGCAGCCATGAACATGCACAAAATAGGCGCCCCATTTGAAGAGAAGAGCTTATTAATTAATTAATTAATTAATTGCCAGGAATATGAGGGCAATAATTAATTATAGAATGATGAGGGTTATATAAGCAAGGGCTGCCATAAGGATGAATTAATTAATTCAATAGCAAAGAAGTGCAGCCCAGACAAAAAGTGCGCCCCATTTGAAGAGGAATTTTGCTCAAAAAAGGTGTAATTACTGTTGGAAGCTTCAAAATTTGGCGCCTAGGTTTGAAGGAGCTTGATTTGTGTCTGAATAATTGTCTGCATAGTGGTACAGGTGCTCAGGTGAAGTTGGTAAAATTCATGCTTGCTTTGCATGCAAATAAAACATCAAATTTTGGGGCAGCAGCTTGATTAAAATTCACTGTTCATGTTCCGGTTGCCATCTTTGTCTAAATTAATTGCAGGAATTCATTACAGGTGCTTTTATAAGAGAAAGGGAGCTTAAATCAATGTCCAATACATTGAACATATCCTCCGAATCTGAAGAATTATCCAGATCTGCACCGGTTGTGAAGAATTCCAGCTGAATAAAGAGAGCACAACAGAGTCATGCATCACTTCTAAGTTTGCAGACATTGGAGACACAGATCTAGGTCGAAACCTCTTTCCAAATTGATTGACAGATCTAGAGCAGGAAAGACTTCCCTCATGCGTGCAGTCAAAAGCAGTGGAATCATTCAAGCTGCAGCATTTCCATTCACAAATTTGGTTGCGAGTTTGTCATGGAGTGTGCTAGGTCTTACCATCCATTATCCAGATCAGTCCGAGATGCTGCGGGGAAAACAATAATCCGGTTGGACGCACAGTTCATCAATTATTGTTTGAAGATTCCGGCACGAAAGGTGGTGACTACTATTAGCATACAGGATGCCGGCAACAGATGGGAAAAGCATAAAGTTGACTGCATAGGCATAATGAACAGCAGATACATGAAGAAGCCCAAATCTCCTTCCAAGTTCTGAGAACTCTTCCACGATCCAATCTGGTACAAGAGGTGGATGATATTGCCAAATTGTTATGCAGGGTAAATGGTGAAGCAAATGCTCACAACTTCCGCGCATGGATGTATGCTTTCATCAGGACCATTGAAATCAACAAAGCAGATTCAATAATCAATTGGTCAGAAATCATTAGCGACAACATTGGTGAGCAGCTCTGGAACGTGAGGCGTACTTACAGCTTCAAAATGACTTCCTACTTGGTATATGCAGCAGCTTCACAAGGCATCTTCTCCAAGCTGGATAGATGTGGTGTTCTTTCCAAGGACCCTATTTTCGAGTGCTACCCATAGCTTACTGTACCTGCATGCAAGAAAGATTACAAGGTGGTCAACGATGGATTCTTCTACGAATTCATTTGCGGCTAGGCAGGCAATCTAAAGGCCAACAGGGTGAGCAAGGAAGCGTGGGAAGCTGTGTCCAGATTGGCGACCTTCATTCGGTTTGGATTTTACATACCTCAGGGTTACCGGCTTTTCTGGAGAACCAGTTAAGTTGCCCAGATATCCGAATGATAGATTGGTCACCATGGAGCTGAGCAGACAACTCATGGAGATGCATGACCTACAGTCGAAACGGCACAAGTCTACAGGCTTCTTCCCGATCACTGTGGGCCATTATAGCTGCCAGAGCATTCATAAGGCCCGAGGAATTGAAGCGAGATGTTCTCTGAGTACGAGCAAGAGTTCTTCCCAGCACGGCTGAACTTCGATCCATTTGGAGTGGCAAGGAAGACAATCTCCCAGGAGTACGCGCACGTGCCTTCATTGGAAGATTTCTGGATGAAGTGCAGAAGCGAGTACGAGGTTAGAAAGAAATATTTCAGCAGGTTATCAACACGGCAAGTGTTTGACTTTGGATTAGCACGGATACCTGCGGATCTTAAAGATGATGGGCTTGTGTTACTTGACACATACCATCGGATGGGAGGAGATAGAGCTGTACTTCAGGAGAACGTAGGGGGCTGCCATACAATTGAAGATTGGATGGTTCATTACATTTTATGGGCTCATTTAATACATTTTGTAGCTATGTGTTGCTTAAAATTTATGTTTTTAAAGAAATTTGAGTATTTTTAAGTTCTTTGAGTATTCCAGTATTGGCCGAATATTGGCGAGTTTTTTTTTGGGGTGCAAGCGAGTTTTCCTACTATGGACTTGAACCTACTGAACCATTATTCAGGAAAACTAGAGGCAGCACTAGACACTTTGCATTGGTCCCGATGATGACACCAATAAAAAATGTTCCAAGGTGGTAAATGTTTCCAAGTGTTGTGGTGTGTCATGGGATTGAAAGAGCTTGAGGTGTTCAATATAATTGCAGTCTCTATTCTAACTCAATATCTCTATCTTTGATTTTCGCTTTTGGATCATACACAGTCAGATTCTAATATATTACTTCTACTTTGACTATCTTGCAAGATTGAGTAAATGTTTTCCATTGGAATAAATGGACAAGCCATTTTAGTCATGTACTTGTTTTACTTTGTTTCTAGATTTCTTTATTGGCATGTTGATGGATTAGGGATAGTAGTTCCATCCATGAAGATCTTATGCCTTTGCTGTTAAGATCGAGGGTTGGCCTTGCCCTATTGGTTGTCATGAGGCATCTTGGAGGGTTCGTATGTTCAATGAGATTATGGATATATATACTTCATGTATTAAGGCTTTTACGGTGCACTGTAGTGTTTTTAATGGTTTTTAGATAAGCTGCACTGAGATTTTTATTTACATCAACATTCAGGTCATTTTACTTGACCCATCATCGGGGTGAATGAATATGCAAACAATTATAAGCCTCTTAGGCTATTGTGACCCTTGCGTAAACATATGTTTATCCAACTTGTAATGTGCTTACATTATCACAGTATTCAGGTTTGAAGGCCAAATCTTAGTAAGAAACGCATGGTTGTGATCTTCTTTATGATGGTAGTAGCAAGTTCCTTTGTTGAGGTTCATCCCATTAGACTCGGATTTCATTTTTATGCTCTTAATTGGGAAATAAAACAATGTAGATGACTGGCGTTGGTGCTTTGTTTCATGGCTATGAAGCTTGAGCCTTTGATTGAGTATTGAGTTAATTAAAAAGCAAATACCCTTTATGCAATTTTGATTCTGCAATTCTTAAGTTATGCAGTTCTTGTGTTACAAAATTGATACCAATGGTTTATATTGAAGAAAGGATTATCTTTATTCAATTATTCTGTTTATCAGCCTTTGTGTGTTTGTATAATGAAAATGGGTTTGGATAAACTTGAATTGTCAGATGAGGCGCTAATTTCAATTGCTACATGAATGGATGTGTGTTTGATCCGTCATGTCCATCAAGGGGCATATCCATTGTACGACCCAACTTTGATCAGTTAGTGTGCTCATTCTTTCTGTGCCTTGACCAAAGCACTTTTTGTAGCTTCGTGATTATGTAATTTCTATTTTGATGTTCCTTGGGTTAATTTTATGTGATTATGCATTTTTTATTTTTATGTTCCTTCAGTTATTTTTACGTGATTATGCAATTTCTATTTTCATGTTCCTGCCCATAAAGGGGCCCATTCATTGTATTACCCAACTTTGATCAACTAAGAGTGCTCATTTTGTACGTTCCTTGACCAAAGCACTTTTTGTACCCTACTGATTATGCAATTTTATCCCATTAGACTCGGAATTCATTTTTATGCTCTTGATTGTGAAATGTAACATCGTTGATGAGTGGCATAGGTACGTTGTTTCATGGCTATGAAGCTTGAGCCTTTAATTGAGTAGAGAGTTAATTAAAAAGTAAAACACCAAATACCCCTTATGTAATTACGATTCTGCAATTGTCTTTGCAATTTTTAAGTTAAGCAATTCTTGTGTTACAAATTTGTTACTACAGACTTATGTCAAAGAAAGGATTATCTTTATCGAATTTTGTGTTTATCTACCTTTGTGCACTTGTATAATAAAAATGGGTTTGGATGAGCTTGAATTGTTAGATGTGGCACTTAAATTTCAATTGATACATGTGAATGGAAGTGTGCTTGATCCTTCATGCCCATGAAGGGGCCTACCCATTGTATTAGCCAACTTTGATCAGTGAGTGATCATTCTTTATGTTCCTTGACCAAAGCACTTTTTGTACCTTCATGATTATGCAATTTCTATTGTTTTTTTTCTGGGTGAGAGTAAAACCTGGATATTTTTAGAACTTTGTATGTATCTCAAAGAACAAGAATTTTAAATTTTCTGTGCATAATGTTGACCTCTTTGGCTGAGCATGTTGAGCTTGCTAATTGAGCAGGTTGACCTCATTTACTAGGCAAAAAGATCACCTAGGGAGTTCTGAAAACAAATATGTAGGGAAGGGTTCTCTTTAAATCTTTTATTCTCTATCTTCTAGTATACTATTTAACTTTTAAACACTAAGATTAAAAATAAATTACAAATTTTAATACCGGAGGCCCTACCCTAGATTATTTGACACAGATTTCAAGACCTATCACCCTTTAATGGAGAAGATAGAATTTTCCCATGTTTTAGATGTTTTTGCATGTTTTCATTGTCTTTTCCGTGAATGCCCAACTTTCACGAGGTTCTTCAGGTATTATGATCAGAGGTGTCTCGCCCTCTATTTACAGGAAGCTTTTAAGCTTCGCAACGGGATCCTCCATCCCCCTTCCAGGGAGACTACTATTCGGCAGATCACCTCCTACTTTGTTGTGCTCCCGATGAGAGGGGCATCAAGTGGGGTTCCCAGTAGAGAACCCCAGACCAGATCTGTCAGGACCAGGGGGCTACTTCCCAAACCAGAGGCATCCGGACTCAGACTCGGCCAAGAGCCCCCCCATAGGCGGCAATTTACCAGGCCTAATCAGAGAGCTAGACTTTCCGCAGGGCGTATGTGTTCCAGGCTTCTTCCAGCTCCTGACACCAAACATCAGCATATCACCAGATTTTTCCAGCCAGCTTCAGATGACAGTTGAGAGGGTTGGTGTTGAGGATCCTCCCTCCACCCCCTCTCCTTCTTTGTACACTCTCTCTTCTTCTGCATTCTCCTGTCCCTTCGGGCCCAGGCTTCTTCTCTTTTTCTTGTTGTTTTCTGGGACCTTTTTGGGTTCCCTTGCTGCTTCTTCATTGCATTGTATGGTACAGTCCCATTGACCTACTTTGTGGTCATTTGTTGGACATTTAATATACTTATCTTATCTATTTCCAAGCAATTCAAAAAAATCCAACATTGGATCCAAGAACTGCATATCTTTGTAAGAATCAATTCAATTGGTCAATCTCTCAAAGTCTTCACCTATCCAGTTTTCGGTTGTTAATAATAAACATTGTTCAAAATTCGTTGACCCTGTTTTCATGTGGTTGGTTTAGTGGCATAGAATGGTTACTACACAGTCATCGAAAATTACTCACAGATTTTTACCAGTTACCATAATTTTAGTTTTTTGCAACAGCGTTTCTGGATAAAACTGTGTTGATGTTTTTAAACCAAAATCTATGCAATTAGGAAATCTCAAAACATAATTTATCATATTTCTTTAAACTTAATAAACAGACAATAATCGTTTTAAATGGTTTTATGCATTAAAATCAGTTCCAATAATTGCAGTTTTTAAATACAAAAATGCTCCAGTACATAACGTCATTACTCAATCATTAGTAGGCATGGGTATCAGTGTATATCAAGCCTCGAATGCTTATTTTTCTACTAATATAGCTTAGTTAAAGAAATTGGCTCTTAACAGTAACCTCCAGTCAAAGTTATTTCAGTACTTTATCAAGGCCAGCTTATAGTCAGGCAATCTAAATACATATCAGTTTTTTTAAAGCAGTTGAGTTACTAATTTGAATTTCCATTCTTTCCTCTTTATGTCTTTCAGTAGTTATAAAAATGACCTTTTTTTTTAATGCAATGCTCTATATGTCTTGTCATGGTTTAGAACAAAAATGCATACAATATCTATTGTCTCATTTTGATACATTAGCTTTCCAAATGTGGCTTCACCACAAATTTATTTTGAAAAAAAAAACCTAATTTATTTTGAAAAAACAAAAGTAATAGGACCTTCTATTTTCATGTTATATGCTAACATGAAAAATCAAAGGTGTCATTTTTTAAAACTCAAGGAGATAATGCTTCTGATAACACAAGATATTCATCAAAAATAAAGGTCCATCAAATCTACTTATATGAAACACATGGACAATATATACAAGTAGGAAGCCCAACCAATAACATAATGATATTCAATATTTTAATAACATGAAAATCAATGTGCTCGCTTAATTTTCGCAGAAGTCAATTTCTCTTAAACCTTAAGTCAGAAAGTCTGCGGGAAATACAAATTATCAATCATAAAAATTTAGAAACAGAAAGTCATGAACAACATTCTTTAATAATATAGATCTTTCTCATGAGAAGAGATATTATAAACAACCTGCGTGCTGCTTGACAGAATATTAGTCTGACTTCCCTCCTCTGCCTCCCATGTCTCCTCCTGTTAAAAGAATGAGTATATGTAAAATTGAGGTGCCTATATAAAAGAAACAAAGTAAATGCGTCTAAAAATGGATACAAATTTTTACACTATATGTGAAGAATGTTTCTTGAAAAGCAACCAACCTGGACAAGTTTTTCTAAATTTTCCATCAAAGTCTTCTCCTCCAGTTCAACATAAACAGTCAAGTGTGTTTCAAAGCAAGATGAAATCATCCCACGAAAATTGAACTGCATGTTCATGATGTATCCAAATTTGTTATAACATAGCCTGACTTGATGGTCAGTATTGAGTTACATCCAGGAGAACAAATATAAATAAAACACTGTGCAAGCTGATTGAAATAATTTGCTACTTGCCCCAGCGCCAGAAGCATATAATTCTCTGGCTTCTTCACTCCCCTGTGACATCCAAGTCGCAGGAACCAAATCAATTCGTCACATCTGAAAAGATAAATTCAAGCACAAAACATCAATTCAAAAGTAACTGTGCATACATACACAGTTAAGTTGTGTTCCTGTCCCAACTCGAGCTGCACGCTGCTTCTCATACTTCTTCCTAATCTCTGATGCGTTTTGCTTGTTACTTTCCAAATCAGCTTCCAACTCTTCAGTGTCACTTTCACCATCCCTACCAACAGTAGAGCCCCCTCCAAACTTTTCTGCTAATTCTTCCTCAAATTCTAAGGTTCTTTGTAATGCCTGCAATTACATAATGTTTTAGAATCAAATGTTATCAAGACAAAGACAAAGAAAGAGGAAAAACTGAATAAGTGATGTTTATATGTTTAGGTAAAAAAACGGAAGCTTAGCATTACTTTCTTCCATGTGTGAGGCTTTTCAGTATCACTTAAAAATAATTGAATAAAATGTGCTTTCCCTGAAAAATTGGAATCCTGTCTTTCAAACCCTCATTTGCATTTTGGAAATAAGTTCAGCATTTCTGCATACAAAATTGACAAGACAACAGCCTTATAATTTCTTCCTTTTAAAACCATCTCAAGAGGTGATGCACATTTTCATGCAAAGGGACACACTTTGATGTAGTAGATCTTGGGGATTTTTACTCAAATGGTTTATTCCAAGGTAGCGAAACTCGTGCTCGATGTCAAATCCACTTGGCTGAAGGGTAAGAGTATTACTCTTGGGTAAAATCAAGAAAACCTCAGCATTTTAAGATAGAGAAGATATTACAGAAATCAGCCAAACAAAAATCCTTTTCATTTCATGCCAAATATTTTTCATATGCATTAAAACAAGCATAGAACAACATGAATTAAATAGCTAATATTTCACATCTATCGATAAATTTCCAGTACAACATGTAGCAATCAAACACCAATATGTACACATCACAATGTCCTCAAATTTGAAATCCAAACTTTGATATATATTTTTTAAATGCCAAGAATTTACAATTTGTATTCTTTGGAATCTAAATGTATAAAGTATATAAAAACAATGTGTAATGTAAATTTATCATGTACATGGTTACATCTACTGATTGTTGAGCCCAAAGTCTATGACAATTTACTCTCCAACTCGGCAACAACTGTTGGAACTTGGAAGCACAATACACTGAGAGGGAGGTTGAATCAGTGTTCTTATAAAAAGACTCTTTCAATTATCTTTACACATTAACTTGCATGAACCATCAAAGCAACATAGTGATCTTACAATGCATAAACAACCATTCATATGAACACAAAGCAAGAGAGAACACACATATATAAGTGGGAAACCCTCGAGGGGAAGAAAACCCACTAAGAACTGCAAATGGACTACTGTCTTTCAAAGATTACAAAAGTTCAAATTCAGTTGAGCACCCACTCAACTTGGAGCACCAACCCCAAATAAGTTAAGTACCTACTTAACTAGGTTTTAACAGCAAGCACCAACTTGCAAGGAAGCACCAACTCCTAAGTGACTCAGCACCAACTCAACCACCTCTGTAATTTTGTCACCTTCTTAACCCTCAGTTGCTTAATCAACAAATGATGACCATCTTTCTGCCCTTCTGCTCTTGATCACTCTTCAAACTTGCATGTTATGCTTCTTCGCTCATCATTCTTCTTCACTTTGACATAGGCATGTACAAATTGACTTTCATAAGCTGACCACCTTCATGATATTCAACATAAGCCCTCTGCCCATGGTCTACAAGACATCCTACTTCTCAAACATGCACTATTTCGCTCATTTCTCTCATACCTCTAGACTAGGCCTAAAACTGCCTTGCATATATATACATGATTCAAGAACATATACAACTAGGTCTGTCATGCACACCTAAAACCACTTAGGTCAGCCATACAATAAGCCTTAGAACATCTAAAAACATGAATTAATCACAACATAAACCTCTTTTGGACTGTCACAACTCAATTATGCCTTTTTCACCTTTAGGACTTCAAAGACCTATTTGTATTAGGTTTGCCTGCATAATGTTACATCATGATCTTCGTGGGCTCACATGGTCATCTTCAAAACTCAAAACCTTTTCAAAACCATTGTCTTTGAACGACACCGACTTCCTCCATGCTTGATTTGCTCTATACCTTGCATTCATGCCATGAAAGCTTCTTGAGAACACACTATTAAATCACCTCAAAACCAGTCATGAGAAATTGACCTCATAGGAGCAATTAAAGGCTGAAACTTGTCCAGAAACCACCACAAACATGAAGTATGGGTCTCTAACACCTTCTGACATTCATTTATTCATCTTGGCCAATCCAATTATGTAATGTCCCTTTTTCCCAGCTGGAAATTGGTCTTCTTGCCATCCCTTCTCCATGGCAAAGAAGAAGAAATGAAGGAGAAGACCCTTGAGCACTTTATAATATATTTTATCTAATATTATAATGTTTTCTTTAGTGTTCTTTTGTTCTATACAGGTCGGCCTTGTCTAATTAAGTTTTGGCGCCAAAGGAAAGATATAAAAGGAGAAGAGAGTTCATTTGCATCTAGCTTGGCATATTTTCTCTATACTTTGGCAAAGAGAGCTTGTTGCTCCTTAGTCATCCACTTGGGGACGAAAACCCTCTTGTGAGGCCTTGTTGAAGGACGAAAACCCTTCATTTGGCTTGGGTGAAGGACGAAAACCCTTCATCACCATTTGGCATTGAAGAAGAAAGTTGATTTGAAGATCTTTTTGGCATTTCCAGCTGTTATACTATTTTTCTAGGGTGGAGCGACCTACCTTGGGTAGGGTTTGAAGACATTGGCAAGGAATTTGATAAATTTGTTTTGTAATCTGATTTGCCATATTTTTAAAGGCCAAAATCTTGAGTTGCATGATTTTTGAGGATTTCTATATCAATATTCTATAATTAATTTGTGGTTGCAATTTCCACTGTGTATTTCATTTCCAACAGTGTGTTTTCAGTGTTTGTTGGTTATATCGGCTTCTAAAAATTCCATATATCATATATAAAATATCAACGAGTTGTGTGGTGTTGTTTTGTGGTGTTTTTGGCATCTTTTCAAGCAAGTATAAGTCACTGGTTTTAATGTTCAGTCTGCTGCAATTTTCAGTTTCAAATCTGCATATATAATATTTGATAAAACCCTCAAAAGGGTTATTACAAATTCTTGAGAGCTACAGCAGTTTCTTGAGAAAACAAACATGTACCTCAACATTTTCTCTCATTTGACTAACCACCACCACAGGAGGTACAGGTGGTGTCCTCGATTTCACCACAAATGCTGAGACTACCCCATGTAAAAAACAATCGTACTTTTAAAATAATGGGTCGTTTTGTGTTTAATTGCCAGAAAGTGTCTGTGTTGTGTCAAAATATTCCCAGAGAGTTATATAAGTCAATTTCGACAAATACCCAGATGCCCGAAATCGTTATATTTTGTCGTTGGGGTTTGCCTGAATTTTTATTTAATTATTCTGAGCCTGTTTGAGGCAAATTGTGCTCCGGTTTAACCCTGTTGTGGTCTTACATGTCAATATTCCCATATACCAGTAGGGTTTCCACCAGGAATGAATCATGGGCTTTATCTGTGACTTCTGGCAACGTTTTGCGTTTTTGGTGTTTTCTCGTTTTGTTTTCTGTGAAATTTCTCTAGGTCAATTCCTTTGTCAGTTTAGTCTGATTTCTTGCCTGGAGTATCTGGAGATCACCTATGGACGTTATGCCAGAAGGAATTTGTCACAGGAGGTCTGGTTCTCTCTAAAAAGACGAAGTCATGCACAGAAAAGGCCTCTTTTGGGCAGGTCGCATTTTTGGGAAAGGAAGGTTTTAAGCTACAATGGGATTTTTGGTAGCAGCAGGCAGGTGGGAATTTTGTACCTGCTTGGCAGGGTACTTTTTCCCATGGAAGCAAAGTCACTTAAGTCATAATGGGAAAATTAGAGGCAGGCAGGCGGGAATTTCTTACCTACCTTGCAGGGTGAAAATTCTCATTGTGAAATAAAGAAAATCACTTAAGACATTGATGGGAATTTCTTACCTGCCTTACAGGGTAAAAAATCTCATTATGAAAGTCAAATAGCTTAAGTGGATCATGAGATTTTTGGAGTTGCGGTGCAGGGTGAATAATCCCATTGAAAATTGGCTTTTAAAAATAGAAATGGGTTATGTCAAAAAGTGTGACCCCTTTTGGAATAGAGGGACAACTTTAATTGCATTCATTAATTAATTCTATTTCCAAATTTGGCACCCAAGCATGAGGAAAAGTCAACAAGGAAGAAGAGGATAAAGGAAATTAGAAATAGAATTCTAAAATTAAATAAATTTAATTTATTTAATGCAGCCCCCTCTCATGCAAAAAAGTGCGACCCATATTGAGGAGAAATAATACTTTTTAAAGTATTAATTAATGGAATTAATTCCTATTTTTAGTGCATAAAGTCAAAGCACAATGTGAAATCAATGTGGATGAAGTAGAAAGCTAAAATTAAATAAATTTGATTTATTTAATGGCAGCAATAAGCATGCACAAAATAGGCGCTCAAATTGAAGAGAAAAGCATGTTAATTAATTAATTAATTGCCAGGAATAGGAGAGACAATTATTAATTATAGAATGATGAAGGTTATATAAGAATGGGCTGCCATAATGATGAATTAATTAATTCTTTAGCAAGGAAGTGCAGCCCAGACAATTTTAGCGCCCAATTAAGGAGGAATTTTGCACAGAAGGTGTTTTTACTTGCTAGAAGGCTTCAAAGTTTAGCGCCTAGATTTGAAGGAACTTGAATTAAGTCTGATTAATTGTCTGCATAATGGTGCAGTGCTCAGGTGAAGTTGACAAAATTCATGTTTGTTTTGCATGCAAACAAAACATCAAATTTTGGGGCAGCAGGCTTGATA
Organism: Taxus wallichiana var. yunnanensis; assembly: GCA_018340775.1. Taxonomy (NCBI): domain Eukaryota; kingdom Viridiplantae; phylum Streptophyta; class Pinopsida; order Cupressales; family Taxaceae; genus Taxus; species Taxus wallichiana. Next base: position 451,991,222 of record CM031244.1, on the reverse strand, counting down.
TATGCAGATTTTTATAATTAAAATCAAGTGTTCATGTTTCGGTTGCCATCTTTGTCTGAATTAATTGCAGGAATTCATTACAGGTGCTTTTATAAGAGAAAGGGAGCTTAAATCAATGTCCAATACATTGAACATATCCTCCAAATCTGAAGAAATCTCCAGATCTGCACGGTTGTAAAGAATTCCGACCGAATAAAGAGAAAAAGAATTGCTCAGACAAAGACAGATACGACCATGGCAAAACGCAGATGAAAAAGAAAGCTCAGCAAAGTCATGCATTACTTCCAGGTTTGTTGACATTGGAGATACAGATCTAGGTCCAGAGCCTCTTTCTGAATTGATAGAGCTGAGCTGGAAAGACTTCTCTCATGCGTGCAGTCAAAAGCAGTGGAATCATTCAAGCTTCAGCATTCCCATCCACAACTCAGTTGTCAGAATTCGTCATGGAGTGTGCTAGGTCTTACCACCCACTATCTAGATCAGTCTAAGATGCTGCGGGGAAGACAATAATCCGACTGGACACACAGTTCATCAATTATTGTCTGAAGATTCCAACACGACAGGTGGTGACTACTATTAGCATATAGGATGTCGGCAACAGATGGGAAAAACATAAAGTTGACTATGTGGGCATAATGAACAACAGATACATGAAGAAGCCCGGATCTCCATTCAAATTCCCGAGATAAGACAAGATAAGATAATGTTATTAATGTCCAACACATGACCACAAAAGTAGGTCAATAGGAACTCTTCCACAATCCAATCTAGTACAAGAGGTGGATGACATTACCAAATTGTTATGCAGGATAAATGGCAAAGCTAACGCTCACAACTTCCGCACATGGATGTATGCTTTCATCAGGACCATTGAAATCAACAAAGCAGATTCAATAATCAATTGGTTGAAAATCATTAGTGACAACATTGGTGAGCACTTCGAATGTGAGGCGTACTTACAACTTCAAAATGACTTCGTATTTGGTATATGCAGCAGCTTCACAAGGTGTCTTCTCCAAGCTGGATAGATGTGGTGTGCTTTCCAAGGATCCTATTTTTGAGTGCTATCCACAGCTTATTGTGCCCGCATGCAATAAAAATTACAAGGTGGTCAACAATGGATTCTTCTATGGATTCAATTGCGGGTTAGAGGCAATGATGTAAAGGCCAACGGGGGTAAGCAAGGAAGCTTGGGAAGCTGTGTCCAAGATTGGCAATATCTTCATCCAGTTTGCGGACTTTACATACCTCAGGGTCACCGGTTTTTAGAACCCTCAAGTTGCCCAGGATATCCGAGTGATAGATCGGTCATCATGGAGTTGAGCAGACAACTCGTGGAGATGCATGACCTACAGTCAAAACGGCACAAGTCTACAGGCTTCTTCCCGATCACAGTGGGCTATTACAGCTGCCAGAGTATTCATAAAGCCCATGGAATTGAAGCGGAGATGTTCTCTGAGTACGAGCAAGAGTTCTTCCCAAAAGACGGTGAACTTCCATCCATTTGGAATGGCAAGGAAGACAATCTCCCGAGTACGTGCATGTGCCTTCACCGAAAGATTTCGGATGAAGTGCGAAACGAGTACAAAGTTACAAAAAGATTTGATAGGTTATCGCCATAGCAAGTGTTTGACTTTGAATTAGCACGGATACCTACGGATCTTAAAGATAATGGGTCTATATTACTTGACACATACCATCGGATGGAAGGAGATAGAGTTATACTTCAGGAGAGTATAGGTGGTCGCTATACTTTATCGATCGAAAGGTCTATCGCCGTTAGTCAATACTTCAAACTGGTTGCTGACGAAGGGATATTGCCTTGATGAATCGGATCACGCAACTTCGGCACGAGAGATTCCCTCAAAAGGAAGCATGAAAAAGAGAGCAGATAAGGCTGTGGTGTCCCCGATTTCACCTCGAAATGCAGGACTACCCTATTTAAAAAATTTCATACTTTTAAAATAATGGGTCGTTTTGTGTTTTTATTGCTAGAAAGTTCCTGTAATGTGTCAAGATATTCCCAACAAGCCATATAAGCCATTTTCGACAAATACCCAGATGCCCAAAATTGTTTTATTCTGTCGCTGGGGTTTGCCTACGGGAAATTTGTATTTAATTATTTTGAGCCCCGTTTGAGGCAATTTATGCTCTGGTTTAACCTGTTGTGATCGTACATTTTGTGTTTTTGTGTTTTCCCATTTCATTTTCTGTGAAATTTCTCTGGATCAATTCCTTTGCCGGTTTGGCCTGATTCTTGGCCTGGAGTATCTGGAGATCACCTATGCACATTGTGCCAGAAGGAATTCGCCATCAGAGGTCTGGTTCTCTCAGAAAAGACGAAGTCATGCACCAAAAGCTTCTTCTAGGCTGGCCGCATTTTTGGAAAAAGAGGGTTTGAAGTGAATCATGGGATTTTTGGAAGCAGCAGGCAGGTGGGAATTTTGTACCTGCCTAGCAAGGTACTTTTTCCCATGGAAGCAACGTCACTTAAGTCACAATGGGAAAATTAGAGGCAACAGGCAGGCGGGAATTTCTTACCTGCCTTGCAGGGTAAAAATTCCCATTGTGAAATAAAAGAAAAATCACTTAAGGCATTGATGGGATTTTATTACCTGCCTTGCAGGGTAAATAATCCCATTATGAAAGTCAAACAACTTAAGTGAATCATGGGATTTTCGAGCTACCTTGCAGGGTAAATAATCCCATTGTCAATTGTCTTTTAAAAATAGAAATCCCTCATACCAAAAAGTGTGACCCCTTTAGGGAAAGAAAGGCAGCCTTAAATGCAATAAATTAATTTGTAAAAGTCAACAAAGGGAAAGTGGATAAAGGAAGTTGGAATTAGACATTCTAAAATTAAATAAATATTATTTATTTAATGCAGCCCCTTCATGTCAAAAAGTGCGCCCCATTTGGGAGAGAAATAATACTTTTTAAGTATTAATTGATTTAATTAATTCCTATTTTCAGTGGCTAAGGTCAAAGATATCTTGTGAGGCTTGAGTTAATGAAGGCGAAGTTTAAAATTAAATAAATTTAATTTATTTAATGACAGCCATAAGCATGCACAAAATAGGCGCCCCATTTGAAGAGTAAAACTTATTAAATAATTAATTAATTGTCAGGAATAGGAAAGGCATTAATTAATTATAGAATTATGAGGATTATATAGCGGGGGGCTCTTATAAAGATGAATTAATTAATTCAAAAGCAAGAAGTGCAGCCGAGACAAAAGTGCGCCCCCATTTGGAGAAGAATTTTGCTTAGAAGGTGTAATTAATGTTGGAAGCTTCCAATTTTGGTGCATAGGTTGAAGGAGGTTGATTTGTGTCTGGATAATTGTCTGCATAAGTGATACAGGTGCTTAGGTGAAGTTGGTAAAATTCATGTTTACTTTGCATGCAAATAAAACATCAAATTTTGGGGCAACAGGCTTAATATATGCAGATTTTTATGATGAAAATCCACTGTTCATGTTCCGGTTGCCATCTTTGTCTTAATTAATTGCAGGAATTCATTACAAGTGCCTTTATAAGAGAAAGGAGCTTAAATCAATGTCCAATACATTGAACATATCCTCCGAATCTAAAAAATTATCCGATCTCCGCATGCACGTTGTGAAGAATTCCAGCCGAATAAAGAGAAAAAGAATTGTTCAGACAAAGATAGATATAGCCATTGCAAAGAGGGATGAAAAAGATAGCACAACAGAGTCATGCATCACTTCTAAATTCGCAGACATTGGAGACACGGATCAAGTGTCCTGAACCTATTTCGAATTGCTTGACAGATCCAGGAGCGGAAAGACTTCCCTCATGCGTGCAATCAAAAGCAGTGGAATTATTCGAGCTGCAGCGTTTCCATTCACAACCCAGTTGCCAGAGTTCGTTATGGAGTGTGCTAGGTCTTACCATCCATCATCTAGATCAATCTTAGATGCTACCGAAAAACAATAGTCCGGTTGGGCCTTACGCTGATTCATCAATTATTGTTTGAAGATTCCGGCACGAAAGGTGGCGACTTCTATTAGCATACAAGATGCCGACAGCAGGTGGGAAAAGCATAGAGTTGACTGCGTGAACATAATGAACAGCAGATACATGAAGAAGCCCGATCTCCTTCCAAGTTCCCAAGAACTCTTCCGCGGTCCAATCTGGTACAAGTGGATGATATTGCCAAATTGTTATGCAAGATAAATGGCGAAGCAAACGCTCACACCTTCCGCACATGGATGTATGCTTTCATCAGGACCATTGAAATCAACAAAGCGGATTCAATAATCAATTGGTCGGAAATCATTAGCGACAACATTGGTGAGCAACTTGAGCGTGAGGCGTACTTTCAGCTTCAAAATGATTTCCTATTTGGTATATGCAATAACTTCACAAGGCATCTTCTCCAAGCTGGATAGATGTGGTGTTCTTTCCAAGGACCCTATTTTTGAGTGTTACCCACACCTTACTGTACCTGCGTGCAAGAAAGATTATAAGGTGGTCAACGATGGATTCTTCTACGAATTCATTTACAGGCTGGACGGCGATCTAAAGGCCAACGGGTGAGCGAGAACTGTGGGAAGTGTGTCAGAATGGCGATCTCTTCATTCATTTATGATTTCAATACCTCAGGGTCACCGAATTTTTTGGAGAACCAGTTAAGTTGCCCAGATATTCGAATGATAGATTGGTCACCATGGAGCTAAGTAGACAACTTGTGGAGATGCACGACCTTCAGTCAAAACGGCACAAGTCTACGGGCTTCTCCTCGATCACTATGGGCCATTATAGCTGTCAGAGCATTCCTAAAGCCCAAGGAGTGGAAGCGGAAATGTTCTCTAACTACGAGCAAGAGTTCTTCCCAGCACGGCTGAACTTCGATCCATTTGGAGTAGCCACGAAGACGATCTCCCAAGAGTATGCACATGTGCCTTCATTAGAAAATTTCTAGATGAAGTGCAAAAGTGAGTACGAGGTTATAAATAATGATTTCAGCGAGCTATCGGCCTGCAGCAAGTGTTTGACTTTGGATTAGCACGGATACCTGTGGATCTTAAAGATGATGGGCCTATGTTACTTGACACATACCATCGGATGGGAGGAGATAGAGCTGTACTTCAAGAGAACATAGGGGGCTGCCATACGATTGAGGAAAGGTCTGCCGTTGTTCTGGTGAATACTTCAAACTGGTTGCTGATGAAGGGATACTGCCTTGATGAAGCATTGATGAATCAAATCACGGCAACTTCGGCACAGGAGATTCCCTCAAGAGGAAGCACGGAGGAGAAAACAGCAGAAGGCCTGAGAATATTAAAGTGCATAGAAGGTCTCGATCAAAGGAGAAGATCCCTTGGGCATGACTAGGGTTAGGGCCCTTGGCTTGGCCCTCGGGCACATGCGAGGAAAGGGGACATTACACTATTTAAACCAAAGGAATAGAAAGGAGCAGACTTCCGAAGAACTTTGTGTCACGGTGTATTTTGTTTCTAACTTTTTATCTCAGATCTACTTATAAAATTTGGGTTATTTTAGATATAGATTTGAAAGTTGTCTTTGCTTATAATTTTGTGTGTTAATATCTATTAGTCCTATCTATGTGCATGTAATCAACTCTGTAATCTATTGATTGGGTTGCACATCTTCCCTATTTCTTCCCTGTGTTTTTATTATTTCCTTCTTCTTTAGATATTTCCTTTCTTTAACAGTTGCTTACTTGCTTGCAAAACTATACAACTATGGTTCATGAGTTGCATGGTTAAAGTAAAACCCCTAAATAGATACTAGCATATTTTATTGACAAATCTTACACGGGAGCCTCACCAGTAAATGAGGGAGATTTATCTCATGACTGCCTAGGTTTTCAACAATGCAAAAAATCTAGCCAACACTCGGGAGAGTTGACTACATGCTCCAATAGTTTATTTGGAAGTTTGAATCCATTCTGAGATGATTTGAACAATATCTTTCCTATCGAGTCCTTATTAGGGTTTTAGGAGGGTTTTTGACCAGTTTTGGTGTTAACGATTGTTCATAAAGGATAGGACATCAAATCCAAAACTAATGCCTGGAATTCTTAGCTATGACCCTTCCCCATCTCTCCTCAACAGCTCAAGTTCCCATGTAGAGGTTTAACATGCATATGAGCAACTGAAAGTGCTTCTCGGGTTTGGAATCTTCATTCTTGTGAGCTTGAGAAGGCCTAAAACTCATTTTCTTCCTTTTTCCTTCAAACCATGGCTTCAACGTGCATCATCATACCTAGAACAACTCACTTTATCTTTGTTCATGCTCACCAATGCATTCTTGCTCTGAAAATTGATCATCATGACTCATTAGGACAGGCAGGGTTTAAGAAGGGTTCTAGGTGCAAACCTAGAATGAAGGTTTTACCCCTCAAGGTGAACTCTGAGTGACTTGCCACCTCACTACCATGCTCAAACAGTGCTCAAACATCCATCACATACCTGTGACCATTCATGCCTTCTTCCATTTCTCTTCATGCCTCATGACTAGGCTTCCTATGCACTTCACCTGAGTAGGCATCTCCAACAATGACCTGCCCCTTTGCAAGCTGACCTTGACAACCTTCAAGTTGTCTTCAAATTCTCTCTTTCTCTCCAAGTGACATATCAACACAACAACCTTTGACATCACTGACAGTACTTCAACAATCTCCCACATCATCCTTTGACATCAACCTTTTGACACATCATCAAGCTTTGACATTAATGACAATACTCAACAACTCCCTCAAAAATGCCACACATGTTTAAGCAGATTTTATTTGGTCCGAGATATCAACCTGTTTCAGAAATACCGTGTATTCTAATGGAAAAATAAAAACAATGACATGTATTATACAAGCAAATCTGTTGTATTTGATAATGTGCACTCAATTACAAGGACATCTGCCTGTCAATACATGTTTTATGTTCATTACGATTTCTATTGAGTGGATTTCATCTGAACATAAAAACATGTATTAAATAGGAGACATCGTTGTAATAAATTGGATAGCATTGATGTGAAGACGTTTGCCTGTTTAATATATGTATCTCTGTTAATTTTAATGTTTATAAAGCATAACCATGCAATTTAGATTCAGAACTAACTCGCCAAGCTGAAATGTAAAAGTAGACTTGGTGCTTGGGGAGGAATATGGCAATAACTGGGTGAAGAGTTAACTCCATTCGTTATCTAGGAGAATAGGGTCAAACTCATGAGAATTCAACCAATAAGGAGGGTATTGTACATGCGGCTTACTCAAACAAGTATTAGTGCTAATGTGTTCACAACATTACCCATTCCATCCATTTTCTTTGTAAATTTTGAAGTTGTCACAAACTCATCATGACGGCCATCCACAATCATTGTGGAAGCCACCCACCTAATACTTAGTTCGTCTGACCTGACTGTAAAGGGATGAAAAGTCAGGTGGCCCTTTGTCAAATATAGATAATGACCTCAAATAATGAGTCTGAACTGAAATATAGGATTATATCAGTTATTTGTTTGTTTTAGGAAGAACATTCAGACACACATAAGACAGTAACAATGTATGTAGATCATCTAACCATTGGACCAATACCATGTGGCCATCATAATTATGGCAGAAGGTGACCAAAGAAAACTTATGGTATTTCAAACAAATCCTGAAAACATCTTCTGGCTCAGTAAGACATTTCTCATGGAAAACCTGCCAAACAAAAGGAAAATGAAAGTTTTTGTCATATTGAAATTCTAAGTTATATTTTAATTAGAAAAACATAGCACTAAAAATATTTACATTCATTATTTTGACATTTTCCTCCAGTCTCCTAATCATTGTGGCAACTTTTTAATACTTGTCTCAAAATATAGATATCTGCATGTGTTGGGTTTCTCAGGATATACATATAGATATGGGAATCAAAGAACATAAGTTATTTTATCAAGAATGGCCGGCTGCAGAAGCGATTAAAACTTTCATTTACACAAATTTATATTAACTGGGACAGTCACGAAAATTATAACTCCTAACCTTGACTTTCTAATATCATCATATGTTTGACATTTATGACTTTCAATCTAATTAATGTGACATTTATTACAGCTCACTAGCGTGAGCTGATATACATAAACAAATAGAAATTACTTTCTGGTGAAGTTTCAGGAGCTAACTATTAGGCATTGCTATTAGTGATATCCAGGTTGTATAGCAGGTAACCATCAAGCTATTAAAGTCAGTCCAGCAAGGAGGCCTGGAGGAAGGAGCCCAAAGATGGGTGGCATGGGCACGCTAGGAAGGTTGAGCCAAGAGGAAGTAGCCCAAAAATGGGTGGCATGGGCATGCTGGGAAGGCCGAGCCAGCTAGTGGAGTTGGCCAACTAGGATATGCTTAGGCCTTGCAGCTCAATTAAGGCAATGGAATGAAGATGTGGGTTGGAAATGGGTGTTGGTGTTGCTCCCCATACCCACTTGAAAACCCCACCTTGTTTAACCTGCAAGAAGCAAAGGAAAGCATGAGTTAGTATGAGCTTGGAAAGCATGATGTAAGCAAAAGAGAAAGATAGAGGGGAGTAGGGCCATAAGAAACCATGGTGGAAGCCATGGGAAATGCTAGGACAGCTTCTCCACGCTTCTACATGTGTAAATGAGGCAACTTAGGGCTTGGGAACCCTTTTGTTGGGTCCGCAAAGATTCTTAGGGCTCTTTTGGGGGTGGGGGAATTAAGTTTAAATGTTAACTGGAGTTGCCTAATGTTTTATTAAGCTTTTCTTTTGGATTCTTTTACAAGGGATGTCACCTAGGTGTGCACTTTATGACTTAAATCTCACTTGAACCTTATAGCATGACCTTTTATGCTAAAGTCAATGTGACCTTATAAAAGATATCAAGTGGATTTGTATAACTAAAAAGAGATTTTGTGACCTTGTATGGGACCATCCCGCTCTTGACCTTGCTTGTGCGATCAATTGAACCTTGTTGTCATTGTGGCCACTTGTATCCTATTGGCATGGGACCCGAGCTATCCATTTATCCTTGCTTGTGCATTTCAAGATATTGTTTTTTCGCATTTGGATTTTTTTCTTGTCATGTGTTGAACCCCCTTTGTGAGAACTTTTAAACAAAAAAATAGCTCATTTTTTCTTGTTTTTCCTATGTTAAAATTTTGGACACTACACCATCCACAATGTAATTTCACCAAATGACAATTTCTCTATACAAGGATATCAAAAACCAACAAGTGGACTTACAACTGTTGCTTCTTCCACAAAGGCACGAGGATGAAGATCCCAACACTACCTTGATGAATGACCTTTCTGCCCTCAGTCGTTTCATATGGTCAACATGTGAAATGCCAGCATTTCTCAAGGCTGTCGTATAAGTGCTGTCAAGACACATGCACGCTTTCTTTTGCACCATCTAAGAGGCAAGTGTTTGAGGTATTTGGCACACTACTGGAAATGCACTGATGTTTTAGAGCAGAACAGAATGTGGAAGAATCTTTGATGCTTGACTATAGAGACAGGTGCACACAACTGTCTACACCTGTGTTCTAGACTGTTTTAGTAAGAGTATGGTACGCTGAAACGGAAAATTTTTAAAAACCTTGGGTACGGTACGCTGTGGGTACATTCGTACAATATATTTTTAAAAAGTAAAAAATATAAATATATATAAAAATTTAAAGAAAACAACAAGCTTATAGTCTCAGCAACCTATAAAATATTAGAAGCCAACAAGTTTATTATGAATCAGAAGCCATCTAAAGCAAGATTTCTTTGACTGAATACAAGAAGACCACAAAACATTAAATCTATGACTCCATCTACTAATGGGCTCACAAACATTCCACTTATTGTTAAGGCCCAGGGAAAGATTTGGGTTGTTTGGAGGTAGCCTCTAGGAGAGGGGGACCTTTGAGCCACCTCGTCGTATCCCAAAATTCATTCTCATCCTCCATAATTAGTCCAGTAGAGGGAGCTGTGAAAGCATTTCTGAGCATTGTATACATTCTGAACTGAGATTGAGGAAGCTTATAGAAAGCTTTAAGGTCTGTCCATTCCATCCACTTCCCAAATCTGTACAAGTCATGAAATATTTTAATTCCTTTCTCAAACCAAAGGAGGGCAGAGCAGCCTCTTGTCAAGGCAAGGATCTTGTCATTATATTTCAGATTCGACAAAATCGATTTGTAGGCTTGGCACCTAGTCTTGAAGGAAGTGAAGATAGGCTGCCCAACCACCAAGTGCTTCACTTGTTCCCATGCCTTCCAAATTGACTGAAGAATAAAGGACCCATGAGGAGCAACAAGAAAGTCCCCAAATAGTAAGTCAACCAAATGAAGTCCTGTTCATCTCTCTTGACCCTTCGGAATCTATTGGCAGTATTGAATCTCACACAAACTTCCCAAGGTTCAGTTCCAGTCAAAGCCCTCAAGTTTTATTTATTTTTTTGCACTTAAAAAAAAAACGTGTGGGTACGTACCCACAGCATACCAGAATCATACCCATACCCGGTACGTATCAGGCCTGGGACGGGGGGTACTTGGCATTTCCGGGCAGTCTAGCCTGTGTTTAAGCCAGTGTATCCCAAACCCATGTTCTGCAGTATCGTCTCTACTTCAAGGGATATACAATGCCTTCACCATCAATACCCAAACCTCATCCAATGTAGCCCATTTTCTTAAGTGTCTTGGAACCAGTGCCTTTGGTATGATTTTTACAACTAAGCAATTAATCTGATGGAGAATCAGAATATTCGAAAGCACAAGGGCCTATCATGTTACTGTCCACCACAGTTCGCACGTCACATGTCATAATTGGATGTTTTGGGGCATTAGTGACTTGTTCAGTCGAGCACATATTTTCACACTCGACATGAAGTCATGCCAATACTTCCTCCTTGGCAATTAATTTTTGTTGCAGGTTCTGCATGACTTGGTTACATCTCTCCTTGGCTTGAATTAGACACTCAAACAAACGACTTGTGACATGAATGCGCTGAACCATTAGATGTGATAACTTCTCCATGGAAAGGTTAAGGGTCTCCTTCAAATGTAGTGCAGCTTGCAGCTGTGGATTCTTTCTTTTGAGATGTTGAATCTCCTTGAGTAGGTGTCGGTTCTCACGCAAGGACTCACGAACGTGACGCGTTTTAACCCAATGATTATTCGACTTCTTGCTTTTTTTCCCATGACGGAATCAACAAAGACATTTTTTCCTCAATACCAATTCCATGAATTGGTGTACAATAAGGTGACAACAAAAGAGTGCACTCTAATAGCAATTCCCTACATTGGTGTAAAGTATTATAACAAAAAGGTGTTCTATATTAGCAAATCCCTAAATTGGTGTGAGTGTAGGATGTCATGAGGCGGAGAATTGTGCGTTGATACCAATTCCCTAAATTGGTGTATGATGTCAAGAAAATAAATATATCACTATGATATTGATTCCCTAAATTGGTATGAGTGTAGGATGTCACGAGGCAGAAAATTGTACTTTGATACCAATTCCCTGAATTGGTGTATGATGTCAAGAAAACAAATATATCACTATGATATTGATTCCCTAAATTGGAGTATAATGTGAGAACAAATAATATCTCTCTAATAGCAATGATCTGCACCACGGGGCCTAGTATGATGACACTGAGAATAACACAATAAACTAGCTAGTAACCTACTGTGTTATTATAAACATGCAATAGAGTACAATGCAACAAACCACCACACATTTATGAAGGTAAAACGATGGCAAAATAAAGCTCTTCTACTCACCATGAATAGGTATGGTAAATATGTGTAATGTCCCCTTTTCGGGACATTGTCTACATCGAAGAATTGAAGACCCTCAACCCAATGGGTTTGAGGATTGGGCTCGAAATTTGTCTTGAGATATCTATTATCTATTTTGTAACCCCTTGGTGGGCCCTTTTAGTTAGTTAATGTGCACATAGGCTAGTATCTTTATTATTTAATTAAAAATAATAAAGTGCACATAGTTCAAACAATATTTAATTAGAGTTTATGTTTTCCCTCCAAAAGGGAAATTTGAATTTTGCACCCCTTTGTCTATAAAAGGAGGTTGCTTGATCATTGTAAGACATGCTATGATGATTATCGATTTTGGCTCCATGCTTGGAGAAGGGATGAATGCCCAAACTTGATGCTCTTGCTCTCTCATTGTTGAAGATCTTTTGCAATCCATTGTAGCTGGTTTTGAATGTCAAATTGAAAGAATTTTTGGTGCCTCTCTCAAGTCGACTTCTTTGTGTATGAATTCTTCTAGCCCTAGCGACTTTTCTTGTGCTTTAGCGAGCTGTTTTGAGGAGTATCTTGCACTCCAAACCCTAGCAAAATCTTGCATGCTGATTTGATGTCTGGTTTGAGGCATTTTTAGTGTGGATCGACTGGGTTATTGCATGATATTGTGATGTTTGCAACCTTTATTGCAGTGTTTGGTATGAGGCAAGTTTGGTAATGCATTTCCATGATTAATGATCTGATTTTTATCAATATAAGTCTGTTGTTCCTTCCTTATTCCAGCGACTTCACTTGGAGGCTCATATTTGTGTGAAAATATATATTTTGGGCAGCAATTTCTATTTATTTGAATATCCTCTTTGTGGCTGATTTATTTCTAAGTGTGGTGATCTGAATAGTGCATGGTTCAATGGTATTTTGGAGTCCTTTGTAGCAGCGATCTGTAGGAGGTGGTTTGAATGAAATATTAAATGTTCCTTGGCATCAAAATCAATGCTTATTTGAATAATAATCACAGTCTTTAGCAGCGACTACCTGGAGTATGGTTTTGATCTGGTTTTAGGTGCATTTTCATCTCTCCCTCATGTCGACTTGCATCAATATTGATTGGCAGAGGTAGCTACCTGTTTAGGAGGGATTTGAAGTCTTTTGGGGCCTGGATCTATTGTGTATTGGATGTGCTAAGTCCCCTGTGCAGCAACTTGTGCTAGGAGTGCTAAATCTGATTTAATATGCCCGTTATATATGCACTTTGAGCAGTGAATTCATCTTACATGGTTGTGCTACTTTACCCAAGGAAATCGACTGGTTTAGAGTAAGGCTTGGATGTTTACAAGCCCCTGGTTTACAGCGACCAGTATTGATAGTTAGATCTGATTTTTAAAGTACTCCTAAACTGTGCATTCCATGCTTGAGTGAAAGAATCTATTGCAGCAATTACTCCATGTTTGGTGACCTGTGTTTAGCAACCACTTTGGCAGCGATTTGTATGAGAAGTTGGATCTGATCTGATAAGCATTCTGGGGCAGCGAATGAGGTATGATGGTTTGGCATTCATTCTCTTTATGTTGAGTACAGCCATTTGCATGAGCTTGGTTTTTGAGGAGGGAGTTCATTGGTTAATATTGAAGCTGAGAGTTGTTTGTTATTGGTTCCTTAACGCTAGCAGCAGATATAGAATCATGAATCTAATATGGAGCTGAGTTTGGTATAAAATCGTAGTGGGAAGGAATCATTTCTTGTCATAGCAGCTGGTTGTGTTGATGTATCTACGGAGTTAGTTGATTAATCTAATCTCTTGGAGCTGACTTCTATCTGTAATTGCCAACTTCTCATTGATCATAAAAGGGGGCATTACAATATGTGTACAATGAGTCGAAAACCTAAGAATGGGAATTCCTATGATAAGAGACTAAGGCTAAGAATTCTATCTCATTTGCCTATCTAGAATGGAACCACTAATGTGAACTCGGGAAGGACATATAAGATCCACTTTCACAATGTCAAATAGAAAACAATTACAAGAAAGATTAATTCCATCAAGAATGATTTTAGAACGTTTGATGTTTTGTAATGGTTGATGATTCATCTTCCTTGGCATGCACTGGTGATGAATGTACGAATGAGAATTCAACTTTCTCGTGTATGTTGGCTCCTTGTGCACTGCAGTAATGTAGATGTTTTTCGAGCACCAATGCTAGTTTGGTGCCAGCTATCTAGCATTCTCAGAGGTAACGTGCAAATGACTCATTTTGCACTCCAATAAATTATGGAATCATTTCACTTCTTTGGTCCATGAGATGAGCAACAGAGCAAAGGCCATGGCACTCTAGAAGGCTTGAAGCTTACTAAATCTTTGGGTGATGGAAAGTGATCAAAGGTGATTCTCTAGTTATTAGTGGAGTCATGACTTGAAATGATTGTGGGGATTGGCAGCTTGCAAATATCTTAAGAGAAATGCAATGTTGGCTTGGGAGTTTGAGACCATTGTGTGGGAGCACTGCTTCTAAAAAGGAAAAAAAACAGTTGATTATTTGGCCAACTAGGACGTAGATCTGTCAGGTTTATAAGTGGCCCTGAATCCTCCTGATTGAGGTGATTGACATTTGTCTTAAGTGAAGCCCAAGCCAGAACCTAATCCCTTGTCACGTCAATGTACATAGTGTGAGTCGTGACAATTATTTTGCTTTCACATACTTGACATTCATGCAGTGATCACCTTTCCCTGAAATAATGTCTGACTTTGGTTTTTGGTATTGGAAGTCTTAAAATTTTGCTATCACTGGTGGTGCTTTAGCTGTTTTTTTGACAGAACTTAAAGAGACCTTCAAGATTAGAGACATGCTCTAGGCTTTGTAAGGTATGTTTTGGGAGAAGAGGTGCTTAGCATCAAGGTGCCTTCCTTACATTTTCATGAGCATGCTTAACCATAGGGTCAAGGACCATGAAACTTTTAATCTCCTTTTGCATATCTCCATGCTTGACTGTCTTTCCAAGGTCGGAGTGGCAGGGCACTCAGTTAAGGAAAATGATGGCTCTTCCAAAAGCAAAGATAGTGGAGATTGAAGAGAAGCTGGCACTTTAGTGGCAAACACGGTGAAACTTGTCGAGTACATTCAGCAAGTGCAACCATCAATACCCAACCCACCCCTTCTTCTCAGCCTGTGCTCACTATAAAGCAAAGGTTCTCTTGTGCCTACTCCTTTCAAACCAAGAGGGACTGTCTCCACCAAGCAAAGGCGGCTACAATGCTCGTAAAGCACAGGATCATCTCCTAGTCAAGATTATGACACCAATTGATGCATGTGAATTATAAAGAGTTGGTGTTTGCTGGCAGTTGGCATGGCCCTATAGGGCTTTAGTTTTGATGGTAACAGTCTTGGTTTGGGTAAGGGTCCTTTGTGTTGGGTGTGGCTCTATTCTTTGTGGAGACATTCTGCTCTATAGCTATGGTGGAGTTGAGTAATTTCAATTTGTTTAGATTGAATAGTTATTTGTAGTAGGTGGTTTTTAATGGTCATTGGCCTTTTTGAATGGCTCTTCATTATAAATATTGTATTGTACAGGTCTTACATTGTTGATTTTTATATTGGAGGCACCAATAGAACCCCAATAATTAATTTTAAAAACGTAATTAGAACCCCTATCTACAGTGCCCATTATTCTGATTCCCTTGAGCACCTGATTAAACTTTTAAAAGTCAGTGTCAATATGGTAGTCTCTTGTCCCAGGGATTGTGGTGTAATGGTAAAGTAGTATATTCATAATGAGGGTCACTTGAGTTCAAATTCCAATATCACAATAAGGCAACCCACAACTTGGTAGACATGCACGTGTTATAACACATCTAGGACTAATGCATGTTCAACCCTGATTTCAGACTTGGCCAGATGATGTTCCCAGATACTAGTAACCAAAAAAAAGCGGTAATCTTTCAATTAAAACAACCTTTTTGACACATAACTACCCAAAAATCCTCTTAATCTCTTAAACCTGTGCAATTTATATATCCAAGTGAACTTCTTGATCAGCACTATTACTGTCAAAGTGAAAACATTTCAAAATATTTTACCAGATTAGTTCCCACTATAATTTCAAGCCAGAACATGTGAGAAATCTTGAGATCACAAGTTTTTGGCTTCAATTATTTGTTTGGAATCTTTGTTTGTTGGTGATAATCCTTGGGTCATTTGGATCTTTAAAATTACCTAGATCCAACATAAACATATTACTTTTCATGCAATGGGTGCTGTAAAAACCTGTGAAAGATTTCCCTTTCCCATTTTCTTAATATCTTCAGCACCACTACAAACTAATTAAACACCCCAACTTTGGGAAGGGAGCATTGAGAACAAATCAGCACATTTTACTGTATTGTAATCACACAAAGAATAATGAGTATGGATAATATTGCTTGGAAATATTCTTTATTAAGATAAATGTTCCATATGCTACTACATAGTTAATGCCATATTGTTATAAGAAAAAAAAAAAGGGTTTAGTTCAAACAAATGAAAAATATATCATTTTTATTTTCTAAAAAAAAAATGCATGAATATGTCAGAGGGATAGAGTGAAGAGAGTTTTCTGTCCTCTGCTTTCAGTGAGTATATGTATTTATACACAAATTAATAAATTAAAGCAGAAGCATGGTAGAAACTTCCCAAATAAAAATAGGGGATAAAGTTCAAGTTCATGTTCAACGATGATAAAGTTTGTTGAAAGTTGAACATTTCTGATAAATTGCAGTGTATCTTGTGACATAGTGTAGACCATTACGGGATTGAAGTGACTGTGTAATCTGTAATAAGTTTTACAGATTGAAATTTTAGGAAACAGGAAAGTTTACAGAACATTTACCTGCAGTAATGTCCCAACATCTGGCTTCTCTTTCAGACCATTAAGAATATCAGATAATTGTGACCTAAATCAGCATAAATGAACCAGTTAAAAACCATTACATTGGAAATTAGTTGCAGATTAACTTGTAAGAAAGCAATAACATGCATATGGCTAGCAATTTTACTATAGAAAATGAGAAATATATGTTTTAGATGTATTTCTACTTTTCCCAATTCAATTCTGATTATCTATACTCATTATTATGGATTCAATTAGGGATAGACTTACAATTTCTTCTGGGTGAAAAGGAGAGGAAGCAATATGTATTTTCAAATATTGAAGGGAAAGAAGTAGAACCCATTACATTGAAAATAATCTAGTTTCTCAGGTGATGTATGCACAATCAAACTAGTTTTTAGACAATCATCACGATGTAGAGGATAGCTGGGCATACATTCAGAACCCATTGAGTCAATTGAAGGATGAGTCTTTGATGTACTACCAACCAGCAAGATGTACTACATAATATTGTACCAATAAAATGTCTTTTCAGAATGTGACTTCCCTTTTACGATCTCATAGAAACAAGAAGTTGTTTGATAGGCATCCTCAGTTGTGTCAAGCTGTTTTGTGTGCCTCTAAAACAGGTTTTGAGCACATTCAAAAGTGCTTTGGATGCACTTGCCAACGACCTTAAACATTATACACTAAGCTTGTTAATGACTTTTATCATATGGCTTACAAATAAAAGTGCAAATCCTCTTTACTAAGATGTCAGCTGATACAAGCATGCTACCCTGGGAAGGAGAAGTATCTCCCTGTGTTTAAAATATTCAGTGCAAATATGTTATATGGGCACATATAGATTACCATACCAAGCAATGATTGCCACCAAAGAGAAGGGATGGTACCATCATGGAACAGAGTTATTTAGAAATAGGGAATCAAAGAGCTCGACTTGTCTTAGGAACCTTTGGCCATTGGGGACATGGTGCGGATGATGATAGTAGAGAAGGTTTGGAAGGAACCTAATGAGAAAATGATATATTCCCATCAGTGGGAGATTAATCCAATGATCATATGTACCCAAAAACTCTCTTCATAAGAGACAAATAACAGACCAGCTCATTCTAGCTTGCATCACTTAGCAGCGGTAATAGGAAATGGAGAATACAATAGATAAGAAGTTATACATCGTGGGGATGATATTAAATAAGCTTACTGTGTAGATTTTCTGAATAATATGTTGTTGAATATAATTGCCGGGTTGTTATACCCACACCCATAGAATAGTTTTGTTGCAAATAATATGGTTATCTCTAGCCATATTGGTTACATCTTGAGTATTTTAAATGTGTACAATTCATTTTTGTGAATCAAGTTAATGTAATCAAAGTGTGGCTCAAGGAGGGTGTTGGGAAAAATGTGTTGCAACCAAACCGTAACAAGGACCCTACCAAAAAAATCCGATCATAAAAGGGGCAGTAGCACAGTGGTAAAGCACCCCAACATACAAATGGGAGGTCCTAGGTTAAAGTGCTAGCTGGTCCAAGGAAAATAATGTGGTATCAGAGCAGGTTGGCTTGGGTGAGAAACAAAAGAAGAGTTCCATAAGCATTGTTCTTGTCACACAAAGGAGGTCCACAGTATTCCACGCACAAAAATTTAAAAATATTGTTTTTTTAATCAAGTGAAGCAAAGAGTGGCCGCCAATAAAATAATAGAGGCGGCATCCAAGGTATCACCAATGTTTTTAAAACCGGTTGAACAGGAAATGGAACTGGCCGGTTCGACCGGTTCAATGGTTTTGGGGCCAAACCGGTAATAAACCGACCAGTGGACCGCTTCTGATTCCTCTTTGAACCAGCCGAGCCTGGAAAAGCGATATAATATGGTGTTAAACAGGACTTATGCTAGAGACCCCTTTCTAAACCGCTATAATACGACACATATGCATGGATTATATTTTGCAGTGGTACATCGGATTACTTCTCCATTTTAAAATGCTTCAACTTGAAGCATTTGATGAAACCAATTCGTAATCTGTCTTGAATTAGCATCCACATGTTCCCATGCTTGAGCATTCATCCCTTCATAATTGACCTTGATTGGTGTTGAGTTGCTTGTTCTTCCTATTCATGTATTTTTATATCTTTGTTATTTTGGTGCCATTGTTGGTTTTTGTTTGTCTTTTCACAACACTGGTTTATTGATCTGTCATTTCTGTTCCTATGGTTTTGCTGAAAATTTTGATGTCAATGGTGTATATAGTAAGGTTAATTCTGATGTCAATAGAAAGTTTGCTATAAACACCTTTCTTACATGTTATATAGTATATACATGAGCAAACTTTGCATATTTTGTGTGTAATTGTTGGAATCATGGTTTCTAATCTTTCAAATATATTGTTTTCATTAAAAATGTAATTTTTATGTGTTTTTAGTAAACCAGTTCATAAAGTTTGAACCGATCCGCCTCGGTTCCAGTCCGGTCCAACCTCGACTGGAACCAATTTTTAAAACATTGGGTAGCACATGCTTCAGCAGACAGGTGTCTGCAATAGTAATACTAATAAATAAAAATAAAAGAAAAAGAATTCCATAAGCATTCTTCTTGTCAAATGAAGAAGCTCTACAGCATTCCATGCACAAAAATTAAAAGATAAGAGTTGTTTTTTTAAATTAAGTGGAGTAAATAGTGGCACCCAGTAAAATAAAAGGGGTGGCATCCAAGGCAGCACATGCTTCAGCAGAGAGTTATCTGCAACAGTAATAAATATTATTTAAGATTTATTTGCTATAATGAAGCATTTCGGCATCAACAGCAGGAGTGTGATGGAACAGAAAAATGCTCAGCAGAAATGTTATTTCCAGCAAAAAACAAATCTGTAGTCAAAGTCAGAGGCGTCAGAAATAAAGACAAAGCATAAAAGCGAGAAAAAGCATTGGAAAGCAGATAAAAAAATTTACTCTATTATAAAGTTTCAAAGTTATATAAATTTAGCGTGAAGTGTGTAAATTTAATAAATATTTTATAAAAATTTAAATTTTATTAGAAAAATTATACCTTTAGAATTTTATCTAATTTTTCCCAACTTGACCTGGAATAAAAAAGATTCTGTAACATCTAAATCAAAATGTGTAAGGCGCTTAAAACTTGGCTTGTAGTCTGCTGTAGTAGTCAAAAAAATTTGGACTCTGCATTGCCCATTTGCATAAATAAATTATTTTATCACTTTATAGTGTAAAAATCATGACCGCAATTGTTTTATCAATTTATAGTGTAAAAATCATGATCGTAAGTGCCCCAAAATGAAAAATCATGTTGTCAGATTCCAAACTTCTGAGGGGAAATATCTTCTATGCCTGGAAGACTAACATCAAAACTCATCTCAAGTTTGAAGACTTGTGACTTAATAATTTAATCTGTTTTTTTTTCCTAACTTGGCCTGGAATCAAATTGATTTTGTAACCTCTAAATCAAATTGTATTAGGGGCTGAAAACATGCCTTGTAGTCTGCCATAGCTAGTCAATGACATTTCAGAAGAAATTGTGGACTTAGCATTGCCCATTTGCATAGATAAATTGTTTTATCAATTTATAGAGTAAAAATCATGGCCGTAAGTGCCCCAAAAAGAAAATTTATGTTGCCAGAAATAACTAACCTGCTTGGAAGACTAAAATCAAGTATCTCAAGTTTGAAGTCAAAACGAATTGGAAACCCAAACTAATCGTTATGTTTGGTGTATCAGACGAGTTCCAACCTCATATCGAGATTTGACAAGTGCCAAGAATGCATGGGACAAGCTGAGCACCATGTACGAGGCCAAGACTTGGAACCAAGTCTAACACCTGTAAAGTCAGCTGCACTACTTGAGGATGAAAAGCAGTGAAAGGGTTGAATCCTTCCTCAAATAAGTTGCTGAGTTGCAGGCCTTACTCAAAGCGTTAGGTAAAAAGTCAATAGACAATTCTTTAGCACCCATTGTCTTGAGATCATTTTCTTCTGGATACAAAGTCTTTGTGACATCCCTGAATGTTTCAAATCAGAAACCCACAGTCAAGCGGCTGGTGAATATACTTCAACAAATGCACGAAGAGCAAAATGAGGAGGATCGTGACCTTCACACAAACCCAAAAGGGCAAGAAGCCCATGAAGCATGGTAAAAGATTCCCCAAGCAGAAGCAACAGAAAGAGTGGGTAGAATGAGCATGAACTAAACGATTACAACTCATTCATGAACGGGTCATCAAGCAACAAAAAGCTGCAGCAAACACCACCAGGTCCAAATAATAATCATTCTCAATGGAAGACGGAGAATTCCACACAATGGAAAACATGATAATATTGCCGAAGATGACAACTCCTAGAACAAATATTTTTCTATGTTCTCCACACACGTGATGAGATCCCTCATCCAAGTTCAATAAGGTACATGGACTCAGGTGCTACAAGGAACATGACTGAACGGAAGGACTGTTTCATCAATTTGAACTTTACCTCTGAGGGTTGAACTTGACAGTACAGGTGGTTAGAAGATTTGTCTCATTTGAGACAAATCCAATAGTTCAATGATTGTTGCATATGCTTATAGAATCGGCAAGATGTTTGAATTTGATGTTGTACATCATGACAACCATGCCTTGGCAATCAAGGTTGATAATTTTGCCACCCTATCGCATCGATAGTATGGTCATTTAAGCATCGGCTATCTACTTGCACTCAACAGGTATGACACCGTGAGAGGCCTTCCCTCACTAAAGAAGAGTGATGATCTTTTCTCCAACTACTTAGCTTGAAAATGACAATGAGCACACTTTGGCTCTAGTTATCATCTGTCAACTGGTCCATTGGCTCTAGTGCACAGTAAAATGTGCGGATACCTAACCCCTAGCATTCATGGGTTCAAATACTTTCAACTTTGTGTTGATGATCTCACTACGTGGGTGTATAGCTTGAAGACCAAGGATCGGGCCTTCAAAATCTTTAAAGAGTTTGGCGTTCATGTTGAACAATAGCCAATCAGAACAAGGGGAAGAACTCCAGCAATGATCTCTTTTCTATTCTGGAGGAGCGCGGCAATTCAACGACAGCTAACCTCTCCCTACGTGCCTCAACAAAATGACGTTGTAAAGAGACAAAACCGTACCATCATGGAAATAATGTGTAGTATGCTCAAGGATTCTCACTCTAATTGTCCATATTGGGTAGAGGTTATTCACACAAGTTAATTTATTGAACCACGCACCAACCAAAGGTCTCAATGGAATCACTCTAGAGGAAGCATGGTCAAGGAATAAGCCTTTTATTTCCCATATTCATGTTTATGGTTGCACATTATACAAGCACATTTCAAAGCAAAAGCAGACAAAGTTGGATGAGAAATCCTTCAAGTGTATATTTCTTGGATAGAACGTTGAGTCGAAGGCCTACCGACTCATGGACTGTGTTGTCGTGACACAAGGAAGTCATACATCAATAGAGATGCAGTCTTTAATGAGAAGGGTGAGTCCAACTCACCTTCCACATTGTTACCTACTCCAAGCATTGCTCTTGTGACCCCTTCAACTTGTAAAGCACTAATACATGACACATGGCAACTATTGATCTTCAAATAGGGAAGCCATTGATTGTAAGTGGGTTTTTAAGACCAAATACAAGGAAAATAGATGGTAGTATAAAAAAGCATATGACAAGACTTGTGGTAACAAGCTATGCCCACAAGGAAGACATAGACTATGAGGAGACTTCTGCTCCCACAACCAAGATAACAACTATCAAAATGGTCTTCGGATATGTTTGCACAAATTGGTTGGAAGGTCCATCAAATGGGCGTAAAATTTTATTTCCCTTACATAGTTCTAGAAGAGGTCATTAACACCCAACTAGAGAGATTTGTCACATCCGGTCAAGAACAAAAGGTGTGTAGCCTCATTTGATGTAGGAGCAGCCCAAGCAAACGAGCAATTTTGCATCAACCAAAAACAAGCTAACCCTTTTTATCGGACTAACTCTCAGAGCGCACGAAATCCCGACACTCAAGTGAATGTAACTCTTAAAAGAGAAAAAGTTGGAGGTCATGTTTTTATTTTGGCTAAGGCATAGAGGTCGTGGGAGTGTTACATTTGCGCATATTTTTGGGGAGCATGCACAAATAGGAACGTGCCATGAGAGATTTGCGTTATATACACAGCAATATGTGAAGGTCGGTTAAAGGATGTAAATAGCTAAGTTGCATTACGCAGGCACCGAGCAAAAGTAGGATGCACAAAATTTGCACACAAGAATGGGCGCAACACCACAAGACCGACAACGCCTAAACCGCAAAAGGAAATCATTACTTGTCAAGCCGAAGGTTCCTTCGGAGTACATAAAGGACATGGTCACACAAGAAGCAAGAGTTGGAGCGCATAAGCACAAAATCTTCAAACTTCAATTGGAGTCTAAAGAGCTCGGGTTGGCTCCAAGGACTTTGGAACCACCTTGGTCTCCTAAACCTAGGAGATGGACACAAGAAACACGTATTAGATATCCATTGTTTGCATGGATCGAACTTGACACATAACATTCTTGTGAGGGCTATATCAAGGCTTGTTGAGAAAGCATTTGTGGCAATCTCTAGAGAAACAACAAAGCTCTATCGAACTAGGGATAAATAGCTAAGAGAAGCAAGTGTCCAATAGTTTAGAGAGAGTGTGGAAGTGAAAATCCAAGAGATTCCACCATTGTAGAGTGAGAAACTTGTTGTCGCAACTACATATTTATTTCAGTTTGAGCACATTGTAATCCATTGTTATTTTAATATAAGATTTCCACTACGCTTGTGTACTATGTGTGTTTTTTCACAACTTTTAGGTTAGGACTCTCCTTAGCTAGATACCCCATCCCTTTGATTGCATCGCTTAATATGAAAGCTTAGGCTACTGACTTTGGGAGTACCCAACCGGAGGTTGTTGAGAAAAAAGCCGACGAAGAGGTTTTGAGGTGGGAGATGAGTGTCGAGGAGTATATTGAGGAGTTCTAAAGGATCATTATTAGATCTTGGCATTGTGAGGTCGACCAAGAGAAGGTTGCAAAGATATCTACATGGTTTGAGGTTTGGTATCAAAGAAGAGCTAAGTATGGTGTGGATCCAAATGGTGAATGAAGCCTATCATGTAGTGCTTCGTCTTTGAAGAGAAGTTGTCATGCAAGAACCGAGAACAATGCGCATGGTAGAGGTAGATTTTTGTGAGGCGGAGGAAGGAGCAACAATGCAAGGAGGAAGTAGTCATGTGTGCAAAGGACTCATAGGCGCAAGAACGAGGATTGATGCAAAGAGGAGCATCTTACCTGTTTAGGACACAAGATTTGGCAAAGGGAGGGGAAGAGGATTCACTAAAATGTGTTTAAAGTACAAAAAGCCCAAGCTTCATGCGTGCGATGTCCTCAAACGCAAAATAAAGGAAGTAGACGAACCGAGGCGAGCACACAAAGATGAAGAATTGATAGGGTCTCAGAGAGAATTCAAAAGAGCCCGAGTGAGGAGAATCTTTTGTAATGAAGAGTGTGTTGTTGAAGCCAGCGTAGAAAGTGGATGAACCTATACGAGCAAAAAACTCTTTCAAACAATCTTCAAGTTTTGAGGGTAAGTATTGTAAATTTATTGTGGATAGTGGCAACTGTTGAGTATGATGCCAATATGGGCACCTAATTAATTACTATTAGAATTAATTTTAGTTGTGTTTATCATTTTTAGGAGATTTATTTGAGTTAGTTTTGTGAGATTTTTTTTGGTTATGTGAAAAATTATATTTTTAGACATTGTCTATTTTTAGATTTGGAAGTGCCATTTTGAGTATGATCCATTGGATGTGCACCTATCTGAAGTCAAATCATTATCCATTTATCCCTAAGGGTGGGGTGTCATTTCTATGTATAGATGATTGAATTTAATCTTATTTTAGTCCATTTCTATTTTTAGGAGAGTTTGGGGCACCTAGTTTGACTAGTGTGCATGATGGTTGTGCATGTGTCACTTAAACTAATAATGACTTCTTACATATTGACCATATATTATTAGTGGATGATACTTTTCATCTTGAAACTATTTTTAGTTGTCTTTAGTCAACTTTTGGTAACTTCGGAGTTGTACATGTTATTATTAGTCTTTAAATTGTGAAGCAAAAATAAACAAGTCTTGTTGTAATGGCTATATCAACCTTGTTTGTTAATTAATTCAAACACAATAGTGGGGCAAATTTTTCCAAGTGATAATCCTTTTTGCATTGAGTTTATCTCTAATTTTATTTGTAGGTATTTACAAAGAAAACCAACAAGCTTGGGATTCATTATTTGAAGTTATTCAATGCATATTTTGTCATCAATCTCACTTACAACAATACTAGTTTAATAGCTAGTTATTCGGGTAAAATTGGATGATCGCTAGTTTCATTTAAAGGGTATTTCAGATCTGATCTGCTGAAGCCAGCGTAGAAAGTGGATGAACTTGTGTAGAGCAAGAATATCTTTATTGCAAGTTTTGAGGTAAGTGTTGTAAATTTATTGTCGAGAGTGGCAACACAAATAATTTGGTTTCCTACAAGGTGGTAGAGACATTTGGTTTGAAGATTGTGTATTCAAACCCATTTAAGGTGCCATGGCTACTGATTGGCCATAAGATCTTGGTAAATGAGAAAATCTTGGTGAAATTCTAGATAGCCACATAGCAAGATGAAGTGTTGTGCAATATCATGTTAATGGACGTTTGTCATGAGTTGTTAGGAAGGCCTTGCAAGATATTACCAAAAGGTTGTGCATGATGGGAGAAGAAACACTAATCATTTGGATAAGGATGGGACGAAATTTAACTCGTTTCCTTTGAAGGACAAGGAAAAAGAAGTGTGCAATGGAGTTTGTGTGTGTGTGTTGTTGTTGATAGGAAAGGATTTCCTATGAGACATGGAAGAAAAGAAGGCATGCTTTGCAGTAACATTGAAGATCACGCGAGAAATGAGCATAGGGGAGGAAGAGGTTCCAAGTGAAGTGCGCGAGATTTTGAGCAAGTTTGCAGAAATACTTTCAAAAGATTTGCAAGATGGGTTGCAACGCATGTGCAATATCAGTCATCAGATAGACTTGATACTTATATCAAGTTTACCAAATAAGGCATCGTATAGGATGACACCTCAAGAGAATAAAGAAGTTGAAAGATGCATGCAAGAGTTGTTGGAAAAAAATGTACCTGTAGTGATAGTACCAAAGAAAGGAGGAGAATGGTGCATGTGTATTGATTCAAGGGCCGTTAACAAGATAACAATCAAGTATAAATTTCCATTGTTGTGGATGGATGACTTCATGGACTGCTTGAATGGAGTGCGGTAGTTCTCGAAGATAGACTTGAAGAGTGGATATCATTATATTTGCATCAAAGAAGGGGACGAATGGAAAATTGTGTTCAAGACAAACGAAGGATTCTAAGAATTGTTGGTAATGGCATTCGGATTGACAAATTCCCTAAGCACATTCATGCAACTCATGAAAGAAGTGTTGAAACCATTCCTTGGAAAATTCGTCATTGTGTACTAGGATGATATTATGGTGTGAAGCATTTGTGAAAGTTTTTGAGGCGATTATGGGAAGAGACGTTGTTGATCAATGTGAAGAAGTGCAGCTTTATGTGTAATGAGTTGGTATACTTCGGTTTTGTGGTATCCCAAGAAGGCTTGAGAATGGACACAAAGAAGGTGCATGCAATAATCAAATGGTCATCGCCGAAAAGTATGCCTAAGGCGAGAAGTTTCTATGGTCAAGTTTCTACAGAAGTTCATCGAAACTTCAGTGGGATTCGCACAAAGATCACAAAGGTGATGTGAGGAGATCACAAAAAAATTATTTGGACCAAGGAAGCCAAATACGGCTTTCATGAGTTGAAGCGAGATTATGAAGAAGCTAGTTTTAGCTTCCAAATTTAACCAACCAACCAACCAATTACATTGTGATGCGAGAGGAGTAGCTTACTTTAGTGAGAAGTTGAATGACACAAAAAGGAGATATTCAATCTATGACCATTAGTTTTAAGCGATTATGCAAGCACTCAAGAAGTGGGGACATTATCTATTGCCAAGAGAATTTGTGTCATATACAGATCTTCATGCATTGCATCTCATCAATAGTCAATGAAAGTTAAACCACAAACATGAAATGGGTTGAGTTCCTGAGCTACTCATTTGTGTTGAAGCATCGAAGTGGGAAATCAAACAAGGTTGCCAATGTGTTGATTTGAAGGATTCTCTTGTTGAAAGAGATAAGAGTTGAAATCTTAAGTAATGCCACCCATGAGGGAGCTATACGCAGAAGAAGATTTTGAGATGCTTTGAGAGCATGTGCAGAACCATTGAGTGTGGATAGGACGACTAGTTAGACTATTTTTTACAAGAAGGGATGTTATTCGAGGGAAAACAATTGTGCATACCTCTGTCCCAAAATTGTGATTTATCGGTGATAAATCATGATTTATATTTAATGGATGCCACGAGAGAACAATTTATCGCTAGAAATTGCAATTTGTGCCCAATAATAAATCGCAACTTCCGGCAAGAAAAATTAGGGAAAATAGTGAAAAATCATTTTTAAAATAGTGGAAAATTGTTCGTTAGGTATAAAACATCCAAAAAAACATGGTCATTTCAAAGCATTTTGTAGCAATTTTCCTCTACATGAATTTATCCCCATGTTTTCCTGGGGTTTCGACAAGGAGTAGGTATAAACTTGATTTTGTACATTCGTTTTTTATTTATTTTCATTTCCATTCAAATTTCTATTATTCACAAGTTTGTGAAAGGTTTAATGGATGTTGGGAATGGATGTAATTCGAATTTCACTCAACCTACGTGTTTGTGAAAAGTAATTCTCCATTTTTGGATTACTACTATTACAACTGTTATCCATTAAATTGAAGTCTATTTTGATTTTGCAGCTAATGTCAAAGCTTTATTTGGGTTCTTTAAACATCTTTCTTCTATTGTGTTACTTAGGAAGGACCATTTTATGATGACTATATGTTGGTTGTGCTTTATAATCTACCTATAATAAATCAGCAATCTAAGGTGGAGATACATTGTCTTCTTATATTTTTGGCAACCTGGATGCTCTGTCCTTTGTGTGTTCTACTTTTTTGGTCTGATGTGCATCAAGCATTATATATAAAACATTTTGTTTTATTTGCTTCTTTTGAGATACAATTTTTTGGCTTGAATACTATCTATCATGTTGTGTGTACTCTAGGAATGGATTGCATGCAACTAAGAAAATCAAGAAGCAACTCGTCCAATGAGGATGCCATGTGGACAAAGCAACCTGGATGCTCTGTCCTTTGTGTGTTCTACTTTTTTGGTCTGATGTGCATCAAGCATTATATATAAAACATTTTTTTATTTGCTTCTTTTGAGATACAATTGTTTTGGCTTGAAAACTATCTATCATGTCGTGTGTACTCTAGGAATGGATTGAATGCAACTAAGAAAATCAAGAAGCAACTCGTCAACGAGGATGCCATGTGGATACAATGGTCATGCTGTTGAATACAAGATAATTTGAAAAAGCCTCTATATATGGAATGATGCCCCGCACCCATTTCCTATTGGCATTGCCACTCGCTTGGTTCTAGAAGAATATCAAATAATTGTCAAGTGTTGCAGCTTACATAGTCATTAGGAGTTTCACTTCATTGCCTCATTGTAATGGAGAGGGTGTTGCTTCAAAAAATTAAGGAATATAGGGTTTCGACGTGAACTTTGTACTTTGAGTTTGTACTCTTTTTTGGTCAAAACTTAATAGAAAATATACTTATGGGCCTATGGCATTCTATAGATTCACTTCTCGTGTCATTTAACAATGTTTTACATTTAATTTAAGTTTATTTTATGAATTTAAATGTTTTTTAAAGTAGCGATAAAGTTGCCAATTAATACCAAGAAGATGTCGATTCCCAGTTTCCAAGTCAAAATTTGGCCTGTCGATAATGATTTTTTGAACTCTGGTGGATACTATGAGGATATATACACAAGAACATCATAAAGGATAAGCATAGGGAGGCTTAGCAAGTTGCTTTGGATGTGACAAAACTTTGGCACAGCTGGAGAAGCATTATTTCTAGCTAAGATGGGCGCAGATGTATGCAAGTATGTGAAGGAATGTAAAGTTTTCCAGCTGACTAAAGGACAAAGCCAGAATGTGGGATTGTATCAACCATTGTTGATACCAGGGAAGCCATGGGATTGATATAGACATAGATTTTGTGTTAGGGTTATTGAGAACACGGGAGGGAAACAACTCCATATTTGTGGTTGTCAATAGACTCTCGAAGATGGCACCTTTTATTGCATACACGAAGACAAGCAATGCAAAAAAACATCACCAACTTATTCTTCAAATATGTGGTAAGATTACAAGGATTGCCACATAGAATTGTGTCATTGAGATAGCGAGTTATTAGGCCATTTTTGGTGGACCTTGGGAAGAAGTTGGGAACGAAGTTGAATTTCAGTTCTACATATCATCCGCAAACTAATGGAAAAACAAAGGTTGTGAATGAAAGTTTCGGAAATTTTCTGAGATGTTTGGTTGGAGATAAGCCGAAGCAAAGGAACATGATGTTAGAGCAAGTGGAGTTTGCATATAACAATTCGTTGAACCGGAACACCGGGAGAACACATTTCTAGATTGTCATGTAAGGGGCCCACACAGAGTTTCAAAATTGAGAGAAATCGGGGATTTGAAGGAAGAAGTGTTGAAGCAAAAGACAATGCAAAAATTTATGCATGATATTCACGAGGGCATGTTATTCACGAGGGCATGTGCAAGAAATTGGAGTAAAGCGGTTTGCAATACAATGAACATGCAAATGTTGGGCTAAGAAATAAGGAGTTTGAAGTTGGAGATTTAATGTTGACACATTTGAGCAAGGAGAGATTTCCACGAGGGCATATAACAAGTTGAAATGGAAGAAGATAGGACCATGCAAAGTGTTGCACAAATTTTTCGCGAATGTGTCCGAGATTGAGTTGCCTAGAGGATTGGATATGTCACCCATATTGAATGTGGTAGACTTGTATGAATATCACAAGGGCGGTGTGAAAAAGAGTCGAAAGCGCAAATACTTGATTGGAGAACAAATGCCGAGAAAGGATAAGGAAGAAATAGATTCCATTTTGAACTCTAGAGTGGTGAAAAGGACACACAAAAAGAATACAAAGAATATTTAGTAAAGTGGAAGAACCGGGCAGAAGAAGATGCATCATGGTTGGGTCTAGTAGAGATTGGTCATTATGGCCATACTCTCAAGGATTTCAACAAGTGACCAAAGGCTTGCATATTTTCTCACTCAGGAAGTTTGATGCAGGCGTATCCCAAGAAAATGAACAATATTGTATCAACCAAAAAGAAGTTAGGCCTTTGACTAAGACCAAATCCTAGAGCACTCAAAATCCTAGCATAGAGAGTGAATGTTACTCTCGGCAAAGGCAGAGTTGGAGGTCATGTTTTGGAATTTTGGCTAAGGCATAGAGGGCACGCAAGAGTTATCTTTGCGTAGATGTTTGGGGAGCATGCAAAAATAGTAACGTGCAATAAGAAATTTGTGTGATTTACACAGGTAATATGGGAAGGTCAATAGAAGGCCATAAAACAGATAACTCACAAGCAATGCGACATTGAGAAGAAGTAAAACACGAAAGATTTGCATGGAAGAATGGAGTGCCACCACGGTGCTAATGAAGGCCTAATCCATGCAAGGGAATCAATAATTTATAGACCAAGGATCCCTCCAGAGCACTTAAAGACAGTCACACAAGAAACAGGCACCAAAGCGCATAAGCATAGAATCGTCAAAGTTTGACATATTGGACTCTAAAGAGCTCAAATTGGCTCCAAGGACTTTCGAACAACCTTGGATTCTTAAAACATAGGAGATGGATGCAAGAGACACATGTCAACTAGCCATTGTCTTCATGGATCAAACTTCACACATAGGATTCTTGTGAGACCTATATCAAGGCATGTTGAGAAAAAATTTGTAACAACAAAGCTATGTAAAATTAGGGATGGACAGCCGAGAGAACTTGTTCAATAGTCTAGAGAGTGTGTAAGGATGTGGAAATCCAAGATATTCCACCATTGAAGGGTGAAGGGCTAGTTGTTGCAACTCTTTTTTATTCCAATTTGGGCACATTGTAATCCATTGCTATTTTAAAATAAGATTTTTGTTGTGTTTGTGTACTCTATGTGTGTTTTTATAGATGTTGGGTTAGGGTTTTCCTTAACTAGAAGCCTCGTCCCTGTGATTACATCATCATCGAATCTCTCTAGGGTCTCAAGCATGCTACCATAGCCTCATGGATCAAGATAGATGAGCATCTTGTGCAGTACAAATTCAGTCATAGTCCATATGATCCAAACCTTTACCTCAAAGAACAAAGGAGGAGATCGTGATTCTAAATGTGTATGTCAACGATCCAGTCATCATTGGCAGTTCAGTGAAGATGATTGATGCAACAAAGAATGATCCTAAGAAATCGCTCGACATGACCGATCCCAAGCTTTTGGACTACTATCTTGGTTTGGAGGTATCCCAAACAAGGCAATGCATCTTTGTGTCTCAGATGAAATATGTTATGAACATGCTCACAAAGTTTGGATGATAGATTGTAAGCATGTGGCGACTCTTGTAGAGACAAGAATGAAATTGTCTTGATCCACTTCATCGCCTTACGTGAATGCCACTCTCTATCATCAATTGATTAAGAGTCTCATTTACTTGACCTACACTAGGCCGATATACGTATATTGTCAATTATCTTTCGTGGTTCATGAGGAACCAAATTCATGTCACGAGAGCGCTTAAGAAAGTGTTAAGGTACATTTGAGGTCATATCCAAAGGCATGTCATAGAGTACAAGAAGAATGCTCGGTTCTTCCCGACATGCTACATAAATGTGGACAACGCACTATCTATTGATGACAAGAAATTCATGTTTTAATGTTTTATTTCAATAATTTGGTCCATTCTCATGGGAAAATAAGAAACAAGACACGAGTTTGCAATTTTCCACTAAGACAGAATACCATGCAGCAAGTGGAGTTGTATGCGAAGCAATATGGTTACGTTGTTTACTAGGACCAAGAGTACCACAAAAACAACCAACGATCCTAAATGATAATCAAGGTGTTCTACAACCTGTTCGTAATCCAAGGTCCAATGAGAGCACAAAAACATTGAAGTTCAATACTATTTCATACTCAAGCATGTTCATCAACATCATATTCAGCTCCACTTTTGCCTCACTCAAGATCAGCGTCCGTATATCTTAATCAAATCACTTGCAAATGTGAAATTTGAAGCATTTTGAAATTCTCTCTTGCATTTTTATAAGTTAAGACTAATGTATGCGGGCGGGCGGGCGGGCGGGCGGGGAGGGGGGCGGCAGGTTTAGAATCGGATGTTGAATATTATTTTTGGGTATTCTAAACACACAAGTAGAATAGTTTTTGTTAGGAATGTGTTGTCATGTGTTTTGCAAGGGAAAAATTCAATGTTGAAACATGACAACTTAACCCTAGTGTCAAAATTTTCTTCTAAATCCTACTAAACAACCCCCACTGGATTAGTATGCCCTCTCGTAGTGCGTATCCTATCCTTGGAAAAATGAATGTGTTATACATACCTCCCCAAGTGTTCCAAATGTTGAGATAGGGTGACTCATGTCATTTCAATGCAGTGCTTCTAAAGGTGAGTTCTTCAAGAAGCTTAAGAAGGCTATTCTTAGCCTTTACGAGAAAGGTGTGCATCCTCCGGGTTGATCAAGCGACCCTAAAGTCATCCTGGAGATGTCATCAAAGAGTTTGAAATGCAATGGAGCAGGTTTTGGAATATTTACGAAAGTTTCGGGGTTTTGGAACAAGAACAATAAAAACGGGTTTGTCGACATTAAAATTTTCCTCTGTAATTTCTATTTTATTATGTATGTATTAGGAATAGGATGTTGTTAAGTATAATTAGTAGTGTCGTCGATAGAAGATAACGGCGCCGTCAAGATGCGGTGCATATAAAATAAGTACTGAGTAATCAAAGTACAATACGAATGTTGTAAAAGTAAATATTAAGTAAAGCGGTCCGGTAATGTTAAAATGTCAAAGTTGGGGTAAGTAGAGAAGTAGAGTCTACATGATTAGGAATTAGAAATATTATATTTGTAATAAAGACAAAGAGTGATGTCATAAATATTGTGTATTTTATTTGTGGAAAAGTCTAAAAAGGTGGAACCCATGTGAGATGATAAGGTTTATCTTATCTTAGAAGATAAGCCTACATGTAAAGGCAAGAGTTTAGGCATGGAATATGATTGGCCGGAAAAAATTTCCTATCCTATCTTAGAGATAGGGTGGATAAGCCTGAATTCCTATAAATAAAGAGGCCACCCCCCTCATTTAGCATAGAAGGAAGTAGTGAGAAATATTGTATGAGTAAGTGTGTAAAGGAAGCCATCATTTTGAAGGTGTGTTAAAGAAGTCATTAAGAGGTGTAATTGTGAAGTTTCTCCCATAGTTATTGTTGAAAGGCAAGTGAATTGATAACAACTTGAAGTACCTCATGGATGAGATTGTAACAATTTCATGTTGATATTATAATTTACACTTATATTTCGATTTATCATCATTCCTTCTTATCATAGTCTATGGTATTCTTGTGTTATGTTTGTTGTGTTTCCGATTCCGTCCACCAAACTAAAAGTTCATGCATTAGTAAATAATCATAAGACGAGGAATTCCTGAAGAATTATCATAGTGCTTAGGATTGGTGATAACATTTTGGTTCCGTTCTTTAGGACCATTCCTCGTTGGTGGATTTTCTGGAGAGATATTCCCACTTAGTCAGAAAACATTTGGAGGGTAACCTTGTTTTTACTGTGCATAGTGGTTACCATGGTAAAGTCACTTTTTACCGTGAATAGTATTTACCGCAGTAAAGTCACTTTTTACCGTGAATAGTATTTACCACAGTAACTTCACTTTTTACCGTGAATAGTGTTTACCACAGTAAAGTCATTTTTACCGCAGTAAGTCAGGTTTTACCATAGTTTACCGTGGTCATTTCTATTTTATTGTAGAAAGGTGTAAAGTCACTTTCTATTATAGTGATTCCAATTATTTGTGCACATAAGTCTTGTTGATTGTACTTGTGGGTTGGTATTTCACTATGGTTACTTTTGAAAATGGGGAAGATTCCTATTTTTTCAGCCCAATCTAATGAAGATGCTTCCTCTTTCATTCAAGAGTTTAAACGATCTTGCATTTGTAATGGCTTCATAAGAGAACAATGGACTGAATTTTTCCTACCTTTTTGGATGGTTCACCCTCGGTGGTTGGAAACACTAGGTGATAATGTGAAAACTCATGGGATTTATTAACTCGAAAGTTTTTTTGAAGAATTTGGTGAACAATGAAATATGCAGATCTCATGATCGATATCACAAAGCTATCCCAAGCAGAGAAGGAAAGATAAAGGATTATGATTCTCGTGTTCTGAGTTAAGGAGGAAGCTCGATGCGCCGATCCGGGCGAAAGATTAACGGATGGGTTGATGAATGGCGTGATAATATCCTCTGTAAGCACTTCATTCTTGAGATAAAGCCGGAGATCGACAACGAGTGAAGTATGGCCACCCAATACCATTGAACAAGCAAAGGAGATCGCAAGAAGCAAGACGAAAGCATGGAAGAGGAGCCCAAAGAAATTGTTGCTAAAGTAGAGCCTACACCAAAGACCTTTGGTCCGAAATCCACAACCACTCTCGGTGAGCACAAATCTTTCTCCTAGTACATCTACCGAGTATGAAGATCTGCTCGAAGATGGATGGGTCAATTAACTATTAATCTTCTTAAAGGAAAAGAATTTAGTTCTCGGGAGGAGATAGAGGTCCAAAAGAAATATTTCAAGTTGTATGTTATCGTTGTTATAAAAAGGGTCATTATAAGTATAATTGTCCGGATAAAGCTTCTACATCTAAAGTCTGAGAGATAATGATAAAGGAAAAACACCAATTCTTTTGTAGTATATAAAAGTATAAATAATGAAGTAGATGTGTTTGTAGAATAAAAAAAAAAATAACCAAGATGGAAATGATCCAAAGAAGATGAAAGGAGAAACTAGTAAGAAACATAGGAGAAGAAAGTTGAGTGTGCGAGAATTTTTAATTTCACAGGGACAAGGACCATACTCCATCTTAGAAGATCTATCCAAAAGGCCCGCAAATATTACATATGGTCAACTCTTGGCCGTCTTCTCGAGAAAAGGCGGGAGCTGCGAAGTGGACTCAATGCTCGACAAAGGAAGGAGGTTGAAGTCCCTGTTTTGGAGGCGAGGCGGATCACTATGCTCCACAAGTTGAGGTATTATGTAATGGTATTTCAATTCATGATGTCTTAGTTGATGGAGTCTGCTGATTAATGTAATGACCAAGTCGATAATGAATATGTTGGGGTTAAAAATTGATCGGCCCTCAACACTTATGTTAAGGTCATTAAATAAGGGAAAAACTAAACTAGAAGGTGTTGTTTCAAATGTGGCAATATTTGTTATGGGTGTTGTATGTGTGGTAAACTTTCAGGTGATGAAAAATGGTATCGTTGCGTACCACTCCAATTGTTGGGAAGACCATGGCTTAGGAGAGTTCATGCAAGAAACTACTTTGGAATGAAGGCTTCACGACACTTGGACATGGTAGAGAGAGGTGAAGATAAACGTGATCCTTCAAATCATAAGACAAAACCCGTGGATTCAGTGATGAAACCGATGATTGAACATTTTCGTATTACTCTAGTACAGGTGAAGTGGACACGAGAAGATGAAGAAAGTGAGGTTGATGTTTCGGTCATGGATATCCTTCCAGATCACACCGACTCATGAACCCATAAAATTATCTAAACAAGAAATTGATGATCGTTTCCAACAAATAAAGATTGGTGATCTTTGTGATGGAGAGTGAGAAGGAATCCTACCGCAACTCTTCCGAAGGTACATACACCTATTCACTTTTGATTACAAGGAACTTCATCAAGTAAGTTGGGTAGAACATTCTATTGAGCTAGTAGATGGTGCTAAGCCCATAAAGCAAATGCCATATAGAATGAATCCTAATTTTCCAAGACTATAAAAGAAGAAATAGATAAGTTACTTGATGCAAGATTCATATTTCTTTGTGGAAAATTCGAGAATGGGTTTCTCTCATTGTGATCTCAATAAAAAAGAATGGAAAGCTACGCATTTGTGTTGATTATAGGAAGCTCAATAAGGCAACAAAGAAGGATCATTACCCTCTTTCATTCTCGAGATCGATCTTGGATGAAGTAGGCGGCAGAGTCTTATAGTTTTACTAATGGATATAAGCAGATCAACCAAGTTCGTATAATGGAGAAATATCACCAAGACCACGTTCACCACTCCTTGGGAATGTTTGCTTATAGAGTTATGCCTTTTGGGTTGTGTAATGCTCCAAAGAACGCGTTCCAAATAAGCGTTTGATGAATAGGGTGTTTGAACCCTACATGGGGAACTTCATCAAAGTATTTCGGATGATTTTTGCATCTAAGGAGCAAGATGGACCACCCGCACTGCAGATGGAGACAACATTTCAAAGGTTAGATGAAGCACAAACCTCACTAAACCCTACAAAGTGTGTCTTTGGATGTTCTAAAGGCGTTTTGTTAGGGCATGTTGTATCCAGAGATGGTATTGGTGCGATCCGATAAAGTTTCAAAATCAAAGAGTTATTATTTCCTATGAATAGAAGTAAGTTGAGATCATTTTTAGGCCATGTGGTTCTATAGAAGGTTCATCAAGAATTTCTCAAAGATTGCATTGCCCACTAACCCAACTTGATTCTTGAAGAAGGATGTTACTTATGAACAAGGAAATAAGTGCGCATGAAACTTTTGAACAATCTGAAGGAAGCCTGGTGTCTTCACCGCTTTTAAAGAATCCAGATTGGAGCAAGCCATTCATTGTGTATACCGATGCCTCGGATGCGGCCTAGGAAGTACTCGAGTCAAAAGGATGAAAATGGGAATGATCATCCAGGTTTACTTTGGGAGAGCGCACAAATGAGCGGTCTTGAGGTAAATTATACTTGTAATTGAAAAAAAGACGCTCTAGCTATCATTTTTGCAGAAAGAAGTTTAGAAATTACTTCTTAGGGCAAAAATTATATTTGTAATAAATCATCGCTCTAAAATATATCAGTAAATAAGCCTAACCCATCGGGGAGGATAAAGAGGA
Organism: Taxus wallichiana var. yunnanensis; assembly: GCA_018340775.1. Taxonomy (NCBI): domain Eukaryota; kingdom Viridiplantae; phylum Streptophyta; class Pinopsida; order Cupressales; family Taxaceae; genus Taxus; species Taxus wallichiana. The sequence continues at coordinate 451,954,324 of CM031244.1, read as the reverse complement.
TGGATAATTTTGCTACAAGAATTTGAATTTGATATTATAGATAGGCCGGAAAGAAGCATGTCAACGCGGATGCACTCTCTCGAGCTGTGATGGTTTAGGTTCATCTTGTGATGATGATGATTTCTCGATGCAAGATTGTTATCCTCGACACAATCCCTAGTGAATACATAGATATTTAGAATTATCCTGAATGAATTCAAGTTTCCCGATGGTGCCAATGCAAAGACTAAGAGGAAGATTACTCAAGCCAGTGGTTCATATTCTATTCTGCATGAAGTATTATTCCGAATAGAACCCGATGGACAAAGACGAAGAGAGCGATTGGACGTGATCGAGGAAGGAGGCGATAGAAGAACTCCACAATGGTACATGTGGAGGACACTTCTTTAAACAACTTACACAAAGAAGAATCTTGGATGCAGTTATCACCGGCCCACTCTGTTTAGAGATAGTTATAATTATTGTAAGACATGTGATATTTGTCAAACACATGGTAACCGTAAGACTTCATCTGCACCATTATGCCCTATTCTTCCACTTGGTCCCTTTGAAAAGTGAGGAATAGATATTGTGGAGTCCACTTCCAACTACCCCACGCCAAAGTAAATATATTGTAGTTGTCAAAAGATTATTTAACCAAGTGGGTTGAAGCTAGGCCATTGAAAAGCAACTTCCATGGATGAAGTGGCAAGGTTCATATATGAACGCATTGTCACCGATTTGGTTATCCATTAGAAATTATAACGGATCGAGAAGCCACTTCATTAATGAGGTGGTAGAAGCCCTAGTCAACAAGTTTTCTATTAAGCACGGGAAGACAACAACACACAAGCCAAGACAAAATGGACGAGTGGAACGAACAAATTTTGTGTTGTGTCAAATTCTAGCAAAAAGATGCGCCTTGCGGTACATAAGTGGGATAAAAGGATTCATGCGCAGATTGTGGGCATATAGGGCAACATCAAAGTCGCAACAAGATACTCCCATTTCATTGGCTTATGGCATTGATCCAGCTTCTTCCTATTGAGTTTGATATTTCTCTTTGTGAGAGTTATGAAAAATAAAAAGATGGATGAAAGTGATTCAAGAAAAAGAAAAGTTGGTGCATCTTCATTTCTACGAAATGAGGGAAATAGCGAATGATATAAGCTATAAGAAGAAAATGAAGCAAAATGAATACTTTGATCAAAAGATCCATTGGTCTCCATTCCATGTGAATGACTTGGTTCTACAGATATGATTCCGAGATCAAAAAAAGAAGATAGAGAAAAAATTTCTAAAATGGATGGGGCCCTACAAAATAGCGATTGTATGAAAAAATGGTACATATCGATTTGGAGGAATTGGATGGCACCCCATTACGAAATGGGTCAACCACGACAAGTTAAAGATTTTCCAAGCACTAGAATAGTCTACTCCGAGGAACAAAGTAAAAGCTAGGAAGGGGAAAATGTCGACATTAAAATTTTCCTCCGTAATTTCTATTTTATTATGTATGTATGATTAGTAGTAGCGTCGATAGAAGATAACGGCGCAACAAGATCGATGCAGGTGCCGCTTGATAAAATGAAGTACTGATGTAACAATCAAGTACAATACGAATGTTGTAAAAAGTAAATATTAAGTAAGTAAGCGGTCCGGTAATGTTAAAATGTCAAAGTTGGGGTAAGTAGAAGTAGAGTCTACATGATTAGGAATTAGAAATATTATATTTGTAATAAAGACAAAGAGTGATGTCATAAATATTGTGTATTTTATTTGTGGAAAAGTCTAAAAAGGTGGAACCCATGTGAGATGATAAGGTTTATCTTATCTTAGAAGATAAGCCTACATGTAAAGGCAAAAGAGTTTAGGCATGGAATATGATTGGCGGAAAAAATTTCCTATCCTATCTTAGAGATAGGGTGGATAAGCCCAATTCCTATAAATAAAGAGGCCACCCCCTCATTTAGCATAGAAGGAAGTAGTGAGAAATATTGTATGAGTAAGTGTGTAAAGGAAGCCATCATTTTGAAGGTGTGTTAAAGAAGTCATTAAGAGGTGTAATTGTGAAGTTTCTCCCATAGTTATTGTTGGAAGGCAAGTGAATTCGAACACTTGAAGTACCTCATGGATGAGATTGTAATAATTTCATGTTGATATTATAATTTACACTTATATTTCGATTTATCATCATTCCTTCTTATCATAGTCTATGGTATTCTTGTGTTATGTTTGTTGTGTTTCTAGATTCTATCCACCAAACTAAAAGTCATGCATTAGTAAATAATCATAAAGACGAGGAGTTCCCGGTGAAGAATTATCATAGTGCCGGATTGGTGATGATAGGTTACGGAAGATTAAAGAGCTTGCGGTGTAAAAAAACCATTTAAACTTCAACGAAACATTCCGAGAGCTCCGAGATGAGTTAAGAGGCAAACAAAATACCGTCGGAAAGCTTAGAAAATCCTCTAGATGATGGAGTTTTCACATTTTGCACAAGACCCAAGTGCTTCTCTATGCAGACCAATCTCAGCAGACTCACCTTGCGATCCCGAATGAAAAAAAAGAAGCATTTTTGGAGGAGGCAGAATCAAGTCTTGAAAACCATCCCATTGATCGAAAATGGTCTTGGGAGTCAAATTGATATAGCATTTTTCCAAAAAAGGGTTCCTAGAACTTTGGGAAAGTTGGTTTCCCGATTTCAGTCTTAGTCAAATTTCTAGTAGGATGGCTTGCGCATTTTTTTGCCCCAACTATCCCTATTGTGCCAACTGTTTGAGATAATGGGGACAATGGAGAGAGTACGGACGAAAAAATGCGCCTCGCCCCTAGTTGTAGCCCTTGACACTTATGTGACCACAGATCCCCCCAAAAAGCTGGTAAATGGTTGTTTTTCAGATTTGGCTAAGTTTTTCCAAGAAAACCCATGGGCGCATTATACCTTGTCCCAATTGTTTGGGAAAGTGGGGACAAGTGGGGACAATAAAATACGCCCACCCCTCATCCTTTACAGAAACCGAGAAATTGGCTAAGCGTTGTTACCTTCTTTGCTTCTCTTTCTTCCTCTCCCGTGAACCTAAAGTGTTGCCGGAAGTTTTTAACACAAAAGTAACTTATGCCCACTTCATTTTTTCTCATGAACTCCATGATTGCTCGAACAACCTTCATTAAACCTGCAAATTGTTCCAAGGCATCCTTGAATGCAAAAAAAAAAAATTTCTCACCGTCAAGAAACACGAGAAAATGATCGTACCAAGGGCTTGAGCTAATTTTTCTCATTTGCAAACATGTTTGTGATACATGAAGTTTAGTGACTCCATTAATGGCTGCCATGATGCAACGGCATAAGGCAGCGAGGCTCATCTTCACTTACCGAGGTTCCAATAGTCAGAATCGCACACAAATTGGAGGAAACAATTCTGAAAAATCTAGTTTCACGTGAACAAGGTTTCATGCCATGAAGCCCCTATTTTTAGGCACATAGAGGACTATGTTTTTCATCAACATTCTGCCCTCCTCGAAGAAAATCTCAATTTCCCGAAGATCCAAAGAAAGAAATCATCCAAAATTCGGAGGAAGGATCTTTGAAAAATCTAGTTTCATTGAAACTAGTTTTTGTACGATGAAGTGGCTGATTTTTCGAGATATAGAGGACTAATTTTTATCAGTATTCTGCCCCCTCTAATGAAAAATCCATTTTCCCACTTGTTCGGACAAAGAAATCATCCAAAATTGAAGCGTGGAATCTTGGAATAAAACCTAGAATTTCAAGACCTTTTTCATTACAATTTGACACCTATGGTGTACTTGCTAAAAATAGCATGTGTCCATGGTGAGGCATGGCTAAAAATAGTAAGTGGTTGAATAATGTGAATTCATGACATTCATGGTCCTCCAGATAGGAAAGAAACATCAGGGAATGAAAACAAGGTTGTAGGATGATCCCATAGCTCAAACAGAGAAATTAAACTTCCATCAGGGTCTTGGAAGCATCTTTTTCATTACAGTTGGGCTTGGAGTTTGGGTGTTTTCAAGTGAACTCATTGAGCTCACTGAGTTAAGGGAGTTGATCAATCAAGCATCAAGAGGATCATCATGAGCAGTGTCTACGGTCATCTTGAGCTCACATCAAGGAATCTTTCAACGTGTTTCTAAACACTCATTCGGAAGCCCGAGGTATCTTTGCATCATGCAAAAGGAGGAGATTGTGATCATCATCAGCAAGTTCTCCATCAAAAGGAGCTTCTTCAACAAGTTCAATCAATCCCCTTCCCTTCTTCTCTTCTCTCCCTTTCTAATTCTTCGTTATACGCAATCATTGTATTTTGTCCTATTCACTTAAGTGACAATATTTGTAATTTGTAAAAGTATTCTCTCAAAATTATAAGAGGGATACTAAATTTGTCTCTTCTAGGGGCAATTGAAAGGTCACAAGTGGAATAGGATGTAATGTTCCTTTTTCCCACTTGAGGATCAAAATATGGACTTCTTGCCATCCCTTCTCCATGGCAAGGAAGTAGAAGATAAGATAACTATATTAATGTCCAACAATTGACCACAAAAGTAGGTCAATGGGACTGCAGTCCAAACAATATACAAAGTGCGAGCGGGAAAACTCAAAACGAGTTCCCAAGAACAGAAGAAAGGAAGAGAACAAAACAAACAAGAACCCCACAAAAACCCCACAAAGTAGGGCAATGAAACAAATGGGGGAGAAAGAAGGGAGAAGCGGAGAAGGGGAAGAAAGAGGGGGCAAACAAGGACCATCACCTACTCAGAAGTGGTAGCCACATCCCTCCTAACATTCCAGGGCCAATAAAAGAAGCTCTGATGGAATGGCAACTTGACGAGGGGGGCGAGAGGCCCCCTCCACCGTTGAGGCCTGAGACGAGGTCGACGGCCAAGGAGACGTGTGGAGCTGGACTGCCCACTAGTACGTGTGTGCGGCCGAGCCTGTTGGTGGTGACTGGGGGAGTTGTGAAGGTCCCACCAAGGACGAAATGATCTATGCATTGAAACTGGGTGCAAAATTCTTTGTCGTTTAGTTCCACCGCCTACGGGTAGAACCGGGAAGAAAGTTGTAATCTGTCTCGTGGGAATAACTCTCGAAGGGGGGTGAAGAATTTGGTCCCGAAGCTACAGAGACTCACGGATGTAGAGGGCAAGGCATGGTTGGTCAATATATCTGAAGAAAGTCGGGAGGGTCTGGACCCCTCTGAAAAGGCAATGAAAATGTCCTCTGATCTCATAGTATATGGGGTAACGGAAGATGAAATGAGTCTCGGTCTCCACCTCTTAAAGGCCACAGAGCCTACAAAGTCTGTCAACTTGGTCAAGGTGGTGATCAATCTCACATTGAAGGCTGTGGGAGCCGTGGGAGCCAACCCGAAACCGACTGATATGCAGAGGGCATGCATCCAAAGCGCAAGGTGTGCCGAGACAGCGGAAGATGAGTCCATCTCTGATCTCAAGAAAATTCTCTGCATAAAAGGCCATCTTAGGACGCAAACCCCCATGGGGATTCACCTGAGTAAACCGAATAAAGCACTGTAGATATCCTCTCGGATGGACTGTCGCTCTTACTTGGTGGGCAAGAGATGATTGGGGGCATTCGGGGAATACCGAAAGGGGGAGACGATCGATATGGTTATCAATCGAGTCCGGTAAAACAGAAGTCTCGGAAAACTAGCAACGACCCGAATTCCGAGAAATGCTCTCCGAGGAACAACAAGCGAGGTACGAGTACCTGTCCCACTCGTCGGAGAAATCACCAAACCTCCTGATACGGTGAAGAAAGGCCAAAATGTCAAAAATGGTCTCCAAACGGAAAGGTCGGGCCCCAAACTCAGCCAAAATAATATACTGAGGTACCATTTGCTTGCATCTGATGATGCAACGGAAGAGAAGAGTCTGAATCCTCTTAGCAGAAGCCCAAACTGTGGCTAAGAGGGAGGGTCCCCAAACAATTGAGCTGTAGAGAACAGTGGGCCGAATGAGGGAGTCCATAAGAGACATCTTAAAGGAAATGTCCTGAAAGTGGTGCCGGAAACATTGTCACTCAAGAATGGCAAGAGACCCATACCCTTTGTTCACCCGTGGTGAAGGGCATGCCTCATACTGAATCTAGGCCCTGAGAACTGGACACCCAAATAGGTATATGTATTGGTGATTACAACCTCCTGCCCCTAAAAAAGAAATGGAGGTGAGAAGTCTTCAACCCGTTGAAGACCATGACCTTGGTCTTACCAAGATTGACGGTCAAATGTCGAAGATCACAAAATAAAACAAGTGCATCAAGTTGTCTCTAAAGCCCCTCGGGAGAAGAGGCAAGTAAAACAATATCATCAGCGAACAGAGAATAGAAATCAAAACATGGTGAAGAAGGCACCCATCCCCTTCCTGAATATGATCCCAAAGAAAAGATTCTAATTCATCAATGTAGATACCAAAAGAGTAGGAGACAGGGGGCAACCTGTTTAACCCCAATGGTGCTCCTGATGAAATCTAGTCTCCCGAGATTTCAACCTAAAATTTGGGACTGCCCCTTTTAAAATTTTCATTCTTTTCAAAGTAGCGGAGTCGTTTTGTGTTTGTTTTGCTACGCAATTGTTTGCATTGCTCTAAGGTATCCCCAAAGAGTCAAAAAGCCAAATTCCCCAAGTACCCACATGTTAAAACTCACTCTATCCCTTCAATCAAGTTTTATGCTCGAGAGAATTTTATTTATTTATTTATTAAATAAATAAAATTCTTTTAAAAATAGATTGAGCTAAAATTAGAGGATTTAAGTTATATAAAGCACTTCACCCCATCATTATTACCATAGAACATTCACACAAGGGGAAGAATTTTTGCAAATCAGTTAATTGGAGAAATTTTCAAGCAATTGCTTGCAGCTTCTTTTGTTTTGATTTATTTCTTTTTGTCTGTGTTTTGGTTTGTTTTCTCCAACAATTCCTGTAGTCTATTCATTCTTCCTGCCAGATCTTTCCCCAGACCTAGGGTTTTGAAAAGTTGTCTATTATTTTTAATTACTAATCTGTCCAAAGGCGATCAAAGCTCAAGATTCTTTCAGAAGATTGCAAGAAGTCGCTTGGTCCAAAAAGGTGCAAAAATGGATTTTATCAAAATAAGAAAAATATTGCCATCAATGTGTAGAGCTCGAGAAAATACACACTTTTAGTTAAAACAACACCTAAAATGGAGCCACGGAATGAAAGTTATGGCACATGCAAATTTTTTTGCCGCCACATCTTCCTGACCCTTTCCAAAATGGCAAATTTTACTCTGTACTTTGTGTTTTCTTCACCAAAAATCCAAATAAGGAAAAAAATGTTGTCTTCATGCCAGTCGCAATTTTCAAGGTTGCCTTCTGCGTCCAATTTCCACGTTGCCTTAAGTGACGAATTTTCACACAATTTTAAAGGCAAAAGTCATAATGCAAGTCGCACTTTTGGAAAAGAGATATCTTTCATGCAAGTCGCATTTTTTGGAAGGAATCACTTAAGCTACCAATGGGAATTTTAGAGGCGACAGGCAGGTCGGGATTTTCTTGCCTGCCTAGCAAGGTGAAAATTCCCATTATCAAAGTCAAGTCACTTAAGTGAAAAGCGGGAATTTCTTAGCTGCCTAGCAAGTTACTTTTTCCCATTATGAAAGTCAAGTCACTTAAGTGAAAAGCAGGAATTTCTTAGCTGCCTTGCAGGGTAAAAATTCTCATTATGAAAGACAAGTCACTTAAGTGAAAAGCGGGAATTTCTTGCCTGCCTTGCAGGGTAAAAATTCTCATTATGAAAGACAAGTCACTTAAGTGAAAAGCGGGAATTTCTTAGCTACCTTGCAGGGTAAAAATTCCCATTGCTTTGACTTCTTATTTTTAACATGACTTCTAGCCAAAAGTGTGACCCATTTTGGCATAGCTAAATGCCTAAAAGCTGACTTTTTTATTAATTGTCGGGAAGCATCCAGTTTTGGCGCCTAAGGTTGGAGAAGCTTTCTTTTTATTATTCAGCATCTGCATGTTGATGTGAGTGCACGGTGAATAAAATAATATTTTTAGCTTGCTTGGCATGCAAGCAAAGTCTTAAAATAGAAGGCAACAGCTTTATAATCAGATCTCAGTGAAGAAATTAGATATTCATGCTATGGACTACATACTTATCAATTATTTGCAGAATACTTCATTTATGCCTATATTGGTGAAGAAAGCAGAAGTCAATGTTTGATACATTGAATATATCTTCAGAATCGAGAGGAAGAAAAATATCCGATCTCATGATTACGCAAAGGCTTATGGAAAAAATCCATTCTCTTGTTTCTAATGCAACCCATGTGGAAGTCATTGCATGGAAAATTCCTTTCAGGAGCTTGTGCATGTGCTCCCAATCTTCCAGTTGAAGCCTTCATTGAATTTAATTAAATTTTCCTTCACCCAGGGTGTTGTCCAGAATTTGAAATTGCTCATATGCAATTAAAAATAAAAGATGATGAGTTTTGTCTGAATTGTTTACGGCAAGCATTTTATTGGTGCATATACTGGAGAAGAATTGCAAAAGCTTCAAGGATAAAAGGGGAAGACAAGTCAGAGGTAGCACCCGCAGCAAATCACAGTCAGCTGCTTCCAGATCCAGTTTGGTGAGAATCAAAGGCAAAAGAGTCAACCACATGCGGAATATGGAAAAAGAACAAGACTTAAGAGTGTTGCGGCTTTCTTCTAATTTCTTTTCCTCTTTCTTCTTCTTTCTTTTATTTTCTCCAACAAAGTAATTGAATAATCAATTAAATTGAAAAACTTAAGTAATTGGTTTAAAAGTTGTTACTTGAGTTACTCAAGAAGTCAATTACTAAAAATAGATGGCGTATACATGCAAAATAGAAAGTTCTATTTTCAGTTATAAATCATGCATGTCATGCAAAGAGGAATTCCAGGAGGAAGATTGTCAATTGCTTCCTTTTTATAGCTTCCACATGTGGCAATTCATTAAAAGCTTCATATTTGTAATTGCCCTCTATACACTATAAATAGAGGAAGAGCCTACGGGTTAAATCATCACAATTTGTTAATCAACATTCTTGAGTTCCAGACTTTGTGTTGCAGCCCTTGATGTCATTTTTGTGAAAGCTAAGGAATTGAATAAAGGCAGATTTCCGGAGAACTTTGTGTCCACAATGCATTTGCTTCTTACTTCTATGTGGATCTTTAGATAAACTTTGTGTTATCTAAGATTTAGATTAGAAGTTTTTCTTTTCCTTTACTTCTGAATATTGTGAGATCTACTTGTTTATTTAATCTATATGTATGAGACCAACTCTGTAAACTATTGGTTGAATTACATATCTTCCTTTCTTCTTTCCTAAATTCCATTATTTCCCCCTTCTGCAAATACTTCATAAACAACCTTACTTACTTGTAGAATTGCTTAGCTATAGTTCAAGAGCTTTGTGATTAAAGTAAAACCCCAAGTAGTTATTAAAGTTTCATACTTACAGATTGATGAACATCTTACACGGGTGCCTCACCGGTAAATGAGGGAGATTTATCTCATGATCGCCAGGTTTTAGCTATGCATAAAATCTAGCCAACAAAATCCAACATCCCGTGTGTAGTCCGAGGCGACCAAGGACAAACTCATAGAGACACATGATGGCAAGAATAAGAGTCTCAGAAATATCGATGTCCCTAAATCTCCGAAGAGGGACATGCAAGTCTTGAGTTAAAGGCTTTCTCGAAAGTCCACAAAGCAAAGAGTAGAGCTTCAAGAGCGGCGATGGGCCTCCTTAATAATAGCCTGAAGGGTGAAGATGTGGTCAATATTGTGATAACCAGGTCGAAAGCCAACTTGACCTCTAGCTTCTATCGAAGTGGACCCCGCTTTGTAGATCGGGTGAATGATATGATGAGACCAAGTAGGTTGGAAACCTCCGCGAACCACCTAGTTGAAGAGATGTCAAATAGCTACCAAAGGCCTCAAAACCCCGCTTGAAAAACTCAGCCTAGAAGCCCTCTTCATCATTTGCCTGCTACTTGTTCAAGGACTTGATTGCATCTTTGATATTCTTGTAGGTGAAAGAATTACCGTGGAGGATTGCCAATCTGGATAGACTTCTACCCTAGGATATCGTAAAGGGTAGAGGTGTGGGAGAATATAGAGGTAGGATCGATCACCATGGAGGGGAAGTGGCAAGGAAGACAAGATGCGCCGGAAAGACCGAAGATTAGTCCCGAGGGAGGTGGAAAGAGTATACTTACGGTAGGAAATGAAGGATCGCTTCTTACGGCGAAGAAGGCACCGGTAGGCAGTCCTAAGAGTGGGGAAGGAGGGAAGGGCATGGGTAAAGGCGTGACAAAGGTGACGGTGGAGGGATTTCCACTATAAATCATACCATTGGTTCATAGGGCAAGACTTAGTAGTACAAAAGACCGAGGGATGAGTGTTGGAGCTGGAAAAGGATCGCAAATCAGCCTCCCACATGGCAGAGGATAGGCATGTGTAATTGACTTCCACACTCAAAAGGTTGAAGAAGTGAGTCTCGAGGGGAGAAGGTCACGGATGTGAGATGAATAAGAGTCATAATCCCCATTGTCAAACCGAAAGGAAGAACGAGGGGGTAGCGAAGAGGAGGGGTGTTGGTGGGAGGAGGGTTGGTGTCAAGAAAGAAAGATAGAACAACATGGTCTCGAAGGGATTGGGGAAACAAAAAAGGAATAGAGAAGAGATGAGATATTTGGGCTGGTAAGGACATAGTCTACCACACCGCTGCTGCCACCATGGGGGCGGCAGGTGAAGAAGCGTGAATCCGGAAAGCGTTTGATCTCAAGTGCGATCACCATCCCCTGCGATTCCCAAGTTTGGAGGAGGAACTGTCCATAAGTTGTGAAAGGGCCATCTATATCATCGAAATCCTGATTTTTAATGCTTTCTTTTAGTCTTTTCCCTCTTGAAGCAAGTTGGCTAGGTCAAAGGCAAATAAAGAAGCTTAATGAAGAAATATAACATCTCCTATGGTTTAGCCATGTCTTTCTTAGCCTTGGTGCCAAAGGAGGGATATAAAGTGAAGTGAAGACCTCATTTTGCAAGGATGAAGTTTTGGCACATTTTCTAATATTGGGCATTGAGAGCTTATTGCTCCATGTTCTTCCACTTGCGACGAAAACTCTCTTTTGTGGTTTCTAGAAGAACGAAAACCCTTTTAGTGGTTTTGTTGAAGGACAATAACTCTTCAACATTTATTGAGGTTGAAGATTATTGCAGATTTGAGGAGAAACATTCATTTTCAAATTTTTATTTGCTTTCTATAGGTGGAACGACCTACCTTGGTGTAGGGTTTGATGGTTTGGAGGACATAAAGTTGAATTTTCAGTTCATAATCTGATTTGCCATATTTATTAAGGCCAGAATCTACATTCTCATTAATTTTGAGGGTTTCTAGACCCATATTTCATAATTTAGTTGTGGCTGCTCTTCGTTGGTTATTTATTAATTTCCAGCTGTGTGTTGACTCAAAATTTTCATTGATTATTGTTATATCAAACGCCTAAATGTAATGTCCCCAAAAGGACACTTTCTGACCCCAAAGGATTTAAGGCACTCCCAATCACCAAATTGCAAATTTATAAAAGATATCCAAAAATTATAACTGCGGATCTGAATTAAATGCTAAAATGTGAGACTAGGGTATGAGAGAAAACTCTTTAAATCAGCAATTAAACTACGATTTTTCAACTCCAATCTGATCCCCTTAATTTATATACCCAATATATGTAAGAAAATCCAGATTTTTCAGACACAACAAGGCTGAAATAATCCTATAAAATCTGCAGACAGGCTTCCCTTAAATATAGATGAAAATGGTACCTTTTTAACATCCAAAATTCTGGAAATAGGATGATTTGATTTATAAAATTCAGATTAAGAAGCACCAACTCAAATCAGATATCCTATAAGTAGGTCGCTCCACTAAAAAGGGCATAAAAAGATAACAGCAATCCTCTCTTCAAAACCCTTAACAAAACCTACAAATCTTCTCCTTCAACTGCTGGAAACACGCTGAAAATTATTCCTAAATCAATGGTGAACAATGGAAACCCCAAAGTGGAGAATCCCCTAGATCTCTTGCAAGGTTTACGTCCTCAAGAGAGTATTTCTAAAGGGTTTCGTCTTTAGAAATATTTTTGACAAAGCTATAAGCTTCAAACAATATCATAAATAAGAGAATAATCATGTGGTGCCTCTACAAGCACGTTCACTTGCTTAAATAGAAGAATAGGGCCCCAATGGCCACTCCCACATCCAATCAAAAATTTCCCTTCATTTAATACTTTTTCCCACTTGCTTTCTCTCCCTAGGCAAGTCACATTTTCCCTTGGTTAAATCATTTTTGTTTAATGTCTTTTTCCTTTATGCCTTTTTCCTTTTTTAATTTTTTTTATTTTTTATGATTAAGTTTATAATATTTTATTATAAGTGCTTTATAATTTATTTATTTATTTTGTACTTTATAATAAACTTTCATAACTTAAGGCCCCCTTAAATTTATTCCTTAGCCGTCGGGAGAACAAAATGGGCTAAGGGTCTTTGTCATGATTATCTTAGGAAGTGGGACATTTCACTAAAATTCATATCTAAATTGTGACAAGGTGGTGTCCCCAAATTTCACCCTGAAATCTGGGACTACCCACTTTTAAAAATTTCGTTCTTTTTAAAATAACGGGTCTTTTCGTGTTTTTATTGCCAGAAGATGTCTCTATTACGTTAAGATATTCCCAGTGAATCATATGAGCCAATTTCGACAAATACCCAAATGCTGAAACTCATTTTATCCCTCCGCCAAGTTTTGTCTACGGAAATTTTTATTTAATTATTTATTAAATAAATAAAGCCCCGTTTGAAGTAAATTGTGCTTCGGTTGAATCTGTTGAAGTTTTGCATGCCAAGTATTCACACATCTCAATAGGATTTTCACTAGGAATGAATTCAAAGCATTGTATGCTACTTCTGGCAACGTTTTTTGTTTTTATTTATTTTTTTGCATTTGTTTTCAATTTTCTCCGCAGTCTGTTTGCTAAATTCCCCTCGATCCGATCTTTGTTCTGTATAGTCTGTTTAATTGCCTGAACGTCTAGAGATCATTTATGGCCTCAACACCGAAAGGAATCAACCTCAAAAGGAAAACTTCTACCCAAAACAGATGAAGTCAAGCAGAAAAAGCCTCTCCAAGACAAGTCGCACTTTTTGGATTAAATAGATCTAAGATGCAATGGGAATTTTGGCAGTGGCAGGCAGGCGGAAATTTCTTACCTGCCTTGTAGGGTAGTTTTTCCGATGAAATCATAATCACTTAAGTTGCAATGGGAATATTAGAGGTGGCGAGACAGTAGGAATTTCTTCTTGTCTTCTTGCAAAGTAAAAATTCTCATTATAAAAGAAAAATCACTTAAAGCACCGGCGGAAATTTTTACCTGCCTTGCAGGGTAAAAATTCTCATTATAAAAGTCAAATCACTTAAGTGGAAGAGAGGATTTTTGGAGCTGCAGTGCAGAGTGGAAATTCCCATCAAGTTGACTTTTTATTTTTAGCATCTACCCTTGCCAAAAAGTGCGACCCACCTTGGCATTAAACAATGCATTTAATGTTATTTATTAATGGCTTTTTTATCTAATTTTGGCGCCATGTATGGAAGGAAAGTCAATGCAAAAGGACAAGCTAAAGAGAACTGAAGGATGCATGCTAAAAATAAATAAAATAAATTTATTAAAAAGCAACCAGCAGCATGCATAATTGGGCGCCCAAATTGGATGAATAGACATGGCTATTAATTAATTAAATTGCCAGAAATAGGAAGAGGCAATTATTAAAAATAGCATGTTGGAGGTTATATAAGCATGGGATGCCATAAGAGAGGGACAGTTAATTCTTTTTGATGAAGTTTGCAGCCCAGACAGGTTTTGGCGCCAAAAGGAGGATTTTGCATTAAAGTTTATTTTCCACTTTGTCGGGAAGCTTCTAGTTTTGGCGCCTAGGGTTAAGATAGCCTAATTTTTGTCATTCTAAGCATCTGCATGTTGGTATATGTGCCCAGGTGAATTAAATAATATTTTTCTTGCTTTGCATGCAAGTAAAACCTCAAATTTTAGGGCAGCAGCATTATATACAGATTTTGGTGATAAAAATAAAGTATTCATGTCATGGACTCCATCTTTGTCTGAATTAATTGTAGGTATTCATCACAGGTGCTCATATTAGTGAAAGGAAGTTCAAATCAATGTCAGATACATTGAATATCTCTTTTGAATCAGAAGAAATTGCCAAATTTGCACAAATTGAGCCAATTACAAGGGATTTCGATAGAATTAAAAGAAAAAGAGCCCGAGCAAAGATTGTTCCATACCAGATGAAGCATGATGAAAGAGAAGGATCAGCTGAATCATGCACAACTTCTAGATTTGCTGACATCAATGATACAAATATAGGCCCTGAGACCATCTCCGATTTAATTGATAGATCTAGAGCCAAAAGGACCTCTCTCATGCGGGCAATTAAAAGCAACGGAATTATTCAAGCTTCGGGTTTCGATCACAAACTCGGTTACTTGCTCAATTTGTCATGGAGTGCAAAGTCATATCATCCTCTTCCCGAGCAATTTGAGATCATGCGGGAAAGACAATAATTAGGCTAGATGCACAATTTATTAATTATTATCTAAAAATTCTGACACAACTGTGGTGATTGCAATTAGCATGTTGGATGCTGGCAATAGATGGGAGAAGCACAAAGCAAATTGCGTGGGCATAATGAATAAGCAGATATATGAAGAAGCCCAGGTCTCCATCAAAGTTCCCGAGGACTCTTCCACAATCCAATTTGGTGCAGGAAGTTGATGATATTACTAAATTGCTTTGTAGGTTAAATGGAGAAGCCAATACTCATAACTTCCGCTCATGGATGTATGCTTTCGTGAGAACCATTGAGATCAACAGAGCTGATTCGATAATCAATTGGGCAGAGATCATCAGTGACAACATTGGCGAGCAACTCCGAAGTGTGAGGCGGACATTCAACTTCAAAATGACTTCATACCTGGTATATGCAGCAGCCTCACAGGGTATATTTTCCAAATTGGATAGATGAGGAGTTTTGTTGAAAGATCTTATTTTCGAGTGCTTCCCACAGTTGACAGTTCCTGAGTGCAACAAAGATTATAGGTTGGTCAACGATGGGTTCTTCTACAAATTCATCTGCAAATTGAATAGTGATCTAAAAACCAACAGGGTGAGCAAAGAAGCTTGGGAAGTTGTATCCCAGTATGGTTGCATCTTTTTCTAGTTTGCAGACTTCACGTATCTCATGGTCGGTGGCTTTTAAGGAGAACCAGTCAAGTTGCACGAGGCATCCAAGCGCCAAATGGGTCATCATGGAGTTTAGCAGTAGCTCATGGACATGAATGACTTACAATCAAAGCGACACAAACCTACATGTTGTTTTCCGGTCACGGTGGGTTATTACAAATGCCAAAAGTATCCATAAGGCAAGGGGAATCGAAGCGAAATGTTTTCGAATATGAGCATGAGTTCTTCCCAATGATGGTTGAACTATGATCCATATGGGATAGCAAGGAAGAAAATCTCCCAGGAGTATGCACACGTACCTTCATTAGAAGACTTTTGGATGAAGTGCAAAAGCGAGTATGAAGTCAGGAAGAAAGATTTCAGCAGGTTATCAGTGCAACAAGTATCTGATTATGGTTTAGCACAGATACCTACAAATCTCATGGATGATGGACATGTGATACTTGACACATACCATCGATGGGAGGAGATAGAGCTACTCTTTAGGAAATCATAAGTGGTTGTCAGACGATTGAGGAAAGGTCTTCCACAGTTCTGGTTAACACCTCAAATTGGTTGTTGACAAAGGGGTATTGCATGGATGAAGCTTTGATGAATCAGATCACAAGTAACTTTATTGCAGGAGACTCCAGCAAAAGAAAGCACGAAAGCAAAAGTAACAGGAGGCCAGAGAAGCTTAAAATACATAAGAAGTCTCAGATACTAGAGAAGGCCAATTCTACAGCTATCGTGCTAGTACCACTTTCAAACGAAGCTTCTCCTATGTCAATTCATAACACTCCGAAAGCCCCTGAATCCCAGGCAGATGTTGTGGTTCCTCCGTTGAATCCAACGTCATTTGTATTTGCTCCTCAGCCACTCAGATCTTCACGACCCCCTACAGAGAAGTTGAAAGCTCAAATGGCGAGTTTGAAAAAGTATCGTCTTTGGACAATTCAGAGGATGGCAGCCACAACACTGTGGCAAATTTGGATGCAGCAGAGTCTGAACATGAGAAGGTGGTACATTCAGTGACTTCTCATTCCTCGAGAAGCAATTTTTCATCATGGTTAGCTTTGCGAGACGGTTCCGAAGCCAAAGAGAAAATCAAACTTCAAGAGCAGGTTTCCCAGTTGTGTGAAATCATTGATAAGGTTGCCAAACCTTCCTCTCAGCCAATTTTAGCACATGAGCAAGTGAGCAACCATCTGATCGAGGAGGTGGAGGATGCAAGTAATCAAGTCACGGTTATTAATGAATGGAAAAGCCAAATCATTCACCAAGCTTCAAAACAACTCAAAGAGGTACCTGCTTAGTTTGCGAGTTATGAAAGGTGTATTATCTCAATCAAGCAACCCATTGATGAGGCATAGTGGATGAGAAGGCGGTGGTCAAGATAACTGGACATTTTGGTTAAAATAAATAAGTTGCGGAGGAGTTTTGATTGCGGAGCAACTTGTGCCTGATGGGTGATTGAAAAGGGCAAGCAACTTGAGTTTGCGGTTCTTTCCACCTAGAAATTCTCAAGCTTATGCTGAAAAGAATACAGTTGCTCGAGGATAGGATATTATCATTGCCGAGCAATATAGTTGCTTTCACCGAGGAGGAAGTAGTTGGGGATGTTTTTTCCTACATAAGAGCTATTCCAAACAAGGTGTTTCCTTCTCTTGAAGGGTTGCTTCTGATGATTCAGAAGAGAATTGATGAAGTTGTTAAGACTTTCACGTTGAATTCAATCAACAAGCTGATAACACTTCAATCGGACATTGAAGAGTTCGGGCCTAGTTTGAAAGAAGTGGAAGTAAGCATTAACATTTTGTCCAAAGGTTTGTTGCAGTTTAGGACCGAGAAAGAGGTTGCTAAAACAGATGGGAAATTGCTGAATTATATGTTTGACAAGTATATCCAATATCGATCAAGAAGAAAGCGTAGGGCGTAACATCCGCGAGATCTTCTTTCTTCTTTTCTTTCTCTTATTCCTTACATTCAAGGATGAAATTGTAAGATTAAAGTTATTGGTTTAAAAGTCATTACTTTAAGTTATTTGGAAAAGTTCTCTAAGATGAGTGGCGATCTGCACAACTTTGGCTTAACCTCCAAATGCATGTCATTTAGAGAGAAATTATGGGAGAAAGATTGCCGGATGTTTCCTTTACAACTTCCCACATGTTCTAGTTCGATTCACGATTTCCATTTGTAATTTCCCTCTATACACTATAAATAGAGGAAGAGCCTACGGGTTAATGGATCGAATTTGTAATCAGCATTCTTGTGTTCCAGACTTTGAGCTAAAACCCTTGATATCTTTCTAAAAACTAGGGAATAGAGAGGAGGCAGATTTCCGAAGAACTTTGTGTCAACGGTGCAGTTGTTTCTTATTTCTTTTTAGATCTTTTCATAAACTTTGTGTTATCTTAGATCTGGATCTGAAACTTTCCTTTGCTTTGAATTTTGCATTTCTAGATCTATTTGTTTCGTCTATGTGCATGCGACCAACTCTATTCACTATTGGTCAGGTTGCACATCTTCTTTCTTCTCCGCTCACATTCAATTATTTCCTCTTATGCATATATACATTTCTTACGATTGCTTATTTCTGCAAAACCGCCTTGCTAGCTATGGTACATGAGCTACGCGGTTAAGGTAAAACCTAGATATTAAAAAATATAGTTGACAAAATCTTACGTGGGAGCCTCACTAGTAAATGAGGAAGATTTATCTCATGACTGCCTAGGTTTTCAGCTATGTAGAAAATCTAGCCAACACAAGGTTAATTGGAGTGAATTTTGTGTTTTGCATACATTTTCATACCATTGTTTGGAGAAATCAACTCGCTGGTTTTTATTTCAGTCTGCTGGTTATAGAAATCAGATTTGGTTATTTGGTGTTTTATCTAATTTCCTTGGTTATTGGTCCAATCCCTTGAAAGGGGTATTACAGTGGTATTAGAGCTCGGATCTTCAAAGGCCTAGGGTTTCAGTGGAAGAAGGCAACAAGGGTTTGATACTATCAAAGAAGGAGAACAATATGGACTCTCAAGAAGCCAAAGTTGACAAGTTGATTGCCGGCCAAGGGAGACTTGCGGATACAATGGATTTTCTAGCCCTATCTCTCCAGAAGATAATTGAACCTAGGGTTCAAAATGGTGATGGTAATTCATCTGGTGTTAACCATACACGGCGACCAATGGCATCATCCCGAGGATCTGTTACAAAGCCCACTTTCGTTCCTAGAGAAGAAGTTATTTCAAAGGAAGAAATAAGGCCCACCGCTGGACGGAATATTGCTGGAAGCTATGAAGAGTATATGGCTCTTCCAAGGGAAATTTGTGAGGCTATTTCACTCGTTGAATTAATTGGATTGAATCGAGGAAGACCTAGGCCCAAGCCTAGACATCACATGCCACACAAGCAACATGAAGAAAGCACGAAGTTTGATGAAGAGGGAGTCAAAACCCCAAGTTCACCATGCAATAATGGAACCATTGAGGAAGAAGGGTTGGTGATCAAGGGACCTAAGGCCATGGCACTTACACCCATTCCAAAGAGTCAACAACATGAGGTAAATATTGCTCATTTTGTGGTTAATACTGAAAATGTTTTGACATGTGATGAATCCAGAGATGAAACAAGGGGTGTGGAGCAAGAAGGGGAAGAGAAAGGGCTGGTTGGAAACCCTTCTCCAAAGAAACATGATGACAATAAGATTGTTGGTCTGATTATAGCAGCAGTCACTAAAGAGCAAAGTGGTGATAGATTGGACCTTGGTGAGAGCTATGAAGACATTTCAAACACACACAAACAAGGCAACCGAAGGTTTGGAGGTAACTCAGATTTATTTCTTTATGCCATGCCATTTCGGATTTATGATCATGGGAATTTTGTTAACCTTGGGGCAAATATGATGCTCCGAAGCAAATCATGGCAAATGGGTAGTCTTCATGATGCTACATATGATGAAAATTTTGATTTGCATAGGGTCCATGGACCAAGACTTTTGAGTGACCTTGTTGGGGGTCACATGGATGAAGAAGGTGTTTTTCTAGGTGCCTATGATCATTTTCAGTTTGCTGGAATTTCCAGAACAACAGTCAATAGGAGGCAGATTTATGGTGCCCATGATTACAGTAAGAGCTACGGAGTTGCCCTATGTGAACACCATCAAGATATGGTTGAAGCCAAGGCAAAAGAAGCTTCATTTGCTGATTATGAGGAGAAGAAGAAGGCTGATTTCAACTCAGAAATTCTGAGTCACAAGATTGGGAGAATGGAGGATGTTTCGATCACTCATCATCCGGCATGGGAAGGTAGATATATGGGAAACAACTCAAGGTATTATGGGAATCATATTTTATCTCCTTTTTAATTGCTGCCATACTTATGTCATTATGGGTAAGTTGTTAAGGATCACATGTCATGTTTTGGTATGAAGAATTTGTGGGATGATAAATGGCATTTAGACATTTCCTTGCAAGGGTATGTGGTTCCGGTTGACCTCTTGTATGATAGAAAGGAAGTCTTTGGTATTATTACTCCCTACTCATGGTTAAAAGAAAAATTGATGGAGAATTATTTTGAAATCATTATGTATACTAACATGGTTATGAAGGATTCTACCCTCCAAGGACAAGGAGCCACGAGTTTGATTAATGGTGAAGACACTCATGGTTCTATTAATGAGTGCTTGGTGGCACAAGTGGGATTGAAGGTTGAAGACTTCAAAGGATTCATTGTGAAGTTAGTGGATGGTCACTCTATGCAATGTACCAAGATGTGTTCTCAACTCCAAGTTGCATTGGAACCATATGAGGTATGTGTTGATTTCTATGTGATGGTTGATTTGGGTATCGTGCTTGGAGTTCAATGGTGGCATTCGTTGGGAGAGCTCACTCTCAACTATCAAAGCATGGAGATAAGTTTCATGGACAAAGGTAAAAAGATTACTTTGCAAGGTATGCTTCCAGAAACACCCCAAATTAATTATTTGGTAGAAGATACTATTTCATGGGAGTCACATTTCTGTTCTTTATTTAAGATTACAGCATATTGAAGTCATTAATTACAGCTGAGTATGTAAAGAACAAGTTTGCTAATGTTGTTTTTGAAGGAGAAATAAGTAAGGAAAGATACAAGGTGATGGATGGGCTTATCCTTTACAAAACCGAGTCTATTTGGTACTCGAATCAAGGGTGAAGAACAGGATCTTGAGGGTTGTTCATGATACTCCATGGGCTGATCATCTGGGCCACTTCATGAGACATAACAAGGGTGAAGGTAAAAATTTCAGTTTTTCTCTTTGCTTATGGAATTTGATGAAAGAGAATGCTAGCATGACATGTTTAAGGAAGCATAAGTTTGAAGGGAATTCTGATTTTTCTCTCTATGGATTGTTAACCCATGGTTCCATGAGAGAACCAAAAGAAGTAAGGGCAAAGGGAAACAATTATGATAAACTTGCAGCTGTTCACATGGCCACCAAAGTGGAGAATGATGGTTCTATCTTTCAGTTTTATGACCCCATGATGAGGTATGGATTTTGCTTAGACTACCTTGTTTTCATTTCAGCCGAGTCACACAATGTTTGGAGGTATCTAGAGATCCAAAATTTAGAGTTACTTGCCCTCAAAATGTCGCATGGGGTATCAGTTCCACTTGAAGAATGATGAAATTAAAATTCATGGGAATGCCAAGGAAGTTGAATCTCTCAAGTTTAAGGCCAAGATAACTGCTGATTTTAATTGTAGGCATGTTGTTCCTAATTTTTCAGCATATGTAAATCAAATTTTAGTCCTTACTTTATTCATGGAGTTGCTTTTCTTTGTGAGATTTCAGTTTGGTAGTTGTTATACCATGATTATAGGATTGAATTTGCAAAAATCAGATTTGGGGCTGCCATTAACAGCCATGAACAACAGTGTATTTTCATTTTTTGAGTGCATTCCCTCATGGAATAATGAGGAAGGAAGATTTCAGTTGAATGGAGGAATAAAATCAGATTATGATGTGTTATTTTCAGACTTGTACATTCTGATTTTTGAAAGAAAAATGCATGATTACAGTTGTTTTTGGGACAGCACTATTGAAGTTAAGGGAAAGCCTAATGTGGTTGCGGATGCTTTATCAAGGATGCCATCTCCTACTTCATTAGAGGATATGGAACTTCAAAGTGAGGGGAATGAAGAGTACGGGGCAGCAGATACATTGGGTTTGCAATTGCTTGGGGACAAGCAATTTTGGGAAGGGAGGACTGTAATGTCCCTTTTTCCCACTTGAGGATCAAATTTGGACTTTTTGTCATCCCTTCTCCATGGCAAGGATCGGCCATGTCTTTCTTAGATTTGGCACCAAAGGAGGTATGAAGTGAAGTGAAGACCTCATTTTGCAAGGATGGAGTTTAGGCGCATTTTCTAATATTGGGCATTGAGAGCTTGTTGTTCCATGTTCTACCACTTGAGGATGAAAACCCTCTTGTGGCTTCCTAGAAAGATAAAAACCCTTCTAGTGGGTTTGTTGAGCGACGAAAACCCTTCAACATTGATTGAGCTTGAAAATTATTGCAGATTTGAGGAGAAACATTCATTTTCATATTTTTATTTGCTTTCTATAGGTGGAGCAACCTACCTTGGTGTAGGGTTTGATGGTTTGGAGGACATAAAGTTGAATTTTCAGTTCATAATCTGATTTGCCATATTTAATAAGGCCGGAATCTACATTCTCATGAATTTTGAGGGTTTCTAGACCCATATTTCATAATTTAGTTGTGGTTGCTCTTCACTTGGTTATTTATTAATTTCCAGCTGTGTGTTGACTCAGAATTTTCATTGATTATTGTTCTATTGGATGCCTAAAATTCATATCTAAATTGTGGCAAGGTTAATTGGAGTGAATTTTGTGTTTTGCATACATTTTCATACCGCTGTTTGGAGAAATCAGTTCGCTGGTTTTTATTTCAGTCTGCTGGTTATAGAAATCAGATTTGGTTATTTGGTGTTTTATCTAATTTCCTTGGTTGTTGGTCCAATCCCTTGAAAGGGATATTACATAGGAACATGAAGAGTAGTGTGGGGAGACGAAAGTTCAATTCACAAGGCTATAAATTGGGATGGCTTCTCCATTCCAAAGGATCCTAGATTTTGAGAATTTCTACTTTGTAGCAATTGTGAATTGTTTGGATGTTGAACTTTGTATCACCAACACAAGGAATAAAAGCTACATTCTTCATTCCTTTACTCATGTTTTCCTCTACTCTCTCTTTTTGCAACTTTGAAAGCATAGTGATCTTGAACAACTAAGAAGGAACTTGGTGTCCTTGATTGATGAACCTAGAGAACTGTGTGTCTATGGTTTGTTGGTCTTGCTAATGGCCTACATTGTTGCTTTCCTCCAATTGAATGTTGAACTACTCCGGTTATTGGGTGTGAACTCTGCAATTGCCTATTCACAACGATAACCTCCCCTCTCCTAGTTCCCTCATCGCTGCAATTTCCTCCCTTGTACCCCATACAAGCACTTTGCCACAGTTCAATGAAGTGTGCATGTGTGATCCCGGCCTATTTGGCCACCCTATAGCAGATTAGTTAGAATTAGAATAGTTACATTCAATAATGGAAGCCTCCCCATACACAAGGAGGGAGTAGCCTCATCGAGCGTTAGTGGAAACATATAATTTGCCATACGACAAATTGTTTCACCAACAATTTTTGGCGACTCTGTTGGGGAGAGATATGCCCTCGTGCACCCATAAAGATCTTTGCAAAAAAAAAAATCAAAAAGTCAAAAATCAAAAACTTGAATGATCAAAAAAATAAAATTGCAAGCCTCTTGAGAAAACCTTGCTTTGAAAGAAGATATACACTAAACGGGTTAAGAGGAATTATTGACCCTGCTTTTGAAGCTTTGCAAAATCAGCAAGAGCGAGTCAGAGATAATCCATACTACTTCTCTCAAGCTTCATCCCCATCTGATTCATCGAGCGGTACCCCTAGTAACCCTATTCAAACTCCTACTGAAACTCCTACAAATTCTCCTATCTTTCACCCACCTTTGAATTTTGAATTCCCAAGAGAAGAAGAAGAAAGAGAGGAGGAAGAAATGGCAACACAAGCACCTATACCATGGGGACAAAACATTGGTCCATTGGCTTTAGCTCCACCACTCCATGAACTTCCACAAGGATCAAGAAAGAATTTTCCGAAATTCTATGGAGATGGAAAGCAACATCCCGATGATCATATCACAACCTTCATCACAGCCTGTGGCATCCTTGGAGTGCAACACAAAAATTTGCGGTGCGGTTGTTCGTAGAATCATTGCAAGATTCTGCGGAGGACTGGTTCTACTACTTGCCATCACTGCTACACCCTTAATCATATATCTTATATTGGATGTATATAGCCGACTTGTGGCTATCATAACTTCTTATCATTATGTATCTCTTTCATATATGTTATATTTTCATTAGTGGGTCGGCCTTGGTGTTGGCCATAGCATAGGAATAGTATATATAGGGGTTAGTAGGTAGTAGTTGATCATCATATTCAGCATTTGAGTCTTATTGTTTGGTTTGGAGGTTGCCCCCTCGAAGTGGCTAAGCTATTCTACTTGCACATTGAGATCATTTATCTGAAATATTGTGTTCATTGGTGTTATATTGTTGCTAATAATCAGATTTATACAAGTAATTCCATTACAAGTGGTATCAGAGCTTGAACTCGGCCAAGCGTTGCGTCAAACCCTAATTGTGAAGGTTCGTCCATATCTCAAAATCGGTAGTGAATTTTTCGCAAATTTTTTTGTGGTGTGGCGAAATCGGTGAAGGCATCATGGTTGGGCCTTGACAACAAGAGGCAAAAAGAATCCCATCACTCCGGGTAAAACCCCGATAAGGATGAGATTGTTGGTGGGATCTCCTAATTCCTCCTCTGGCTCTACCTCTTCATCTTCTTCATTTTCTTCTTTAGTAGGACCCTCAATGTAGAACAACTTCTTTTCAACACACTTATGTCCTGGTCCAAATTTGTTGTCACAATTAAAACATAACCCTTTGGCTCTCTTTTCTTCAATTTGTTGAGGTGTCAGTCTAATTGGCCAAGGGAATGATGGTGGAAAGGTGCTACGATCTCTGATATTAAAGAAATTTTTCCTCTGCCCTACGTGCCATGATCATAGAGTTTGAAACCTTATGAGGATTAAACATACGCACCTCAGTCTCAATTTGTTCTTTAAGACCCCCAAGAAATAAGTCATTCAAATTCTCTTCAGGAATATTTTCCACCCATAAGGAAAGGTTTTGGAATTGATGGATGTAATCTTTGATTGTTCTTGATTGATTCGGGAAGTACTCACAACTTCATCAATCATAAGTTGTCGAGACGCTTGAATCTGCTTTGTTTATCCAGCTTCAAAATGTCAAGTCATGATCGTTGATGGGAAAATCTGTTAGTTGTTCAGAAAATGCCATAACATTAATCTCACCATGGGAGATTACTTGCTAACTAGCAATATGTATGCCATTGCCATGGGAGGAGCAGACATTGTGTTAGGAGTTCAATGGCTTACCACCTTGGGAACCATTGAAATGAATTTCCAAGAGTTGTTCATGTAATTTCAGTCAGAAGGGAGGAATTTTAAACTAAAAGGACTAAGAGCAAAGTCCCCACAGATGGTAAGTTCTCATCAGATGCAAAAATTGCTTAGAAAAGGTGCAAAGGGGTTTGTGGCACAACTATTTTCATTGGAAGCACATCATTCCAATACATTTATACCTACAGATATGCAAGCAGTTATAGATGAGCACTCAGTGGTGTTTGGAGAAATGCCCAAGGGTTTGCCTCCAAAAAGAGACCATGACCATGCCATCCAGCTAGTACCAGGGAGTCAACCACCCAACATCAGACCTTATAGGTACCCCTATATGCAAAAGAGTGAGATTGAGAAGATAGTTCAAGAGATGTTAGAAGCAGGACTTATTCGTCATAGTCAGAGTGCTTACTCTTCTCCTGTAGTGATGGTACGGAAAAAGATGACAATTGGCGCATGTGTCCAGATTACAGGGAACTCAATAAGTACATAGTTAAAGATAAGTTTCCTATTCCTGTAATTGATGATTTGCTAGATGAGTTACATGGTGTTGTTTACTTTACAAAGCTTGATCTTCGTGTTGGATATCAATGATTAGAATCGGGGATGAAGATATTCATAAAACAGCCTTCAGACACATGAAGGACACTATGAGTTCTTGGTAATGCCTTTTGGACTAACAAATTCACCCTCTCGCATTTCAACTTGATGAATTCCATCTTTAAGCCATTTCTTCAAAAGTTTGTTTTAGTGTTCTTTGATGATATATTAATCTATAGTAAAACATGGGAGGAACACCTACATCATGTAAATAAGGTGTTGAAAACTCTTGAACAACATCAACTTTATGCAAAGCCTTCTAAGTGTTCTTTTGGTGTCAAGGAGGTTGAATATCTGGGTCATATTGTCTCTTATGAAGGTGTTAAAGTGGATCCTAACAAGATAAAATCCATGCTTGAATGGAAGGTTCCCAAAACCCTAAAAAATCTCCAAGGATTTTTGGGGCTTACAGGTTATTATCGTAGATTTGTAAGGAATTATGGCAGCATCACAGCACCACTCACAGCTTTATTGAAGGACTCTTTCCATTGGAACGAGCAAGCTACTACGGCATTTGAGAAGTTGAAGGAGGCCATGTGCACCACTCTAGTTCTAGCCACCCCATATTTTTCCAAAACATTCATTGTTGAATGTGATGCTTCAGGGTATGGTATGGGGGTAGTACTCATGCAAGAAGGTCGACCCATTGCCTTCGAGAGCCGCCAATTCAAAGGTAAGAATATATCTAAACCAGTTTATGAGAAAGAAATGTTAGCAATACTTCATGCAGTGAAGCAATGGAGACCATATCTAATGGGAAGACATTTCAAAGTAAAGACAGATCATGATAGTTTGAAATACTTCTTAGAGCAACGTTTATCATCAGAAGAACAACGAAATGGGTCTCAAAAATGTTGGGGTATGATTTTGAGATAATATACAAGAAAGGGAAAGAGAATGTAGTTGTTGATGCTTTATCTCGGAAGGATGAATCTGCCAAGGCATTGTTGTGTGCCATATCTGTATTACAAGAGGATTGGATAGAGGATGCAAGGTCTGAATGGAAAAATGATCCAGGTACACAAAATCTCATTCAGAATCTCCAACAAGATCCAAGCATGTCAGAAAAATTTGTATGGAAAGGAGATGTTTTATGGTATAAAGATAGATTATATCTATGTAAGAATTCAATCCTTAAAAATAGGGTTCTATCTGAGCTCCATGCTTCTCCAGTAGGGGGCCATTCTGGCTTCTTGAAGACTTATCATCGAATCAAGCATGATTTTTTTTGGGAAGGGCTAAAAGGGGATGTCCAAAAATTTGTGGCAAGAATGCATGGTTTGTCAACAAAATAAGGGCGAAACAATTAAGTCCCCGGTCTTTTACAACCTCTATCTATTCCTAGCTAGAGGTGGGAAGAGGTGTCCATGGACTTCATCACAGGATTGCCTAAATTAGAAGGTAAAAATGTAATCATGGTGGTGGTGGACAGACTCACCAAATATTCCCATTTTTGTGCTTTATCACATCCATTTGTTGCAAGTACAATAAGCAATGGACCTTCAGGATACAATTCGAAGCTACATGGGACACCAAAGATTATAGTAAGTGATCGAGACCCTATCTTTACTAGTAATTTTTGGACTGACTTGTTCTCATGCTTGGGCACACAACTAGCTCGTAGTTCATCTTATCATCCCCAATCTGATGGGCAAACAGAGGTGGTAAACAAGTGCTTGGAGGGATATCTTCGTTGTTTTACGTCAAATAAGCAAGCAAGATGGGTCCAATGGTTACCGTTGGCAGAATGGTGGTAATAACACCTCCTTTCATACTTCATCTAAAATGTCTCCTTTCTTAGCATTATATGGATACCATCCACCATCTATCACTTCATCTTTGAGATTCCAACCAAGGGTTCGAGCAGTTGAAGAACATATTCAACACCAACAAGAGGTGCTTTCTAGTCTCAGGGAGAATTTGGCCATGTCACAAAATCACATGAAGCAGCAGGCAAACCAACATCGCAGTGAAAGACATTTTGAAGTTGGTGATTGGGTTTTTGTGCGTTTACAACCATATAAGCAAATGTCCTTAAAACAACAAGAAAAAGGATAACAAGCTTTCACCTAAGTATTATGGCCCTTATCAAGTGTTACAGAAGATTGGTAATGTAGCATACAAACTGGAACTTCCTCCGGCTACTCGAATTCATCCAGTCTTCCATGTATCTTGCCTAAAGAAGGTAATTAGACAGACAATATCAAACCAGACAGTGTTAACCGAACTTGATGAAGAAGGAAGAATCATCCTAGAACCAGAATGCATCCTTCAGACACGCACTAAGCGATAGAGGACAAGGGTCATCACTGAGTATTTGATCAAGTGGAAAAATCTAGACAATGAAGACGCAACTTGGGAGGATGCAAACTTCCTGCAAAGAAGATCAGATCTTCTCAACATTGGGGACAATGTTGCTTCGAAGGGAGGGGCATGCTACGCCCTTAATCATATATCTTATATTGGATGTATATATCCGACTTGTGGCTATCATAACTTCTTATCATTATGTATCTCTTTCATATATGTTATATTTTCATTAGTGGGTCGGCCTTGGTGTTGGCCATAGCATAGGAATAGTATATATAGGGGTTAGTAGGTAGTAGTTGATCATCATATTCAGCATTTGAGTCTTATTGTTTGGTTTGGAGGTTGCCCCTTGAAGTGGCTAAGCTATTCTACTTGCACATTGAGATCATTTATCTGAAATATTGTGTTCATTGGTGTTATATTGCTGCTAATAATCAGATTTATACAAGTAATTCCATTACAATCACGTTGAATCTCCAATTGGGGTGATATCAAAAAGAAGTTCGAAGAGAGGTTTAAGACCTCTAAAGATGCTCATGCCCTCCTTGCTCAACTTACTCAAATGAAGAAAGATCCGCAAGAGTCCATGAGAGACTTCGTGGCAAAATTCAACAAGCTAATCAACAAAATTCCCACCGTTGCTCTTCCCACTACAGATAACCTTGAAGATGTTCTTTGTGAATGCTCAATTGCCCAAAGTGAGTTTCTTTCTGTGGAGAGTTCAACCAAGAGATTTGGATAACACTCAAGAAATTGCGGTTGAGGTGGAAGATGACCTCATCTTGTCAGGAAACATCAAAAATCCTTGAATGAAAGATAGGTCCCGTGGTTCCAAAGTGAGAGAACTGATCCAATGTTACGAAAGTTGGCAAATGAATCATGCGATACTAAAAAGGAAATTTTCTCGACGAACACCTCATTCAAACCCGAGCCAGTCACGGGAGCATCCCGAAGGCTTTCCTTGAAGGCTCTACGGATCATCAATGCAATATGCGAGATCAATGAAGATGGAGAAGAAGAGATTTTGAATCGAGAGGATGATGGAGAAGGAGAATGTGCTCATATCATTTTTGTGAATGCAAACTTGATGATGAAGAACCCACAGATAGTTACTCATATGTAGTGTTCACTCAATCACAAAAGGAGAAAGAAGGCTCTTCTTTTGTTGCCCAAGATAAGAAATTGAATCCTCAAATGGCGACTCCGAGAAAAACAACAATGAAAGGAGGATCACCGAAGTCTCGCTTCAAGCAGCTCACCGAGAAGAAGCATGAGATCACTCCTACCAAGAATCCTTCTGCCTCTTCAAGTAAGTCTCCTTTAGCTTCCTTGAAAAATCAATTTCTACAAATCCTAAGAACATCCATGTCAAAGCTACCACAACCCCTGATGTTCCTACCATCTCTTCATCCTTTGATATCGTTGATCATTTTAAAAATCAAAAGTCCAAATTTCTGAATTTGAATACTTGAGAACTCATCCCAAGCAACTTGAGAGACTTGTTCAAGCAAATCAAAGGAGGTAGCCTTGTTTCTAAAGATGCCACCACCAAAGAACCACCTCGTGCATCTCAATCCACTTCATCTCTGAATTGTCTTGCTTCCACACCCTCCATCTCTATGAAGGTAGAGCCTTTCTACATAGCTTTGTTGGTCAATGGGTACAAATTGAACAATTACATCATTGACTCGGTGCTTTGGACAACGTCATGCCTGCAAAAGTTGCTAAAGCTCTCGGTCTCTCTCTCTCCCACCTTTGGCCAATGCCTTTCCATGGAAATGAAACAAGTACCTCTCGTTGGACAAATCTAAGATGCTAAGGTAGCATTGGCGGACCTCGCTGACAAGAAAATCACAATGAGAATCCTTGTAGCAGACATGCTTGCCTTATATGGTATATTGTTGGGCTGAAGTTTCTCTCGAGATGTAGGTGGAGATATGTAGTTGTATTGGTCGCATGCCACCATCTTGGTCAATGGAAAAACAAATAAATTACTTCCCATCAGAAAAATGAAGTATACTGTGCAAAAACCAGATGACCCAACAACAGACATCCCGTGTCAAAATTCCAAATCTTGCAACTTTTTCATGACTTTCGAAGATGATCTTGAGCTGCCCATGTTGGTGGAAGAATGTCCAAGCATCACGGAGCTAGTCAAAGAGTATAATGATGAGTTGATAAAATCAAAGTTTGAGAAGGTGTACTTTTCATGGGATGAGAGTATAAATGAAGTTGTTCCACTTTGGATGCTAATGATGGTGATGAGAGCCTTGACTTGCAACAAAGCAATATTGAAGTAAAGAGCAATGTGGATCAAGAAGAAGGAATGATACTCAGCAATTTCTTGACAAGTATCTTCAATATTTTCGATCATGTTCTTGAGGCTCAGTATGAGTTTCCATGTGATGAGTATGTTGGTGAACTTGAAAGCTTCTCTTTCTCATTGGAAGAAGATGACAAGAAATGCAAAAAGGCAATATGTTTCCGCCTCTTGAACTTGAACCTACTCGAGGATTTGATGATTTCATCGCGAAATGGATTTCTTAGTTCTTGGTGACCAAGAATGGGAAAATGACAACGACAACATTTCAAATACAATGTTGTGCTCATTTCCTTTTCATGAGGATGGAAACATTCTCAATGGAAAATGGAGAAATGGAATGTTGCTTGGTCCTAAGGCGGATTTTGTTCAAAATGAAAACGTTCTCAATAGACTTCAACCTTTCAGTGTTCATTTTGCCCAAGAAAAGGATGCCTCAACAAAATGGAGGACGAAGTCCAAAATGGACAAGGCGAAGAAGATGATAGTTTCCATGTTATATGCCCAATCTTGAGCTCATTCTCTTTCCAAGAGGATGATGCAACACACATGCCACACTATATGCAGGGAAGCATATGGGGAAAGAGCAGAGTCCAAGAAAGATGATTTCTTGATCCAATTAAGAAACCAAGAGAATCAAGAGGTGGGTATTAATGTCAAAGTTTCGAGACATCTGCCAAGAATCAACCCATGAAAGTGATGGTCATGAAGCAAATGCACAATGAAGAACAAATGTCTTGTTATGGAAATGATAAGTCAAGTGTAATCAAGAACCATCTTCATGGCAGTGGCGAAAAATCAGCAAATGGAATGAACTCAAGAATCCGGGAGAAGCCAAAAAGAGTGTGTCAATATAATAGAGGTGATGGAATGAATGAGTTGGTCATCAATTGCACTAGCAATCATGCTAGATTTCTCAAGAAGTTGAGGCGGGGTTCATATTTCGATGAACTGTCACATGGATTTGCAGAAGAATGGCATTTAATGATACCGTTTACGGTAAATCCTCGATTCAAGTTCTGCTTCAATGAAAACGAGTTGTCCCCCTTGAAGTACATAGGCGATTTAAATTGTTTCCCTTTGGTGTTATGTGTTTCCTTTCTTGTTTCATGTTTCCCTTGTGTTGTGTGTTTCCTTTCTCGTCTTGTGTGTTTGTTTCTTGTCGTGTGTGTGTGTGTGTGTTTAATAAAGGAAGTTGTATTATATCTCTTTAATGACTCTATAAGCCCAATGGATAAGGCACTTGGTCCTTGACATGGTCTTCTTGGGACTCCTCAAAACCTGTTACTAAATCTTATTTTTCTTTTTCTTCTTTTAAGAGAAACCCCTTTGGGTTTGGCTCTTTGGCACATTCTTAAGGTCTAGGGTTTAACTCTATCATCTTCATCCACGCTCCAATTATCCCCTTGTTGGAACCATCAAATGTGCAGAGAGTCACCTTCCCCAAGGCATGTTGAAGATCCTCTTGTGGTGCTTGAGATCTACGCTTGGGCCTTGACCTACCCTTACTTACCCCTATAAATTCGGCAAGTGAAATAGCATCACGGATCTCATTCGGAAGAGCCCTATATTCTTCATAGATAGCCACAATGTTGTGACTCACTTTGGATGTTTTGTTTCCACCTCCGAAATTACTTATTTCTTTGGTACGAGCCTAGGTGGCCAATCCGTGTCAGTATTCTTTGTCACCGCCTTGCACAAATACCCTCAAGCTAGGAAGATCGATGCTCTAATACCAATGCAATGTCCCTTCTAGGGCATCAAACAAAAAACAAGGATTTGGACTCAAACCCCAATCACAACTTCTGATTTCTATTACAGGACACATGTCAATCACTTCAAACCCTAGAGGAGTAAACTGAAAATACCATTACCAACCAAGAGAGATCTGAATATTTACGACAACGAAGGAATTCATATGACAGCCAACAATATCACCACTTAGCCCTAACAATGAACCTGATTTTAATTTCTTCGGGCAATTAACTGTATGGGCTTTTACGGATAATATTCTCTTGCAATATAGACTGAAAATCAATATAGAAATATCCCAAACACTTCATAAGTCCAGCAAGATGAAATTTGGAGCAAATATGTATTTTATAATTTTAATTCAAGTGCAAACACAGCTGAAACTTTGAAAATTCATAACTCCAATACTTGGAGCAAACAAATGCTCAAAATTATCTCGGAGAGACCAGCTATCAAATAAAAGTGAAATCACAATTTTCCAACCACGAGAACGCCTCCAAAAGTGATCCCGAACTTCACAGGAGGGTCGATCAAGTGGAGGAAGGGTGCCAACACCCTTGAAAGTGCCCTCACTAGAGTAGAAGTTCCCTATGCACGGATAAACACCTTGTTCTAGAAATCTACCAATGAAGTCCACTTGTGACTCCCGAATGAAGCCACCAATGCACACAAGAGGGTTTCCGTCCCCAAGTGTGATCCTATTGAAGGTTTTCGTCCTCAATAGGTAACCAAGGAAGGGGTTTCATCTTTCAATGGCAAAAAGAGAAGCTATACTAGCTCCAAATCTCAAATAAATGTCAATTGTCAAATGATGAATAATAATGATATGATGATCCTCCTCCATTCGAACCTCCTTAAGTACCCTTCTTTGGCGCCAAGGATGAATTAGAAGATCAATCTTCATGACCGACCTCTTAATGAAGGGGGAAGTGCACTTTTAATCTTCACTTAAGAAGACCGACCTCATAAAAAGGGAAATAGTATTTCTTTATCTCCATTGTAGCTCTCAAGAAGACCAACCTTAATGAAGGAGAAGATAGAAGTTCCTTTTTGCTTTGTCATTCACCTATCACCTAATCAAATCACTCCAAGCCATAATTAGTAATCAAATAAATAAGGAAAATACAATCACTTACAATTATGGCAATGTTCACCTCCCTTGCTTTTCTTGAAGCCCATGGAAGGTGAAATGAGCCCCAAGGTCTTTGTAACGACTAGCGTGGAAAAGGGGGACATTACATAATGAAGCTAAAGAGGAGAAGTTTCATACCTAAAAATATTCTGTAATAATAAATGGTCTTTCAGATTATAGTTTACCATGTTTTAGTCATTTACTGTGATAATAGATTAAAGGCCTAAACAAATTTTCTGGTAGAATATTTTTGTGTCGCATTAGAAACATATATTCAAATTTTATAAGCTCGAGATTTTAATCTAAGTGAAGAGATTGCTACTCACATCATGTTCTGACCAAATATGTTTGAAAAGGAACTCTTCTTATATTATGTTTTGAACAAATATGTTTGGATAACAACTACTCTTGAGTGAAATGCTTTTGGAAGATCAAACATGTCATATGCACAACAATATACCCCAATAATGATATTAAATATGCTAAACCCAAAGAGTCTAATTTTTCTTCATCCAGCATTCATGTTGAACACCTTCCTTAGGCATTTGCATTACTCAAAAAAAGACCCCTCTCTTCCTACTTCATCAATGTTTAATTTGCCAGTGTCTACAGCAGATTAGTTAACATGTTAAGTGAGTGTGAATAAGAAAGCCAACCTTGTTACTTTACAAAACTGGATACAGAGCAAATAAGGAAGCCGCCAAGAATGGGGGAAGATCTGCCAAATATCTTCATTTGCTCGGAGTTGACGCTTAATCCAAGCATAGCGACGCTCTGCTTTGTCCAATTTTGCAACTTCTGTTCTTCAAACAACCAAAGAATTATCAGAAATTTACAACAACAGGAGAAAAAGTAGTGATCTATACGAAAGCTAGGATCGATCAGATCTCTTTCTTGAACTCGAGGAAAATAACAAGAATGTTATTGACTAACTAATTGAAAGAAGATCAGGCAGAGACCAACCTGTCCCTTCAAATATTTGTTGATATGCCGTGAGCTCCTTATTGCAAACAGTTCTGATCAGTTCCTCTCTCACAGAAGGCTCCAGAGCATCAACAACCAAGCAAGCATCTGCTAACTGTTGCATCAAATTACTATCTTCCTTCAGCCTCGCTGTCCCCAAGCTTCACATTTAAAAAACTTTATCAGGGGAAAAACAATGTTGAAACCTAAAACCCAACTCAAGAAAGGAACATATGCAAGATGGGAAATGGAATATTAGAAACAAAGGAAACACATTAATTATATACAGTTAATTGAGTTTCCAAAAGCAATAAAGAAAAATCAACAAGAAAAACTGGCACACTACTACATACAACACTGAATTTCATAAACAATGAAAGATACACAACAGGCTTACAAGTAAAATCCCAGAAAAAGGAGATGGTCAGGAGCTCTATTTGAATTGAAAAGTTCAGAATCCTCTATCAAACTAAATTCTCTTTAAACATTGCAAGATATCCTTGAGCCCAGCCTTTTCAGGTTTACTCATCGCTTGAAACAATATGAAAGCAAACATCTCAGGCTTGTAACAAAGGGACACAAAAGAAAACTTCCCCATAGCTCATCTCAATATTTAATATATGCTAGCATTTCAAGCAAAAGAATGGAAATTTAGGAAGTTTTGCACGCATATCCCTAGATTTCATGTTCAAAACCTTGTGCTGAAAGGACAGTATTCCATGGTTGTTTATGGGAATTTAGCTTTTTGTATGTCATTGACCCTTCACCTTCACTCCATTAGCTAGGTTCAAATGTTATTTAAGGTAAAGGTATTCAGCATGTTTAATGGGTGACATTTTGGAGCAAAGGGCATAGGTCTCCAACCCTTGATATGGAATAAATTGTAGTCGAAGATTGCTTTTAAAAGTTGAGTTCATATTTTTAAGTGAGTTTAACAAAAGATCAAAGAAGGTTTATAGAGTAGCTATCTAGATAAAATTTGGAGGCACTAGTAGTTTGAACAATGTAATCTTCACCGAGTAAAAGAAGCTCTATGTAATCTTGTATTTCACACTCACAATTATATAGACAAAGCAACAGAGGTACAATATATTGGAGACATAATTAAGTCGATTTACAAAGCTTTTCATCACCAACTGAAATACGGGGACTACCATAAATTTGCATTTACCTTCAACATATAGAAAGAAACTATATGAATGTGCACAACCAACCAAAAGAGGTCAATAGGACTCAAAAGTATATTCAGATTCACGATAGAGAAGCGTTGAACACCTAGGTCTTGAAAATTTAAAATTTAACACCGGTCAAATTCCGACTTAAGTACGCATATGAACTACAATTATGTTGGCTAGATTTTCTACATAGCATAAAACCTAGGCAGTCATGAGATAAATCTCCCTCATTTACCGGTGAGGCTCCCGTGTCAGATTTGTCAATTAAAATATGCTAGTATCTATATGGGGTTTTACTTTAACTGTTCAGCTCATGAACCATAGTTGTACAGTTCTGCAGCAAGTAAGCAGCTGTTTAAGAAAGGAAATATTTATAGAAGAAGGGAATTATATAAACACAAAGAAGAAATGGGGAAGATGTGCATCCCAATCAATAGATAACAGAGTTGATTGCATGCACATAGAAGAAACTAATAGATATCAACACAGAATTATAAGCAAAGGCAACTCTAGATCTAGATCTAAAATAACATAGTTTATTCAAAGATCTAAGATAGAAAGCTAGAAACAAAATACACCGTGACACAAAGTTCTCTGGAAATTTGCTCCTGTATATTCCTTTGCTTCAAGTGGCTCTCAAGGGTTTCAAAGACAAAGTCTAGAACACAAGGATGCTGCAAATTACGATATATTATTAACCCGAAGGTTCTTCTCCTACTTATAGAATGTAGAAGGGAAAGTACAAATGGGAAACTCAACTGAACTGAAACATAAACAAGTAAAGATGACATTTGGCAATCATCCTCCACTAACTTCTCCTTAAGTGACACATGTATCACTTAACTAATAGAATTGTTCCACATAACTTTAAGTAATGGTTTCAAAACCAATAACTTTAAAGTTTTACAATTTCATCCGGGAACGTGGAAAATAGAAGAAAGAATAGAAGAAGTCAAGCCAGCTGTAACATTTATGTCTTCTTTTTGTTCTGATACTGGATATACTTGTCGAACATGTAATTCAGCATCTTCCCATTTGTTTTAGCCACCGCTTCCTTTTCTCGTCCCGAATCGCAAAGAACCCTTCGTTCAACACCTTGATACATGCTTCCACATCCTCCAAGCTCGGCCCGAACCTCACAATATCCATGCTCGCAATGCCACCACCGCTAATGGAATTTATCGTGAAAGGTTTAGTAGCTCCTCATTTTCTCCTTTGTACCATCGAAGAGACCCTTCCAGGGAATTAGGCACTCTGCTAGGAATGATCCGTACGTATGAAGTAACATTTCCGACCACCTCCTCCTCAGTGAAAGCAATGATATTGTCTGGTGAAGACGATATCTTACTCTCAAGTGTCTGCATCCTCTTGAAAAAACTCAGAGATCTCCAAACGGAAAGAGACTACAAACTCCAACTGCTTCCCCTTCTCAACCGATCCGTCCTGATAATCATGTTATGCGACCAACACTTCTCCCTAAGCAATTGTTGATTTCGCCAAAGTATTCAGTTTACTCTCAAAGAATCAAGTGTTCATATCTACTATGCTCATCACCAGTTGCTTCAGCTGATTTGCTACATCATTCATAACCTTCAGGCGGGCTGGCACCTCTCCAAGTTGTACAGAAGCTTGACGAATAATCAGATTCTTCCATTCGTCAATAGCTTTCACCTGATTGCTTGCATCTTCCATCTCCTGCATAAGATGATCACTCACCTGAGCTGAAATGGGCTGAGTGGAAGATTTAGCAACCTTGGCTATGATCTCGCACAACTGAGATACCTGCTTCTGAAGCTCGTCTTTCTCCGCCTTTTCTCTGTCAAGCCTAAGGAATAGAGCATCTATTAATGTCTGACGTATCCTGCTTCAATCCTTCTATGGTGGCTTGACCAATGGGTACTCTAGTTACCATTACATCCTCTGCCGTGAGCTCATCCTCCTTCCCTTCCGCCGGAACTGACATCTCAACAAACTTCCCCCGACTCCTCAATGATCAACCTTGAAGTTACCTTAGCAACTTTAGGTCTTCTGTCTTTTCCGCCTAGACTCTGGAGTAGCTGCAAGTTGTGTTCCTCCAAGTTCATTTCCACTCTAGCTTCTGGAACCAACTGCGAAGCCAACCATTCTGAGAAGTTACTTCTCGAAGAATGAGAAGTTTCTGAGTGTACTACTATCTCCCGCTTTGTTTCCTCTCCATTAGAAACTACTACAGTGTTATGGTTGCCATCTTCTGAATCATCCAAGGACAAAGCTCTTTCGAACTCTACCATCTGCAGCTTCAACGTCTCTTCTGGAACAGGTGCTGAACGGAGTGGCTGAGGAGAGAAGATGAATGTTGTCGGATTCAGTGGAGGCATGGAAGTGTCCACCGAGGTGGTCAACAATCGTTGAAGTATCTTGATGCTTTAGAAGCCGAACTAAAGTCATAGCCATGGAAGTGATCTTCTCCTTTGATTGAGATCTTTTGTGCACTTTCATCTTCTCGGACCTTCTGTTGCTTTCTCCTCCGTGCTTCCTCTTGAGGGAATCTCCTGTGCCGAAGTTTCCCGTGACTTGATTCATCAATGCTTCATCAAGGCAAGATCCCTTCACAAAGAACTGACTTGAAGTTTGAAGTATTCACCAAAACAATGCTGCACCTTTCCTCAATCGTATGGCAGCCCCCCCACATTATCCTCAAGTACGTCTCTATCTCCTCCCATTTGATGGTAAGTGTCAAGTCTGCTGAAATCCTTCTTTCTAACCTCGTACTCACTTTTGCACTTCATCCAGAAATCCTCTAATTAAGGCACATGTGCGTTCTCCTGGGAGATCGTCTTCATGGCTACTAATGGATCGAAGTTCAACCGTGACGGGAAGAACTC
Source organism: Taxus wallichiana var. yunnanensis (assembly GCA_018340775.1). NCBI lineage: Eukaryota > Viridiplantae > Streptophyta > Pinopsida > Cupressales > Taxaceae > Taxus > Taxus wallichiana. The sequence continues at coordinate 451,916,323 of CM031244.1, read as the reverse complement.
TTGCTCATACTCAGATAACATTTCCGCTTCCAATCCTCGGGCCTTATGAATGCTCTGGCAGCTATAATGTCCCACAGTGATCGGGAAGAAGCCCATAGACTTGTGCCGTTTCAACTGAAGGTCGTGTATCTCCACAAGTTGTCTGCTCAGCTCCATGGTGACCAATCTATCATTCGGATATCTAAGTAGCTTAACCGGTTCTCCAGAAAAGCCGGTAACCCTGAGGTATGTGAAATCTGCAAACTGAATGAATAGACTGCCAATTCTAGATACGGATTCTCACGCTTCCTTGCTCACCCTGTTGACCTTTAGGTCCTTGTCCAGCTTGCAAATGAATTCGTAGAAGAATCCATCGTTGACCACTTTGAAATTTTTCGCACACACAGTGCAGTGAGTCAGTGTGGGTAGCACTCAAAAATGGGGTCCTTAGAAAGAACGCCACATCTATCCAAATTGGAGAAGATGCCTTGTGAAGCTACTACATATACCAAATAGAAGTCATTTTAAAGTGAAAGTACGCTTCACGCTCCGAGTTATTCACCAATGTTGTTGCTAATGATTTCCAACCAATTGATTATGGAATCAACCTTATTGACTTCAATGGTCCCGATCAAAGCATACATCCATGTACGAAAGTGTGAGCGTTCACTTCGCCATTTATCCCGCATAACAATTTGGCAATATCATCTACCTCCCGTACTCAAATTGGACCGCGAAAGAGTTCTTGGGAACTTAGAAGGAGATATGGACTTCTTCATATATCTCGTTGTTCATTATGTTCATGCAGTCAACTCTATGCTTCTCCCACTGCCATCGGTATTTTGAATGCTAATGGAAGTCACCACCTTTCGAGCCGAAATCTTCAAACAATAATTGATGAACTCTGCATTCAACCGAATTATTGTTTTCCCCGTAGCATCTCACACTGATCTGGATGAAGGATGGTAAGACCTAGCACACTCCATAACGAACTCTAAAGAATCGAGCATGTATGGAAAAGTTGCAGCTTGAATAATTCCACTGCTTTTAACTGCACGCATGAGTGAAGTCTTTCCTACTCTGGATCTATCAATCAATTCGGAAAGAGGTTCCGACCTAGATGCATGACTCAGTTGTGCTTTCTTTTTCATCCCTCTTTGCCATGGATTTGTCTTTGTCTGAACAATTCTTTTTCTTCTTATTCGGCCGGAATTCTTCAAAATCGTGCAGAGATCTAGATAATTCTTCGATTCGAGGATATATTCAATGTATTGACATTGATTTAAGCTCTTTTCTTTTGTAAAGCACCCGTAATGAATTTCGCAATTAATTCAGACAAAAATGGCAACCGAACATGAACAATGGATTTTAATCATAAAAATCTGCATAATTCAAGCCTGCTGCCCCAAAATTTGATGTTTTATTTGCATGCAAAGCAAGCATGAATTTTACCAACTTCACCTGAGCACCTGTATCACTTATGCAAACAATTATCTAGACACAAATCAACTTCCTTCAACCTGTGCGCCAAAATTGGAAGCTTTTAGCATTAATTTCACCTTCTTTTGAGCAAAAATCCTCTTCAAATGGGGTGCACTTTTCCTCTGGGCTGCACTTCTTTACCTATGAATTAATTAATTCATCCTTATGGCAGCCCCTGCTTATATAATCCTTGTGATTCTATAATTAATTAATGCCTTTGCTATTACTGGCAATTAATTAATTAATAAGCTTCACTCTTCAAATGGGACGCCTATTTTGTGCATGCTTATGGCTGCCATTAAATAAATTAAATTTATTTAATTTTAGACTTCTGCTTCTAGTTAACTCAAGCCTCACAGTATGCTTTGACCTTAGCCACTAAAAATAGGAATTAATTTAATCATTTAATACTTTAAAAAGTATTATTTCTCTCCCAAAAGGGGCGCACTTTTTGACATAAAGGGGCTGCATTAAATAAATATTATTTATTTAATTTTAGAACAGTCTATTTTCAACCACCTTTTGTCCTTTACCCTCTGTTGACTTTTCCACAAGCCTGGGCGCCAAAATTGGGTGAATAATTAATTAAATTAATTAATTTAAAGGTTGTCTTTCCTTCCCCAAAGGGGTCGCACTTTTTGGCATAAAGAATTCTATTTTTAAGAAACACATGACAATGGGATTATTTACCTTGCAAGGCAGCCCTGAAAATCCCATGATTCACTTAAGTCGTTTGACTTTCATAATGAGATTATTTACCCTGCAAGGCAGGCAATAAAATCCCGTGATTCACTTAAGTGATTTTTCTTTTATTCCACAATGGGAATTTTTACCTGGCAGGCGGGGAAAAATTCCCGCCCTCGCTGCTATCTCTAATTTTTCCATTGTCACTTAAGTGGCGTTGCTTCCATGGGAAAAAGTACCCTACTAGGCAGGTACAAAATTCCCACCTGCCTACTACTTCTAATTTTCCCATGATCCACTTCAATTCTTCTTTTCCAAAATGCGGCCAGCCCGGAAGAGGCTTTTTAGTGCATGACTTCGTCTTTTCCCAAAGAACCGGACCTCCGATGGCGACTTCCTTTTGGCATAACATGCGTATATGATCTCCACTACCTCAGGAGGCCAAGAATCGTGCCAAACCGCAAAAGAATTGATCCAGAGAAATTTCACGAAAACGAAACGGAAAACACAAAACATTGCGAAGTCACAAATAAAGTCCGAATGCATTCCCCGGTTAAAACCCTACTAGTACATGGGAATAACGATATATACGATCACGACAGAGTTAAACTGAGCACAAATTGCCTCAAACGGGACTCAAAATAATTAAATAAAAATTTCCCAGAAAATCCCGACGGCATGCAATATAACAATTTTGGGCATCTGGGTATTTGGCAAAAATGGATAATATGGCTCCTTAGGAATATCTTGACACAATACAAGAACTTTCTGCAATAAAAACACAAAACAACCCATTATTTTAAAAGTACGAAATTTTTTTCAGATAGGGTAGTCTCAGATTTCAGGATGAAATCTGGGGACACCAAATTAGAAACAAAGAAAACACATTAATTATATACGATTCAATAGAGAAGCGTTCAACACCTAGGTCTTGAAAATTAAAAATTTAAAACCAGTCAAATTCTGACATAAGTAGGCATATGAACTGCAATTAAGTATGTTCAGTTATAATAGAGAAGAGTTCAACAATCATAAAAAGAAATTAGCACCAAGTGGGAATAAGTAACAAAAATACAAATAAGTCCACTTTGTATAACACCTAAATCTTAAAATAAATCATGCACCGACAAGACAGGAATTCGGCATCAAATTCCAGAATTTAGAAGATACTTTTATTATGATTTCTATCAATTGAAGTATATAACAATGAAGACTTCCGCTATTTCCTAAATAGACACCTTGACATTGCAATCTCAGTTCTAAAGAAATGTAGAAAAGCAAGTACAAAGTCAGTAAGAACGTGCCAATTCAGCCTTATACCTTTACTTTTATATGCATTAAAATTGATATAAAAATTCTCAAATGATTAATCAAGAAAGCATATATATACTCGAGGTGGGGGGGAAACCTTGAAAAATCAGAAAATATGTGTGATTTCAATATCTGTTTTATGTTCTTGAACTTCTCTCTTAGCTCAGTTATCTTTGGGATATCCCTGTAGGCTTCAAAATGGCTACACAATTGATTGACTGCCTGTAAAACAGACAATCAAATTTCAAGTCAGTGACCATAATAACTACATCCATGTGAAATATCATTAAGATCTGACCGAAAGAATATTTTAGAAGAAACCTCAAGCTGTCCAGCAGCCTCCTTATATTGACGGTTGGTTGTCATTACTTGGAGTTGTTCAACAGCTGAAACTGCAGCATTAGAAAAGTAAAATCCAATGACAGATTTGATGTGAATTAATCTGTAAACATTGCGAGCTCTTAACAACAATCTTTTCACCAGTCCTGTGCCCTTGGATTATTTGCTACTCAAAAAGAAATCCAAACTGTTTTTATTACAAGATGCATCAAATTAGATTATTATCATTAAAGTTTTCATCCTAGTTAATTTCTCCTCGGTTTAATGGGTTTAATAAAGATCAGGTTAATTTAGCTTTGGGGAATTTCGAATATACCATGCAAATGGACTCACAACAGTGTGCCAGTTTATCCCGCACAGTACAACCAACATCCCAAGCACAACATTTCACAACAATCCTCTTAAGTCACCCTTTGACTCACATCCCACTACTTTCACTTGCACATATTTCAGCCATTGAAGCTTTGGTATTCTTATAAACTATGCAAATTTTGGTGTCATTTAATGCAAATTATAAAGTTCAAACCTTAGATCAATTCCCTTCATGTTCTAGTTTTGCAGGTACCTTGATCAACCAACAAAACTTTTCAAGCAGCTAAGAAGGGGATGTTATACATGGTATTGTTACAAAGGACAAGAAATGAATAAATCTAGCAAGGTTTAAGTCTGCCATACTGTGCATGATCTTATGCCGCTGACTATTTTGCCAATAAAGCAATAAATCTGTCAGGATGACACCTTGATGAAACAGCATTGACATGGCATGATAATCCATTGTAATAGCAATAAAGTAACATATATGCAATTCAATTATCCAGGTCTTAAATTCCGCTTGAAATTCGGGAAACTAAATAGCAATGTAATCTTTGTCAAAAAAAGAGGAAAAACTGATTTTGTTATTTCATTTCAAGTGTAGTGTGTCCAGATATAATCAAACATAATACATAATGAAATGTCAGTCACAAATATAGTACATTGAGATTTAAATAAACATAATAGAAAAAATGGTAATGACAAAAATAGTGTGTAGGTTCAAAAATACATATTTTACTTTTACCTTAGAGAGTTAGTAAACTACAAAGGGCTGGCCATAAAACAGTAGGCCATATTGTCGTGAAACATGACCCACTATATTCGGGGCAGCCGTGTTTTTTCACCTAAACCCTCATTGGGGTATGAATTATAATATAAAAACTTCATCCGGATTTAAAATTCAACTTGTAAAATAAATCCATTTAAAGTAAAACAAAACATAGTTATGATGCTTAACGCTAGCACTAGAATAAAACTTTACAGTATGCCCATGTTTGGTATTTTTCTTCCTCTAGGTGTAAAATGAACCAAAAACAGACAGGTATATATAGAAAAAAAATTAAACGGCTTTTTGAAAATCTCGGACAATGACACGGAAAACGCTGTGGGTTGCAACTAATCACGAGTTTTTCAAGAATAATGCTTCTATGCTTGATACAAGAACACTAACCACAATGGGCCCCAAAAAGAGTAAACTTATTGTAACCATCTAAACGTAATTCAGAAACAAACCATCCTTCTCATAGTCAATAACCCAGAACATGCCATCCAAAAATACTCAGACTACCAATGAAAAGACAATGACAGATCAGCCTTTGAACATTTGAATTTTCCTTCCCAATATTTGAATCCATTTTTAGGATAGAAGGAAAGAAAAAAATTATATTATATATAGAGAGGTATACATCCTAATGGTTTTTCTTGTGAGATTATACACACAAGTCATAATCAAAAAGTGGTTAAAATACTCCGTGCAAAAGAAGAGATCACAATGCAATTGTTTGTGGTTTCAAAAGACACCTAAAGAATAATAATCAAATAAATAGAATAGAATGAATAAATTGTATACTTGCATGGATGGAAGGCATTGCCTTTATATACACCTACCAACATCAACCATAAAAGTAGGCCAACCCACAGTTAGGCACTAACCTTGATATAAATTATAATTAGACTTGCAAGGTACACATTACTCTATGCAAAGTACTTATGGCAAACTATCAAAGGGTACCTACGATACACACAAGTGTCAGTGACTCCGAGGACCATCCAAGATAGATTTTATATTTCTTCCACACTCATCAAAGGATTTTGTCACATGTTACACTCATCAACCACCCTTTTTCCACTTCTACACCCATTGACAACTATAATCTCATCTACATATCCATCTTCATTAGAAGGGATCTACAGATGCCTTCATCCTCATCTATAATCACCTACTTCATCTTCCTCAACACCTAACGGATTTTCTCGTCAAGATCCCAAAAGTGAAAAGTTGTGCAAAACTCCATTATTGTTGTGCAATAATCAATGATTTTTTAGGCTCCACTCATTCTTCTCAAGAATTCTTGATGTCTATATCAAGCCCTCGAGGCTTCTTTTACGGATGCGAAAAATTAATGCACCCACATCTAGGTCATATTCTCCTTTCTTTCTCCATGGTAAGATGTGCTTCCAGGTTGCCTTGGCCTTTATAAATTTCTAATTGCTCGTTGCTGATGCAAATGCTTATGTTAAGCATTCAACAAATCAGTCATAACTTCCTAGGTTGGCACTAGAGTTTCCCACCAATGCGCAATAGTTTCCCTTAATGTTGTCGATCACATTGATTATTACTTCTTTACGGAATACTAACTTTCCATATGACTTAGATAAATCCTCACTTTCCTTCTGCCATCAACTTGAAAAATTTCTTTCATAAGAATCAATCCTATATAATTTCCTCTCTTGAAATTCATACCCATTGACAAACTGATCTTGGAGCCCTTCATCTGAACCATTACTATGGATACCATCCAACATCGCCACTCCTAAATGTTTCACTAAACCTTAAAATTTTGTTTCAGACATTAAACAATGTTTATTGCAGGCCAAAGGATTAATATTCTTGCGAGCAAATTGAAAATATTATCACCTACCGCCAGAATACCGCATCATCACTTTTATTGACAATCATTTCTATATATGGCAACCCTGAGCTTTCATAATATAGCAATTGTCACCCATAGTCAAAACCCTCAATCTCTAATGATGACATTGAGAAAATATTTACATTCTTAACCTTAATTGCCATTGGGGGTGTTTCAAAAACTTGTTCGGGATTTTTCTAAACATTCTCTAAATCTTTTTCAGCACTAAAGGAGCTGGTAGCAGTCTTTTTCATTGTTTCCTTTCAGACAAATTTCTTTTCTACAGACGCAAGGTTAAGAAAGTTTCCTTTTCGCCACCCTCAACCTGTCTTCTTGGAGCTTCCCTTCCTCAAGTGACAGTTAAGCCTGTCCTACTCATGATAAGAACAGTTTGGAAAATACCCAATATATTGGATATAGATGCCAAATGATATTTCCCATTAAGACTGTAGTGCTTATGGGAAGATATTGTCAAAACTTGATATGGATGGTTATTTATCCAAAATGACCAGATATGGCTTTCTTACCATTTTACTTCATTTGTTTTATTGATGTTGCCTGTCATATACACAATGTCCATTTCCTGTCAAGAAGATAAAAGTAAAGTCAGTCCAAACAAGAAGTATTTGCAGAGATTCCTTGTTTTTAAGCTCAGCTTCACCCATGGCGGCAGGTTCCGATGTTCTGACACTCATATTGGAGCTCATCCCATGCACAAAATGATAAAATACAGCAGTAAAGAAGGTGGAGGCACAACATACCTGTGGCCAATGCATCTAGCAATATGTTTCGTGCTAATGAAAGAGCCGTGAATGAGGAGCAGCAAGAGAACATGGAACATGAGGATGTGCAAGAAGTGGCAGCTAGCAATATCTCTATGAATCATGTGCAGGTACAACAGGAAGCCAATGCAGAGGTGAAAACTCCAGAAGAGAACAAGGTAGTGGAGGAAGACCGCATAGAGGTTGGAGTCAAAGAGGAAACTGATCAGAATACTCTGCTTGTGCAACAGCAGTTTGCTGAAGGGGAGTTATCCCTTCAAGGTGCAACAGCTCAATGGTAGAAAAGTGTTGGCTGGCAAAAACAGTACGTTGACAAGAGAGATCTCCAACAATGGCTCATAAGATGAAGTCACAAGGAGACAGAGGATAACAATTCAGAGGTTGACCAAAGAGAAGGGGCACGTTATATGAAACGTAAAGAGGGTGTTAGGGAGAAGCTCCTTATCAAACAACCTAAAATTCTGAAGGAGAAGATAGGGGAGGAGGATATTAGGGACCTCAGCATGTGGAATCATGTTACAAGAAAATGGGGAAAAGGGGTATCATCAAAAAACATCGTGGACAAAGTTAGCATTGGTTACCCAGATACAAAGCTTTTTGCTCATGATACCAGAAATTTCATCTTTCAGGACGAAATGAGCAAAAGTTTAATGGATCTTTGTTCTGTTATAGATCAGACCCAGATCATTTCCCTGAACCAGACCCACATGTTAAACACTGGACTCGAGAGCTAGCCGGAATGAAATACAATGCTTTGTGGGAATGCCTGAATAACCATAGGTTTCAGCTTCGTACAAAGGAGAATGATAGTCGTAAGGAGCTTATCAAGCAATCAAACCTGCTCAAAGCCATCAAGATAAGCTGCTATGATCTTGAAAGTTTGAATATTAATATTTTGGGTATGTCTTTGATATCACTGAAATGAAACAACATGTGCATTATTGGGTATGTCACAACAATCACATGAATGGGGCTCACAAAGATTCAATTGTGGTGCATGTGCTGATTGTGGAGAATGAGGGAGAGTGATCCAACCTCCCTCTTCTTTGCTTTCTGTTTTTCTACTTTCTAGCAACATTGCTGCTCTGTTAATGATCTCTAGCCATTGACGAGCTACTCTATGTTTTTGTTTGTCTATTGACCTTGCGGCCCCTCCTGTTTGTCTATTGGCATTGTGGCCCCTTCTACTTTGTTATTGCCTTCAGGATTCATAAATTAAAAAATTAATTATTGACAAAAAGGGAAAAAAATCTCAAACTCTAGGTTCTTCCCATCCGATTTCAAAATTCCATCAACATCAATACTCTTTCCCAAACTCAACAAAATAGTGTATAGAATATGTTTCAACTTTGGAATCTCAGTGATCTCATAATCTGCAAGTGTGCACACGCCCATTGCATTGACTTCAAAGCCGCTCAACATCACCATCAAGTAGTTCTTCCTTGAATTTGCCATCCGTAATTATATGGAGAATCTTAATTAAGGGCAACCCTTAGCTTCCTAAGTTTCTTTTGGTAGAACATTAACATGCAACCCCTCGACCCAGAATGCAACCTTAACCTCAAGCCTTGCAATCTCTTCATCAAATCTCAAAGGTTCTTTGCACCATGTCTTAACTTTCTAAAAATCCCTAGTATTCAATTCGGCAACATGCATTGCTACAGCCTACAACATGTCCTAATTCTCCTTCCTATAGCTTGGGATCCGAGATATCCACACCAATGATCATCGTCTTCTATGTTTCAAACACATTCACTTTGTACAAAATTTGAACCAACTCCCAATAAATTCCAATTCCTCCCAATGAGGAAGGTTGAGACTCTGTCAAATGCATTTCTATGACATGTCCTAATTTTCCTTCCTACACTCTTCTATGTTTCAAAGACATTCACTTTCTACAAAATTTGAACCAACTCCCAATAAACTCTAATTCCTCCCAATGAGGAAGGTTGAGACTCTGTCAAATGCATTTCTATGACATATCCTAATTTTCCTTCCTACACTCTTCTATGTTTCAAAGACATTCACCTTCTACAAAATTTGAACCAACTCCCAATAAACTCCAATTCCTCCCAATGAGGAAGGTTGAGACCCTATCAACAAGCCCACCAACACTTCTCCTCCAACCCATCCTTGTCCATGTCTATCTCTACATTGACAATAGAGGGTTCATCATCAGCTATAGCTTCAAGGGCCCTCAAGTCATCTAACTTTAATAAAAAACAAATCAAGTTTAGGGCCTTCATCATTGACCTCTTCTAATCATTTACCTTGGCCCCATCACCATCACTTATTTTCTTAGTGGTTTCAATTTTATTGATTCATTAATCCAATCACGTTTCCATTTCTTGTCCTGAACTGAACAATGTAATAGAAGACTCTAAGACTCTGTCATATCATTTCGTTATCCTAAAGCAGCAAATAAAGGAGCTATTCTTGCAATCTTGTTTCATATTCAATAATGTTTCTTGTGTGATTCACATTTGTGGTTGTGTCCATTCAAATTTCATTGCAGATTTTTTAATGAGCCTCAACATTTTCAGCAGTTCAGCTAAAGCTTGCAAGAAAATCCTTTGAACAATATAGTCAATGACCATAGAGTAATGATGGCACATTTAATAAACTCTTCAAATCACTAAAAATAGATCTAGTCCCTACCAAGATTATTTGTATATAACATAAACCATTTCAATAATCCTCTTTTATAACCATCCTTCTTGGGAGCGTAACATATTCTTAATTATTATCATCCCACAATAATATACACAAATTGCAAAAAGGAAATCTACTAACACAGCTTACAATGTCTTATTGGATAATTTGTAGTTAGACATCACAATCATCTAAAATCATTACATGACCTTTCAAGAGTACTGCCATGTAGCCCGCACATCCTAGCCTCAAGGTGATATCAATGTACATGGAAATGGTTTTCAACAAAAACTTAATCGTGTACTGCAAAAACAATGCTTTTGTAAACAGTAAAATTCTTGCTAACCTAGCATTGCAAGGCGATGAAGAGCAGTGATTGTTGTTGTAATGTGCTTCTTTGCAAAGTCTAGCTTTTTTATGTCTCGACATATTTCTTGTACCATTGCTTCACTTTGTTCTGCCTTCATTTTGATTTCTCTTATCTTATGCATCAGTTCCTGCAAATTCAATGAAAGTGCAGTTCTTTTATATTGAATTAAATCTATGTTTCCAAGATACATGTACGGGTTTAGTACACGGATAAGTCGATTTTAAAAAACCCTTGGGTACGATACATCTTGGGTTCCTCCGTATATAGATAACAAAATAATTTAATAGACATATAAATTGTATATATATACTCACTGTACTCATATATAAAGAGTTAGGAAGTTAAAAAAAAACATTTTGCCTTTACATTGCTAACAAAATGGGCATGTTTTGTCACAATACCAGGCTATAGGTGCATTTCACAGGATAAAAAGATATTCATGCACCTCCGGATGTTCCATATACAGAAATGAACTAAAATGTCCAAAATACATGGTTTTGTGTTAGCAGCAACCTATCACAAAGCAAATCCTAATATGTATAATTCTTATGTCATTTTTTTGTAGTGGAAAAGTTGAAGATTAATTACATCAAATCAGTGGTTATTACAAGGGCTAATGGTTAGAAGCTTCTCAAGAGCTGTTCAGTCGACATTTCTGTAACTCAAATTATTACAAAATTTAGAAGATTGCAGGTTACCATTTGTTGAGATATTTTTACATACAGACAAATATTGGAACACCTAGCAGGGCTAATGCTTAGAAGCTTCTCAAGACCTGTTCAGTCGACAAATATTGGAACACCTAGCAGGAGAGTATTAATGATTTTCAACAGCTTTGCTACAAGACAAGCCTGCCATCCAAATGTCAAATAATGTTGGCAATTGACAAAATACAAGTTTTGTAGTCTTGAAACAGAAAGTCAATTGTTTAGTAAAAATTTAATAATAATTCAGTTTCGTTCTATTGTTTAATAAAATTCATTTAAAATCTGCAAACCTAATATGCATAGAGTTCATATTAAACACTCAATTCGGATCCAACAAGTTTACTTAATTTATCATCTCAAAACTTTGCCAATAGCGCTACGGTACTATAGAATGGACATTATGATAGCTAATATGTAGAAGATGCTAAATTTAAGTGATAGAACTAGTTTCTACCTTTCTTTTCACATTAGACTTCTAGATATATGTACTGTTGGCACAACATTCTTGTTACATAGAATAATCCTGTACATCCTAGACCAATCAACCCCTCCTCACCATATATTAATGTGCAGAATTCATATTAAACACTCAATTTGGACCCATCAAATTCACTTACTTTCTGGGAAGCATGGGTAATGCTTGAGTGCCTTTTGTAGCTTTTAGAGGAGTTTAGGGTTTATTTTTTAATTCATTTATGAGTTTAGGGTTTGTTTTTTTATGCATTGACTAAGTAAAAAAAACGTTTTTATAGCAAGAAGCAATGCCAAACCCTGCAGGTACATCCCGGATATGTACGGGTAAATCACAATCCATTCCGTGCTGGGATGGATCCATTACCAGGTACATATCAAGGGGGTTCAGAGGGGTGGGGGCATACCCATGCTTCCCAGAATAAAATTAGTGTACAGTGCATTTAAATTATGGCAAGATCAATAAGGTATTCAAAAAACCAATTATTTTGGGCGTGCAACAATCAGGACTCCTTCAGTGTTCCTGGCAATTCAGCATTAAAAATTAGATTCCAAACCATAGCAACATATGAGCATGCCAATTCAGTGCATTGCATCCAACCTTGATAGCTTGGGTCGCAGCTGCAAGGTCCTCTTTGGCTTTTGTTCCTGAATTGCTCTGCAATAAAAAGAAGAAACCATAAATTATATCTAGAATAGTGGGAAAATCAGGAATAAAAAGGTGGGCAGGGTTATGATTATAAATTTAAGGTAGTTGACATTGAACACTATAATTATAACAATTCTAGTAAAAAGATATAATGCAAATATCTATGCAAAAACTCAAAATATGATCTTTCATGGAAAAGATGAAAATATGTACAGACAGCCCTTTCCAAATCCACCACAGCGTATGTGTTATATCCCAATTAATTTAACAAATTTGAGGTTTAAAACAAATGAAGTTTTTTGGAACCTCCTCTTTTTTTGGCTGTCTTCTTGTTAAATACATCATGTTCCCAGTTGTCACCGAGAAATTCTTCTTGAAGATCACTTGGAATGCAAAAGGTGATAAAAATGGAAGTATGTATCCTGATCTAAAGGGCCCAACATTCCAGCCTGCAACAATCTCCTAAAACATGCAGAATTAAGTCCGAACAGAGAAAATTTAATGTAGAGACAGATAACTATGCATAGGAATATCTTACCAGATCAATTACCTTCGTTCTAGAAACCTTTCGGAAACATCTATGGACAGACCCTCAAAAGAGTTCTTTAACTCCTGATTTCCTAATGAAGAGATGAGTTGAATTTCCCAAGATCGCCAAAATTCCATCCAATGAAAGTTCATGCAAGAGGTTTTTCAACTTTTCACAGGAATGAACTGATCCATTTAAGAAGTGTCAAGAGGAAGCAAACTGTTAATATGATGATGGCACAGCCAATAGAATCCAATCTTGCTAATTAGGTTGTGAGAATGGAAGTAAACATGAGCTCCTTGTTTGTTCAAAGCAGATATTTCATGAGATCCCTTGGGTTGCCATCAAAGGATACTGGTTTAGATGCTGGTATAGTTACCAGATCTTCAACTTTTCTTTCTAGTTCGCCACATGGATTGTTTGCCCTGCAACTACACTTAGATAATCACGATGTTAACAAACTCTCTCTATCCATATGTTACATGGATTCATAATTGCAGTTACGACAGTTGCCCGCACACAACTATTTTGATGCTAAGAGACTAAAATTTCATTTAGTCCATACAACAATCAAACATCTCAAACTCCGAATGTATATTCTTATGCTTCTATTGTTTCATCTATTTGTTAAATGTTACTGCAAGTGCTTATGGAGGTCCTCAGCATCTGTTTCCAGGTACTGCCGAACAGTCAAACCCCATCTCTGATCAACACATACGAAACACGAATGCTTCAGCACGTACTTTAATGGTGAGATCCAGTTTAGCCTCAGAAGTTGGTACTTTCATTAATGACTTCAATGTACTTATATGGCTTTGTTGCAGTGACATTGCTTTCCATTTTAAATCCAAAACATCAGTGCTCTAGGGCAAAATTGGTAACTTGTGCCTCTGGCCCAAATAATTTCTTTAATTCTCCCCAAAATACCTTGGCAGACCCCAAAGTTCCTTGGCAGTTTTGTTAAGATTTACCAAAATGTAATTCTTTGGATGCAACACCATGTCCAAAAATGGTCTTTACCTTATCATATGTTGAATGCAATTCTAACCAACACTGGGATCGTCAATGGTGCCATGGGTGTGCTGATAAACAGAGTGACAAAGAGGGTCATAGCTATAAGTTGTGTGCGACAAATTATGAGTGATATTATATGTGAGTTGTTTATTTTATTGCAAAAATTGTCCTAAAGTCATATCCTAGGTAAAAGCGCTCGGTGATTGACAAATAACTCAGCTAACCTTCACAATCTTTTAACTTACGAGAAAGAAAACAATTTAGGTACCTTCATTTCCACCATGTTAAAAGATTAAAAATGATATTATAAATCATTTTCTATTGGGAATGTATATTGTGCCCATATTATATGCACATAAAATTGTTGTTGTGATAACATGTTTCCAACCCATACAAAACAATTTCCGTCAACATAAGACAATTGTTCGACACTAACAAGTCCGTGGTAACTAGTCCCACATAAGAATCCCTAATGGCATAATAGTTCAGCATGTGCAATAATTTTAATGAGTGTGAATATTGGCATTGCAGAAGTTCAATTTATAAGTTAAGGCCACACCTTTAGATCCTTACTTAGAATAATCTTCTAACACTCAATATGGGCCATGTGCCATTGCCATCATGTTTAGGTATATTATATCCCTTCCTTTCCCGTCCCCATTGTACACACTCTAAAACTGCTTTACTAATGCTTCTCATGTTAAGGGGCTTGTTGGTGCACTATATCTTACATCATTGATATATCATGGGATTACGGTGGGATCTACTAGAGCAACTGCATTGCTGCGATAGCGGTTAGGTGCCCTTGGCATGCCTTAGATCCCTACATTTAATACTTAGACACCTATATACATCATTCTTACCTCCTAAATTCCTCCTTAGCCTCCCTCTTATCCCTACTTGGTTCCTTCAAGCCCATTTAAATCCCCATGAAACTACTAGGCATCTAGTGCTGATGCTATTGGCCATGGACAATAGCATTCTGTATTGTATTTTCCAAGCCGGTGATACAAACCATGGCCAGCAGCTTCAGACATGAAGGATATAGGCTTAAGATTTGGTGCACATATATATACCCTTAATTTTATCCCACTTCTAAAAATCAGAACACACAAATTCGTATTCCTCTTGTACATTACAGCAGGCCTACCAATGGCTCACCAAACCTCATGGGACAACAAAGAGACTTGACCAGGGGAACACTCGATCAAAAATAGAACTTGAAGGCTTAGAATTGAGGATTTGTTGTAGACTGAGATCAGCGACTTAGGGACATGCATCTACCTGATTTGTTAGGTCACCTCTTCCCTTCCAAGCTTCAACCTTAGCCATCCATCCTCACGATGCAGATGCTCTAATCAATGAGGGAGATCATTGTGCCAACAAGTTCCCCACAAGTAAGTGACCTTTGCACTCTCTCTTGTTTGCGCCTATTATTCACATTGGTCATTTCATCGATTCAATTATTTTATTGCACACATTGTCGCTAGTTATAACTTACATATATTGCCCAATTAGTACCTTCCTATTATCCTTTGAGTGCGCAATAAGAGAGTTCTTCTATCTTTACCCATTCGAGGTTTGTTTGCTAAAATCTCCTCTCTAGGCATATACACTTGCCGCCTCATCACCCCTCCTCATAGTAGAACATGTCTAATCTGTTGTTAGCGCCCCCCACAGACATAGAGCAAAGAGATTAAATACCCACACATACAACAAACAAATTAACTCTCATAGACATGGTAGACAGAAGATGAAGCCCAAAATCCATGACAAAGAATGCTCAGTCATAGACTAAGAGTTCAAAGTAGTTCTATTGGCATATTTCATTCTTAGACATAGTTAATCTTGCTAGCTATCATTTTTTAGGATCCCAAAAAATTATAAATTTGTAAATTTACAATGGTGTTAGAAGCTTTTTTTTTAGAAAAAACAGCAAAATTTTATATTAGATGGTAATCAAATTTACATATTTGGCTATGCCAAGCCTGAAAACTATTAGTCCAAGCAGTAGCATTATACAAAAGTAAAGCAGTAGCAATCATCATAGTGAAGAATCAAGATTGAGAATATATCTGATGTCTTCTTGTAGCTGGTTGGACCACCATGTAGGAGTGTAATATCCCCTTCCCATTCGAAGACCTTTGGCCTATTTTGTCAACCCGACGGCCAAAGGAAAAATACAAGGTTGGCTTAAGTTATATTTAATTATTATAAAGTGCCATTAATCAAAGAAAAAAATATATAGAGCACTTATAATAATTTATATGACTTAATAATTATTAAATCAAGGATGGAAAAGGCCCAAATATAAATTGTTATCCATCCTAGGTGAAAAGGCGACTTGCCTTAGAAGGGGGAATGGGAACATAGAAAGGATAAATGCCCATTTTACTATGTATTTCCCCTAGAAAAATGTGACTTGCATTAGGAGGGAAAAAGTTGTTGGAAAAAGCATTTAATATGGAAAATATTAAATGCTTGCATAGGGAAAATCCTTGAAAACTAATTGGATATTGTAGAGGTTGTTTTGGGTCTCTTCTTCCTTTATAAGGAGAAGTCGACTTGAAGGGAAATATATTCCATACCATTTGATATTTTCTAATTTGTGTCTTAAGCTTGTAGCTTATGCATATTCTTTCATGTCAATTGTTGTTTGCAAATATCCAAACTTGTGGAATAAGATCCCACAGAACCCTAGCTTCGGTGGTGAGAGATACATCCCTAGTTAGCAGGGCATTCTTCGGTAGTGAGAGATCTACCCTAGCTTGTCAAGTTTGGAGCTGAATTGATGCCCTAAATGTGTTGGGCGACCTACATTTTAGGGAAAAATTAGGGTTTCGTGTTTGTTGTGTGAAAACTATTTTTGGAATATTATTCTTCATATTTTGTGGCCCAAGATCCAAAGTTTCAGCTCATTTGGACTTCTCTAGCAAAAGATATTAATTTTAGAAGTTTTCAGTTGTTTAGGGCACACTGTAAATTTTTGGCAGCATTCTGTTATTCGAAAAATTCCAAAAACAGTTTCTATAATATCTGTTATTGTATTAGCAAGCTCCATTTAAAATTTCAAGAGATTTGAGCAAGTATTTTTGGAGTTATCCATTATTTTCTGTTCGCTGCCCTAGATTTAATTTTCTGCAAAAATCAGATTTCTGTTTGGCTGCAATTTGTCTGTATTTTGCATATTTAAAGTTGGGATTGCCTAAAATCCGTTTAGGGGTAAAATAATGTCCATTGGGGACATTACAAATGGTATCAGAGTTGTTGTTCCTCCAGCCTGTGTGGGTTAAATATGGCAAATTGGAAAGATTTCAATATGGGTTTTATGAAGGAAATGTTCACCAACATGGTGAAACAACAGGAAACCACTAACCTTTATTTGAGCCAGCTCACTCAGAATTTAAATCAAAGCAGGTCTTGGGACAATCAGGAAAAAGGTGAGAACAATAATAAAGGGCATCCAATAGAGGTGATTGATGAGGATTCTTGTTGGAGGAAATACCAATCTTTGAGTAAGGGTTTCAGAGATAATATGTCATTTCCAGATTATTGCATGATGAAGATTGGTAGCAAGCCCAAGCGAGGTCATCATATGCCGGTACCTGAATTACAAAAGAACTCATTTGAAGAAGAAGAAGCTTATAGAGAAAAAGGTATGATTTCCATTGAGAAAAATAATTGCATTAATGAAACTTTGCTTGTTAGAGAAATTATTCCAGCTCAAGAGAAGAAATTTGTATATGCAAGTAAGGAGGATGTAATGGAAACTCTAAAAAGGTGTGAGGAGTGGAATAGCAGAGCTAGAGCTGCTAAATTGATAGCCGCTCAAGCAAGACAACACCTACAAGAGTTCAAGGAAAAGATGTCTTCACTTAGTGGGCAGCAGGGTATGAGGAATGTCATTTCTCAAGAGAGGGCAGCCGGGAGCATGGAAATACCTTTCAAAGGAGGGTTGATTGCACAGATTAAAGATGGTGTGGAAGAAAGTATGCCATCTCATTTATTGCAGCAGCTGATTTATGAAGAATTTCAACCCATTGTAGACACGAATACTCAGATTTTGGGGCAGCAAAGTCAAGACATTTTGAAGACCAAGATTGGCGAGGATGTTGGTGATATTCCAAGGTATAAAGAGCATACTAATGTGTCTTATTTATTGTTGCCTATTTATTTTCATCATGAGATGCATGCCAAAGTTTACATTATGGAGTTTGATGAACCATTGCTCCAAGTATATGTATGTGAGCATCTTGTGGATGATATATGGTGGCAAGTTTTAGTTCACTTGACAGGAACAGTGCCAGGCTTGCGGATCACTTCAGCATGTTTTGTCTCTTGTGCATGGCTCTTGGACAAAACAAAGATGCAATTGCTTGAGGGCAAGCAATTTTGGGAAGGGAGGATTGTAATATCCCCTTCCCATTCGAAGACCTTTGGCCTATTTTGTCAACCCGACGGCCAAAGGAAAAATATAAGGGTGGCTTAAGTTATATTTAATTATTATAAAGTGCCATTAATAAAAGAAAAAAATATATAGAGCACTTATAATAATTTATATGACTTAATAATTATTAAATCAAGGATGGAAAAGGCCCAAATATAAATTGTTATCCATCCTAGGTGAAAAGGCGACTTGCCTTAGAAGGGGGAATGGGAACATAGAAAGGATAAATGCCCATTTTACTATGTATTTCCCCTAGAAAAATGTGACTTGCATTAGGAGGGAAAAAGTTGTTGGAAAAAGCATTTAATATGGGAAAATATTAAATGCTTGCATAGGGAAAATCCTTGGGAACTAATTGGATATTGTAGAGGTTGTTTTGGGTCTCTTCTTCCTTTATAAGGAGAAGTCGACTTGAAGGGAAATATATTCCATACCATTTGATATTTTCTAATTTGTGTCTTAAGCTTGTAGCTTATGCATATTCTTTCATGTGCAACTGTTGTTTGCAAATATCCAACTTGTGGAGTAAGATCCCACAGGAACCCTAGCTTCGGTGGTGAGAGATCCATCCCTAGCTAGCAGGGCATTCTTCGGTAGTGAGAGATCTACCCTAACTTGTCAAGTTTGGAGCTGAATTGATGCCCTAAATGTGTTGGGCGACCTACATTTTAGGGAAAAATTAGGGTTTCGTGTTTGCTTGTCGAAAACTATTTTTGGAATATTATTCTTCATATTTTTGTGGCCCAAGATCCAAAGTTTCAGCTCATTTGGACTTCTCTAGCAAAAGATATTAATTTTAGAAGTTTTCAGTTGTTTAGGGCACGCTGTAAATTTCTGGCAGCATTCTGTTATTCGAAAAATTCCAAAAACAGTTCTATAATATCAGTTATTGTATTAGCAAGCTCCATTTAAAATTTCAAGAGATTTGAGCAAGTATTTTTGGAGTTATCCATTATTTTCTGTTCGCTGCCCTAGATTTAATTTTCTGCAAAAATCAGATTTCTGTTTGGCTGCAATTTGTCTGTATTTTGCATATTTAAAGTTGGGATTGCCTAAAATCCGTTTAGGGGTAAAATAATGTCCATTGGGGACATTACAAGGAGGCAAGCCATAGCACAAAAGATCCTTATTATCAAGAGCCCAGATTAGCCAAACCGTCTGCAATTTTATTTCTTTCACGAGGAATGTGAATGAATTGCACTTCTTGAAAATTCTCCTGCAATGTTTTGATCTTCCAGACCTCTTTAGCAATTCACCAATTGGGAGGAGGATTAGCCCTCTGTCCAGATAATACCTTTATAACAATTTGAGAGTCTGAGCGAATTTGAATTTTCTGCCAGCCACTTTTAACAACCTTCTTGCATACCTTTATAGACCGCTTTCATCTCCGCAATATTATTGGTAGTAACACCCAGATTTTCAGCAAAAAGAACTGCACCTCACCCTCTTGGTTTCTACCAATGCCTCCCATAGCAGCCCTCCTGGATTGCCTCTGGAAGCACCATCAGTATTCAATTGTCCATAACCCAAAGGAGGGGCTTTAGCTTGACTATCTCTCATGCTTTCCTTGTTAATATGAAAACGGGGTAAAGTGGCTTCACTTGGCTCAAGAGATAGCTGATTACAAATATGTTTCCATTCCGTAGAAAGGGTATTGGGTAAAGGTATCTTATGTTTAAGAGTTTCAGCTATATTGATTTTTGTTTTTCCCAAACATAAGAACCGTCTTTGCTACTGTGCTGAAAAATTCTATTATTTCTTTCTTTCTAGATTCCAAAGAAGAAGAGATATCCCACTCCACAGTATCTGGAAGAAGCTTTTGTCCTGTGGGAAGCAACCTTTGCCATTCTTTGATAACCTGTTCAAGGGAGTCAAAATTATTCCATCGCAAATTGAACAAGGTCGCAAGTTGTCGCCAAATATGAATAACCCAAGGGCAAAGGAAAAAAGATGAGTAGAAGATTCCTCATCCCGTAAGCATAGAGCACATCTAAAAGGGCCATAAAATCCTTTCTAATAAGTTGGTCTCCTATTAAAACCCTTCTTTGAGTAAGGCGCAAGACAAAAAAACTAACTTTAGGCCATATACCTGGGTGCCATAAATTCTTAAAGAGAAACTAAAGAGGATGAGGATTGTTTATCACCAAAGAGGCATAACCTGTAGATATTGTGTAATTTCCAGAAGGGTCTTGTCCCCATCCCAATTTCTCAAAGAATGGGGATGAGGAAAGAGGGCGAGTATTCAATACATTTTGCAACAAAATCTGGTCTTCATGTTGTATAACAAGTGGCCATTCAGAAATCGGAATCCATTCTTTTTCACTTTCCCATAGGTAGGTTGACAGTCTACCATAGTGGGCTACCTTTATCCACCCAATATCTTGCATTTGCTTCATTATAGGGTTGAGCTGAGGATATTGGAAGATAAGAGGGGGCTGTCCATCCCATGAATCAGTCCAGAAATTAGCTAACTGCCCATTATTAACTATCCAGAAAAGCTCTTTTTAATAATGTCCTCTCCCATTTTAATAACCTTTAAGATAGGAGAGCCTTTAGTAGGAAGGGTTGACCGAATAATTTCTTCCAGGGGGTCATTTCCAGCATACTTGGCTCTAAAGGTTGGAGCAAATATTTAAACACTATTCGTGATAGTGGTCCCCAATTGAAAAAAGTAAACATAATAATTTTCAATAATTGAATGTCAAAATACAACTTCAACTAATGCACACAATTGTATGGGGTGTAAGAAGTGGAAATAATCACAAACTTTTGCTAAAATAGTAATACTTAATCATTGTATGGGGTGCAATGTCGGGTTACATATATGTAGTGTTTTAATCAATGTTACGCAGGGACGCGCCTCCCGAAAAACAAGTGTACAAGGCGTCTGGGGACACCAGACAGGGAGGAACGCCCCCGCCCCTCGGCCCCCATAAATCCTTAGTGGTGGGAAAGGAGGGGGAGGTCCAGAAATTTTAAGGGGCGTCCGAAATTTTAGGGATGTCGTGACGTCTGACATCCTCATGATGGTTGAGGTCCGTATCGGGACGTCCAAACATACCTGTGACATTGAGCTTTTTTCATTTACTTCAAAAAAAAAAATTGTTTGTCAAATTTAATTTTATGCGAAGTTATAATAACATAAAAGAAACACAAAAACATAACCCTAACCCTAAAAGTGACATTCTAAGTTATAAAATGACTGTATGGCCTCATTCCATATCACATTCACACTTGAGCAATGTGAGCAAAGAGAAGAAGTGAAGAGAAAGAGTAAGAGGAAGAGGAAGATGAACTGCAAGAGAAGGAGCAAGAGGTATTTAGAATTTTATTTAATTACATACTTGATAATAGTCTCTAGTTTTTAAAATTTAGCTTCTATTTATATTATTTAGGGATTGTTTTTAAGTTTTTGTAACTACCTTCACAAAGTAGTCATGTTTATAGTTTGTAAGATTTTACAAAATGCATGTGGCATAGGGTTTGGTTGTTAGGGTTAAAATTTTAATTTTTTAAATCTTAAAACATAAAATTCTTGATTATTGAATAGGTTTGGCAAGGTTTACCATGATAGTATGATACACATTCTTAAAAACATTAGGAATACAAAAACTTTGATACACATGAATGTAGATACAAAAATGAAAAACTTAATATTCCTATGTTTGATGTTTCTATGTTTTTGTTTTTTAATATTTTTATTTTTTTCCATTTAGTTAGGGGCCTATGGCTGTTATTTTTAAATCATTGCATGTAGTTATGGCTGTTTTTTTATTCATTGCATATGGCCATGGATGTTTTACTTTTTTAATCATTGCATATAGTTATCACTGTTTTTTTAATACGTTGCATAATACATGTAGTTATGGTTGTTTTGCTTGTTTATAATTAAAATTATAATCATTGTGTATAGTTATCAGATTTTTTTAATTCGTTGCATATAGTTATGACTGTTTTTTTTTAATTCGTTGCAGCCCCAACAATCATCACCATGAGTTCTTCTGAGTATGGTTATGAATCAGAGGAGGAGAGGGTTGAGATAGGTGGAAGTGTTGGTGATGACATAATTGGGGGAGGCGAAGAAGTGAGGCAAAATGTAGTGCCAACGGCAATTGGTAGTTCAGCTGGTAGTGCTACCAATTGCCCCTCTCAAATGTTGTCCACATTTGCCATGGGACCATTTGATAAGAAATCGTTGCAACAATTTGCTCACGTAGTTGAGAACCCCAAGTCTAGAGGGGGGAGTAAACTATGGAAGTGCAACATATGTTCGAGACTTGGCATGGCAGCATCACCAAGACCAATGCACACTTGTTGCACCTTACAAGAAGGGGGTTTGTGTTTGTAAGGCTCTTTCACTTGATCAAAGAGCAGAGATGGTGAGACTTTATAATGGAAATACCACGAACAACGTTCTAGAAGTTCATGGTACTAGCACTGAGGCTAACACTCCTTTGAGCTCTCTTAGGACTGGCAAGAATACTTTGGCTAGTTCTAGTTTTGGAATGACAAAAGTGGAAAGCAGAGGGAAGAGAAAGGCCGTGGGGGCAGCCCCAATCCAATTGTAGACATGTTTGATTCAAAGGCAAGGGAAGAGGTAGATGATGCTATCGGGAAAATATTTATGCTTCTGGGGATCCCATTTCATGTCGCTCACTCTCCTTATTACAAGGAGGCTATGGCCAAGGTAGCAAAAGCAAGTACAAGTTATGTGCCTCCTAGAGACACCAAACTTAGGACAACAATCTTGGATAGAAACTATTCCAGTGGTGTCCCAGCATTTCATCCTGAAATCTGTGACTACCCTATCCGAAAAAATTTCATACTTTTAAAATAATGGGTTGTTTTGTGTTTTTATTGCCTAAAAGTTCTTGTATTGTGTCAGGATATTCCAAAAGAGCCATATTAGTCATTTTCGCCAAATACCCAGATGCCCAAAATTGTTATATTCTGTCGTCAGGATTTGTATGCGGGAAATTTGTATTTAATTATTTTGAGCCCCGTTTGAGGCAATTTGCGCTCCGATTTAATCATGTTGTGATCGTACAAATCATTATTCCTATATACCAGTAGGGTTTTAACTAGGAATGAGTTCTACACTTTATTTGTGACTTTTGGCAACGTTTTGTGTTTTTGTGTTTTCCCGTTTCGTTTTCTGTGAAATTTCTCTAGATCAATTCCTTTGCCGGTTTGGCTTGATTCTTGGCCTGGAGTATCTGGAGATCACATACGCACGTTGTGCCAGAAGGAATTCGCCATCGGAGATCTGGTTCTCTTGGAAAAGACGAAGTCGTGCACCAAAAAGCTTCTTCTGGGCTGGCCGCATTTTTGGAAAAAGAGGGTTTGAAGTGGATCATGGGATTTTTGGTAGCAGCAGGCAGGTGGGATTTTTGTACTTGCCTAGCAGGTACTTTTTCCCATGGAAGCAACGTCACTTAAGTCACAATGGGAAAATTAGAGGTAGCAGGCAAGCGGGAATTTCTTACCTGCCTTGCAAGGTAAAAATTCCCATTGTGAAATAAAAGAAAAATCACTTAAGGTATTAATGGGATTTTATTACCTGCCTTGCAGGGTAAATAATCCCATTATGAAAGTCAAACAACTTAAGTGGATCATGGGATTTTTGGTCGCAGCAGGCAGGTGGGATTTTTGTACCTGCCTTGCAGGGTACTTTTTCCCATGAAGGCAAAGTCACTTAAGTTATGATGGGAAAATTAGAGGCAGCAGGCAGGCGGGAATTTCTTACCTGCCTTGCAGGGTAAAAATTCTCATTGTGGAATAAAAGAAAAACAACTTAAGTGAATCATGGGATTTTCAGGGCTGCCTTGCAGGGTAAATAATCCCATTGTCATGTGACTTTTAAAAATAGAAATTCCTTATTCCAAAAAGTGTGACCCACCTTGGGTGAATAATAATGCATTAAATAAATATTTGTTAATATTTATTCACCCAATTTTGCACCCAAGGCTTGTGGAAAAGTCAACAAAGGGAAGTGGACAAAAGGAATTTAAAAATAGAATTCCAAAATTAAATAAATTTAATTTATTTAATGCAGCCCCTTTTGAGAAGGAAATAATACTTTTTAAAGTATTAAATGATTATATTAATTCCTATTTTCAGTGGCTAAGGTTAAAGCACACTGTGAAGCTTAAGTGGAGTGAAGAGTGGATGATTAAATTGATTAAATTTAATTTATTGGATGGTTGTCCTTAAACATGCAATTTTAGCACACCAATTAAAGTGAAAAATAAGCATGATTTTTAATTAATTAATTGTCAGGAATAGGAGGGGCAATTATTAATTATAGAATTATGAGGGTTATATAAGCATGGGCTGCCATAAGGATGAATTAATTAATTCACAAGTAAAGAAGTGCAGCCCAGAGGAAAAGTGCGCCCCATTTGGAGAGCTTTTTGCTCAGAAGGTGGATTTAATGCTAAAAGCTTCCAATTTTGGCGCATGCATTGAAGGAGGTTGATTTGTGTTTGCATAATTGTTTGCATAAGTGATACAGTGCTCAGAGTGAAGTTGGTAAAATTCATGTTTGCTTTGCATGCAAATAAAACATCAAATTCGGGGCAGCAGGCTTGAATTATGCAGATTTTTATGATTAAAATCCACTGTTCATGTTCCGGTTGCCATCTTTGTCTGAATTAATTGCAGGAATTCATTACAGGTGCTTTACAAAAGAAAAGGAGCTTTAATCAATGTCCAATACATTGAATATATCCTCCGAATCTGAAGAATTATCCAGATTTGCACCAGTTTTGAAGAATTCCAACCGAGTAAGAAGAAAAAGAATTGTTCAGACAAAGATTGTTTCAACCATGGCAAAGTGGGATGAAAGAGAAAGCTTAGCGGAATCATGCGTAGCTTCTAGATTTGTTGAAGTCAATAGGCCCAGATCCAGATTCAGATCTCATAATTGCAAAAGCTTCCGGCACAAAGGCTTCATCCTCTTGTTTCGATGCAGCCTGTGTAGAAGTCAGTGCGTAGAAAATTTCTTCCAGGCTCTTGTGCATGTGCTTACAATCTTCTAGTTGAAGCTTTCATTGAAGTTGCATTCACCCGAAGTGCTTTCCAGAATTTTTAATTGCTCATATGCAATTAAAAATAAAAATGATGAGTTATTTACTGGCCAGACATCAGCCGATGCATGTACAGAAAAGAACTGCAAAGCTTCAAGGATAAAAGAGAAGACAAGGCGAAGGCAAAATTTCAACTTGCTTCCAGATCCAGCTACTCCCAGATCCAATTTGGTGAGAATCAAAGGCAAAAGAATTAGTCTGCGTGCGTTTACATGAAAAAGGACAAGACTGTGGCTTTCCTCTTCCTTCTTCTTTCCTCCGACAAAGTAATTGAGCGATCAATTAATTTATACAACTTAAGTGACTGGTTTAAAAGCCATTATTTGAAGAAGTCAACTACTTAGAGATAGGTGGCGACGTGCAAAATAGAAGGTTCTATTTTCAATTGCAAATCATACATGTCATGCAAAAGAGGAATTTCGGAGGGAGATTGCCGATTGTTTCCTTTCCCACTTCCACATGTGCCGATTCAACTAAAAGTTTCGACTTGTAATTGCCCCTCTACATTCTATAAGTAAAGGAAGAACCTACGGGTAAATGGATCGAGAATTTGTAAGCAAAGAACCTTGTGTTCCAGACTGTGTCTTTGAAACCCTTGAGCCACTTGAAGCAAAGGAATATACAGAGCAAATTTTGAGAGAACTTTGTGTCACAATGTATTTTGTTTCTAGCTTTTATATCTTAGATCTTTAGTAAACTTTGTGTTATTTTAGATCTAAATCTAGAGCTACCTTTGCTTATAATTTTGTGTTGATATCTATTGGTTTCTTCTATGTGCATGCAATCAACTTTGTTATCTATTGATTGGGATGCACATCTTCCCCATTTCTTTCCTGTGTTTATATAATTCCCTTCTTCTATAAATATTTCCTTTCTTTGAACAAATTCTTACTTAAGCTGCGAGAATTGTTCGATTATAGTTCATGAACTGAGTAGTTAAAGTAAAACCCCATTTAGATATTAGCATACTTTAATTGACAAATCTGACACGGGAGCCTCACCGGTAAATGAGGGAGATTTATCTCATGATCGCTAGGTTTTGTGCTATGCGAAAATCTAGCCAACACCAAGGTTAATCTGTTATTCTTTGGAGATGAAGGTCACATTGGTGTCACATGAATGCAACATTATCATGGATGGGTGGACAGATATTAGACACCGTCCACTCATCAACATCATTGCATCTTACAAAGATGGACAGTATTTCTTGAGAGCAATTGATTGTTCTAAAAGCGGAAATAAGTTGAGTTTCAATTTCAGATTTTGAAGGATGTCATTGAGCTGGTTGGACCTTCAAATGTTGTATAGATCATCACAATCATATTTGTGTGTAGAGCAACATGCAAGCTAGTGGAGCGTACCTACAATCATATTTATTGGACCCCGTGTTGTGTGCATGCCATGAACAATGCATTGAAAGACATAGGAAAGATTCAATGGGTCAGCAAGATAGTGAATGAGGCCAAGGACATGTAGAAGTTCATATGTAATCACCACACATCATTGGCACTCTTTCGAAGCTTTTCGAGAAAGGAATTCCTCAAACCAATTGACACCGCTTTACATCCTATTTTATTTTGTTGGAAAGGATGTTTGAGTTGCAAGAGCCCCTACAAGTTATGATTATGACACAAGATTGGACTAGGTGGCGTGAGTCCAAGATAGAGCAAGGGAAGAGAGTGAAGGAAGTGGTGGTGAGAGAGACATTTTGGGCTGATGTGAAATACATCACATCAATTATAACTCCAATTTTAGCGTCATCAAATATGGGGATTCTAACAACCTCAATCTTGGTGAGATATATGAGTGCATTGACAGCATGCTTGGACAAATGGCAATTATTCGGGTGAGGGACCCCACTCTGGAGATTTTCCATGAACATATCCATCCCATCATTCAACATAAATGGGAGAATTTGAACACCCCACTCTATATAGCTGCATATGCACTTTGAATCTCAAATGGTATGTAGAGGCGGCCAGTAGAGTTATCCCTTTGGATGACGATAAAGTGAAGAAAGGCCTTATGAAGGCCTTAAAAAATGTCTTTCCAGAGGAGGCTTCACAGATCAGGTTGGAGTGGCTCGACTTCACTGAACTTGATGGGTAGAAAACTTCAGCAAAGATGGACAGGGTAACATTGGCACAGAACAAGCCGGTGAGTTGGTGGCGACTATATGGGCATCCAGGATTGTTGCGAACACTTGCAATTCGCCTCCTTTCCTAGGTTTCTAGTTCCTCTACCTCTGAGAGGAATTGATCTACATATGATTGGATCCATCCTGTAAAGGGGAACAGGCTTATCTCTAAGAGAGCGAAGAAGCTTGTAGGCTTGTACACAAAGTGCATTGCGTCTTATAGATTGCAAGACAACTAACTACAAGCAGACCCCAGCATTATGGTGGGATATAGATTCCTAGGAGACAACGAAGGTAAAAGAGGACAATACTATGCAACAGGGATTGATTGGGCTCTTCATTGAGGACGAGGATGATAGTTCCAACGAGGAGTTCATGGATGTTTCAAATGTTGATTCTGATTTTTGAGCTGAAACTTGTCCTCTTCTTTTTGTAATATTGACAATTGTTGGTGTATTTGAATTTGAGATTAATGATATGAATATCAGATATTGTCAATTGATCAATCACAATGGTTTTATAATTTATTTCAACTTATTTAATTTTTAAGTCTCAAATTGAAATGGTTTTATTAAATTATGTATAATTAATAATTTAAATGTATTTGATATTTATGATTTCAGCTTATTTAAATCTCAAATGGTTTTATTTCATCTTATTTAAGTCTCAAATGGTTTTATTTCAGCTTATTTATATAGTTTAGTCACTATATTTTTATATTTAAATATTTATATATTTTTTAATTAGCCGTCCCCAAAATTTAGAATTTCTTTTCCTTCCCGAAACCCCATCCCGCCATCCCGCAGTCTTAGGTAACACTAGTTTTAATGTAGCAAGAAAATTCAAAGATTCAAAATGCTAAACACTTTACTCAATACAATATTGACACTTTACTCGATAGTTAAAACAAAATAGTATTTACACTTTGAAGGCATCAATGCTCAAATTAGCAACAAGAATTTTAAAAGAATAAAAGTAGCTTTAAAATAGATAATTCTGAAAGCAAGAAATGTAGTTTTAAAATAGTTTTCTTGCAAAGCAAGTAAAGTAGCTTTAAAACAGGTATTTTCTAAAAATAGAAAGAAATTTTTTTAGGGAAATATTGGAAAGCAAGAATTTCAGAAGAATAAAGTAGCTTTAAAATAGATAATTCTTGGGAAGCAAAAATGTAGTTTTAAAATAGTTTTCTTGCAGAGCAAGTAAAGTTGCTTTAAAATAGGAACTTTCTAAAACTACAGAAAAACAATTTTATGTTTTGGGAAATATTGGAAAGCAAGTAAAGCACATTTTCTTTGTGTAATTAAATGGTAAGGAGCTGCAGCAGCACATTTTCTTTGTATAATTTATTCTCCATATGATAGTTGAAATAGCATGTTGTGATTGCGAACTTCTACTATTTTATTGAATTTTCTACTGTTGCAAAAAAAATTCAAGTTGAATCAAAGCCAAGCTTACAGATCAAGGTTTAGAAGAATCCAAGATGTGTTTCAAACCAAAATCAAAAGACCTTATAGAGGTGTGTGTGCAGTTCCAATAGTTGGAAGTACTGTTCAAGGCTGAAGGAGTTCTCAAGCTTTCATAATCAGCATGGCCACAAGCAGTAGTAAATTTAGCCTTATGCAGTCTCAAATCCAATAGTATAAGGGGAGGGTTATGAGTTTTGAAGTATTAAGATGAGAACATTATTTTGTTCTTATGATTGATAGGATGTAGTCGAAACTAAATACCCAGATCCGGCTGAATATTCAACGAGTCATGCATGAGTCATTTTTTCCAAGAATTGTAGCAGCAACCAAGTCAAGGGAAGGCAGGTATTCTACAAATGCTATCAAGGAACAAATTAGGTGAAGCTCGTTAGACTAGACTAAAATGCTAAGGAGAGTTTCTGAGAATTTGTCAATGAGAGAATCAGAATCTATGCAAGAATTTTTCATCAATGTTATGGGAATTGCAAATCATGTGAGGTATTGTAGAGAGACCTTGTTAGATCAAAAATAGTAGAAAATTTATTAAGAAGCTTGCCTCCGAGATATGATTCAGTTGTGATTGCAATTGAGGAATCCAAGGATTTGGCAAAGGTTGACCATTGCGAGTACTAATAGGGTTACTTTAGGTCAGAGGGCATTTCTCTTGAACATGCATTTCAATCAAAAGCCGATTCATGATACGAATGACAACACAAAGGAGTTGTCCTCTCAAGGTGAATCTTCATCAAAAGGCAAAGACGAGGAAGCTTTGGAGGTAAAGGAAGAAGTCCAAGAGGAAGGTGAAGCAACGGAAAGGGCAGCACATATTCAACATCATTATTGTACAAGATATGGGACGCTATGTATCTAAACGCAAGATCGAAAGATTTGAAATAAACAAGCAAAGAGCCCACTCTGTCGAAGAAAATGAAGAGTGTGGTTATGTGTGTTTTAATTGTAATGTTGTAAGGAATTTTCAAAAGATGTTGGTTTTAGATAGTGTTTGTCACAACCATGTGACATGTGGGGATTGACTTCATTAGAAGGATTAATCCACCATCCAATTTGGGACACAAGTGGATTCTTACAACCACAAATTATTTTACCGGATGGACAAAGCGGTTGTTGTATTGAAAGAAGTGAATGAAACTAGTGTCCTTGACTTCTATGAAGGTATTGTTAGTAGATTTGGAGTTCCTACTACTATTATTTCAAATAATGCTCTTGCTTTTGTTGGTGCTAAAATTACAGAGTGGGCTGTCCGAAATAGTATTTACCAGTACTTCATCAAATTATTACCTGAAGGAAATGGACTTGCATGGAGTCTACAAACAAGAATTTGTTGAATATTATCAAAGATTTATGAATGAAAATCAGAGATCGTGGCACTGTAATGCCCCTTTTTCCCACTTGAGGTCATTATTTGGACTTCTTGCAATTTCTTCTCCATGGCAAAGAAGTAGAAGAGTTAGAGAAGAACATTGAGCTTCCATTTTCTTTCATTTTTCTAATTGTTATGTTTTCTTTTTAGTGTTTTCCCTCTTGATGCAGGTCAGCTTGGTTAAAGACAAACAAACGAAGCTTAATGAAGAACTAGAACATCTCCTATGGGTCGGCCTAGTCTTTCTTAGCCTTGGCGCTAAAAGAGGGATATAAAGTGATGTAAAGACCTCATTTGCAAGGATCTATATTGGCGCATTTTCTAATATTGGGCATTGAGAACTTGTTGCTTCATGTTCTTCCACTTGAGGACAAAAACCCTCTTGTGTGGCTTCCTAGAAGGACGAAAACCCTTCTAGTGGTTTTGTTGAAGGACGAAAACCCTTCAACCTTGCATGGTCTTGAAGTAAATTGCAGATTTGAGGAGAATCATCTACTTTCAGATTTTTATTTGCCTTCTATAGGTGGAGCGACCTACCTTGGTGTAGGGTTTGATGGTTTGAAGGGCATAAAGTTGAATTTTCAGTTCATAATCTGATTTGACATATTTATTAAGGCCGGAATCTACATTCTCATAATTTTTGAGTGTAATGTTGGCTAGATTTTATGCACAACATAAAACCTAGGCAGTCATGAGATAAATCTCCTTCATTTAATGGTGAAGCTCCCGTGTAAGATGTTTATCTATTTTGCAAGGGTGAATCCTAATAACTACTTTCAAGGGTTTTACTTTAATTCCCTCATCTCGTGAACCACAACTGGGTAATTTGGCAGCAAGTTTGTGATGGGATATTTGCAGAAGGGGGAAAAATAGAAGTAGGGAAAGAAGAAAGGAAGATGTGCTGACTCAACCAATAGTTATCAGAGTTGGTCTCATCCACACAAATTAAATAAACAGATAAATCACAACATTCAACAAAGAGGGAAAGAAACAACTTCTAACCTAGATCTAAGATAACACAAAGTTTATCTAAAACCTTGAATAGAAGTAATCAACAAAGCACTGTAGACACAAAGTTCTCCAGAAATCCACCTTTTATTCAATCCCCAACTTTCACAGAAATCACATCAAGGGTTCTAGCACAAAGTCTGAAATCTCAAAAATGCTTTAGTTACAAAAGCCTCTGCTAAACAAATTCTAATGAACAAGTTGTGATTATTTAACCCGTAGGTTCTTCCTCTATTTATAGTGCATAGAGGGCAAATACAAATAGGAAACTTTCAATGAATTCTTGCATGTGGAAGCTATAAGAAAGGAAACAGTTGGCAATCTTCCTCCTAGAATTCCTCTTTGCATGACATGCATGATTTACAACTGAAGACTAAATCAATGCCCTGCATGTCTACCACCTATTCCCAAGTAATTGACTTTTTCTAGTAATTCAAGTAACGGCTTTTAAACCAATTACCTAAGTTTTACAATTTAATTGATTACTCAATTACTTTGTCGAGAAAATAAGAGAAAGAAGAAGAAAGAGGAGAAGAAATTAGAAGTTAATCCAGCTGCAACACTCTCAGTCTTGTTCTCCTTCCATACTTTGTATGTTGATCCAACATGTATTGTACTTCCGCCTCATGAATGATATGAATGATATCTCTACCTTGAATCTGAGAAGCTCTTTCTCCCATATGTTGTTGAATCCTTTCCTTTGACTCTCATCAAACTGGGTCTGGCATCACTTGTAGATTTTATCAACTTCTCAACTGGATTACCCATGAGAGGAACCCGTGAGAGGAATAATGATTCCATCTATTTCCCCCTGAGCAGCTAACTGTGATTTGCTTGCGGATGTTGCCTCTATTTGGTCTTCACCTCTTGTCTGGAAAGAACTCAAACAAACATTCAACTCATCCCCCTTTTATTTTTTATTGCATATGGGCAACCTTAAACTCTGGGAATTACTTCGGATGAAAGCAAAGAGAAGTAAGCTCAACATGGGCTCAACTGGGAGATTTTAGACAACATGCATGGGCTTTTAGAGGGATTAACTAGGAGATTTTGCATGCAATTTTTACGGAGGAAGGCATGAAAATTCACAATGAATTTAGGTGACTTTTCCTTCCTCAGAATTGCGTGGATTTTAGTGAGATAAGGCAGCTTGCATTCAGAAGACAAGGATTCAACTTTGCAACTTCTCTTTTTAATATTTGCGTGGAATTTAAAGAGGAGGGCAGCTAATATTCACGCAAATCACTTAAATATTTCCAACTCATTATAAAAAGCTGCGTGGATTTTGGAAAGGAGAGGCAGCTTGTAAAAACCACAATTTTAACTTAAGCTTTTTGCCTTAGATTTGCGTGAAAATTAGAATGGAAGGGCAGCGTGGAAATTAATATGGAAGGACAACTAACATTTACGCTTTACCTTTTGGAAATTGATATGCTTGATAAGTTGAAAATGACATATCGTAAGTCAGTACGCATACCTTTGACCTTAAGTGGCAAATTAGTTAAGGATGATGGCAGCAGCAAAGTTAATCGTACAGTTTATAGGAGGTTAGTAAGCAGTCTTAATTATGTCAATGCCACTGGACCTGATATAATGTATGCTATGCAATTAGTATTAAGGATCCAAGTGAGACACACCTCTGTGCAGCAAAGAGAATTCTTAGGAGTGTCAAAGGCACATACAATTATGGTATTTCATGCACATCATCTGAGTTTTTGGATTGGTTGGATAATGGATAGTGACTGGGCAAGCTCCATTAATGATGGTAAAAGTACTTCATGTCTAAGCCACAGAGAGCAACGAATTTCAAAGAAAAAAATTGAAATTTGATGATCTAAAAGCAAACCCTAAAAATACGTTGAAATTCATCAAATAAAATTCATACAGTTGGAATCAGACAAATTTATTCTTTTCTTATCAAATAAATTATCATTTTCCATCATCCATCATACAACTCATCCTACATTAAGAGATACGAGGAGCAGAAACACATATACATGTGCTCAACATTGTACAGAGAAGTGGTTTCTCTGTCAAATCTCTGTTGGAAAATTTCCTCATAATTCAGCTAAAAACAGCCACATATGGTAAAGGTGCAGTTTGTTACATTATCCAAACTCATATCATAATCTATAGCAAGCCTTTTACTTAAATTTTTCTTTTAATGTTCAGCAGTATCGACGGATTTTTAATTTTGCCCAAATCTTGAATAGGCAAATGCTGTCATTGAAACATTTCTAGCTTGTGATACATTAAGAACATGGTGTTTTCATCCTTCGAATGTGACTTAAATTTGAGTCTTTAAGCGTGAACAATGTTGTTTGTTTACTTGCACTGTTTGCTTATTTTACCTGATTCTGGAATCAATTCACTTCTTTCTCATCATTTAAATAACAGTTGGACAGTTTGAAAAAAACAGAGCATTCAAAACATGATAAATAGAACTTGAGAGATAGAATTACAACCTGTTGGCGAACTGCTGCAAGTATTTCTGCATCCACGTGACGAATCTCATTTCGGATCTTTTGCATCATAGGCTCAACACCTGATAAAGATGCTTCTGCAGATTACAAAGCAACAAATTCTGAGAGAAGAACTGAAACAGAAGGCCTGATAAAATTACAATAAAAACAAATTTTGGGATTCACATGTATACTCAAAAAGGCAGATATTTTGGTTCCTATGACCTGCTAAAGTTAAATTATGGCCAACAACAAACTTTTAACTGCACATATAGCATGCACTCACAGGAACTAACTACATAAACTTTTAAATATTGAAGCTCTAAACTGACAACAAGATAATAAACAAGATCCTCTGACACCGCCCATTACCCATCTAACTATAACAAAATGACATGAATTTTCTGCAGCAACCCCAACAAACAAAAGCAAGGGTTACAGCATTTTTTATATTCTTACTTGTAGTTACAGAGCCTTTGATAATGGTACCAGCAATAATTATGTCTTGGAAAGATGTGAATAACCATCGAGGAGACTTTACATGCCATCTATTATAAAGTCTTACACACTACTCAAGGAACAAATATTTTCTATATTGCTTAAATATTCTTTAAATAGAGACTTGACAAGGTGTGAGGCAGTGAGCAATAGCTAACTGTTTGACTGCCTCTAGGGTTGGATCAAGGATCCAAAGGCCCTCGATTTTGCAACCAAAAACGCATAAGAGGGTCTTTCAGCACGGATAATTCATTGCATCCTAACCTGATAGGAATAATTTCGAAAAGATAGAACTTCAACTTTAATGTTATGAACCCAAACCAGAAATCTATCAATTTATTGAAACCTAACAGCTCAGATCTGAAAATCTTGAAATTCTGAAAATAGAGATCTGAATTTCTCAGAAAGGCTACTCAGGTTTTGGAAAAGTGAACCGGACAGAAAGCTGAAACAGGAATTACCGGAAAACTGTGTAAAATTAGAAATCTGAAACTGCTGAGAAAACAACTAAATTCTGCTTTAAAAATCTTATTGCAAACCCTAGATCTGAAATTCCAATTCTGAAATCAAAATCTGAAATTAAAAACTATAGAAAGCTTACTAGTACTTATGATTTCTAAAACTGGAAAGCAATAGAACTCTAACATTCGTGGGCAACTATATCTGAACATTACATGGAGAACAAATTTTCCGAGATTGTATGAATGCCAATTGAGGCAAAAAGGTCCCCCAGGGCAATATGGACACTGCACTTGGGCAAACACAGTCCTGTAGACATGTACACCTAACTTCCATGAAAAAACATAGACATTTATTAGGCCTAAAGGACCTATTTTTCTCTACTTTCCTTATGATTTGTTCGCTTTATGCATGTGGGACAATTATTTTTATATAAAACTTGTTAATTAGCAGTAAAGTACAATTGAATACTATATAACTCCATTAACTAAAAAAGCACAATAATTGATGTAAAACTTTGCTGAACAACAAAAGGGTAAAATGCTATCCATTTTACGATGGCCCTGCTAACTCAAGAGCATTATTTTTATGACATTAATAGTCCCACCTCCTTAATTGCTTTTCCTTCAAACTGATCGTAGTGCTGGATGTTGCAGCATATCTGAGCCTTCTCATCTAATGCCTTCCAAGGTGAGATCCTTCAATTGGTTGAGGAACTTTGTTGGCGCCTTATCCTTGAATTTCTTTTCTTTGGCAACCAAGATGTTTCCTGAAACCATGATAACATGGCCTTCATTCTCCAGAGATGACAAGCCATCTAAATTTTTGACCTTTTGCCCGACTTCCTTCTTCAAGTATGAGAGACATGGATGGTATTGTACATTCGACTTTCTGTGGTTTGCTCAAGAGTATATGAGCCTTTTCCACTCACGCTTGAAGAAGATAGTCAGGTTGCTCAAGAGTATATGCATCCTTTTCCGCTCATAACAATATCTTGTCAGGCACGTAGTATTGAGCCCCTTCCTCTGTTGTGTGCCCTTTAAGAGACTTAAAAATATATAACTTCAAGAAAACTTAATCACCTATCTCAAATTCTCTCTCATTGGTGTTGCTCATGTTGAGATTTCATCCTATTTTAGGCTACTTTGAGATGCCCTTTTAATTGTTTTAGGATGTGGGTACTTTAAGATGTTTTCTGAAACCATGATAACATAGCCTTCATTATCTAGAGATGACAAGCCATCTAAATTTTTGACCTTCTGCCCAACTTCCTTCTTCAAGTATGAGAGACATGGATGGTATTGTACATTCGACCTTCTGTGGTTTGCTCAACAGTATATGAGCCTTTTCCGCTCACACTTGAAGAAGATAGTCAGGTAGCTCAAGAGTGTATGCATCCTTTCCCGCTCATGATAATATCTTGTCAGGCACATAGTATTGAGGCCCTTCCTCTGTTGTGTGCCCTTTAAGAGACTTATAAATATATAACTTCAAGAAAACTTAATCACCTATCTCGAATTCTCTCTCATTGGTGTTGCTCACGTTGAGATTTCATCCTATTTTAGGCTACTTTGCAATGCCCTTTTAATTTTTTTAGGATATGTTGGCTATCTTCAAGTACGTTATGAAAAACAGGCACTTGGGTGTCTTCAATAGAGGCGTTATACTTGAATTTTGGTATGCAAAACAGACTGTTTTTTGTGAAAGAATATCATGCTGTCTAAATTTGCAAGATTTCATCAAGTTCTGATGTGTCTGAATCTATCTAGATAATTATTATCTGTCCTCCTGGTCCTTTTACTTAATCCGTGCAAAGCCTTATTTCAAAAAAATTCAAGTCCTAATCTACCTTGTTAAGGTTTTTCATGGGTGGTGCTCAAACAAAGACATAAATCTTCAGTTAGACCACCGAATCCTTTTGGTTGGCTGCAGGTGACTTCAGAAAACAAATATTTGAGCAGCTGTTTTGGTGATTAGCAGATAGGAGCAAAAGCAGAGCTGCACGTTGGTGGTTGATTAGCGATGAGAGATCAGAATTGGCGGAGAGTGCAAGCCTAGCTTGGACCTTCTTCAATGTTTTCTACTGCAGCTTCCTCTATTTCTTTAGTGTGTCTTTAAGCCTTGATGCATTAAGTAGTAGTTAGTTTATAATTATGTTTCACTTGTAAAACTTCTTTTATAAGTAATATAAAAATCAGAGTTGGATATTTTTTCTGTCTTTTATGTGATGTTGTAAATAGCTTGTTTATATGGCTTGCATAATTGTGAATTCTCCTTGCTACAGCCAGTCTTGTGGGTTGGTTCAAGATTATTTTGTGGGCCATAAGGTCCATTTTTTAAATTTACTCATCAACAAAAATCATAAGTCCT
This sequence comes from Taxus wallichiana var. yunnanensis, assembly GCA_018340775.1. Classification (NCBI taxonomy): domain Eukaryota; kingdom Viridiplantae; phylum Streptophyta; class Pinopsida; order Cupressales; family Taxaceae; genus Taxus; species Taxus wallichiana. Next base: position 451,879,093 of record CM031244.1, on the reverse strand, counting down.
CAATTGTGGAATTTCAGAGGTGTGGGTGCAAGTGTAATGTCCCTCTTTCTCGAGTAGTTCGGTTGAAGACTTTTGGACCATTTCGTCTACCCGAGGGCCAAAGGGTGTTTTCAAGGGTGACTTCGGTTTATTAATTTTATTATATTGTGCTCAAAATAAAGTAAAATATCATTAAAGCACATATAATGAATTAATAGATTGTTTAAGTGACTTTGACTTAGGAAAGTGCATTTAAATAAATTAATAAATTATTTAATGTGCCTTCCTAGGCAAAAAAATGCCTTGGGAAGGGTCAAATAAGCCAAAAATGCGACTTGGTTGGAAAAGGAAATAATTAATTAAAAATTAATTATGAGGATTTGGAAAAAGTGCGACTTGTTCCTTTGGAAGGTTTTTTGGCTATAAGGGAAAAATGCGACTTGGGGAAAGGGCATTCAGATTATTATTATTTTCCCCGGCAGTTAGCACTGAGCTTTTGCAGACAAAATCCAAGGACGGAAACCCTCTGGATTATTCCTCTTGCGGACGGAAACCCCAGGAGCAGTGAGAGAAGTTTCCATTCAGGGATCTTCATGGTATTCACAGGTTTTTATTATTCCAGCAGTTAGAAAGAGAAATAAATTGCAGCAGTGGGCATACAGACTTCTTCTAGAGTGGGGTGACTTCTTCTACAGTTGTTTTATGCAGTATCTGAGGTATTTTTCATGATAGATAATTATTGTAATTCCCAGCATCAGATATATATCAAATCGATTTGGTTTGAATCATTTACAGTGGGTTTTTGGGACAATCTTTATTATTAATCTATCTGCAGATTTATAATTGTATTGCCGTAATATTTAGCATCGAAATCATTATTAAATACACGGCTGAATTGTTTATGAAGAAATCTGCCTGTTAAACCCTAGGCGCCTTTTTTGTATTCACCCGGTTTGCGGGGTTTGTTTTATTTAATTTATCTATGCAGTTTTAGTATGGTGTTCTATGGATCCTTTTGATGTTATCAGTTCAGATTTGAGCCAGAGCAATATATATTAAAATATATATATATTCAGGCAAAAAGGGGTTTGGGATCTTTCAAAAGAGTGACAAACAAATTTAGGTTGGTAAGATCTTTGAAATCCCAAATTTTTAAAATTTGGAAAGTGTTCGAATTTCAAAAAAAGTTAGTAGTCTGGAATCTCCTATAAACTTTTTTCGATAGATGTTTAGCTCTTTTCCTTTGTTTATTTCGGATCGATGTGTGCTTTTCTATGGAGTGTGATTCCTTTCCATGCATTGTTTGAATGATTAGCGATGTAAAGTATTTCATTTATTAATGGATAATGGTGTTTCAATCAAAAAAAGTGTCTAGGGTGGTAAAGTCTCTGAAATTCAAAAAACTTCAAAGTTGTTCAAAGTCCAACTACAGCATTTTGAAGATTCACAAATTTGTGAGTCGATTTGTAAAATGCCAAAAATTTCAAAAAAAAAAAACACCAAAACATCCAAGATTCATAATATCTCAGTCTCATGCTGCTCTTGGAACCTTTTAGTAGTGTCAATGATGCATTGATCCTCAAAATGACTAAGTAATAAATATCTTGGAAACTCAAGAATCGTGAATGAATGTAAATAACCTCACCTCCGCCAAGATTACTAAGCTTTCAAAATCTCTAAAATTTGAAAAAAATCCAAGTCCCATGTAATGTCCCTTTTTCCCACCTAAGAGCTGATATTTGGTCTTCTTGCCATTCCTTCTCCATGGCAAAGAAGCAAAAATGAAGGAGAAGAACCTTGAGCACCATTGTGTTATGTTTTTATCTAATATTTTATATTTTCTTTAGTGTTTTCCTTGTTTATACAGTCGGCCTTTTCTAATTGTACTTTGGCGCCAAAAGGAAGATATAAAAGAAGATTAGAGGCACCATTTGCTATCTAGACTTGGCGCATTTTATCTTATTGGAGCAAAGTAAGCTTGGAGCTGCTTGTTCTTGCATTTGGGGACAAAAACCTCCTTATGCGACTTGCCTAGAAGGACAAAAACCCTTCTAGAGGTTAAGGGAAGGATGAAAACCCTTCTCCTTGGCTTGGGATAGATTCTAGGCACTTTGATTTGAAGAGTTATTTGTAATTTCCAGCTGGTATTTGATTTATTAAGGGTGGAGTGACCTACCTTGGGTAGGGTTTGGAGCTTTGGTGAAGTATTTGAGAAATCTGGTTTGATAATCTGATTTGTAATATTTTATAAGGCCGGAATCTGAAGTTTGGTGAATTTAGAGGGTTTCTAGACCCATATTTCATAATTTTCTTGTGGCTGCAATTTCCAGTTCATATTTAATTTCCAGCAGTGAGATCTTCAGCATTTCTTTGTGTATTTGGCTCATAATATTCCATAAAATATATACATAATTGTGGCGAATTGATTTATGGTGTTTTGTGGTGATTTTTGGCATATTTGGTGATAGATAAAGTCGCTGATTTTATATTTACAGTCTGCTGCAATTTAAAATTCAGATCTGCATTTTGTGTGTTTGGTTGAAACCCTTGAAAGGGTCATTACATCCCAAAACTCCCCCTTTTGGAGCTCAATTTAAATCTCATGAAAAATTGCTAAAAGTGCAAAATCATTTGAAACCTATAAAATTCTGAAGCATCGAGGGGATAAATTAGATTGGTAGAGTTTGAAGAAAATTAGATCGGTGAAGTTCAAAGTGCCTTGTAGACTTTAATCAAAATATCGGAATGAAAGTAATTATATAAATGTGCACGAATGACCAAAAGTAGGGCATGGGACTCAAGAATACATCCCTTACAATAGAACGAAAGAAAAATTAGATTAATATCCCCAACCGACCAAAAGCGGTCAATGGGACTTGAGGATACAATAGTTAACAATAGAAAATTTTGGAAGAGAGAATTCTATAAAGTGCTAGGGGTAAAAAGACCCCGAGATCAAAGACTAACAAAACAAAAAGAACAAAAGCATTGAAAATAAATGAGGGGTGAATACTAAACCTAAAGCAATAAAGCCCCAACCCATGTGGTTAAGGTACCAATACAAATAGCCATGTGGTGGGAGCACGAACCACCAAAGAGCATGGGCAAATTAAAGTGGGAAAGACTAGATGGTAGTCCCATCAAACATCTATGACCGTGCCTAGGACAAAAGAATCATGTGTCAACATCTATCACTATGAAAGGGCCAATGTAGGATCTGATAATGCTCATCGGGAAGCATATACGTTGAGAGGACCAAGTTGGGTAATAATAGGAGTATGTAAAGCACTCCCCTAGAATCCCTTCTAACATCCAAGGTTGAAGAAACTCTTATGGCAGCAAAGAAACTCGTAATGTGTGCATGTCCCCGTGGCCCAGGAAAGAGCACAATAAGATCCACAATGCCAAGGAGCAGATCCACGACACCAAGAAGGGCAGATCCTTGTTTTCGGAGACAAGAAGGGAACCTTAATAGTAGTGTTGTGTAGAGATGAATGTCCCCCGATCCACCTACCCCACTCGAGGTGTGAAGCAACAATATGCAAAGGGCACTTAATGCCGCCAACATCTATGATAGGTTGAAAGAAAGAAATGATCAGGCGTGGGGCCTCTGAGGCCCTCAATACGGACTTGCATCAAAGGATGACAACCTCCCGAAGAAAAAGAACCATGCATTATCGGTTTGGGTACTAAAAAGTGGATAGAGAGTCATCGAGAGGCCGAGACTCTATCAAGATAGTGGCATCTCCCTCGGATCTCATAATAAATAGGGCATCAAAAAATGAAGTGTTCCTCGGTCTCCACCTCCTGGATGGAGCAAAGAAATAGATTTAATCCCCACGTATACTATGATGATCTATCTCAACCCGCAACCGCTGTGAACACACTCTCAATTGGTGGGGAGGCCTCAAGCCATGAGACCAACAATGTTAGAGATCGTCGCGCTAGTGATAATCAAGACAACGAATAACATCATGCACCATCCGCAACAAATGCTCAGGGTAAAAGGCAAGCTTGGGGTTGAGCACTTAAGGAGAGGTCCAAGTGATTTGGATGTACTACCTATAGAGATCCTCTCTAACAACTCTAGAAGAAACGATGAGGGGCATCCAAGGAGTACTTGAAAGGAGGTAACCTATTGATAAAGATGCCAATAGACGGGAGGAGTAAATTAGTCTCAGAATGCCAACAACGACAACATCTATTAGGGCTTAATGATGAAAGTAGAAAGTAAGGTTAAAGATAATCTTAAGGTGTTGGAGCATGGAAAACTCAACTTGGATGATGCACCGAGGAACAATCCATTTGAAAAGGATCATACATTGAATCATGAGAGTTTGGGCCCTCTCAATATGATCCCAATTAATGGACCCAAGACCGGGTCCCAAAACCTTTGACCCATACAAAATTGTTCATGATTGTATCGACGATGCGCATCTTCGAAGGGATATTCTGGGAGTGGATCTGAAAACATTGGTGCTCCAAGAAAAACGGAAGCATATCCCATGCAAAGGTTGATTCATATTGAACAATGGTCTAAAAATCAAACCCCCAAGTACGTTTAGGCCGATGTGATCTCCAAAGGCTCCCCTTTGTAGAACTTGAACCAGGGAAGAAAATGTTTGGAGGTGTTGAATAACATGACTTTAGTTTTGCTAAGGTCGACTAATCATTGATGAAGTTTACAGAAACAAACAAGGGCATCAAGTCTCTTCATCAAGAGCCATCGGCAAAGTAGGAGAGGAGAACAACGTCATCGACAAAAAGAAGTATGGCTTACACCACATCATGTAAAATACAACCATCATTAGCATGGGTACTTTGTTGAAGAAAATCATCTAGCTCAACAATGCGGATGTTTAAGAGGGTCAGTGAGATGGCATCCCTGTTTGACCCCAATGGTACTCTTCACGAAGCTAGAAAGACTATGAGAATTATGAAATTACTAGAACAACCGCCTTAGAGCCTCCAAGCGGTAATGAGAAAATTCGGGATGCCGACATCATGCGATTGTTGAAAAAACAAATGTCTTAGAACCGATTCAAATTCCTTTTAGAATTTTATAGAACAAAAAGAAGACTTTGGAAGACAAATCCTCAATAATAGCCCAAAATGTAAAGATGTGTTCAATAGTGTGGAATTTTCTCTTGAAGCCAGCATGTTCCCTACTCTAAGATGACCTATCTCCATGTGTTGTGGAAGTTGAATATCTAATTTTATGACAAATTTTGGCAAACATATGCCCAATCATAATAGTCTTGTAGTTTCCAGGGTTAGAGTATCCTTGGACTTATGAATGGGATGAATTATGTGTTGGAACCAAGAATGAGGAAAACCCGAGCAAACCTCATTAAAGAGCTTTGCCAATAGGGAGGCAAGGGAATCCACACCATATTTGAGGAACTCGGTTTGGATGCCCTCGCAATCTACTACTTTGTTGGACCCGGAGTTTGTGCATGACCCTCCTAACTATACCTAGAGAAAACATAGAAGAAGGTGGTGGAGTGGAGACAATGACAAGAAGCTGGTCTAAGATGTCATAAAGAGAACAAGCATGGAAAACCCATGCCTAGGATTTGATGTCAAAAGCACGGATTTTCCTCAAGAGGGGAGTGTGCCAAAAGGCCTTAGGGGGATGGTGGTGGGCAGCAAGGAGAGAAATTCGTCTAGACATAACAAACTCAAATTGCTTTCACAGGATAAGGTATTGATAATCTATATGAATTAAGGGTGTGAAGGAGGGCCATGGAATAAGACAAAACAAAGTCTCTAATGTATGGATTTACGCTCATCATCATACGGATGTTTTTAGGAACGGCCCATGGGAACAAGGTGAGCTAGAGTAGTACACAATATGGGGACAGGAATCAAGGGTTGGATCCAAGAGGGCATAGCATACAAAATCATACATGGACTCTATTTTGTGGTGGGAATAGGAAGTAAATAGTATTTGAACAAAATTTGGGGAGTTGGACAACATAGTCAATGGTGTACTCATCATCACAAAGGATCGTGTTGTGGTAAGTATTGGGGGCATGGTGGGAGGTTGTGGGGATGGGAGTGAACATAAAGGGCAAAAAGTCAAGGCAGCATGTTCAGCAAGTGGGAAATGACAAGAAATAATGAAACATAGGATGTGGGGAAATGAGGGATCTGCTAGTGAGAATATAGTCCACTATGTTCGCTCCCTTACCCCAAACAAGGAAGCCGATTAAGAATGTGGACTCTCGACTCCCCTTTCTAGAGAAGGTGCCTCCCATATGTTGTGACCAAACCTTTGATCCTCTTTGTAAACCAAATTCAAGATCCGGTTCCCGAAGAGCTCATCCTATGCAAGACCATGAATAGGTGTCCAGTGGGTTCTTGTATGGGCATTGAAGTTACCTAGAAGAATAACATCACCCACTTAGAAATATTAGATCTCCTAATAAAGGTCAAGGTATGGGTCCCCATCAACATGCACAACAAAGGGTGATGAGGTAGGGGGAGTTGCATAATGCAATGAAGACATCATAGAGAGGAGGTGGGCCCTTCTAAACATGCAACTACGTATATCCGGAATGGACATCTTAATGACAAGAATGATGTCCAACACAATCCACACCGTATGTAGAGTCCAACACAACGGAATGAAATGCAAAGGTTTCTTTTATTTCCTCAATGGCCTTAACGACATCTACATACAACTACTCTCTTTCGAGCTTAAACTCTCACATGGAGCTTTTACAAGATTCGGTGCCCTCCTATGGACCTATCCTAGACTAGTTATACTCTTCGCTGGCTCTAATGGCCTACACTAACTTAGCCGCTCTTAGCTAGCTTTCTTCTCCTTCACCAACACCTTTGGCTCTTTCTTCACCCACCACTGTTCTTTGCCCAACCCCTACAAATGGTGAACTCGACCTCCTTAAATAGTCGCACTTTCCCGCTTCCCTCTACTCGCATGGTCTTTCTTTAGTGAGTCGGATCCTTCTAGATGCGTCTTGTCTTTCTTGCCCATACCTTGCACCTTTAATGCTTTGGGCTACCTTCACCTAGATGCTTTGCATAAGTCGTCATGTCATGTGGTATGGTGGTTGGGATTGTCTAACAGCCTATATCTAATCGGTTGCATTTGTCGATTTTGTCTATCACTTCCTAACATGTCTTGTCAAATGTCAAATTACTCCGCCCACCCCTTTTCATGCAATCCTTTGCCACACCGCCCTTCATTCTCTTCTTCGCACCCATGGTCTCGAGCTATACCTTTACCTCTTTTTTTTTCGCGCACTACTACCTTCGAGCCTTGTGAAAATACTCACACGCCTTCTTCGCAATCCATACCATCGCACGCAGCCCTTCTCTCATCTATCTCGCACGTCCTCACGCCTCCTCTACACATTCTACCACACACACCTTACATGCCTCCAGTTATCCACCCCCGCGCCAAAAATACCTCCACGCACTACCACACACCATTCTCCTACGTGTCACTTCTCTTCTCTTTTCCGCAAACTTTTGTGCGCCTTACTCTACTCCACGCCTCCCAAACTTCCGCGCACTATTGCACAAGACCTACCCTCTTGCACACTTCGCTCTCCTCTCCATATTTGGCACAAAGCCTCTGCACAATCATCTCTTCACTCGGTCGTGCCTCCTCTCTTCAATCCTTGCTCATTCCATCCTTGCACGCATCCCCACTTAGCCAAAAACTTGTGCAAGATTACCTTGAACGTGGGATGCTCCCATGTCACATAAGCTACCACCTATCAATGATATTTTGGACCTAAGCTTGTCACAAATGAGGCAAGCCACTCCACCTAAACCACAAACACCGCCAAATCTACAAGTCTCGCTGATTGGAGGGAGAGTCCACTCAAAGCTCTCATGGATCTCAGTAAGAAGATGATATCTCATGAAGCAACAACATCCTGGAAGGTAACTAGAGAAGACCGTAACATACCATAACAATTCCAACAAGCATTGGAGATGCCACCATCGCCTACTAAGACCCGAGGTTTCCATCATGTTGATGATTCAGATAATAACCACTTACGAGGGGAGAATCACAAATGTTATCCCTACAGTCTCGAATAACAACATAACAACCCACTTGTTTTCTTTCTTGGCAGCTATAACTTGAATACAAGTTTCCAAAGTTCCTCCACCTAGGGTCATGTAAGATCTTTACCTAAATAGTTTTTTTGAGGGAGGGGGAGAGTTTCTTTTTTCCTTAAGAGCCTGCAAAGATCTTCATAGTTCAGAATTGGATAACAAGAAAGATATCCTTTAAGTCTAAAGATTCATGCAAGAATGTGTGACCTACCTGTAAGGGATCAGCTGGCCTAGGAAGGCTATGAGCACAAAGGTTGAGTGGCTTGATTCGTCATGTCTTTTCTTCTTTAAACTTTGGTTAGACATCCATCCCAACAACTTGCACCCACGAAGTTTGTTCAACCTGTTTTTGAATAGATTGTTGCCAGACCGTGGTTTTCTTTTTTTAGGTGCTCGTGATTGCTTGTTCTTAATTTCTGAAACCACTTCATTAAGCTGCTGAAAGCATGGGAAATCAATAGGGGCGGCTTGGATCTGCTCAAGTTTCGTAATTCTTGCCTGCAAATCAGCAATAATACCACTAATCTCCTATAACTGTTTCTGGAGCAGCGACAAAATATCTCAAAGTTCAGATCCTAATGTCTCAACTCCAGACATCCATGAGAGCTTATTATAGCCCATTGCTTGCGAACTTTTTCAAAAAACTTCAAAACATCTTAAATCCCCAAATTGTGAAAAGGAATCTGATTGAATAAGTCTTTATTTGTTTTTCCCAAGAATGGACACAAATTTCAAGGAGCCCTCTGTACATTTATCCTACCCATTTTGAGCAGGTAAATCTAGATAGACAGCATTAATTCCAAACGCTTTTCTTTTAGTTTCCAGCTAAATGCATTCATTTTGTATGTAAAACTATTATGTCCCCTGGAAAACACGGACAGAATAAAACAGAAAATCCCCCAAGCTTGATACCATTACAGATATAGATACTTGGGAAATATCATTAAAAGGGCACACAAATCAACATGATCGGCTCAATAATAAAGTGAGGCTTAGTGAGATTATGTGGAAAACAGGTCTGAGTCAGGTAGTCACAATTTGAGAAACAATGTTGTGCTTAGAATTTGTCCACCATGTACAAGGTTTTGTCAGCCACAACAGGAAACAGATGAACAGGATACCAAAATTCATGACGGTGATGTACTGTGTGTCATGAACCAGATTCTTTCAGTTATATCTTCGAGTTTCCAAGCCAAATCATGGTCGTACCAGAGAATGGTAGGAGGAGGTATATATCATCAACCCAAAAGGCAATGGAAAGTATATAAACAGGATACTAAAATTCACGACGGTGATGTCCTGTGTACCATGAACCAGATTCTTTCAGTTATATCTTCGAGTTTTCCAAGCCAAATCATGGTGGTACCAGAGAATGGGAGGAGGCGGTATATATCATCAACCCAAAAGGCAATTGAAAGTATATAAACACTCACAACTCACAAGAAATGCCAATTAAATAAAGCTGAAAATATTCCCTTAATCATAAATTAGATGACCCTTTCCGTGACATACAATGAACAAGAATTTAAGCCAGATTTGTCAGAATGGTGTACTGTGTGCCATGAACCGAATTATTTCAATTATATCTTTGAGCTTTCCAAGCCAAATCATGGTTGTACCAGAGAATGGGGGAGGAGGTCTATATCAATAACCCAAAAGGTAATAGAAAGTATATAAACACTCACAAGAAATGCCAATTAAATACAGCTGAAAATATTCCCTCAATCAGAAATCAATGTCCTTTTCCATGACAGACAACAAATTAGTATTTCAGTCAGCTTTATCACTAGCTTATGTACAATATCCAAACAAAAATGATTAAATGATGATGGCAGTCAATAGGCAAACCAAACTACCTACATTTATGATTTTATGATTATCTCATGTAGTGTATGTTTGTGGTTCATAAATAACTTGAAGTCATTGCAATTTATCTGTGCTTGGTGTGCCCAAGACATTGCGAGTGCGTAAAATACAAAAAAAAACAGAAACTACATAAAGCATTCATCCTCACTCGCACAAAACATTCGTCATTTTTCAAAAAAAATCAATTAAATACAGCAAATGCAGAGACTTTGATATAAAGTTACATCTTCAATAACAGCCTGAATTATCAATCTGAATCCTGAGAATATGCTTTCAGTTTTCCGCTTACATTGCGAGTGTGTAAAATACAAAAAAAAAAGAAAATACACAAAGCATCCATCCTCACTCCCACAAAATATTCGTCATTTTCAAAAAAATCAATTAAATACAGCAAATGCAGAGACTTTGATATAAAGTTACATCTTCAATAACAGCCTGAATTATCGATCTGAATCCTGAGAAGATGCTTTTCAGTTTTCCGCTTACATTGGTGGTTAGGTCCCTTAACAATTCAGAACATCGTTTTAGATTCTGCAGATACAGGGGTCAATGTTTTGTGGGCAAGGATGTCTGGACACAGGGTTCACGCATACAGACTGCAGTAATATATAGTACGCATGCAGGGTGTAGAGAAGCAGGTAGTGCATGATGAGGTCACACGTATGCACCCAAGTTGTTAGGGCTGCACAAAATTTGGCACAGTTGGGGTGTTGTTTTCCCAGCCTGTGCTCAACATTCGCACCTTCTTGAGAAACAATGTTCCTCATTGTGTCACTCCATGGTTAAGGAAATTGTGAATGGATCTGTTGTAGTGTGTGCCGCTTCACTCGGTGCACATTTAATCCACCTTTGACGACTCAAAAGAGTTGATGATTGGTATGGCACATTTGTGTCAAGGTAATCTCAATGATCTAACCTTTTTGTGCAAGGTCCAAGTATTCTAAATTCAAGTATGTTAGATGTATGACTGTGGATGGATCACGTCTAGCTGGAGAGTCAGCAGCTTGACTTTGAATACTGAGTGCGCGACCAATTAATGTGGAAGGTCAAGTACAAGGGCCTGGATTCTTCTAAGGCACTTGCCTCATCACCCAAGGATAAGCAGCTGGGCCGCACTACTTGCTCTCAACTGCTAGTGACTGCTTGAATTCAGTCAGATGCCAATCATACATGTGATGGTATGGTCACCAATGGGACAAATGATATTCCTTTTCTTATAGTCCAGAACCCAATTGGAACCCTAACAAGATCTATATCCCCATAGACAGAATTATCAGATTCTACAGATGCCTCCAAGAAAATCCCTTTTTTGTTTCCCGCAAGCATACTGAGACTTTTCCTCCAAGATCTCAAGCAGCAGTTAATTTCTTCAAAAATGATAGTTCCATTATAAGTCGTCCCGCCAATGAAAATCTTGGGGACAGTATGTTGAGCAAGGATAGGTACATTAATGAAGGCAGTAGACAACTCGCTCATAATCTTGTTTGGGATGTTGTCCCTTTTGAATTTGTGCAATAGTCTCTAATTTTTTGCAAACTCAAGTCTCTCACAAATTGTATCAGAAAAAAAAGTTACTTTTTTTACTCTGAAAATAATTTCATCCTTCAGCTCAGACCTTTTTCTGCTAAAGTTTGTGACTTTTACCTATATTCTAAGATCCATAAAACCTTACTATGGGTTTATGTTGGAACCTGCTTCCGAATGATCTCTTACAAACTCACACATCTTCGGAAGTAGGAATCTTCTCCCAAGATATCCTCCTATTCATTTTTGATGTTGTTTACTAAATATATGGGATTGGGAGAGGACCCCGCTCCCTATAGATCTATAGGCCACCGGTGATATATATGATATATATATATATATATATATATATATATATTATTTGGAGATTCCCACATTCATCTATTCTATTCCCCATTGATTTCTATAGGCTGGGCTCAACCAGTCATTTATGCACCTGACCGGGCTACACGCAATCCCGAATCCTGTTCTGAGCCAGGATAGCCGCATATGAGCATGACACGTGGGAACGGTCAGTGGTAGCTTAGAGCGCCTACAATCTTGAGTTCAGCAAGTGGAAATTTCCACAAGACGGTGGAATTCATCATCAGATTGGCTGAACTAATTTTATCAGAAAATTAGTTGGAGCTCAACAGAAAAACCTACAGGTAAAAAAGAGGTATTGATTGGGGCAGTAGCTTTGTGGTGCTTCAAGCCTTCCTTTTTCTTTACTTTCTTGGGCTTTTAGAGTTGTTGCTTCAAATGTCAACCCTCTTCTCTATTTCAAGAGGTTTGTGAACAAGATTGTTGATTTCCAGCAATGCCAGGGAGAGAAAGGCTCTGCCCTTTTTTGAGCAGTATATACCTTATTTTATCCACATCAGCATCACTCCTTGTATCTCTAATCAAGAAGAGATCATTTTCGATATTGTCTTTTTCAAAGAGCCAAATTTCTAGAGGATAGGCATTTTCAGCACAAGGGGCTATCAGAAGCCCATGAAAGTCTACCAGTATCTCCCTTCAGCTCCAGTCATCCCAAACATTAAAGGTTCCCCTTCACTGTCAGCAATTTGAAACAGTACCTAGAGAATATAGAAGAAAAGGTCTCAAGGACATGAAGCATAAAACTCTCAAACTGAGGGCACATTCATATCCTTATATATTTCTCATGCAGTTGATCAAGATAGTCAGTTTTGACAACAACGAGGCTCTTCTTCAGGAGGTTGTCAACAAATGTCAAAGCATCTAGTTGAAGATCCAGGAAGATGAATCCTGGGATTCTAAAACTAGAAATTTCAGTTTGTTAAAGATCTTCAGCTCAGCAGGTTTGTGATTCATGCTATGTAAAGAAATGAAGCAAATATCTTCAGCTCAGCAGGTTCCTGATTCATGCTATGTAAAGAAATGAAGCAGATCGCAAGTTGAAGCATATTCCTCATGTCATTACTTGCTGGAGAATTTTTAGATGTTTGAAGTTCTTCCTTGTAAAATAAGGCCTGGATGGATATTTAGACCCCTTATACTCGCAGTGACTAACAGATTTTAAGTTAAAATACTAACTTTAAACCTTCAATTTTCATCCTTGTCTGATCAATAATTGTCTTGGAGATCCCATTGATCAATTCTCCAAAATAGGGATTATAATTGTTTATGACTGAAATCATATCTGCAGTTACTAAGTACCATAGTTTGAAAAATTGTACTCGGCGGCCCAAAAAAATGACTCAGACTCGGGAAATGGCAATTACTCGGCAGCTTTGTGCTGCTTAAAAATAAAATTATAAATTCACAAAACAAAATTAAATAACATGAAATACACTGTTATATGACATGAGAAATGAATAGAGAACACACAAGTATTGTTTCCATTAATTTTCAACCAAAAAAGTGCTGAGTTTTGCTGAGTTTTGCCAAGTTTTTAGTGAGTTTTGCCAAGTTCGACAAGTTTTCCAAGTTAAAACTCACTAGTTTTGGACAGATACACAGCTCGCAAGTTCTGTGCAGAGTTCTCGTTTCATAGGCGAGCGGTGAGTACTGTGAGAACTCACCGTATTACGCCAAGTTTTAAAACCATGCTAAATACTTTGCTTATGAAATCAGCTTAACATAGAGATGTGATTAATTGACATTTTAACAAAAAATGAATTAAAAAAACTACAAATCTTTACTAACGAAATCTGCATCAAATGATACACATGCTAAGGAGATGGCCATTAATATAGAATTTTTTTACAAATTCCATACAAGGGCAGTATAAAGGATGGACTTAGAATAACAAATGTGCAATAAAAATGTAATATATTTCCTAGATTTATTGATATCAGAAATTTGACACCAAGGATGAAGAAGTACAAAACTCTAAAACATTTCTAACATGCAAAGATCCTTTCCCTTCCTAAGTGGAATTTTAAAGTAACACTAAGTGTTTTGAAAATAGATTCATTTGCAATTAGATATCATATGATAAAGTATGAAGATAAGTTAAAATCATAATAGGAGAATAAGAATGAAATGTTATGAAAATTAATGAGAACAAGATTTTATTTATGCAATAAGGGGAATAAATAAATTACATATGAAATTCAAACCCGGGTAGAGGATGATTCTTAAACCTTAACAAATATTTTAAACTCTAAGAAGATTTATAAACCCTGACATAGAAGGAAACCTAAGGGTTTTCAATTTCAAATTAATAGTGTAGTTTAAAAAAAGTAGTTCAAATTGTAGAAACAGATCATTTTGGTACAATAATATGAATTATTAAAGAAAGAAGATGTTACGACTACTCAAATGAGAAATGAAAAAACAATAGAAGGATAAGTTACTTGGATGAATTTAATTGTCTATAACTTGAAAAATGTGTCATTAGACCTATAACTGATATGGAAATGCTTCATCAAGTTCTCATATCGAGAATAGGTCCGTGTAGACACTACAATTGGTTACCTTGTCCTTTTGCAATGCCAATTTTGATCTTGTATCCTTACTAAGACAAATTATCACATTTGGAATTCAATCTCCTCATCTCTCTAGCCATTCTACAACTTGTTTATCTTTACAATCTACGCGATCATTAATTCTAGGAAAATTATTCAATCAAAGTAGCATAAAACATATGATATTCATGACACTACTTTCCGTTTTTATGTCTTTGCTATGAAAAGCGCATGGAAGGGTCGGGATGTAGGGTCCAGTCTTGGCCGATTTGTATGGTCCTACCCCTTCACAATCACGATATCTTTTTTTTCAATTTCAAATCATTCTTTGGGTTGTTTCATCTTCCTAGGGTTGGCCTTATTAGAATATCTCACCTATGGAAGGCTATATAAGCAAGTCATTATCACTTTATAACTCACCTAACATTCTCATAAGCTACTATTGCAAATATCATTCCAAGAGCACTCAAAGGGTTCCTAAATCTTCCTAAATCAATTGCACATCATCTAGACCAATCCCTAAATACGAATCTAAAGCACTCAACCAGGTCAAGTGTTTAGCTTCATCTATCTACAAGCATGCGAAAGATAATACAACCATGTCTTAACAAGAGCAAAGTCATTCCAAGTATTGCACAAGGGTTTTAATCTATGTTCTTGGAAATGCAAACAAGTGCTGAAACGTAGAAATTGCAATTTTCAAAAACCTTGATCAAAAACATTACGGAAACGTGCGTACAATATATATATATATATAAAAATATTACTCATTTTATAATTGTACTTCATGGACCATAAGAGATAATTTATAAAGCACTCAAAATATTTTGTATTCATTGAAATTTGAAGTTCTAAAGATTCATCATTCAACATATAAAAACATAAATATATAAAAACCACATTAAAATAAAAACATTAAATTAAATTTATATAATAAAAACTATTGAATAAAAGTATAAGAAGTGAATTATACTCTATAAGTTATAAAATAAACTATAATATCTAACTTATAAAAACCTATCAAATATATACAAATTTAAATCCCAAAAAAATTATTCAAATTATATTTTATAATATATAAAACATGTAATAAAAAAACATAAAAAATAAAATACAAACAAAAGAAAATCTTATTAAATAAATATACTAAAAATTCTATTTAAAAAACCATAGAGAAATAAGACTCACGAGAAGGAAGAATTCGCACTTACAGAAATAAAACTAAAACTCGACAATCAGATTGCGAGGACGTCTTACCCGCCCAATTGCAAGTCGCAAATAAAAATGGCAGATTTTCAAACTCAATAAATTCATAGATACAGTCGCAGTTTTGACGGAAATACAGACACGAAATCAAAGAAACCCTAGTCGCAGTTTTGACGGAAATACAAGACACAAATACAAAGAAACCCTAGTCGCGAGGGCAGAGGTATTTCCACCGATTTTTCAAAGACGTTTCCACAGCATTTCGTGCACATTTCGTACACGTTTCCCATTTCCGAAACGTTTCTAGGCTGAAACGTGGACCCCTTAGGCATTTCCTAGCTTCACGGTTTTAATCAACAAAGGGTTATAGCTAAGGCATACCATATATCACTATTACTTGCGTTGGATACATTATATGTTATGCGGTTAGCTTGTTATCTTGGTGTCAAGAGACATGAGGGCACTTAATTATACACACTTACACAAGCACCAAGTAGAACTATATGAGGCTTGATTTTTGTAATGAGGATATGTAGTGCATCACTCAGTTTGCATGGTTCTCAAATCTGCGGAGATGAGCATGATGTTAAGAGGTGTCCACTACTTCAACGTGCAATTCAAACAAAGGTTTCTTGCTTCTTTGTAAGATATGTGACATGCATACACATAATATGGAGAATTGCCACATAATCAACCAAATTTACGAAGCATGATCCTTGGGGTTAAGACAGATAACCTGTGGGCAACAATAAAAAATAACAACCATAATAACAAGAATAACAATGAGGAACATAATGGAGACATGCGAGGGTGAGGTCACGAGAAGAGGAGGTAGAGGTAGGGGAAGATTTTTGCCAATAACTTGCTCTAAGTGTGTAATGTCCCCAATGGGACTTTTTTTTGCCCCCCAATGGGATTTTAGGAAAATCACAACTAAAAATGCAACTATAGACAAATTGACATTAAAATATTATGTAGATCTAAATTAAATGCTGGAAAAAATGACTATGGTTTTGCACAAACTCATACCAACAAGTATCGAGTTGATAATCTTCACTTTCCAAAAACAATATGCAAATTTTTGTTAACCATTCAGTCCCAAAAATGAGAAAATAGACCATGCAAACTCAGCTTTGACTGCTGCAATATATTCCTAGAATGGCGACTAGGGTTTGAGTAGAAAACCCACACAAATAGCAATCAAATAATTTTATTCCCATCATACACTGATCACTATATTTTTAGTGGCCCAAATATGCATTAAATCTGATTTTTAGAGGCAAATAATGACTGTGAAACAATTCAGAAATCTGCATACAAATCTGACTGAAAATACCTCTTAAAACCCTTCATTTCCTTCCTAGGACAAGTCGCCATTTCCCTTAGGGAGAATACAAAAGACATTTAATAATTATTTTTCCCTCCCAAAGCTGGTTGCATTTTTCCTAGAGGGAATACATAGTGAAATGGGCTTTTATCCTTTCTAAGTTCCCATTCCCCCTTAAGGCAAGTCGCCATTTCACCTAGGATGGATAACAATTTATATTTGGGCCTTTTCCATCCTAGATTTAATAATTATTAAGTCATATAAATTATTATAAGTGTTCTATATATTTTTTTCTTTTATTAATGACACTTAATAATAACTTAAAAATGACTTAAGTCACCCTTATATGTTTCTTTTGGCCGTCGGGTTGACAAAATAGGCCAAAGGTCTTCGAATGGGAAGGGGATATTACAATCCTCCCTTCCCAAAATTGCTTGCCCTCAAGCAATTGCAACTTTGTTTGGGGGCAGCTCAACATATGTCTATCTTGAGCACACGGAGGACATTGATGGCATTGAAAGGTATGAAGAGCATAAATAATGTGTCTTATTTATTGCTGCCTATTCCAGTTTATTTCCATCATGAGATGCACAATAAGATAGAATGTGGAGTCTTCAATATGGAGTTTGTTGAACCATTGTTCCAAGTATATGTTTATGAGCATCTTGTGGATGATATATGGTGGCAAGTTTTAGCCCACTTGACAGGTACAGGGGCCAGGCTTGTGGAACATTTCAGCATGTTTTGTCTCTTGTGCATGGCACTTGGACAAAACAAATTTGGAATTGCTTGAGGGCAAGTAATTTTGGGAAGGAGGATTGTAATATCCCCTTCCCAATCGAAGACCCTTAGCCTATTTTGTCTACCCAACGGCTAAGGGAAGAAAATAAGGGTGACTTAAGTTTTATTATTTTATTATAAAGTGCAAAAATATATATTATAAAAAGCCCTTATAATAAAGTAATAGACTTAATATTAAAAAGCCCTTATAATAAAGTTGTTTATTTCTAGAAAAGTGTGACTTGCACTAAGGAGGCAAAAGAGCATAGAAAAAGGCAAAAGGTTAATGGGCCAAAAGTTATTCCTTGTAAGAAAATGCGACTTGCATTAGGAAGGCAATTTGGAGGGAAAAAGGCATTTAATATGAGAAAAATATTAAATGAAAGCAAGAGAATATTA
Source organism: Taxus wallichiana var. yunnanensis (assembly GCA_018340775.1). NCBI lineage: Eukaryota > Viridiplantae > Streptophyta > Pinopsida > Cupressales > Taxaceae > Taxus > Taxus wallichiana. The sequence goes on along the minus strand of CM031244.1, from coordinate 451,861,003 downwards.
AATGAGAGCAAGGGGAAATATTAAATAAAGCAAGTGGAAAACATTAAATGAAGCAAGTGGGTGAAAACATTTGATGGAGGAGAAAGGTGATTGGTTTTCATGCATGGCCACTTTGGGTCACTTCCTTCCTTAAAAGGACAAGTCAACTTGTATTGGGGACATTCTATGATCATTTGATAATTTTGAATTTGTGTCTAAAGCTTGAAGTTTTTGCATAGAAACCCTTAGGATTTGACTCTAGAGGACGAAAACCCTCTTAGAGCTTTGGAGGAATTTCTACACAGGATTTTCCATTGAGTCTTCACAGATTTTTACTATTTCCAGCAGTGTTGTTTTGAAGAATAAAATTGCAGCAGCTGTATGTTCATTGTGCAAGATGGAGCGACCCATCTCTTGGCTATTTTGAGCTATTTTGGAGACATTCCAGGTCTGAAATTAGCTGCCATCTATTGTACTGATTTTTGGGACTCAAAGTAAGTTATTTTCAGAATTTTTGGAAGGGTTTAATGTGTGGTTTCAGCCTCCTTTCATCTGCAGATTTCTGAACTGTTTTTCAGTCTTATTTGCCTCATAAAAATCTGGTTTTCTTCATATTTTGGCTACTAAAAATATAGTGATCAGTTTAGAGGAAGCATAGATTTATTTGAGTGTTGTTTGTATGGGTTTTTCACTCAAACCCTAGTCGCCATTTCTGATCATAATTGCAGCAGTCAAAAGATTGAATTTTGCAAGGTCTCATACATCTGTTTTGGGCTGAATTAGTCTCATAAAAATCTGCATATTATTGGGGAATGAAGATTATCAAATAATGCTTGTTTGGTATGAGTTTCATGCACAAACCTAGTCGCACTTTCCTTAGAAAAATCAGATCTGCAGTGATAATATCTGAATTATCTTTTATTAATTTGCCCTCTAGTTTTGGGTTTACCTAAAATCCACTAAGGGTTCAAATAGTCCCGATTGGGGACATTACAAAGTGCGGCTTGCCATATCATAACCAACGAGATTGCCCCATGTTCCCTATATGCAAATAATGTGGAAAAGAATACAAGGTAGAAGAGTGTCTCGACCTCTATGCAACTATGATGGAGAAAAGTGAAAAAGGTGCAAGGATGATCAAGATTGTGCAAAATGTAATGGAGACTCTAGAAAGGTAATTGTGCAGATGGTAAATCAAAATGCTAAGGTTCAGATAACAACAAGAGGAGTAATAACACGTGCGTGAGCATCTAAATCACCAATGGAGAATATGTAGCGTGAAAACCCTCGTATTGGAAGTGGCTACCCAAACACGAAGCAACAGAAGGAGATCCTACAAGAAACTAAAGAATTGGTGAGCGAGCTACAAGGTGAAATTGAGTTCTTAAGGGAAGAAGTGCACGTTAGGACTAAAGCACAAAGGATGCCTAACTCCGACAATGTGGAGAGGAATGAACTCCATGAAGTTTGTAAGATGCTACGCACCAAAGGAGTAATACCTTTGCTTAGCTAATGGTTATCTCATCAAATACGTGGTATGGTACTTGGAAAGCAGTTAGGTAAAGCACAAAAGAAGGAAATTAAGTTGTCACGTAAGGAAGATTATGACCGAAAAATCCTAGTGAACACCGCATAGATGGATGGAACATTAACAACATCTTGGTAGACACAGGAACTCAAGTAAACATTGTTGCATTGGATGTGTGGAACAAAATGGGGTGACCAGTGCTCCACCCATCACTTCACGTTTATTCATCGCAAACAAGACATGTGTTGTACCAATCAGGGTTAAAAACACGCCCTCATTAACATATTGGGAGTAAGGTTCTTTGGAGACTATAAAGTAATAAATTTGGCTGAAGCAGACAAATTTCCAGTGCTACTCAGAAAACCATGGTGTTATGCAAATAACATTGATCTCAGCTTTGAGAAGTGTTATGTAAGTTTTGAAAATGGCTCACAGCACGTAATAGATGAGCAACATAGAACAAAAGACAAACTACAGCAAACAAACCATGGTAGTACCAAGTGTTCCCTGGAGGAAATTCATTGTGGGAAAACTCCGTTTAGAACAGCGTCTGTGCCTTTTCTTCAATCACTAATTGCAAATTACAAGAATGTGCTCAATTACGGACCATCACAGGGCCATTGTAGACTGAGTACACTCCCCAACCACCTCTACCATCTTCGCTCTACAACACACACCACTCAGACTAAGAAACCCTGCTGCATACTCACATTATGCCTGCTATAAATCTAGATGCCAAGTATATGCCCAAACATTTGTATATATGCTTACAAATGGATAATAGACCATCATCGACACCCCATAAGAAGTTAAAAATTAGGCCAGTGACCGATTTGATATGGCAGGGTGGTGGAATTAAGGCTTCTCAAAAACACAGCCTGAAATCAACATGATAAAATGTTTTATGGGATGGGTAAGGTGGTGGATTCATTCTCTGCAAGCTTTCTTACCTCATACACATTCCTTTCCTCTCATTCTTCTCCCAACATGCTCTAAGCTCCATTCAAATTTGTTATTTTCCTGCCCTTTGCTAAGGTTCTCTCCCGCTTGATTCTTCATGGCCCCAAAGGGGAAGAAGGTTCATGGAGATCTGCAAACATCTGAACACAGTAGCAAAAGAGGTCCAGTCCATCCCAAGGAAGAAATATGCTAACCAAGTATCACGAGGATTTAGAAGTGAGAAAAACATGCAATGACCTACCATTCATCTTTGATTCCACCTCTCCATTTGTTTTCACTATTAGAATTTTTAGGGGATAGCATTTTTAATCCTACTGAGAAGTAATTCAAAGTACTAGGGAGGTGAGCAAGAAATTTTAAAATGGTTTGAAGTCAACAGTTTCTAAATCAATTAGCAAGAGATTTACATCTCTGTGAAGAGAAAAAGGAAGGAATATTTGAGTACCTAGATTAATCATCTAGAAAGCTTCATTTTAGTCAAACTGAATTCAATGGAAGAAATGGCGGCCTCGCTCAATAACACCTTCAACAATGGAAGATGGAAATGTATCTCGGACAAGAATGGAAGATGTGGGGTCTGTGCCTTCAACACTGGCACCTCCCCTCACCCTCTGTTATCAAAATTATATTCTAGAGAAAGGGTTGGAATTGGAAAAGATGGTACAGATTTTGTTGGCTTTAAAGGTGGCTTAAATTCTGTGGGTGCAGATGGTGGTGAGGGAAATGATAATATAAGTGGGTTGTGGGTGCGAGCCTTGGATAGGGTTCTGGTGTTGGGAGTGTAGTCAAAGCATTGCTGAGGACCCAATTGTTATTGAGGAGTTGAGGTCTGAAAATTCAGGTCACTGGCTTAGCTGGTGCTAGTGGAATGGTGAGCTCTGTATGTGATGTTGGTCCTAGGGGTGATATTAGTACATTGCTGAAGGTGGTGTTGGTCCTGATAGTGTTGTTGGTAACAAAGGGGTTGCTAGGGCATTTGATAGGACATCAAGGATTCAGGTGATGGGGCTGCGAGTGATAAGAAGAGGAACATGAGCAATGCCAAACCAGTCAAAGAGCATCTACGGGTGGGGGGGAAAGAGTCCTAGAGGAAAAGGCAGCTGCCTTATTGTCTCAAGGTCAGATTCCATCTTGGCTGGTCACTGATCAATCCATCGATCTGGAAATTCTGAGCCACTTGTAAAACCTCCTTGCAGATTACAACGTCAGGTGGAAACCTATGTGAATGCAGTTACCACAACTGCAATTTGGTAGATGTAAGGAAATAGGTGCCACAGCCAGCATCCAAATTATAATTTGTAAGGGAAAATCTCAGACTTTCAGCATATCACCATTATTATTCACAATGGAAATATAGCAACAAAGAAGTAGAATTGCAATCCCCGAGTTAGGTAGGAGGAGAGGGTTGCTCTCGAGGATGCAAGCCAGAGATGCAATCAGAGGACATATGCTAGAGCCATGAAGCCAAGAGCTGCTACGAATGATGCATGCTAACCAAAGAGCTGCTACCAAGAAGCATGTCAATCCAATTCCAAAAATGTAACAGGACCATTACATGTATGTGTGTGTGTGTATAATCTTTATTTACTATTGTTTCAATTTAATACTGACCTGCTTGGAGATATATATTCTTCTGTTTCTATCTTATTTATTGTGGGATGACAAACTGATTATTGGTATCAGAGAATTCAATCAATGGGATGTACATGAAGCCAAGCAACATAAAGGGATTATGCATATAAAGACTGTAGTTTTGGAAGCAATAGAAAGTGTTATTTTTCATCAAGTCATAAAGGGAAATTGATGGGGACCATCAAACCTTTAAGGTGGTGGGGCCTGATCCGTCCACAGATCTGGAAAATTATGAGCCATTTGTAAACCCCAAGTGAAAGCTTGTGATGTCAGGTTGAACCCTTGTGGATGTGATTACCCCAACATGAATTTGGTAGATGGAGGAAATGGGTGCGAGAGCCAATGTCCAGATTATTATTTAAGGGAGAGTCTTGGCCTTTCAACATATTCTCGTGATTATTATTATTATTCACAATGGAAATATAGCAACAAAGAAGTAGGGTTGCAGACAGAAGGGAAAAAGCGCCAAGTTAGAGAACAGGAGAGGACTTCTTTCAAAGACACAAGCCAGAGATGCAATCAGAGGACAAGTGCTAAAGCCATGGAGTCAAGACCAGCTGACAATAATGCAAGCTAGTAAAAATCTTGCTATCAAGAAGCGTGTCAATCCAATTCCAAAATTGTAATAGGACTGTTATATGTGCAACAACAAAAAAAATCATCATTATTTACCATGTTTTCAATTTGGTATCGAATAGTTGGCAGCAATTACCAATATTTCAGGAAATTTATTCTTCTCTTTCGATCTTATTTATTGTGGGATGAAGAACATATCAGTCACCTTATTTTTCAAGCTCATGTTGTGGGAAAATATGGTGGCAATATTGAATCTTCTTTGTTTAGAAACTCAGTTGGGAGGAGAAGATCCTTTGCTTCAGATGATAACCCAGAGCTTCAGGCAAGCCTTGAGGAAGGAGACAAGGCTATGCTTTGGAATCCTCAATATATTCCAAATAGATTCTTGAATGCTTCTGTGTGTAGAAATGGCCAAAAAAAGGATTATTATACAACCATTCTGACCCTTATTGCTGATGAGAATGGCTCGGACTACAGCAGATTCAAACAAGGAACCACAATAGTGCTTTTGGATAAAGATTCAAACTCTACTGTCATTTTCCGGTTTCCAGTACTATGCGTGATTTTCAGCTTGCTTGGTTTAGAGTATGCCTTGGATATTATATTTCCAATTTCTCAGAGAGCTTAAGTCTGGAAAAGTTTCTCTGGATTGCAGCATATCTAAAAGGCTGCCCGGACATTTTGATAATCTATGTATGAAACATTTTCAGAAAATTAATGGAGTGTCCGATTGGTACGTAAGGCCCTGGTTTTGGTTTTAACTTTATAACAAATGGGGGACACTGTTCAAACTTCCATTGATATATAAAAAAATAAGTTACCACTATCTCAATTTTATGTCCTGTTTAGGTTTGTCTAATTGCAAAGCTTGAAAAATCTATCTCCTAGTAATGAGTTATATGAACAAATTTGTCTTATATAGACAAAGGAGGCACCCCAACACGTCAAATTTTAAACTGTTCTAAACTGTAGAAAACCTTGCATTGATTAAAGCAAAAATGCTTGATGTTTTTTAAAACACGATCTGAAAGAGAGGGCAGCCCTAATTCCTATTATCAGAATTAGACTAAATTAAGTTCATTTCATTTTCACTGAATATTCCTGAGCTGGTCTCACTAATGCATATTGAATTTTTCCTGATTGGAATTTATTTTGCATTTAATAGTCTTGTATACTTGAACAATTAAAGATATATTGAACTTAAGCAAATAGTTGAAAAAAACAATGGAACTAACCCGTGGGAAAAATTTGATTGATATACTCCAAAGTATTAGATTTATCCATTATTGGCACAATTGTCTTTCGACTTCAAAATGTCGATCCAGGTACCTATCAATCAAAGGAGTAAATCATATTATAAGCCCTGGCCTTCTCTTTAAAAATTTGAAATCCATAAGAATAAACAATCAATGAACGTAAACTGGATCATAGCTTTTCCATTACTTTCAGGTATCCAAGAAATGAAAAATCTGTGTTGTTGTCCTCCTGGGATCGCCTTGTGAGAGTTCAAATTTCCTTTTTCCCAATATCTGGACATTTCTTCCATTGGAAGCTACAGAAAATATTACAGTTGACGGAACAAGAGCATTCCACACTCGTAATCTCTTGGTGTATGCCATATTAACTAATTGTGTGGCCAATACAAGTCCCAATTTTAGGTTTTCCAGAGAGTGGGGCATTTTTCTGTTTAAGATCGCAAATTACGTTGCACTCCTATCAACGGAAAAAGAATAAATTGAAATAGGTTTGTGGATTTCAACATACCATTAAAGATTTAGAACAGATCCGCGCTCGCAGCGCAGAGTGTACTCGTGATCGCTGAATCCACTAAAGGTTTATATGGCCGTTGAAACATCGCCGTTTGCAATTATTTAGCGTAATGATTTGAAAATGTGGGTTTTATTTCACAAGATCTCTGGCTGAATTTGGTGGAATGGAACCCCTTAGTCTTCGCAACTAAGCTTAAGAATTATCTGCATTTAACTCGTACAAATTTTGGATATAATCAAAAATAAAAATGTGGGTTCCATGCTAACTATTGTATAAAATTAGTATGATGGAGAGGTTGAGAGGGATAGCAATGAGTGTTGGGAAGTGGAACAAGATGAGGAAAAGAAACCTAGAGAACATGAATCGTCTACGAAGGGACGGAGGCTCAAATGTCAAGTTCGTAGAGAAATGTTGGGGTTCAAAGGTGGCAAAAATGCACAAGTCATTAACACAGCGTACTTTGGGCACATGTCATGAAGCTTAAAAGCAAGGCCTTTGTCGTGCAATACTCTAGTATTTATAATTGTGCATTTAATGCTAGACTTTGAGATTTGTAAATTGTTGCTTTGGGTTGAAACCTTGTTGTAGGAAAAAATTTCGCAAGGTGACAAATGTTTGAATATTCTTTGAGTTCACGTTGCTTTTGTTGCTCGTGATTATGTCCGGTCAATCGAAAAAAGAAAAACAAATTTTCAAACATTCAACAATAAGCGCCTGACAATTTTGTTGGCGGAAGGCTTGAGAAATTGCACCTCAAACTATATTTGAAATGAAGTATGTCACACGTGGCAAGAGGTGCGCACAATGTGAGCAAATTTGAAGAGGATACAATCGACAAAGCTAAGGGATATGGTCATCCTAATTGAAACCCCCATATAACTCAAATCCCTCATATGTCATATATGATCCTCTTTTTTCTTTTGGGAAGTCACATATAGACTATATGTCATTTGTGTAAATTGCTTGGAGGACAAAGGGAGTGCAAACTACGTGAAGGAAATATGGCAAAAGATGTTGACTATTCATAATCATTACTTTTACTAGCTATAAAAAACACAATAATTAAATCTCGACTCATAATGTCTTGTCGTATGACATATTAACTAATTATCTCTAAGCTAATACAAGTTCCAATTTTAGGTTTTCCAGTGAGTGGGGCATTTTTGTTCAAGATCCCACATTACATTGTAGTCCTATTACGAGAAAAAAGAATAAATTGAAATAGGTTTTAAATATTTACAACATACCATTAAATATTTACAACATATCCACGCTCACAACGCATATTGCACTAGTGATCGTTGAATCCACTAAGGTCTTTGCTTGTATAATTTTACTATTTGTTGTGGGATGTTAAAATTTACGCAATATTTTTTTGTGTTTATATGGTCATTGAAACATCGTCTTTGAAAGGTTTGAAGAGAAGGGGAAGGGGAGGAGCAATAAGGGATTTACTTTGGGTGTATATTTGTAATTATTTGTAATGTCCCCAAATGGACATATTTCGACCCCAAGTGGAATACCCACAATTCCCACTAGGGCTAAATCTGATTAATCCAAAAGCTAAAAAAATATCAATTCTTTATCAAACCGAAATTTAGAATGAAATCGGGCCATAAAGCGAATATTTTCCGAGAAACCCTAAATAATTTTTCTCGCTTCAAAATACCTCCAAAAATTATGAAAAATTGTTTGCAAGTAGATAGTAAATAATCGAATAGGATCTTGAATCGATTCGACAAAAATTTGTTCTGGAATTTATTTGGGTAAAAACGCATGAGAACTTGTAAATTGATAACTTAACACTCCAAATTTCAAGGAAAATAATAGCTCAGGCTGAATCTTGAAAAATAATTGTTCCAATGAACCTAAAATTATAATTTTTCAATGGCGGGAAGGCATCCAAAATGGATCTGCAATTCTGGAACAGTGTAGATAAACCCTAGTTGTAAGTGAAAGCTGGAAATACAATTTCGCCCCACTTAGGAAAGGCCCAAAAACACCTCAAAACTGATCAAACACTTTAGATATGATCTCTCCTTGAATTTAGCTTGAAATCAGTCTTCAACAACTACTGGAAAATACTGAAATATATTCTGCAACCAATGATCCTCAATGGAAACTCCAGGGTGGAGAATCCTCTCAACTAGAGGAAGGGTTTTCGTCCTTCTCTAGATCTCTTGGAGGGTTTTTGTCCTCAAGAGAGAAGATGCAAGCAAAATGCTCAACATACAAATATGAATATAGAAGATAAACAAGTCATCCCCCTTTACTAAGCAAGTTGACTTGCTTATATAGAGAAGATGGGCCAACTAACCTCCCTCAACACCCAATCATAAATTTCCTCCTCATTTAATGCTTTCCACACTTGTTTTTATCTCCTATCTATCCATCTCTATGGAAGAGGTGAGCATGCACGCTCCCCATATATATAGAGAGGGGCTCGACTCTGCCCCACTCGTCTCTAGAGTCTATTCGACCCGAGATATCTAGATGGGATCAAGAAATGCGAGAGAGGGGCTTACCCTTTGGGGGCATCCCCCTCTCGCTTGTTCGAGGCCCCCAGCTCACGGATCTTGCCTCCCTCTTCCCCTCTTCCAATAGTGGGTGGGTGACGCTGCCTCCCCCGCCCCTATATTTGGCGGAGTCGATTAGGAGGGCCTCCGATCCGCCCCATCTATCTAGATTAACCGATGAGCCATATCTATACAACTACCCCAACGAGGTTGCATTTTCCCTTGAATAAATAAAACATTTCCAAATGTTCTCCCCTTTTCTATTTATTTTTTTTTTTTGGATTGAGGGTAAATTGAGGGTGTTTGAAAGGACCCACATCCTTGTACAATTGAGGATTTTTCTTGAGAGGAACCACAACCTGGTTACAATGAAGGGGACCACTATTTAGGAACCCAATTGGAGCAACCATGAAACCATAGTGAAGATGCAGCGACCAACGACAACGGCCGCAGCAAGTGGGACAACTATCAGTGAATGGAGCGAGAGGAATAGCCACCAGCGTCAACAGCGAGAGGAGCAGCCACCAAAATCAGCAACAAGCGGAACAACCACCAGTGACAACAGAATGAGAGCATCAATAGTGAGCGGAGCAGCCACCAGTGTCAACAGCGAGAGGAGAAGCAAGTGTCAACAATGAGAGGAGAAACCACCGGCATCGGCAGTGAGAGGAGAGCCACCAGTGTTAGCGGTGAGGAGTAACCACCAGTGTCAGCATGAGTAGAGAAGCCACCTCTAGCGGCGAAACCACCTCCGAGGAGGATCGTGCCTCGGGGATTTGAACTTGGGTGGGCAACCACACAACCATGTGACTTGACCGCACCACTCCCACCCCATCGACCCCCTTTTTCTATTTTTAATTAAGTTCATAATATTTTATTATAAGTGCTTTATAATATTTTTTATTTGCACTTTATAATAAATTATTATAACTTAAAGTCCCCCTTGTGTTTGTTCCTTAGTCGTTGGGGAGACATAATGGGCTAAGGGTCTTCGACTAGGAAGGGAATATTACACAATAAGGGATCTACTTTGGGTGTATATTTGTAATTATTTAGCTTAATTATTTGAAAAGGTGGGTTTTATACCATGAGATGCCAAGTAATAAGGGATGAGGACAGGATGGTGCCCTGGAGGAATTTGGTGGAATGGAACCCCTTTGTCCTTAGCAACTAGGCCTAGGAATTATCTCGCACCTAACTCGTCTAAAGTTTTAGAATCAATCAAAAATAAAATTGTGAGTTTTAGACTAGCAATTTATGAAAGCAATGCGATGGAGACATCAATAGAGATAACAACAAACATTAAGAAGTGGAACAAGATGTGAAAAAAACTAGAGAACATGAATTATCTACTAATGAACAGTGTGTCTCAAATGTCAAGTTGAAGAGAAATGTTGGGGTAAAGTTGTGGTGAAAATGTGTTAATCGTTAAGAGATAATACTTTGGGTACATGTTGTAAATCTAAAGATCAAGGGCTTATCATTCAACACCTCTAATATGCATAGTTGCTTGGTGTAATGTTAGACTTTAGATGTGTGGATTATTGTTTTGGGGTGAAACCTTATTACAGAATATTTTTCACAAGGTGATGAAAGTTTGAATATTTTTCGACTTCATGTTGCTTTTGTTACTCGCAATTATGTTAGTCTGCTGAAAAAAGAAACAATAAATTTTTGAGGCATTCAATAATAAACGATGATAATTTTCATCGGTAAAAGGCTTGAGAAATTGCACATCAAACTATATTTGAAATAAAGCCCATCACACGTGGCAAGAGGCGCACACAACACGAGTGAATTCAAAGAGGATATAACTAATGAATCCACGCGATATGATCAACCCAGTTGAAACCCCCATATAGCTCAAATCCCTTGTCTACCATATATTATCCTCTTTTTCATCTCGGAATTCACATGTGGATTACATGTCATTTGTGTAAACTCCTCAGATGAGAAAGGAGGTGTAAACTACATGAAGGAAATATGGACAAAGATGTTGACGTTGAGATCAATGATCTATATCCTATATAGTGGCATTCTTCATTCCAACCATAAATGACAACAAAGGATTCATTATTACATTGTTTATTCATGATATCAATGTTATTCAAACATGGGACCTAAAATCATTTGGAGCACGAATTTTGAAAAAGGGACTTTAAATTATGCAACCCGACATTCTAATGTGGGATCTCAAATTGTATGGTGGGATTTTTCTGGGAAAGTATCACTTACCCAAAAATACCACCTTAGATTATAATCCTAACAGAGCCTCTCACGCAGAGAAAAAGATGACCATAACATGAATTAATGCAAATGGGGTTCTTACATGTGAAACCATCAAAGGAAATCATCCCAATTGAAATCAGAGTGCCCACACTTTACGCACACAAATACAATACAAGAAAAAATACCAAGATAATTTTTTTTTACTTACATTGTGCACTACACACAACACAACATGGGATTCAAGTACAGAACTCGACTCGCATACAACAATCACAAAAATCATCGACTCACATAGACACACAAAAATGACGTAGGCATACTGACGCTACACTTTTCCCAATGAAAGGTTACTAGTAAAGACCCAACCACAAGAACATGGCTTCAGGAACGGCGAACCCACAACCCATCATTTCCTTAAATGTATTTTTGGTTAAAGTTAACATTCCAAGGATATTACGAGCAAGGATAAATTTTCTCGTTTGTCCACTTACGTTTTCTTAAGTTTATTCCACGGTTGAAAAATACAATTCGACCTTCTCAAGTTATCTTCTTATACTTTATATAAATTTCCATAACTGACATACATATTTGGCATAAATCAAATTGCATACAAAGTACTTAATTATCTTATTATTATGTAAAAATATTCTTCTCCAACGTTTATTTGATGTCTATGGTTTTACCCTTACAACTCAAGCGAAAGTGACTTGATGTCCAAAACGCAATAAAAGGATTTGACAGAGATTTAGATACAGGGCAGCTTTTCACCAAAAATATTTCTCGATTCACACTATATTTATTTCCCTACCATTGTTATTATAATTTGAAAACTTATTGAATTCCTATAAGATATATATATATATATATCTTTTGTTTTCTCAAAGTTTGGTCGCACCAAGGTAACTTATATTCTTTACAACACATGATAAAGTTTAATTAAGTTATAAGGACTCCAAGATTGACCTTAATCCTAATCTCCAATCTCATGTGTAGCATTTATATAATATGCTCTTACATCGCACTAAGATCTCGTTCTTAGCGTTGTTTTGAAATCAGGAGTTACATAAGTATTTGACTAACATCTTGAAGGGGTACATGACCGGAAGAATTGTAACTATACATGAACCACGTTCAAGAAAATACCAAGATGTTATTTTGATAGAAACCAAGGTAGCACCGCTGAATCGTTCCTTCAAACAATGACTCATAAGGTGACTTCTAAGGCGGTCTTCAACACTCAACCTGGTGTCGGACCTGAAGAGAGGACATTCTTCTCGCGATTACCAAAACTAGAAGGAAACCGCATACTCTGGATAAGGTTGGACCATGTCATTCCTAAAATATGGGTTCACGACAATGTCGCTAAACCTAATGACTATGACGGTAACTCCAACTAGGGGTTTTATTTACCTAACCTAGGAGGTCTCATCGAGTGCAAAGTTTAAGGTCGTTCTACGGTTTTAAATTTCTTATATGGTAAAAAAGGAATCACACATGCAGGAAAGCTATGCACGAATATTTTATTAAGGTTGAGTGTTCCCATTAAAACTCTTTATTATGTTTGCAAGGTAAGAAGAAAACCCAGTAATTAATTTAATCGTTTAATGAATACTGAGAAAGTACTACAAGATATTAACTTCAATTTCAATTTACTATGTATAAATCAAACCCTTTTTGCCATACACAACTAAGAATCAAACTGAATCGGTGACTAGATGCACATTTCCTAAGTTATCCCTAAAACTAACATCTCATGCATATTAACAAGTTTCCATTATAACTTTTCTGTAACAAGAGACTACATTAGACGATTATTCATTTTACAATGACGTATAAAAACTACCATAATAATAATTAAATTACACATCGCCTTTTTTTGTCGTCCTTCTTCCATCCCGCAAAACCCACGTGAGCATGATATCAGTGATAATTCGCTGGCATGGCATCCACCCTAATCAATCATAATTGTCATTTTTCAGTTTCCCATTTACATCAGACAATAATTACAATTTTCCAATTGAAATAAAAAGTCTAGAAACATGTATTCATTGCATTTCATTTTTCTTCTTCATTTTGTAACCCAGGAGAGAGAAAGAGAAGGGAAGAGAGAGAAAACACCATTTTGTCAAAAGTTCTATTTCACACAACAGATACACTAAGGGTTTTAAATAGTTATTTGCATGTGTTAAAAGTTTTCAGGGTGATTTGGAAACCCTACGAGGGTCCGCAGTTTTCTATTTTTATATTTTCTTACTAACTACAAAAACGTACAAAACATGCTCGAGGCTAAGAAACCACTTCCAAAAGTTACCTTCCAATGAGAACGCCCTCCACGATCAACTTTCTACGTGTTCCCAGATATACCAAGAGTTCATAGCAACTGACGGAATTGAAAAAGAGCAAACGGTTTGCGTTTGGCGGTTAGTTCTCTGGGGCCACTGGTCGTAGTCCACCCAATTGTAAAAAAACAAAAGTTAGCTTGAGGGCCCAGAAAACCGCATCCTTAATTGACGTTTGATGGAGAAGCACGCAACGAGACATCTCCTACTAGTTCCCCTATATAAGGAGAGTTCATCAAAGTCGACGGGATTGAGAACTAGTAAACTATTTTCAAATGGCGACAAGTTTTCTAGAGCGACAAGAAGAAATTGGTCCAGTTTGACCTCGTCAAACTACGACCAGAGGCCTACAAAATGGCTTCGCCAAACTATCCCGAAAAGTGCTCTTTCCTATGTTGAATGTTCCATGCATTTGTCTAGTATAAACATTAGAGGTTTGCGAAAGACGGAATGTGATTTCTCTTTCCGGGTTTCAAATGGTGGTCCCAAACGAAAGCCAACTTTCTAGTTTTAACAACTCTCTACTGTTGTAAACCGGTGTAACAGGGCTCCTATAAGAGCGTCAAAAGGATGTCATATGATCGTTTCGGGTCAAACCAAAAATCAAGGCAACTCCTCGTATACCAAGGTACACGAATGAAACTTCACATCTCGTTTCTAGAGTTGCGAAGGGTACTTAGTGAGTCTCCAAAAAATGCAAAATTTAACTATTTTAAGCAGGGAGAAGGTCAACTTAATCAATGGAGAGTCAAATTTGTCTGGTCGATACAACGATATTGGAGCGATCAAGAAGGGTAAGAGTTTTCTAAATCATCTCGAAGCGAGGGTGATAGTTCATGTTTTAAAGTAGGCGAGTTATAATGACATCGTGAGTACAACACGACAATTTATTGTTTTACAACGAGTTGAAGGGACATTTAACTGTATTAAAATTCCTAATAATTTAAAATTCTATTTAGTTGCAAAAGAGAACTAAAACGCGAGAATTATGAGAGGTAAGGGAAGAAGAACGAAGCCGGTCGAAGCCACAGGCTTGGGTTCAGTCTCTTGCTTGGGCACTTCATCAACCAGTCCATGAGCATCCTCAGCTCCACCATTTTGCATACACGTCTACCAGGGAAGTTGCATTGCAAACAAAAACATCTTGTTTTCTATGCCTTGATGGTTTTCCATGCTCAATTCTAAAGCTCTTATTTTTACACATGCGGGGAGGATGCTGACAGAGGTTGTGGAATCGGCTTTACACGTACCCATTGCATTTGCTTGAAGGTTTCCAAGGCCTTTTTAACCAACTCATTTTTATTTTTATTTTTACACCTCCTGCAATCATTGTTGCCCATAAACCACATTCCTTTCAGGCATTGTCGAATTGTTTGCATGCTTCCACATTTTTGCACATTCTCATGTGCTCATCAGACACCAAGCAAATATAAAGATTAATTTTCGGCATGATTCTACGAGAGGCACTCATGCCAACGAAGTATTTACAGCCCTCATGCACTGAATCATGTCTGGCTAAAAGCTAAGTAAACAAAAATGAAGCTTACATGGTCAAGGTATGTTCCATAAGACCACATCTCTCTGAGGTATTCTGTCCAACAGATCACAGCCATTTTTTTACACATCCATCTTGTGCATATGCTGCCATCATGGCATTCCATGAGACAACATTTCTTTGAGGCATTTTATCAAACAGTTTATGCGCCTTTTAACGACTCCGTTTTTTTTTTGCTTATCTCAGCATTATCATTGCAGTCCTTGGACTGCATTTCTTCCCTGCATTTAGTCAAACAGTCATGCTTCCACATTTTGGCATATGTATCTGCCAAGGCACTTGCAACTAACACATCTGACAAAAAATTTATCTTCCATGCGCTGAAAGGAGTCATGCCAGTCTTGGTGCATTTTTTTCTTTACACATGCTTTGGGTATTTGCTAGCCAAAAGAAAACTGAACAAGTTGGAGGCTTGTTTGATGCGTGGTGAAACAACATGACTGCCCTAAGAAGGAAAACCCGGTCTTCTGTTCGTTGCAAACAAAAATGCCCTTCCAAGAGTTGTTATCTCGTTCTTTTCTTTGGACAACTAGAACTGCGCCTCCAAAGAAATTTGTAACAACATCTGACAAAATTTCCTTGTTTCTCATGCATTGCAAAAAAAAAACACCCATGCTTGGCATTCTGGCGTGGCTGGGGATGTTGAAACAGGTTGTGGAGTTTGCCAAGCCACCACCCTCCCCAATTTCGCCCCTTCCAAAAGCCAAAAGGATGAAACCCTAGCGCCACACTTGAGTTTTCTCGCCCTTCTCCACTTTTCCCTAATCCGCCCCACAAACACGAATATTTTAAATTTTAGTTCTTTTATTTTATTTTTATTATTATTAAAAAAATTCCTTTTTTTACAAATATAATTAATAATATTCCTTTACGTACAACAACCAACACAACGAGACGAACAAGACTCCCTTCTGTCCCAAAGGTGTTCGAAACTGAACGCAAGACACGGACCGATCGCGGCGTCCACGAAGAAGAGACCATCTTCTCACGTAGAATGAGGTGACCAATCCAAAATGAATAAAAATCGCTTATCGATCATCAACAATAAAATTGGTAACACATCGACGATCAACTAAAGAAGTTATCGTCCATCGATAATTAAAATACTAATATTGTTATCATTATTATTATTTACTTATTATTGTTATTATTACCACTTAAAATAATTATTAATCATACTACAAAGACTGACATACCCACTCGACAAAAAGGTAAAACAATAATACTATCAAATAGAGGGCAATCGTCAATTAAATTAAAATAACATTATATATTATAAATATATAAATATAATTACTATTCACATTGATAATGACTATCGGCCCAGCTTTACCAGGCGACAACAAGGTCCTCCTTCAATTAGGTCAACGAACAGGACATTACATAGTCCCCACACAAAGGTGTCGATAACGACTCGAGAGAGCAAGGAGAGGAAAGGTGCTAACACATCACTGAGACAAGGACAAGGTCAACAATGGTCAACGAGAGCCCATGCACACAAGTCTCCCAGGATTAGTAACAAGGTCGCCAGGTCAGGGACTAGGAAACATTGAACGGGCATTATAGCTTGAACAGGTTGTAAAAGTATGAAATCTATTTGTTAGCACACCTATTTTGAGGAAGGCGCATGTAGGAGGTGAAGGGAAATTCCCCACCGAGTATAAATATAGGTGATGTATCCTTGTTTTATTTAGTGCGAGTGTGGATAAGTGTCTAGAATATGTGTGAGTACTATTATGCATGTGGTACACCAGGTGATGGTAGTTTGTATGTGTGCATGGCTCAAGGCATCGATGTAATGAATTACAATGTAATTAGCTTGTTTATTATGTTATGAATTGTGGTTATAATGGAAAATTATGTATGGATTGTAAAGATCTCTATGTCTGAACATGGCTTGATGGGTATTCATATCTTAATATTCATTATCTATGAGTAATTTCCTTATTATATGTGTTGTCAAGCTATTATGATATGGTGTTTCTTAAGGTTGTGGTTCTTGAACATGCATGGTAACATCTTGCTAAGCATAACAAAGGAGGGACTTGGTGGTTGTGCATGCTTCAAGTGAGCTTCCAGACTTTTCTGGATGAAGTGTCAACCCACATAACTATTATTGGATAATACAAGACTACATTTTGGCTCCCTTGTCGGACCTCTTTTCAATTTGTCTACCAGGATGTTATATGTAGATGGTGTTTCGATTGTCTCTGAAAATACTAAGAACTAGATTTACGATGGCAATGACACTTTTACACGAGATATAGCACTAGACCTGATTTCAATGTGTGAAAGTGGGTGGAAGATAATCTCTATGATGTGTATGATACGTTCTTTAGATTTTTCCCATTAGAGTTGTACCAATGGTTGGCACTTATGCGATTAATGTGTTTAGACAAGAAAGAAAACTTAGAGACATGAAGACTATCGGGTACTCTCGATTCGAGATGAGCCATGAACAAAATTTGTAGATTGTTGGTGGGAAGGTGTGTTTGCAGCATGAAATATACTTTGGATTACAAAATTTTAACATACTTTATCCCGAGGAAGAAGCGAGTTTTGGTTCTTACATGAGCCAAGAGGGTCGTATTTGTGCGCAACACCCTTAGCTATCAAGATCATGATGGTGGAATTGGGAATGGAGAAATTACCAATGGCAAGCTAAATGCCTCCATGTGCAATGGAAAGAAATAGGTTTGGGAAGGATGGCAGTGGCCCGGAAGAAGAGAGACAGAGATAGAGGAAAGGCGACTCAAGTAAATGATGAGTGACATAGGATGGTTGATAAGGTGTTGTGGTCAAGAAGAATGATGATTGACGAAGTGATGAGAACTGTAAAAGGTGAGGGACCATATTTTCATGTCCTCTCAACATTGGGAAATCGCGATAGAGAGATCTCATCATCACATGAAGAGAGTGAGTCTAAGGAAAGAATGAGAACCGTGGGCATGCATTTGACCTAGCCTAGCCTCCTAGCCCTTATGTAAGGTGTTCCAAATCTAGAGGTAGTTGTGGAAGATCGTCATAGCGAAGGACAACAAACAAACTCTCCACATTGGGTAGGAGACGCAAGTAGACATATTTTAGTTACCACTCAGGAGGCACGACAAATCAAGGATGCGCACATGGTAATGCAAGAGGCACTAGTGTTTGGAATAAGTACTTTTGGAGGTATTTTCATAGGTGCGTCATCATGGTGAAGCATTGGTGCACAACCCATTAGAAGGAATCCTATAGGTGTTATTATAACACACATAGTTGGTGTCCAATTTAGCACAACCACCAGGGATGCAAGGGAATTCATCTAGAGGGTCACAAGTCACAACGGGAAGCTTAGAATGTTTAGAACAACCACCGCATAGAGGAAATCCAGTGGAGTTTCGGTTCATGATTTGGTCCCATTCCGGATAAGGGTTGTAACCACCAAAACAACCATCACAAACACCACCTCAACAACCACATCAAATGACACCTCATGTTTTTTTGAGATATCTCTTCACTTGCCATAGTATAGGGGTGTGGAGGATACAAATGAGCATATACACAATTGTGAATTATTATGGAGAGCTAAGGGCATAACTGCTTCTGATAGGAAGGTAAATCAGTTTTCCACCACACTTCAAGGAATGCACATAGCTGGTTTAGAAAATATTATCCACATCAAACTACGGTAAATTATGATGTTTTTGTGTTACATTTTAATCTGAATTTCATATTCCTGAGTTTGAGCAATAGAGTATTATCACGCTAAAGGACATCAATCTGGGATTATCTAAAAGTGTGAGGGAGTGTGATGCGTGGTTTAAAATTGTTAAAACTATCTTATGTTATTCATTAGAGCCAACATGCGCAGTGGTTTTTTGGAGGTTTGTTGACTTCATTTCAAAGGGCCTCATCACATAAAACATTTACTTGATCCATGTGAGGATTTCAAGGATATTTGTGTGTTGAAGGAGTTGGGAATGTAGATACGGGGTAATTCATTTTTTTGAGGTGTAAATAGCATATATGGCCAAACAGTTGGAAAAACTATCTACCAATTCATCACATGATACACGTAATGGGTTATAGTGTACAAATTATGATGTGGAAGGGCATACTAAGGATAATTTTCCACACATGAATGTGCATGAACTATTATAATCTTGTGAGATCTTCCATAAGAATCATGATGTTTAGAAATGCCCTCTTTTGCAGCCCACAACAATGAAGAACATCTCTATGTACTACAAGATTTGTGATGCATATACACATGATACAACCGATTCTCGTCCCGATTGACCATATTCATGAAGCATCCGAAATGCAGAATCGCGACAAACCATTGTGGAAAATAACTCTCAAGCGTAGGAAGCCCAACCTAATGAAGGGAAAAATAATGGAGATGGTGGATTTTAAGGTGGATATAGGAGCAGAGGCAATGATAGAAGAGGAAGTTTCATGTGTGGGACTTGTTATACTTATGGGTCCCCAGATCATTACCAACACAAGTGTCCCAAGAATCATGTATGCACATACTGTAGGAAGCCATATAATATTGAGGATTTCCTAGACCCGTATGCTCATATGTGTAAGAATAACAAGAAGGAAAAGGGTGCGGGGATGATTAAGGTAGAGCACGCGAAGAATGAATAATGGGCACCTAAAAAGATGGTCTATCCTGAGCTTCGATCTGTGTTAGTCACTACTCATGCAAAATCAGCACGCACGCGTGAGCCTATTAAAGCAACACCTCTTATAAGAAGAGAGGAGTTTATATATGTTAAGTATCCAGATGCTACTCATCAGAAAGAGGTCTACGAGGAGACCATGAAGGTCATTAGAGAATTACGAGAATGAGATCTAGTGCACAAGTAACAAGCGCATGAAAGGGAATGTGTAAAGAACATTGAGCTTCCACAGAGGGATGTAGCTGACCTAAAGGAAGTGTGCAAGATGTTGCACCAGGAGAACATTATCACCTTCTAGAGAATGGTTACTCAAGAATGTATCACGTGTTGGAGTTGAACAAGAGCGTCAGGTACATCATGCGAATTTACCACCTCATGACCACAAGTATGACAAGGAAATTGCATTAGATGCAGTGATAGATAATTGGTTGGTGAGTAATATTCTAATTGACATAGGAGCAAGGTCAATGTTCTCACTTTGGATGTCCTGGAATCAAATGGGAAGGTTACAATTACACCCATCTTCTAATGTGT
The DNA here is from genome assembly GCA_018340775.1 of Taxus wallichiana var. yunnanensis. Classification (NCBI taxonomy): domain Eukaryota; kingdom Viridiplantae; phylum Streptophyta; class Pinopsida; order Cupressales; family Taxaceae; genus Taxus; species Taxus wallichiana. The sequence continues at coordinate 451,840,715 of CM031244.1, read as the reverse complement.
TGTATATGGCCAAAAAAAGAAGGGCCATGCCCATTTGTGTACTCAAAGAAACTACAATCATTATTCAAGGAGAAAAATCACGGAGATTTTGAAGCATTGGAGCTTGATGAGGCAAATAATTTTCTTGCACTACTTGGTGCCCTTGGTGTTATGGGAACAATGAAAACTTACTCTTCAACAAAAGATATATCGAGTTTTAAGAACAAGGAGGGGCACAATTTCATACCCTAGATGATGTGAAGGTTGCACCCTATATTGAGCTTGTGAGTGAAGAGGAACTTAATAGAATTTATGCACAAACAATGCGCGACCATGAGAATGTGGAACCATCTAAGGAAGGTGTACTTCAAAGGGGGAAGACATGCACTTTATCGGTGATAATACCAAAGTTGCTTGTTCTGAATTGGGCCCATGACACGTATGAAATGATTGAACACAAAGTCAAGGGATGAGTCACTCGATGATTAGGCCACGCATGATTAGGCACCTAGGCGTAACTCAATTACCCAAGTATACTAGAGAGGAAAAACTTGAATCTTTCTTGTGTGTCATGGAAGAATAGTGGAAGAATGAGGGAGATAGATGGAATATGATGGTTTATACATTACACGACATGACAACACATTGGTGGGTGACACACAGAGATAATATTTTGGGTTGGCACGAGGTAAGGGTATCCTTTTTGACAAGGTTTACTTAGAGAAATGTTCCCTCTCTTATACATGAGTATGATGGCAAGTGATGAACCCCATTTTGTGATGTTTTAACCATGTTTTTCCCGATACTATTTTGATATCATATTGTATTATGTATAATGATAATTGTTTATATTTAATTCTTTACTATGTTTTTGAAGGAATTATTGTGCATATGTTTGTTATTTTTATCTTGTTAATTCTTCCTCGGAATGGCTTAAATTGATCTGATTTCTAATCATTAATACCCCTTTAGAAAGTATATGTTGAGTTACCACAAATAGCACATGACTTAATTCATGCACCAACTACAGGACTCTAATTGGCATGTTGGCAAAGGAATCGCCTTGGCGTAGGACTCGCCTCCACATTAATAGGTAACCCAAAGTACCACATCGAGCTTATCCAAATCATCAATTCTTAAACTCCCTAAATAGGGGATTCACACATACATACAGATAGCTTAAACTACCAGTATCACAACCGGCAAAACCATATTATGGACAGAAAGAAATGCCATTAACTCAATGGATATTCAAGCCAATTTTGAGGATTAATTACTCCAGTCACTAGGAGACGGGATGCGGCCAACAACTAGAGACTTACTATCACCACAATTCTCTTCAATCAGTTAATGATATGAAGAAATCTTCCAGTAGTGATTGACTCCTTCAAGGGAGCCAATCACGAGACCTTCTCTTCAGTTGTCAAGAATGATTCAAGTCCAAACACTTCAAGGACTGCTCCTTCCATTAATGTATTTCTCAAAATAGATAGTCATTGTTTCAATCAACATTCAGTTAAGTAGAAGTTAGTTATTTTGAATAACTAGTTCTCTCCTAAAGGAATAGTGGTTTGGTTCAAATATTTTAATCCAAAGTGTACAAATATCATTTCCAGTTCAATAAAGATAGTAGATTCGGGGAAACTTTTGTTGTGTGAATTTCAATACTAACTGATCGAAGGGAAGGAGCAAGGGCCACTCCTACCCAATGAAAAGGGAGATTTACATTTATTTCCTTTTTGTATTCTTGAATGTATTTATTGTTCTAACATTGATTCCATTACTTTGATGCATTTATGTTTCCATAGTTAATGAATTTAAGAACTTTCCAATTTTGTATTTCATTTTAGTTTCCATTTCAAGCATTTTATTTTGTAACCACGATTAGTTCAGTAATTTCTTGTTTTGTTATTAAAGTACATGTTGCGACAGTGTTCCTACTATTTCCTTTGTTGCAAACAACCATGGACACTTTGCCTTGGATTAACATAATTATCTTATTAAAGTACAATTATCAATGACACTCATCACTTTTTGGCACCATTTTCGGGGAATTCAAGGTGTTATCAAAGGTTAAGGTGTTAGCTAAGGTAGTGCTTAGTAGCTCTGGTAAGTTTCCATTGAAAAATTTATTTCCATAACTCTTTCTTTTTAAGATCAGAACACCTTGTAGTGACAAGAAGAATCCTCTGAGTTGGAGTATGTGGAACACACACAATTAAGTCTAGTGCTAATAGTTAGGAACCATTCTCAGTATGATAGGATTTTATGTTTAGACCTAGAGACCATAGAGGTAGATTTGTTAGGTTAAATATTAAAACCACCCTCAAAACCAGCTTGTGGAACAACTCATTGACCAAGGAAGAATGGTTGATGAAGTACATAACCCCAATGGTGCAAACAATGAAAACCCTCTAGTGGGAAGGACGTTTACCTACCCTATTGAATTGGATCCTAATGAAGAGGATCCTATGAAAAATATATCCCCATCAATTCTACCAATCTTCCAGGATTAGTTTCAGAAGACCCTGACCAATTCCTTTTTGAGTTCAAGGTTTTATGCCAAACATATGACTACACTTCTAATTCCCAAAATCTTAAACTATTTCCCTCCACTCTAAAAGATGCAGCTATGAGGTGGTTTATGGGGTTAAACCTGAATTCCATCCATAACTAGGAAGAAATGGAACAGGTTTTCCTAGACAAGTATCAAGATTATCAGTAGAGTGAGGGATAGGAAAGAAGAGCTCTTCCGAATTCAACCAAAGAAATATGAAAGTGTAGAAGATTACTTGGATCAATTCTTTTCCTTCACATAAGGTGTAGTCTTGAGTCCGGATATTAACCTACTTAAAACCTTATTTCTTAAAGGGCTATATGAAGACACACAAGAAGCATTCAATTTAATGGGAAAGGGAGACATGAACAAGTTAGAGTTCATAGACATCATCGACCTCTGTAGGAATTACTCTCGAACTCACCCCAATTTTAGAATATAAAAAGGCAAAATGGCCAATGGGGAGCTATCCAAATTGAGGGTAGAGATTTAAAATTTCATAATAGACCTTTTGGTTCAACTCAATACAACTATGGATAGAGAGAAGGCTAAGAATACAAATCCTTTGTTCATTTACTTCCCAAGATGTAGAACTAAACATGGACTTAAGGACTATCCCTTGGACAAGACAAATTTGTCTTCTCTGTGAACTCAAGCATGCCACAGATCAATGTGGACTACTTCCCTTGCTAAAGAATCACCTAAAACAAAATAATCAAGAGGAATCTGAGCTTAACTATATGGCTTAGAGGCAAGGAGGAAATTTTTAGTCCAACCAAAATCAACCCTACACCCAAAAATCACAATGGGTCCCAAATCAATGGAATGCACCATGGCCATATCCTCCACCTTGGGTTCAAAAATCTCCACAATAATGGAGCCCATTGGAATCCACATCCAAACATTCCACCATATCAACAGTTTAATCCTTAGTACCAACAACAATGGAATGCACCTCAAGGATCTGGACAACAATACTATAATCAAAGAAGACCTCAAGGCCAACAAGCCTTGTTGACTGGACCCACTAATGTTTCCCAACCTGATCAACCTACCCACCATAAATACCTGCACAAACTATGGCCAATCCCAAAAATGTGAGGTAGGGAAACCCAATGTATACTGTGGAATCAGATAGAAATCCCACAGTAAACTTGCTAGATTATAAGAATGTCTTGATGTGTTGTTGAAAAGAATACTTGGAAAAAATCACACAAGGAGTCCGTGCAGGGTATAAGGCCAGGATTGAAGGTGCGGAAGGACAGGAAGGACCCTCCCATGGAAGGCAGGTTCAGATTTTAGGACTTAGCCAATTTTGGGCATGAGGATCTATTTTTGGAAGATGGCATGCGGAACACATCAATGATGCAGAGAAGTGCACGCCAAGCATTGTCTATATCTTCAAGCGTCTATGCATGGAGACAAGCTAAGAATAGAATGAACACTTCAGTTATCTATAAGAGGACTATAGATAACGTGCTTACATGTGTGGCTATAATTGTAAATGACGTGTGACTATTAATAGAATGCGACATATTTCTAGAGTAGTTAAGCGGTGAAGGGCAAGTCCCCACCCTATATATATGATGGTTAGGTGCATAGTAAAGGAGAGATCTATATGTGTGTGTGGAAGAAATGGATAGATATGTATGTATGATTTTGAATACGTGTATCAGATCCATATGTGCTTAAGATGAATTGATAGTACTGTAAGGAGCTTCTATACTTATTAATAGATGGAGGATATTGGTGAATCTAAGTGTCATTCTGTGTAATTGAGTAGTGCATGTTAGTATTTAATCATGATTATTGTTTAAGCTCATTCTTTCATAGATCTGTGGGTAGCATGCACTTTGTAGAATGATGGATTAGTCATGAGTCTTTATATATCTTCCTTCATCATGTTATCATCCTGTTACAACAACCCTAAAGAGGGACCTGGTACCTTTGTGTGCTTCTGGGTGAGCGCTCAGTCTAGGTTGAGTGATGTGCCAGCACTAGGGTGTTATCTTGTAAATTCTAGGCTGCATCATTGGTTCCATTACCGGACCTCTTTTTCAATTGTTTTTAGGATGGTTCGCGATGAAGACGTACCGGTTAACTCTAGCAAGTATTGAGGAATGGATACATGATCTGGAGGAAGAATATGCACGATGGTTCAACAATGGATCTGAGTTTAACGCACACACTTGGGTAGAACATAACCTGTATGACAGCTTATATGAGAGATTTTTTGCTATCTTTCCAGTAGAACTTTACGAGTGGCTTACGACTTATGCATCTCAATGGAATTGAGATATCATGCACTTGTTTGGACACAGAAGAATTTCAGGCTCTTTATGATGCTTTGATCTAATTTGGACTCACGTGGTGGATACGTGGTTTTGTGGTGTTCTAAATAGTTATATTCTGAATATTCAATTTTGACATACTCATGCCCAGAGGTAGTTGAATTCCAGTTTTTACGGTATCCAAGAGGAACATATTTACATGGTATTCCACTGGTGATCAAGATCTTGATGGTAACTTTGAACCTGGAGAGTAAACCGATGGCCAACTAAAATTCACCACGTGTGAAGGCAAGAACAGGTTTGGTATTAAGATGGCGAACCTAGCGGCGGAAAAGCAAAGAGAGGAAAGGCGGCTTAAGTATAATGAGGCGCGTGAGAGGAAAATAGAGAAGCAACGTTCCATTGCGGAAGTATGACATTAAGGAGAGAGATGGATCGTGAAGGATTTATGGCTCACATAGAAGACGTGGAGCCAGAGCATCAGAACTCCCCATCTTGGAAAGCATGATAGAGATCCCTTCTCGGCCTCACATGGAAGTACGCCAACAAAGACTACTTGGGCCGTAGGCACGCATCTTAATCCACCTGGTGACCTAGCCTTTGCACTTGGTTTTTCAGTATCTAGTATGACAAGTAATCAACAAGCTAACTTGGGAAGTAGGAGAGCAGGAGTAAGCCAGGGATCAAGTACATCAATGGCAGGATAGATAGCTTCAATGTTATATGGAGGAGCATTCTTGGGTGCATCATCCACACAAAATGTGAGCAGCAGAATGTTGGATTCACCTCTGGAAGTGGAGCTACCTCACAGACTATAGGGGTTCAATATAGTACTACTATCGAAGCATAGGGGAGTACATCTATAGGTCCTACTCCAGCTACAGGTGGAGGATCAAGAGGTATAGGTGGTTCTAGTTTCGGTGGATCTGGTGGTTCTAGAGGTAGAGGAAACCCAGGGGGTTCTGGATCAGGTGGTCAAGGTCCGCAACAACCACAAATATCTATATGGAGATGTCCCTTCGTCTCCCAAAATATAGAGGTATAGAGGATGTTGCCGAACATGTGCATATGTGTGAAATCTTGTGGCGCGCTAAGGGGATTACAATTGTTGAGCGAAAGGTAAGTCAATTCGCTACTACATTATAGGGGCGCGCACACAGTTGGTATAGGAAATTTGACCCTGATCAAACTTGCATGGATTATGCAACACTGAGGGATGCTTTCTTAAAAGAGTTCCATATTCCTGAGTTTGAGCATAAGAGTATAAGTGCACTCAAATATATCAAGCAAGGCACTACTGAAAGTGTACGTGAGTATGATGCTTGTTTTAAGACACTTCTATCTAAGTTGTCTTATGATATACATGCTAGCCAACATGCATAGTGGTTCGTTGGAGGATTGATTACACCTTTTAGGAGGGTGTTGTCACATAAGACATACATGGATCCACATGAAGCACTGGAAGTAGCTTTGCATGCTGAGGTAGTTGGGAGCATTGACACTGGTGTTAGTCTATTTCTAGAGGCACAAATTGTAGCTATGGCAAAGTAGTTAGAAAAGTTGTCGGCAAATTCAGCCCATGAAATGTGCTCAGAATTTGGTGTACAGATTGTGAAGTGGAAGGTCACACCAAGGATAGTTGTCCTCGCAGATCTGTACGTTCATTATTATTGACTATGAAATTTTCCATTTGAATCATGATGCTAGTCACTGTCCTTTGTTACAATGTACGATAAGGAAGAATGTATCTTGCTTTTATAAGATTTATAGGTCCACGACCCATGATACTGAGGATTTTTGGTTGATTGGTCAGATCCATGATGCTATAGACATTGGAGTACGACAGACAAGTATAACAGATAATTCTAAGGGTAGGAATGAGCACTAGGATCGAGATCATAATCAAATGTGCTATGACAGAATGAGGGGCATTTTGAAGGAGGTCGTGGAAGAGGACATGGATATCATGTGGTGGATATGGAGGATGAGGCCATGGTGGAGGAAGAGGAGAGTTTCCTCATGGAACATGTTATATGTGTGGATCCCCTGATCACTATAGGTGTGAATGTCCTCAAAACAATGCATGTTCTTTCTATGGGAAGAACCATAGCTATGAAGAGTGCCCGACTTATATGAGCATCTGAGTAAACAACATAAGCAAGAAAACAAAGGCGTCGGGATGGTTAGAATCCAGCGCACAGGTAGAAGACCAATGGATGCCCAAGATAATAAAAGGACTTGAGGCATTGATAGTAAAGATCACTACATGTGCTGAAGTTGCACACGCGTGAGAGGCATTGCATCAGAAGCCTATGATTACCAAGGAGGAAGTTTTACACGCTGAGGTATCCAGATCCTACTCATCAAAAAGAAGTTTACCAGATACCATGGAAGTGCTAAGGAATCTTTAGGGTGAGATACAATACCTAAAGGAACAAAAGAAAGTGTCAGAGATAGTCCAAACTGATATCGATGATCTGCGGGAGGTATGCAAGATGTTGCACCAAGAGAACATTATTCCACTATTGGGAAGTTGGTTGAAAGGGAACACTCCACACGCAAGTCTTGAGACCGATGACATATTCTCGCATGCAAACTCCCCCGATAAGCATTGATTATGACAAGGAAATTACTTTGAATGTTGTTGTGGATGGGTGGTTATTGAGCAACATATTGATTGATACATGTGCATAAGTAAATGTGCTGACATTAGATGCTTGGGTACAAATGGGGAGGCCTCCATTACAGCCATCATCTAATGTGTTGTTCATGGTGAACTGACTAAGGCCACCCCCATAGGAGTGTTGAAGGATGCATCTATAACTATACAAGGGGCCAAGTTTACTGGGGATTTTGAGGTATTAGCACTTGCAGAAGTAGACAATTTTCTAGCCTTGCTTGGATGCCCTTGGTGTTATGCAAATAATGTTGACTTGAGATTTAATAAGGGATATATCAGCTTTGAAAACAAGGAGGAGAGGGTTGTGATTCCATTGACAGATGGGAAGTCTACACCCTATGTTGAGCCTCTCAAAGTGAGGAGGACTTAAACAAAGTCTATGTATGCACTATTTAGGACCCAGAGGTCAACGAGCCATCAAAAGAAGGCATTCTATAGTGGGAGGATTCTCATTCTATTAGTGACACTACAAGTATTACTTGTGACAATTGGGCTCATGGTACATATGAATTAGTCGGGCACGAGGTGAAAAGCGTGGTCACGCGTGCATGAATAGATTTCATCCAATATGCAATGGATAGAAGTACAGTACCATGGTATACATGAATAAAGCTCTGCATGCCTTTCAAGGCAATGGAAACACAAAGGGTAGATCTAGTTACAAGGAGAGAGATGCTAGTATATACATTGCACATGTGGGACAAAAATGTGCTGGTGGGTAGTCCACAAAGATAATCTTATAAACTGGGAAGAGATCGGTATAGCATTATCTACTAAGTTTATAAGGAACAATGCACCTATGTAAATCTGCGCTTATCATGGTGATCAACCTGTTCAACATCACATTCAACAGTGTGAGAGACTCTGGATAACAGAAAAGAAGCATTACCACCATCACTCTAGGGTGCATAAATTATATTTCACACTCCAAGGATGTGCACACGCTTGGTATGTATATGCATAACTACATAGAGAAACTGGGAACTGGAAAAATTTGACTGCAAGTATGATTCAGACATTTGATTATTTCTCGACTCAACCTCCTGGTAGCAGAGGCATTAAAATTTTTCAAGTGCTTAACTATGGGAGATAGTGCAAAAGTAGAAGAGCATATTCAGAATTATTTAGTGAGACAGAGTTCGAGCATGTTTTGAAAAGGAAGAAGAAATAGACTCCAAACTACTTGAGTGTGCTTTCCTTGAGAGAGAAAAAAGGAAAGATGGTTTACATCGTGGATGACGAGGAAGTTGAAAACTTGGATATTGAGCATTCACACGGGGTGCATGAGGTCTTGGACAATGCAGACAAGGACACATGTGCCTACCATGAACCTATGAAGACAAAGAAGGTGAATATAGGTTCGGAGGCTGAGCCTAAGGAGGCCATAATTGGAGATTACTGGTCAGACTCAGAGGTAGCAAAGATCATCAATTACTCAGATTATCAGGACTTATTCCCTAGAGGATATCATGAACTTAAAGGCGTACATGAATCACTTGGGGAAATGAAGATCAAACTTAAGGATGGTGCACGACCAATTAGAAAGAGACCCTACAGATGAATCCTAATTTGCGCAAAAAGGTAAAGGAAGAAATTGATAAAATGTTGAAATCTGAATTATCAAGCCCCTTGATGAGTCAGAATGGGTTAGCCCAATGGTGATCAGTATCAAGAAGGATGGGTGGATTAGGATATGTGTGGACTATAGGGAGCTGAATGTTGCATGTGTCACAGATCCGTTCCCTACACCTTTCACTAAGGAAATACTAGAAGGAGTTACAGGGTGTGAAATATATTCTTTCACAGATGGATTTTCTGGGTATCATCAGTTTAGATAGCTCAGGAGGATCAAGAAAAGACAACATTTACAACTGAATGGGGTAGTTTCACCTATACTGTAATGCCTTTTGATTGAAGAACGTGCTACTGTATATTCTCGTGAATAGTTGTTCAGGCATTCAAATATTTTATTCACAACTTCTTACAAGTTTACCTAGATGACTAGACAGTATATGGGCTTGTGAAAGATCATTGTGACAATCTGCGCTTAATGTTTGCAATGATGCAAAAATTGAGTATCTCTTTGAATATAAAGAAGTGCATATTTTCTATGCCATTTGGGATATTGTTAGGACATATCATCTACAAGGAAGGTTTACTAGTTGATCCAGCCAAGGTTGCAGTCATTTTAGGCCTGGAAGTGCCTACTAATCAAAGTGAGGTGCGTGGATTCTTAGGTCATACAGGGTATTACAGAAAAGTTTATAAAAGGGTATTACAAATTGCAACACCCTTGGAAGAACTACTGAAGGGGAAAGGTACATTTTATTGGGGAGAACCGTAGCAACAACGCGTGTTTGAAATATTAAAAGAGAGACTTACTACCACGCCCATTCTGCACTTTCCATCATGGGATAAACCATTTCATGTACATGTGGATGCTTCTGGTATGGCCATTGGCATGTGTTTAGCTCAACCTGGTGAAGGTATTATTGATCATCCAATTTGTTTTGCTAGTAGGAAGTTGACTCCTACTGAACGAAATTATACAACTACAGAGCGCGAAGCTTTGTCAATGATTTATGCATTGTACAAATTTTGATAAGTACCTATTAGCAACACCATTTGTGTTTTATACAGATCACATGGCATTGAAGTACTTGGTAAATAAGCCAGTTTTACAGGGGCGCATATGCAGATGGGTGCTCCTATTTCAAGAATTTGACTTCACAATTGTGGTGAAACCAGGGAAAAGCAACTTTGGACTAGACCATTTATCTAGAATCAATACGGAGAGGAGGCACAGATGATTGAAGAAACAATGCCGATGCACAGTTATACAGGTTATAACGAGCACCCATGGAACTAGAAGACATTGTTGTCTTTCTACACATAGGTATGGCACAAAAGGGATGAAATCATTAGAAAAGAAGTAGCTTTCTATATACATGACACCATTTATGTTAATCAGTGGTGACCTTTACAAGTTAGGTAGAGATGAAGTATTACGCCATTGTGTGTTAGAGCATGAGCACAAGGATATCATGGAAGAAGCTCATGGTGGTATCAGCAGGAGGCCATTACGCAGGTGATGATGACAACTCGCCCGAAGATCTTAATTGCTGGATTATGGTGGGAGACACTGTATAAAGACTATAAAGACTATTATAAGGTGTGTGATCATTGTCAACGCCTAGGAAAACCAGGCAAAGAGATGAGATGCCTTTGAGACCAATTACTAGTGTTGAACCATTTGAGAAATGGGCCATTGACTTTGTAGGACCTATTTTTCCAGCTTATGAGCAGGACTGATCGCACTATATCATTACTTGCATAGATTATCTCACACAATGGGCAGAAGCAACACCTACCAAAGACTGTACGATAACTACAATAGCTAGGTTTCTATGGGAGAATGTTCTTACATGATATGGATGTCCTCTAAGCTTGACAAGTGATAGAGGTACACATTTTTTGAATGAGACAATCAGATCCTATTAGATGAGTTTATGGTTGCACACCACAAAACTACACCTTACCATCCTCAGAAAATGGAACTGCTGAGGCTTTCAACAAAATTTTGGGCCAGAATTTGACAAAAATATGTGATGTTGGAAGAAAGGATTGGGATGACAAGGTGTCAGCTGTGCTTTGGGCATATAGAACAACTTACAAGAGATTGAATAAAGCCACACCATTTCAATTGGTGTTTGGCATGGAAGTTGTTCTTCCTATAGAATTTATGTTACCTTCTTTGCGCATTGCATGCGCTGGAGGTCTAGCTGATGAACAAGCTTTAGAAGAATGGATTGAAAAGATGATTCAACTGATGAGCGCCGAGCCATAGCATGATGGAGTCAGAAGCAGGAAAAAGCCAGGAAAAAAGCATGGCATGACAAAAACATAAGAGATAAAAAGTTTGAGATTAGAAAATGGTTCTTCTTTATGACTCAAAGTTCTTGTGCCATCCAGGCAAGCTAAAAGTACATTGGTTGGGGCCGTATGTTATAACCTCTATACTTGACTCAAATGCATGCTAGTTAGAAGCACTTGATGGAACATGGATACCCAGTTACTTTAATGGGAGTAGGATGAAGCCCTACTATAAATAAGTCTTCTTGGTGTTTGTAATAAGGCAATGTTGCCATTTAGTCTAGGTTTTCAATTCGGTATTTCTTTAATGTATTTCCTTTATTGTCGTTATGCTTTGTCAATTTAGTTGTTGTTTGTGTAATAAGCACACTTGCATGCACATGAAGCTAATTATTGTATGAAGAATGTTTATGCATAGAGGACTACACATACCTTCAGTGTGGGGTGGTTGTCATTATCCAAGAAAAGGACTGAGGGACTTGAAAGGTGAAAGAAATAAGTTGCTACATAGTGTGCTTTAAAGGGGATTGCTTCTCAAAAGGTGACCAAGGATGAAGATGGATGAAGGAACAATATAACGTGAGGTAAGTAGAGGCCATGATAGCTACCAGAGAAAGGTGCAGTGATGAGGTACTCAAGCGCAGAGCACATGTTGAAGAGAAGTCTGTGACCAGAAGGTAGGAAGGCGCACTAGAAGGTTATAGTTGGGTACGGAGATGTACCGCATGGAATGAATGGATTTGGTCAATGAATGAAGGGATATTTGGTAGGTGAGGAGCAATAAATGCATCAAAATTTGAAAAAATTATATAAGGAAGGGATGCGGATTCATTTTTACCATTGCAACTAAGAATATTTGAGAGAAGAGCCAAGTGCGAAGAGCCGAGTGATCAATTAAGGTGTGAAGGGTGTGAAATCAAGCATGAAACCAAGATCTATGTGTTTTAAGAAGCTTGCGTCCCTAGTGGTGAAGGGTTTGAGAAAAGCAAGGAGACAGAAAAGAGTTAGGTTACAAGGTTTCCACCTAGGGCAAAGTTGGATCGAGCTAGGGTTTGATTTGCATAGTCAGTGAGTTAAGAGGAGACATTGGCAAGGTAAAAATGGCACCAAAGAAGGCATCTATAATAGCAAAAAAGAAAAGAAGAAGGTGGTCATTGAGGAGGAAGAGATTGCACCCAAAGTCATTTTTCGAGATGCAATACCTAGAAGGGGTTATTGTTGGCCAAGAATGGGATTCACCCATTAGAAAAAGTAAGGTGAGTGAATATAATCACAGACGTCGAGAACAAAAAGGAGCTCGACTCCTTACTCATGGTTAGAACCAACAAATGCACGACAAATGACATGCCGGTATATGATGATGTGGGTGAAAATCTCTTGAAGAAAATCGGGGTATATCAGTTGTATGAGCTGCCATACTTCAGGAAATATGAGCCCTTGTACCAGTGGCTCATGAGCAGGGTTCATGAAGACTACTTCTACTTTACAGGACGCAGAGCTAGAATTTTGTCTACACTTGTTTCATCAATGATAGGTCTGAAGGCCACAGAGAGAAGATATAAAAGTGACCTCACAGACAAAGCCATGATTTTGAAGACCAAACAGGAGTTGGGATACCTAAAGGGTCCGCATGGAATGGACATCGACAAATTCAAGAATTGTCCAGTTATACAAGCTGCAACACACTTGGTTACCAAGTTAAATGATCAGAGCAGGTGGTCACAGTAAACACCATGTGGTTGCATGTGGCGCGAAGATGTCGGAAGGGACAGTATACAACATTGCTAGCTATATTGCAGAGAAAATAGTCAGGAAGTGCGCACACAGAGGGAAGATCAGCTTTGGGGCTATTCTCCTATCACTGGTCTTCATGGAAATTGAGTACCAGATGGACCAAAAGAGAAAATATGGGAATATCCCATGGAGAAAAAGTCCCCAGCTAAAAGATTCAAAGAAATATCTATGTAAGGGGACTATGACAGATGAGGTGAAACAAAGGGCAGAGAAGTGGTATGATAGGCTCTGCATGACATTTGGGGAGGAATGATGCATACCAAAGGACCTACCAATAGTGGTAGGAAAGCAAGTTCAGTTTGTTGTATACCAACATTTCTGCATCGTGCACTTTCCAATGAAGGATGGAACTTGGAGCCCTTGGTGCAAATTACCTTATGCCTTCACTGCAAGGTATTTTCAGGAGTTTTTCATAGGTTTACCAACACGTGCAGATTAAACTTCAATGCAAACAAGGTAGACTGTGACTACCATACATTGCGGAAGAAGTATGTATACCCTAACAGAGTTCCTACACAGAGAGAATCATTTCTAAAGTGTTAACATCAAGCCAATAAGCTTGGCAGTAGCAGATTTGGGGGCGTCGTTGGTGTATCTCTAGTTGAAGCCAAAGATGGAGAACAACAAATATGTGGAAGGTGAGTTTGCACTTCCAGCACCACCAAAAGGGAAGCACACAATGGAGAATATCCCAACACCTAAGCCCACAGAGAAAATCAAAGTGCAGGATGAGGAGGAAGAGCATGAAGATAGTGGCGGCTTGGAGCATAGGGGTAGGAAACATCCTACAAGTCAGAGAGAAGCTGATGCACATTACACCGACTCAACCACAAGAAGGGGAGGAAGAGGACTTGAATGCGGTCCAAGGGGAGCACAGTTTAAAAGGGTATTTAGGAGAACAAGGACCCAAGGTGTTACCCCAACCTCTTGTGCACAGATCACCCCGAATCTCCCCACAGAAGGAAGCAACCAACAAGGAGGAGGAGGAAGCTAAGTTGAGTGAGGAGGCGGAAGAGTCTGAGGAGAGTGCGCCTACATCCCCTACACCCCCAGAGCACATAGAAGAAAAGGGTGAGGCATCAAAGGAGGAGGATGAAGAAGAGAGAAGACCAGAGGAAATAGCTGTAGGAGAAACACAAGACATGGAGACACAAGCTCCAAATTTGGAAGCTAGAGTTCCTAAGCAGCAGAGGTCTAGAAGGGTGAGTGGAGAGCACATTCCACTAGCCATGGGGTATGCAGAGGACATAGAAATATTTTCTCATGCACCCGCTTCTAGAGCACAATAGCACAGAAGGATCTATTTGGTTGGGAGTTGATGGATGAAGATATGGTGACCATGCGAACACGAAAGAAACTATCCTGGTCGATGCACACCCACATGGATGAGCCTGATTTCGATGTATGTGAAGAGTCATGTGTGTCGAGGTGATTGAAGAAGGCACCCTAGGCTAGACACATGATAGTAAAGCCTACTATCATGTCAAATGAGCAGGTCAATAATGCGCTGGTGAAAGTTTCAACGAGAGGTGGCCAAAAGAAACATGGATAAATATGCCATAATCAAGGTGTTGTGTGAAGAGCTGAAGACGAAGGATGTGGTGATAACGTGCATAAATCAGAAAGGGACTTTGCACAAGAAGAAGAATGAAGTATTCATAAGCGTCACATAGGAGATTGGGGACAATGTAATCAGAGTTAGGCCACACTTGGAGCCCAAGGTACCACAAACATTTCCTTCAATGATACACTATGTGGGGAAATTGGTGGACTTGGTGCTAGAAGATGAAACTCTACATGATATGCAAGCACCAAAAAATCGAGAAAGGATGTCGAATGGGAGAAGGCCTCAATGATGAGAAAAATGCATCTTATGAAGGGTTGTTGCAGGGCATTACAAGAAGTCTTGAAGAAAGCGGATCAAGCTTTGAATATATGCACAGCTCCAGAGGCGCTCATCAACATTAAGACCTTGGAAGAGACCAATGAGGTCCAGAAGGCCATGAAAGATGAGACCTTGGGCCGTGCAGAGAGGCTAGCAATGGTTAAACAAAAGCACAAGGCCCTGGCAGCAGCACAAGAGCCACATAAAACTCGGCTGGAAGAGCTTGGCAAACTGATTGCATAGAAGATGGACCTTTTGGAAGGAAGGATGACATCCATGTCCAATGTTGTGTTAGTTCTCATAACAAGAAAGGGGAAATTACACAAGATGAGTTGGAGTCCATAGCTGTGGACATCCCAGAGAAAGTTGAATAAGCACTCACTGAATGACATGATTTAGAGGCTGTAATAAAGGAAGAGTATCCAGAGCTAATACTATAAACTAATACTGAGGAGGTTGCTTGAATAACCTCGTATAAATTCTTGATTTGTCAACATTATTCATTCTTATTCTTTCATTCAAAATTTGGAGATGACCATTGTCGGGATGACAATGAGATTAGTGTGGGGTAATGTTGATCAAAGAATACTTGGCAAAAATCACACAAGGAGTCTCACGCGGGGTATAAGGCCAGGATTGAAGGTGCGGAAGGACAGAAGGACCCGCACGTGGAAGGTAGGTTTGGATTTTAGGACTTAGCCAATTTTGGGCATGAGGATCTATTTTTGGAAGATGGCGTGTAGAACACATCAACGATGCAGAGAAGTGTGTGCTAAGCATTATCTATATCTTCAAGCATCTATGCATGGAGACAAGCTAAGAATAGAATGAACACTTCAGTTATCTGTAAGAGGACTATAGATAGTGCACTTGCATGTGTGGCTATAATTATAAACGAGTGTGGCTATTAATAGCATGCGACCTATTTCTGGAGTAGTTAAGTGGTGAAGGGCAAGTCCCCACCCTATATATATGATGATTAGGTGCATAGTAAAGGAGAGATCTGTATGTGTGTGTGGAAGAGATGGATAGATATGTATGTATGATTTTGTATCGTGTATCTATATTCGCTTAAGATGAATTGATAAGACTGTAAGGAGCTTATATACTTATTAATAGATGGAGGATATTGGCTGAACCTAAGTGTCATTCTGTGTAATTGAGTAGTGCATGTTAGTATTTAATCATGATTACTATTTAAGCTCGTTCTTTCATAGATCTGTGGGTAGCATGCACTGTAGAATGATGGATTAGTCATGAGTCTTTATATATCTTCCTTCATCATGTTAACAAATAGAAAAACCGGAAGAAACGCAACCTAGTTCTATTGAAGAAACTCCTCAACCAAACAATGACATTCCCTTTCCATCTAGGCTCTTTGAGAAACCAAGTATTGTAGTTCCTAAAAACTAGAGTCATAATTAATTCAAGGATTGAGGAAGTTGAGTATTGGCATTCCCCTGTTGCAAGCTCTTAAGGAAATACTTGAACTAAACAAAATAATTAAATAGATCATTTAAAGGCTCCAAGTAGAAGGAAGAACCAACCTAAAACCATCCATGTTGATGGAAAGCTTGCTAGTATTTTGGAAGGGAATATTCCCCCTCCTAAATATGGAGACCCTGGAAGCCCTCTTGTAACAATTTGCATAGGAGATGTCCAGATTCCTAACATTTTGATTGATCTAGGAGTTTCCATCAACGTTATGACAATAGATACTCTATCCATGTTATCACTTCCTGAACCACAATCCACATCTATAGTTTTATAAATGGCGGACTTAGTCTATGAAAAAACACATAAGGAATAATAGAATATATTACCATTACCATTGAATCTTGGGACTATACAGTGGAATTTATGATAATAAAAGCAAAGAACAAAAAAATGGATACCCCATAATCCTAGGATGCCCTTGGTTAGCTACAATTGCCACCCTCATTGACTGCAAGACAAGGAATATGGTGATCACTAATGGTCAAGATTCAAAGAAATTGTCATTATACCCTGTTGCTAAACCATTTGCCACAGACAATAAACAATGGTCTAAGGATGATTCAGATGATATCATCTCCTCTCTTTCCATGGTCGTAATTCAAGATCACTCAGATCAAATTCAATGTGACTACCATGAACCTGGTGCCAAAAATATCTTGAGTCCTATACATGAGTCCTGTGCTAGATTCAATTCTAGTCCCGTGCTTCACTCCTACCCTAAGTCTTGTTCTAGTCCTACGCTACAACTTACAAAAATAAGAGATGATTTCATGGATGAAGATAACAAGCCCATTATCTGTCCTTTTGTGAAAAATATAGATATGACAGAATCTATTTTCCAAAACATAACTTTTGTTCACAAGTTGTTACCACACAGGTGTCCATTAAACGCACTCTTAAGAGAATACCCGGTTGTAGATCTTATTCACCCTGATACCAAACAATTAGTTGTTCTTCCCGGAAAAACATTGACAATTAATAGTTTGTTAATTGATCAGGAGGAAAATTCCTTGTTCAAACTCCTCTGCTCTCATCCCCAAGCTTTTACTTGGGATTATAGTGACATGAAGGGTATTCACCATGTTATTTGTACACATCACATCTTTACCATTGATTCCAGACTAGTCAGACAACCTCAAAGAAGAATAAACCATGCTCTAAGGGATATTATGATAACTAAGATTGATAAGCTTTTAAATGTTGGATTTATTTATTCAATCTCAGATAGTCAATGGGTTTCTCCTTTAGTTATAGTGCCTAAAAATAATAGGAAATGGAGAGTTTGTGTGGACTATAGGGAATTGAACAAAGCCACTCATAGGGATTATTTTCCATTACCTTTTATTGATCAGGTCTTAGATAATCTATTTAGTAAAAGGTACTTTTCATTCCTTGATGGATTTAGTGGATACAACCAGATAACAATGGCCCCTAAAGATCAAGATAAAACAAATTTCACCTGTCCTTAGGGGAAATTTTCTTACAGAGTGATACCTTTTGGTTTATGTAATGCCCCTGCCACTTTTCAAAGAGCCATGTTGGCAATATTTTCTGATCTCACCCATGATTATGTATAAATTTACATGGATGATTTCACAGTCTATGGAGAAAAATTCCAAGAGGCAGTCAACAATCTGGATAAAGTTCTTGCAAGATGTGAGAAGCATCAGTTATCTTTGAATCACAATAAATGATTATTCATGATGGAACAAGGTATAGTTTTAGGCCATCATGTCTCAATTGAGGGAATTAAGGTTGACCCATACAAAGTTAATATCATTGTAAAAATGCCATCACCCACAAACCAAACTGAAGTAAGAAGCTTTCTTGGTCATGTCGGTTACTATCGAAGGTTCATTTCATATTTTAGTAAAATTGCTTCTCCATTATTTTCTCTTCTAACTAAGGATTCTAAATTTGAATGGACATAAGCATGTCAACAAGCTTTTGATGCAATCAAAGACAAGTTGATAAGCACACCAATGTTGAGAGGTCCCAATTAGAAGCTACCCTTCCATATCCAAATAGATGCCTCCAATGAAGCAGTAGGTGTTGTCTTAGGACAACAAGAGGAAGGAGAACCTATGCATGTAATTTACTACATTAGTAAAAATATTTCCCTGTCGAGAGAAACTACACAACAACTGAAAAATAATTTCTGGTAGTAGTATATGCAATCAACAAGTTTAGACATTATATTATAGGATATGAAGTGATTGTTCATACTAACCACTCTACTATCAAATATCTAATGAATAAACCTTTAGTGCATGGCATGATTGTAAGGTGGTTGTTGTTACTGCAAGAGTTTAACATTAAAATCATTGACAAACTAGGAAAATCAAATGTGGTCGCTGATTTTCTTTCCAAAATTACCACTTCAAAAGAAGAGGAGAAAGTTAATGATGAATTTCCAAATGAGCATTTTTTTACACTTTCCACTACCTCTACTCAGTATACAGATATGGCTAATTACTTAGCCACATAAAAGTTTCCAAACTTTTTCACACAGAATAAAAGAAAGCAACTAATTAAACATAATGTGATGTATACTTGTTTAAATTGAATTATTTTCAAATGTGGACCTGTTCATGTCTTACGCAGGTGTGTAGCTGAAAATGAAGTGTTTGAAAAACTTATAGCATGCCATGATTAACCATTAAGAGGGCATTATTCAGTTCAAATGATCATCGACAACGTTTTTAAAGTTGGTTATTATTGGTATTCCTTGTTTAAGGATGTCAAAAAGTATGTGTGGAGGTGTGATCAATGCCAAAGAATGGGGAAACCAACATTTACATCAGAAATGCCACTTTAGCCATAGGTTGTCTTGGAACCATTTGAGAAGTGGGGGTTGGATTTCATTGGACCAATGGACCCAACTTCCCAAGGTAAAGAATACATCCTAGTTTATACTGACTATGTTACTAAATGAGTTGAAGTGCAAACACTGCCACATGCAAGAGATGAGAAAGTTACATATCTTCTAAAGGTTTGGAGCATCAAGATTGATTGTGTCGATCAAGGACTACTTTTCATGTCGAGTAATCAACAATTTTGTAGAAATATATCAGCTGAAGCACAAGAATTCATCTCCCTATCATCCACAGTCTAATGGCCAAGTGGAAGTTACTAACAGAGGAGCTAGAGAGCATACTAACTAAGACATTGGACATCTCAAGGAAGAATTGGGCTCAAAAACTACCTGAAGCAGTATGGGATTACAAAACTACTTGGAAAACAACAACATGACTTACTCCCTATGAATTAGTCTATGGTTAGAAGCCAATTCTACCCATTGATTAACAAAAATAAGTACCTAAAGGGGGATTTAGGGTTCTAGTGTTAATCTAAATAGGAGGACTAAAACATTGTAAATGAACTAAAGCAATATTAAAATAAATGTAAATAAACTATTCTAAGTGAAATCAAAACCCTAATATGCAAGAGGGAAAAGGGAAATGACTTAGCTGATTGATGGTGACTGCGTAGGTCTAGAATTGAACTTGACAAAGGTAGTAAAACACTTAGGGGCTTGTGAAGGGCAAATTTGGGATGTTTGAGATGACACAGATGTCTAGGAGTTTACTTGGGGTGCCCAGGGAGCCCCGATCTATAGTCCGGTGCTTATAATAGTATAAATGCTCAAAACCCTAATTCAAAGACGGTTGTTAAGTGTCTCGAATACCCTTTGTCTATTGTGCTAGATTCACCAAATGAACTAGATGATGCCCTGCACAAGAAGAAGAAGAAGGGGTTGGAATGACCTCAACCACCAAATCGGTGGACTTATCATTGAGTGCTACACTACATTACGGACCCTGATGTAGTTTTGGTGAGTGTGTGTATGTCATGCCCTAGGTGCTCTCGTGTCAGTTGCACTTTATGAAATAATGAGCTATGATAGCTATAAAAGATGTAGATAGTATAATAGAATGAATAGAATCCCTCCTCCTCTAAGAATGTGTGTGATGCAGAATTTCCTAGCTTGAATGTATGGTGTTATGTGGATGTAAGTGGTGCAATGGATGCAACCCTAGATGGAGTGATAATAGTGATAGGATGCAATGACCTAGGACCCTTATTATGGTCTTATAAGCTTTATATTTATAGGGCTCTCAAGTTTAATTTCATAATTAATCTTGACAAGGTCGACTGAGAAGAAGATAAGGATGACCAATGACTAGAAGTGACCTAAAAAGGAGTGAAAGTGGTTGTGTACAGATCAAGCCACTGGTGGGACCAGGTGCATTAGGGGTGCCCTTATATAGCATGGGGCACCTTGATTTAGGGCTAGAAACTCAAGGAATATAGAAAATGGGGTGATAAGTATTGAAAAATAAGTAGGACAAACGAAATCGTAGATAAGAAAAAGGTGGCCAAAAGGTGGTATTAATTAGTAATGTGTACACTTAAGAACCTTCTAAATGGTAGTATAAGACTGAGCTAAATATTGTCTAATGTGCAATATTTGTGTCTATACCTATAGAATTTGAGATTTAAACCTTAAGGACAACAATCTGAAGTGGGCATCGATTTGATAGAAGCACAACATGTCAAGATTTTCCAATTGAATGAATTAGATGAAATCAAACTTCAGGCACTACATCACACTGAGATCATCCAACATCAGAGAAAACTTTGGCATGATAAATAGATAAAGCCAAGGAAATTTTAGAAAGGGGACTGGGCTTTGTTATTTGATTCAAAGTATAAAGAATTTAAAGGGAAACTACAAATGAGATGGATGGGACCCTACCGATTGATCAAGTGTTTGATAATGGGACTGTTCAAACGTTCCAATAGATGGAGAAAAGAAGGTAATGTTGGTTAATGGTCATAGACTGAGGTTGTACCATAAACCAACATCTAAAGAAGAGTTTAAAAAAGTAATTCAAGAAGATTCAGATTTGAATTGTGTGGGCAAATTTTATTTTCCCAACACAACTCAGACCTGAGCAACCATCTTCTAAGAAATAAAGAGGAGATGATTGAAAACCAAGGTGGTCATCCTCCTTTGAAGCATTGGTTGAAAACTAGAAATGGTGACCAATGCTTCTAAAAACACACAAAAGAAAAAATATAATAAATACAGAGGACCAAAACCAAATGGCAATCGTCCAACTCTGAATTTGATCAGCATTAAAGGAAATACCACATACAAATGGAGCATTACACCAACATGGGAATGGCAGCAGAGAGTTGAAAAGTTCAAATATCAAGGTATGTGCAATTAATTTTCTTCTTAAATATAGGAAAGTTTTAAATTATGAATTGTTAATTATTAAACATTGTGCACATTGATTAACCACTCCATTTCGGTCACTCTGCACGCTCGTAACTCCCAACCAAATTCATAATGTTTTTCCTCCATAATCCTCGAACGCATCCAATCACTTCCATCATCACCTCGGGATACTATCATAACTTTCCCAATTCAACGATATTCATTGGATGCGAATTGCTCTTCCATTTCTGCTTTCCAAATTAGACCTTCTCACTCCTACACCACTAGTCGCTCTTGTACTTACCACCACCCTAAAATTTTACACTGACAACCTTGTTCCCCTTTATTTTTCCTATCTTTTCAAATTCAGACATGGGGCCTAGATTGTGACACGAACGAACAAGTTTTGTCAAACTTTTGGCTGATGCAAAGGCAATTGAAATTTTTCAAGATATGGGATGGTTGGACTTTCTACCGACATATGAAGAATTTAGTGTTCTTAAAACAGAATACTTTTCAAGGAATATGGAAGAGGGGCAATCCACTGCTCACAACAAGAAAATTCCATTTTCTCCAACTATAATCAGTCATCTTTCGGCATACCTAATGAGGGGTTAGCAGTGAGTGATAGGACAATGTATAATGAGGTGATTAAGAGATTTGTAGTAAGAAAGAAAGAGAAACTACAGTTGGTTTTAGATAACAAGGGAAAAGCAAAAGGGGTTAAAAGAATAACCATACCTGAACCCTGGGCTAATGTGGCCAAATGGTTGATTAAATATTTTACATGTGAGGGACAATATGAAATTGTACTGGGTCATGTATTAAGAATGTTAATCCATCTTTGACATGGTCAAAGCATGCCCCAATATAAAATTAATTTTCCCCAATTTCTATATGATTCCATTTGTGTTGCTACAGAAAAATTCCACTTTGGGTGCTTCATATTTGAAATTTCAGGGTTTGATTCATTTAATATGCAAACACCAATTTGTCAAAAAGAAGCATGGAGTGAAGAAGTGGCTCAATTTTCAAAAGGAATGTGCTTTAAATACTGAGGAAGTTGTAGAGCAAACACAATCTACCTTTCAGAGACCCAAGAAAATCCTCCATACTTCCAAGCCTACTCATGTCCTTCATAAAACCCCAATTGAAAATCCACTATCTCAGGAGGAACAAGAAGCAGCTAAAATAATGCAAACTATGGTCCAAACCCCACCTTCATCTCCATATAAACTAGTATCCCCATCTGCTCTCGATGTAGAATGAGAAGGTGAGCATTCCTACTTGTAGTCAAGAGTCACCTGTTATAGATAAGGGAAAGACACATATGGAAGAGGGAGAACCTAGTTCCCCCAACTCTGATACTATCATGCCCCAAGTCTTGTCCTTATCTAAAGTTCAATTTGAGCTACAATTAGCTCAAGAAAGAATAAACCATCTACAATCGCTCTTGGAGGCCAAAGAAACCCATTTCTCCAAGCAAAAACTATTGAAGATCGTGAAATTAAACAACTACAGAAATAGTAGCACAACAAGAAGAGGTAACTCTTCAATTACAAAAGGATTTAGAGGAATGAGAAAAGTTAATTAATTCCCTTTAGGCTAGAACCGAGGAGCTTGGAACATATCTCACATTTTTGCAGGAAAATAGAAAAGAGTAAGAGTCAAAGTGGCCATGGAAGATCGGAAATTCAAACTGATTTTGTTTTTCCTCATATTGTATTTTTAGAGGTATGGTTAAGTGGATGGAAGAATGCTATAGGATAAGGGCAGTGGTAGATGAAAACAAAAATTTGAAAGAAGAAAATAGATTGTTAAAAGAAAATGTGGTTACAGTAAGTCGACTCTATGACCAAGTTCTTTCTTGCTGTCCCCCTTCAAACTTTTATGCATTATTTTTAAAGGAACAATTCTTCAAATGGAAAATATCTAGGGCTCGTGCAATGTTGGACATAGATTTTGAAGATGATAGGAAATTTGTAGGGGCATATACTACAAGAAATGATGTAGAGAAAAATTTGTTGTGTGAATTATATGTTCACAAGTTTCTTCTACCGGAGCAAATTGAAATTCCAATTAATCTTTATGTGGGGAAGTGCAGTTAAGGGCCTTCATTTCTACACTCAGACATCAGGGTGAATGGAGAGAAAAACGAGCAATTTTATGCAGTCTGAATCCACCATTGGCCTCTTAATGAGGCATGATTTACCAACACCAATTTGATTTCTCAACAGGTTTCATTCACAGTGTATTGTCTATGCCTAGTAGATAGATACACAAATATCCTTAAGAATTGTGTCAACAATTTCCGAGAGCAAGTGATCCCAACGTTCAATGTCAATTTCCTTTCTTTTCAGGTCCAATATTAGCTTCTTGTAGTGCCATATAAGAAAAAGGAGGTTATTTCACCAACAAACCTCCGATGGTCGTTAAAACGAGCCAAAGATCTCTATAAGATAATTATGGAGCTTAAAGAACAATGGATTGGTATGAGATACAGTGCCCACCGGTCATCATTGACCTCGTACCACGATGGAATTCAATAGATGACCAGCCCGAGGGCATTTACAAGACCTAGAGGGATCATGTTATTGAGCATTTTGGATTCTCTAACACATCTTTGGATGAAACTTGGCAAAAATTTTCCAATGAATATAATTGTTCAAGAATTGTAGAGCAATTGAACGTTAGATAGCAGGAGGACCTGCTAAACCTTTAGTCCATGGGAGTGATGAACCCCATTTTGTGATGTTTTAACCATGTTTTTCCCTATTACATTTTGATATCATATTGCATGATGTATAATGATAACTACTTATATTTAATACTTTACTATGTTTTTGAAGGAATTATTATGCATATGTGTGTTTTTTTATCTTGTTAATTCTTCCTCAAGAATGGCTTAAATTGACCCATTTCTAATCATTAATAGCCCTTTGGAAATTATATGTTGAGTTACCACATATAGCACATGACTTAATTCATGCACCGACGCAGGACTCTAATTGGCTTTTTGGCGCAGAGTATAATCTCCGCGTTAATAGGGAACCCACATTATCACATCGAGATCATCTAGATAATAAATTATGGAACTCCCTAAATAGGGGATTTGTGCATACATACGAGATAGATCAAACTACCAAGATCACAAATGGAAATGCCATATCATGGACAAAAATAGATGAATTTTGAGGATTAATTACTCTAGTTGTTTCACCACAATGTTGCATATAAAAAAAAAAGTAAAGGTGAGGTGAGGAGGAATACCTGTGAAGTCGAAGAAGGTTGCACACATTGTAGAAGACCAAGCCTGATCGTGAAGAGCTCCCTTTTGGCTAGAAAGGACTACCCGTAGAAGCACAACAATGCCACTAAATAGAGTTTAATATTATATAACAAAGTGGATTACCTAACATATGCTAGATCCAGGAAGTGTGACACTCCCTAGAAAGGAGGTCAATCCATTTTTAAAAAAACAACTTAATGTAAAAAAATGACAGTAAAAGAAAGGTCCCATTGTAAGAATACGATTTAGGTATCTCATATGCTAATAATAGACTATATTTAAACTAAATATTGAATATATAACTAAATCTAGAGAAGGCAGGGTGTTGTCAAAGGTGATAGGTGAGGTAGAGGTGTTTAGGAAGGTCTAGGTGAGATTGGGTAAGGTTTTGGGAAGGTTTGGGTGAATTAGAAGCTCGTTGGTCTAAGATAAATTATTAGTCATAGAGACCGGTGATCGATTGGGTGACTGATAATAATGATGCCAATTGGGTGAGGGGGGGGAAATTGGGTACAAAGATTAAAATGAGGTGGTTTTGAGCTCTGTGATTGTACAGAGAGTTAGGGAGGCTTAGATAAGGTGGTAGGATTTTATTAAAGACTTAAAGATGAAGAAATAGGTATTTGGGATGGGTATAAAGGTTAAATGGGCAAGTGGTTGGGTGGAGGTGAGATGGAAGAGATATGGGAAGGGTAGAAGGTGAAATAAAGTAGATAAATTATTACAACCAAAATATTGAAAGAAATGACAAGGTAGAAATCACTTACTTGCAGATTGGAAGTTGGTTGTAGAAAGAATAGTTGTGGTTGAAGGAGAGACAAGTCCCAATCTCGTGCAAAGCAGTAAAGGCACTAGACTTCCTTGTGAGTGATCAACACTCTAGAACACATTATTTATGCTTGGTAGAGGTTGTGAATAATTGGAATGATCTCTAGTTTGTCGTGAGGTCGCTTAGATGTTTGAGAGTACCAATGTAAGAATATCCAAAATCCAAGATCCAGAACTGGAAAAAGGGTTATAAATCCTTATTTAAAGGAACCGATGGCATTTAGGTGACCGACACCGACCGAGGAATAATTGGCTTCGATTAGGGAGAAAAGGTCCTATTTTGCCAAAAATAGCATTTTCTCTCCATTTTTGCATTAGTCAAGATTTGTTATGGACTAGGAGTCTGGGTTGGCGCTAAATGAAGTGGGAAATTGGTAGGAGGGATAATATGTAATGAATGTTAGGTTTTAATTAGTCTTAGTTAGTTAAGGGGAGTGATGACTTAGTCTAGGTTAATAAATAGGCTTGGAATGGGTCCATGGTGAGGTGGAGAGGTGAGGTGGAGGGAGGGAATTATTAACTTAATATGGGTAATTAAATTAATAATAATGTGTGGAGGGGTCATGGTAAGGGGTATGTTAATTAATTAAGGGGGGCATAGAGGGTTACAAACCAATTTCGGTCTACATTTTCCCCTTTTTTTTCATTGTAGTTTGTATTGATAAACGACGATGACAAAAACATGAGGTGGTATCCCTAGATATGGGTAGAGGTGATCTCCCTCAAACCATGAAATGATTGAGGAGTAGGAAAAATTGGTGATGGGTTTGATAAAGTGGTAGGTGATGAAAATGAGGTAAGGTGTGAGTATAGGAAATGGTGATATCAATGTGGCTTCGATAAAGTGGTAGGGGATTAAAAATGGGGTAAGGTGTGGGTATAAGAAATGGTGATATTAGTGTGGGAATTCAAACGCACACACATGTCTAGAATGTAACAAGGCACTAGGTTGAAGAGCTCACAAACTCTACATCATCAAAGGTTGATAGTTTATCCAAACAAGGTTGATATGGTCTAGGTATCCAAGGTATAGGAAGTTCTCCTGAAACATAATGAGGCTAGGTGCAAGAATGGGCATAGGTGTGTTCCAAAGCACCAAAAGGTTTGGTCTGGTCAAGATAAACATCACGACATAAGGCAAGGCAAGGTCGGTAGGCTAAACAACACAAGTAGTGTCATCACAAGGTACAATGAGTAAGTGAATTTGAGTGTCAAATGGGTGAGGTCGGTGTGGGTGTATAGGTAAGGCCATGGGTAAGGCCGAGGTGTAGGAAAAATGTGCCCCTAAGTATAATTAGGGAGGTGATTAGGCTGGTAGGGTATAAGGCTATTAGGTGAGCCTGTAGGGTTGTGGTAAGGTTGTGGCAACAAGAAAATGGCATCCTGCAACAAAAATTTGGGCAAATTAGGAAGAATTGGTTTAGGTAGGGTGACCGATAATACGGTTGAAGGAACGATGCGATGGGTGACCACCTCACCTAGGCATGACCAAACTAACGTCGGTTACACAATTTGGCTTAAAACAAAAACCCATGTGTGGAAATAGGTTCATTTGAGCATTTTGACGTGTGGTTTTGAAAATGATTGGAGAGTAGAAAACCTATGAATAAAACAACAGAGTTTCCCTATTGAGTGTGTTAGCGAGATTTTAGTGGTTAGAGAAGTAGAGTGTGAGGGCCCACGAGATCTACCCAAGATATTGGATTGGGTGAGAGGTTGAGGGGGGATTTGGACATGGCAGAGGTAAGAGAGGGCTCGAGGGGAGGCCATGTTCCTATTCCAAAGATCCCACCATGGAGGTGGCACCAGTAGAGGTAGGATTCGAGCTCCATTGTTATTTTTGGTGAAGAATAAGGTAGAACAAATTAAAATTTTGGTTTTGGAAATTTGATTGTAATTTTGGTTAAAATCGGGTGAAATTGGGTATGGGGAGGGTGAAATTAGTTTAATTAGGGTTGAAAATGCATCTAGAGGCAATTTGGGGGCATTTGGGTGGGTAGTTTAGGTTTTATGATTTTTTTGGAAATGGGGATGTGGGGGTTTGGCCCTAGGGCCGAACTAGTAACCGATGTCCTGTCAGTTAGGCATCGATCGGCATCGTGTCGAGGGGTGACCAATGTCAACATGTGAAAAGGGGATTGGTATTGGTCATGGTGACCGATGAAAAAGGTCAAGTGTGAAAAGTGACTAAGTGAGAAAAAAATGTTAATGGGAGGCCGAAAGGTAAGGTAAGGGTGGGTTAGGTAAAGAAATGAGAGGTAGGGGTGGGTAGGGAAATGATCAAAGGTATAGGTAAACAATGTAGGGGTTGGGTTAGATGGATGAGGTAAGTTAGGTCAATAGGTGAAGGGGGAAATTAAATGAAACATAGAGGTGGGAAAGAAGATAGAAGGCAAGGAAAATAGTGTAAGGAAGATAGGTCATAGGGTAAAAATGGTAAGGCAAGGTAGAATGTAGATCTAGGTAGGCAGGGGGGTAACGATTAACTGTGTGAATGCTGATGATGTAGGCATGACATTAGATGATGATGAGAGATAGAATGCTGCCCCTATTAGTACAAATGAGACCAAGCATCACAAAGGATGAGTGAGATCACATGAGGGATGTTAGGCTGGGTGGGTTTAGGTGGTATAGGTGGATAGTTTGAGATCATAACATGATGGTTTCCCTCATCGATAGATGGGACCCGACGACCAACACATTCCACCTACCTACCGGGAGATGACTATCACCTTGGAGGATGTCTACAGGATCCTGAGGCTACATATTGTGGGGGAGCCACTTTATCATGTTTCATCGTTATGATTCGTTGATCATATAGTGATGGTGTTTGGGCTGGATATGGTTGAGTTGTCTTATCATAGTGCTAACATTAGTTATGGGGAGATGTATATAGCACACCCACATGAGACTCGTCTGGTAGTATTAATGATGGTTGGTGTTGGATGTTTTTCTCTTCTAGACTCCAGAGGGTGGGAGATTTTCCATGGGCATTGATGGGAGTGTTAGAGGATATGATTGAGGAGAGAGTTTTCTTTGCATGGGCCCTAGCTTTTCTAGTGTAGTTTAGAGGAGTTATGTGGATATAGAGGATTCAAAGTGGTTTGTTTTGTGTGTTACACCTATCTTCTTCATTTTGGGCTTATCAAGCATATAATATGCATGCATCCACCAGCCTACCATGATAGGATTGGTATAGGGGTACTTATAGAGCAAGGTACATGAGGTGGAATCGAGATAGGGGCACATGTGAGGGTGGATGCGGTGTCACGGGATGTGACATATTACATGTGTTTACTTGGATGGATTATCACTTCATATCTTATGGAGGCCATATCTTAGTTACCCTTCATTTAGAGGTATAGAGGAGGAGTTAGTAGGTTTATAGCTAGTTGCGATGGATACAGGACGTGAACTGGGAGCATGAGATGATATCATTTGATCGGGTCAAACATTTTTTAGGGTACGATAGATGTGCCTCCCTTTCCCACAAGCACTACAGGGACAACGTGGAGAGACCATTATCTCCACCACATCTAGCAAATCCAGTAGGGGTAGAGGAGTAGGTGGTAGATAGAGGATATAAAATGTAGGCTATATAAACAAATATAGGTAGTGGTGGATAACAAAGGTACATGTAACACTTCTCGAGGCTAGGACAACCCGATTTAGCTATTGTTGCTGAGAGGGATAAATTATAGGTAGAGAGGTGACTACATTACAGGCCAGTCATAGCATTATAGTGGCAAATGACAAAGATACTTAGGCACATGTGACTACCCTATAGGGGACAGCTTAGAGGCAAAGCACATGGCACAGGCCAAGACTTAGGGGCATGTTGCAGGCATTACAAGCCTAAGTTGTTACGTTATAGGCACATGTGGTCACTTTACAAATGTATTTGGCATCAACACATGTACATGCCGATGGTGGGGGACACTTTGTTGCCCCTCCTTCACCTCCCGTGGAACACATGATGGAGCACATGTATAGGGACAGGGTCCATCGTTGATATAGGTACACAGTACAGTGGGATAAGGGCCACTATTACTGGGACAGGTCCACATGTAGGTGTTAGAGCGATGACACCTCCACAGTGATATCTATGGATAGATACAGAGAGATTGTGGTAGAAGGCCCGATATTATGAGGATCGATTATAGAGAGTGGTATCCCTTTTTTAGCTATGCCACCTATAGAGCCCAACAAGTAGCCAATGAGAGGTCCAGTTCATGGACCCATAGTACCAATAGTTTAGGGAGTCATTAGTCTCATGGGCAGGGCCATCGAGAGGTGACCAGTTCACAAAGATAAAGGCCAGTGAGGAGACAAGAGAGAGCAACAGAAGGTGGTGATGTACCCTCCTAGAGATGAGCAGATGATGGAGATACTGGGTATTTTTTTTTTTTTACTTATATATACCGGTTGTGTGTCAAGAGGTGAGATGTACATGAGAGTTTTTGAGATACTTTATTTATATATGTATATACATTGTATTGACATACATAACTTTCTAGTATATAGATGATGACATTGATATATGTTGTATGTTGTTTCATTTCCATTGCATTGTTATTATGGAAATTAGTTGTAGGCATGGTTGATGTGATGGTGTGGTTTAATTTCCAATGTATTGATATTATGAAAACTAGATGTGTAGGCATGGTTTGGTTTAATTTCCAATTTATTGATGTTATGAAACTAGATGATAGGCATGGTTTGGTTATGGTTGTATGATTTTATTTCATTTCCATTATATTGATGTCATGGAAACTAGATGATTTAAGCATGGGTGTAATGTATGAGTTGATTGAATGGTTTAATTTCCAATGTATTGATGTTATGGAAACTAGATGATTAGGCATGGTTTGGTTGATGTTGTTGTGATATGAGATGATGTTGTTTTGATTTCCAAGGTATTGTTTTTATGGAAACTAGCTATGTAGGCATGGTTGAGTTTGATTTGGATTTCCAATGTATTGATGTTATGGAAATTAGATGTAGGCATGGTTTGGTTGTGTTTGTTTCGATTTAATTTCCACATTATTGGTATTATGGAAAGTAAATGATGATGTGTATGGGTGATGTATGGTTTGTTTTGTGTTAATTTCCAAGTTATTGTTTTTATGGAAACTAACTAACTAGGTTTTTTGTTTATGGGGAAAAATGGTGGGGAAAAGAGTGGCCGAGCTAACCTTTAGAGCCCCATGCCCTCGGAGTGCTTGCCTACATAGCCCTTGCAAAAGGGGCCTCAGGATGATGTAGTTCTCCCATAAATTAGGGAAGAATAAGATTTCCGATTAGGTAAGTTGGTAGGTAGGTTGGAAAGATATAGTAAGTTGTTGGGTAAGGCATGTTTGAAAATATGGAAAGGTCGAATGTTGAATAGGTAATAGGCAAGGTGAATTAGGCGTAGGCATAGATGAAGGTGTTATGGTTGATTCAATTTTGATGGTCTTGTCTATTGAAGAAACAACAAGTAAACAAATAAGAAACCAAAATAAGTGGCATGCCCATATTTGGCAAGGACCATAATTGTCATACCCTTAGACTTATTGAACATAAGTCACTAGATACATTACATGAGTGATGGGTCTAGAGTTGAAAGAAGTTGTGTGATCACAATGTGTAGAATACATGCCACATCCCTTGAGTTGATTTAGAAGATAATAAATAGAAGGTAAGGTGGAAGAGTTTATTAAGATAACCTTGTTGTGGGACAACATGCCCCTTCTACAAGATACCCAAAACCAGAATAGGAAAGTCCATGACCAAAAGTTTGTATTTTCTTGACTTTTTATTTTTTTTTGCTTTTTACATGTATAGACTAATCGATGCGGGAAGTCTATATTGGGATAAATAGTAGTGTCTCCTTGAGGTCTTTGTGAAGTTGATCGATGCAAGCTCCAAGATAATTTTTTTTTGAGAATACAGATTAGTCTTCTTTTTTAGATAGACTAAGTACAACACATGGCTAGTTTTTATTGTTTTCCTTTGAGGGAGAAGTCTACTTATAATAGTAAGAGAGAGAGATATATGTCCTTTTGAGGGAATCATCTATTTGTAATAAGTTTGACTCAAGGAGTAAATTTTTGTCATCCCATAATTTTTTCATTATTTTGGACTTGAAGTCATGGACAAGACTATAAAGGAGTATAGGCCTCTTTTATGAAGGCAAAACCATAACAAAAAGGTTATCTATGAAAGAGGGGTTTCAAGTGATGAATGACCATGGGATTCCATCCTAAAAAGGATGAAAATTATCCATGAGAATCATGCCATGAGTAGAGTCGTGGTACTCATATTTAAGACAAGGTTGAATGGTGATGGATAATCACACAATTATAGTTTAGTCATTGGTCTTAAAAGAGGTAGGTGGAAGGAGAGGTTCACTCAAGGGATGAGCATATAAGTGACATAAAGTGATGTAGTACTTTATTCAACAATAGAATGATCGAAGATGCAAGGCATTAAGGGCTCAGGTTCGGGTTTAATCCCAAGAGAAGATAAACGATAAGCTCTTGATCCATATGTATGGGTTATAATATGGGGTCCAAGCCAATTAGGAGAAAAATTGTCCCATTTTATTTTCTCCATTTTGGTTACATGTTGGTTTTCCTTCAAACAAGGTCAATCGATCTTGAAGGTTCATTCTTGAATATGTTTTTCGTAGGCCCGCTTGATGCATTTTTGGTAGATTTGGATGGTAGGTGTTTAATTTAGACGATTTGGTCTAGTAGCTCAAGATGTGCCAAACATTCTTGGCAAAAATTGTAATCAAAGAGCATATCTTTAAGTGATATACGAAGAGATGGAATTTGGACTTTTAAGGGTAAGGCGATCTTTGTATATTTAGACCAAAGAGAAAGGTGTGGCATTGGTAGAGGTATGAACGTTGGTACAATAAGCCCATAAGTTGAAAGGAATGTGTATATGCCAATCCTTACTAATGCCATCAACACATTTCAAGAATTTTGTTGAGAGTCTTGTTAGAAAGATGATTCAGATTGACCATTTGATTGTGGGTAATATGGTGAAGAGAAACTTAGTTGATGCCAAAATTGTCAATTTTTTGAGGTTTTGTTTTTGAATTGTTTTTCATCATGTTAGTGATGAGGCGATGATGAACACTAAAATGGAAAATGATATACTGTTGCTAATAAATTCAGTTATTTTTTTAACTTTGGTATAAATGAGAGGATGGCTTCCACCTATTTAGTGTAATATTCATATGATCTGTAATGATCAAACAATGACATGGAGAGAAATGAGGGTTAATTTCTCCATTAGATCTAAATCCCATTGAGAGAAGGACCAAAAGTCTCTGAAACTTGTAAGGCATGACTATAGGCATGGTGAAGGTTAGCATGTTGTTGACACTTCACACAATGTTTGACGTAGTCACAACAGACTTGGTTAAGGGTTGGTCAGTAATAGATGAGTCGAAGGATACATTTTGTAACATTGAGGCCATTGAAATGTCCCCCATAAATCCCATCGTGAATTTATTTGATGGTGTATGGTATTTTAGAATGGTGAGGCACCACATAAGGATACCGTCAAAGTTACATTTGTAAGAAGACCCCTATGATGATGTAATGAGAGACACTTTTTCCCTTGAAGGATTTTCGTCCAGGCGAGTGATACTAAGGTATAATTGAAAGGGATGGGTAGTAAGTGAACTAGTTATACCAAATGTCGTGTGGTTGGGTTTTGTCAATTCTTCCCACATAATTTATGTCATGGATAATATAAGAGGGTGACTCAAATCTTTTCATAAGGGGGTGTGACAAATATTTTAGAGTCCAAAGGTGAGGCGGTATTTGAGAAGCAAGAAAAGACATGGTATCCGTGCATTTGTTAGTGGATCGGGAGTGGTTTGAATGAGGAAGTGATCAAATGTGGTCAAAAGTGTGTCAACATGATGTTTATACTTTTGAAATTTTGTTGCGTTACGACACTTTAGTACAAACCATTGACTTGGTTCATAACTAGTTTGTTAGGTTGTGGATTTTGTTTTCATGTGTGAAAGTATTGTAGATTATACACTTTCCACAATTTTCTCACAGCGTTTAGGGCGCATGAAAAAATTGACCTTAAAATGTGCCCAATATACCGAGAAACATAATTTTTCATATGGGTGGGATTTTTCCATAGGTTTATGGGACAAGTTTTGGCCCATTGTTTTAATACCCATGGTTTTGTAAAAGGTTGACAGCGATTTTAGACTTATGTGGTTTTGCATATGATAGGTATTATGTAACATTATAGACGTGTTTCTGAATTTGGGTGTGGATTTCGAGAGAAATGACATAGCTCAGACTCTTCCTATTGTATTGAGAGAGCGATGACTTGTAATAAAATTTGAGCAAGTGATTGTTGGTGGTGCGTAGCCCAAATTGGGTGAAACACATTAAATATTGTCTCTTTGTGTTATATTTATTCTAGCACTTTTATTTGAGATCTATAATATTTTCTGCATGTTAGTTTCTATTTGTTGTGAAGTAGGATCCTATGTGGGTAGAGGAGTGATTCCGAGAGGGACTCATCTACATATTTTATCCCTTATTTTGTAACACAGTTGAGAGTCACCAAAGATATTAATGTATTTAACATTTAGGAAATGGTATTTTCTGACCTAACACAAGTGTTTCATACTCAGCCATGTTATTAATACAGTCAAAGTTGATTTTGAAAAATAAAGGCATAGGCTTGACATTAAGAGGAATGAGGATGACCCCTGCACCTCCCCCTTTTGATATTTGGATCTCACAAAGAATAACGTCTCGGTAGAAAATGTCATCAAGGGAGAGGGTAGCGATAGATTCATCAGGAAAATCAAAGTTAGAAGATTGATTTCCAGGAAGAGGAGCATCTACAAGCTAAAAAAAAATGGTTTGTCCCTTGACAGAATTTTGATGAACAAATTCCAGGTCTAGTCACTATGTCATGAGCCAACGCGTGGTGCGTTGGTGTTAGTATTTTAACATAAATTTAATGTAGAGGATCGGTGTTGGTGACGATGATGAAGGTTTTGTGGTTAAGTAGGTAGTGGCAAAGTTTGGTGGCCATGAAGACCAAGGCTAGGAAAGGCTTCTCGGTGTGAGTATACCTAGTCTCATAGTCTAAAAGAGTACGACTTATGTAATAAACCACTTGCTCCCTATGTTGCTCATCACGATGAGTGAGCATGACACCCAAGGAATGGTTAGTGGCAAAAATGTAGAGGTAAAAAGGTTTGTCATCTTTAGGTGGGATGAATGATTTTGTAGTTTAAGAAGGTATTTCTTGATGCTTAAAAGATTTGTGGCACTCATCATTCTCTTGAAGGAGACATCCTTTTCTAAGGATATGATGAAAATGGTGACATCGGTTAGAAAGTTGGCAAATAAAGTGTCAAATGGATTAAAATTTTCCTTGCAAAGCTATGAATCAACTCTAAGGTTAGTAGGTTGGGGCATCTCGAGAATAGCCTTGATTTGGGTGAGATCAACTTCAATATGCCTCACAAAAAATGATGAAACCAAGGAGTTTTCTAGAGAGAACGACAAAGACACACTTCTTTAGTTGAAGGTGAATGCGGATTAGATGAGACGATCAAAGATGACTTTAAGAATATGAGGTATTCACATGACTTTTGACTTACCGAGAATGTTTTCGACATAATCTTCCAGTATGTCATGAGGATATTTGGAAGATATAGGTCATATCGCACTGATAGGTGGCACCATAATTTTTCAATCCAACGGGCATGGCATGATAACAGATGGTCCTTATACGGATGAAAATGTGATCTTCAACCTTTAATCGCACTCCCCCCGAGATCATGTCGGAGCAGCCGATGTTGAATGTGTGTGGATAACTATAAGAGGATCAATGACTAAGATATGGTAGTGTAATCTCCTTGTAGTTGAATTGGTAAAGGGAAGATTTAGAGGCTATGAATGGGTAACATAAATTCCCTATGGTTTGTTTGCCTAACTTGAATCTAATTGTTTATCTAGTTCAAGTGTCCATGTAAATTGAATGACATTAGCTAATCAATCTATGCTACTACTGAAAGGAAACTAATCTAAACAAGTCACAAAAATGAAATATTACAATCACAAACAACAATTTTCTTCTATTCTAAATAATCAAATCTACTTCTATACTAAAACTAAACAACCAAATAAACCGGGTGTGGTTATTCACCTGTGTTGAGTGTATGAAAACTAAACTAAATTAAAACAAGAACTTTTCCAAATGATCTATGATGTGTAGACAACCTCCAATAGATATTCTCTCCTTCAGATCCACAGGGATGGGAAGAAGAGGATCCGTCACCAGGGATTTCTATGAAAGATTCAAACCCTCTTGGAAATTAACTAACTACTTGCAAATGAAAAGAAATTGATTTCTACTCTATTTGATATGGAATTAAAATTAACAATTCATAATTGACAATTTGATTAGAAAAGAAAAGAAATACATAACTCCAACCTAGAAGAGTAAGAACCTTAGAAAATCCAGATGTGTATTAGTATTCCGTCCCCTCAATTCTTTCCTTTGTTTCTCTGAGTGTTCATGTGAGTCCAAGGGATTGGGAATGCAAAGAAAAACAAGAAGAGGATGGTGCTTGAGCGATGGCAGCTTGAAGCAATTTGGATGCAATGCAGTAGAAGAGATATATCATAAGAGATCTAAGCTTGGCTATGCAATTCCTAGCAAGATTATGGTAGCACAACAATGCAAGATACACAAAATTTTCAGGCCTTTTACTTGAATACAAGCATGGAATATATAGGAATGGGGAATAGAAGGTTACTTCATGCACAAGGCAATGAAGAGAGTAGTTCTACTTATTAAATCTATTTAAAATAGAAGAGGAAGGAGAACCAAACAAACGAAGCTATTTTTAGCAAATTTGGCTCACGGATGCGCTGCAAAAAGAAAACTTAAGTGAATCATCGATGTAATTTCACACATGAAGAATATGGAAAAATCGATCAGACCACCGCCCAAGGCAGTAGGGCGATGGTCCTAAAACTAAGGCCAAAACAAAGCACAACAAGCAACGGGAGATGGAAAATGCAATGAAAAGTTAAGTAATACTGTCAAGGCTACAAATATATACTGTAAGTGGGTTTTGGAGCTTGAACACCATCTTGAAAGGATTTTGAATCATCACTGGGGACCTTTATAACCATTTTCCCAACAATTTAACACAAGCAATTTTGGGTGCGTACGTATTGCCCCCTCGAGAAGCATCTTAGCCATGAAAGAGATGTAAAATATAGTCTGAGTGTGGTGTTCCCGAAATGGGGAGTTAGAAGCTATACCTGACACACTCGTGTGTCGAAATATCGATGTCCAAACTCCCGCTACCTGATAGAGAAAAAGAAGACTCAAGTACATATAGATAAAATATTGAAAAATAAACACTAAATGAAAATGAAAAGAGGACTTACCATCTATGTGGGGATGTAGAAATATACCTACGCCAACACTCCAACCCTATGTAAACACATACACTCAAAACAAAGTTATAACATATATATATCTAAGTAAACTCATTTGTGTATACTGACTTGGTGATTTTTGAGCTCTCAGCCCACGGTGACCATTTTTGTTTTTGAGTACGGTTGAATTGGAATGGAATTAGGAATGGTATTTTGTGTTAGGCTTGGCCCTTTGTTATTTGAATACTTTTGAGAATAAATCCTAAGAAATTCGTAACTAGAGTAGTCATACGGGGCCTAAAAGAGGTGGATAGGTAGAGTACCTTTATTGCTTAGTCTCCATTTTGTGAGGCATATATGATGTTTTTGGTATTTCATGCTTATTGCGAGTGTTTTGACTACACCTAGTGTGTGATGGAATTGTACAAAACTATGACACACCATGATATGTACATATATCTCTTTTTGGCTTGATTATTCCTTGCATAGAGTTGGCTTACATTGATGATTTGATTCATGTGTGTACTCTTAGATGTTTAGAATTTCTGATTTTCTATGCTTTTAGAATGTATGCAATGGATGTGAAATGATAACAGAATGATTTATTTTTATATTTCATAATGCTTGATATATGATGATGCAAACACAATGTGATCTTAAACTTAGTTTCTTTTGAATCTTCGGTAATTCATATTGTCTTGGAAAAACATGGTGATAAGAGTGATGATATGATAAGTAAATGTACTTTCCCCACTCCTAACTCCACGTAACTAGTAAGATGTGAGGGCTCAACACCGAGAGTTAGAAAGGGCACTAGTTATGAAAATTTGTTGAATGGTAGTGATGAGAGAAAGATAGAGTTTTGACAGACCAAATTGAGACACTACAACCTCACCCTACTCAAGTTACCTCATAGTTTAGAATGTGATTTACTTTCCAGTTTATCTAGACTTAGATCCATAGATGGCCACTTGGTTGAAAAATATGGTTTTGAGGTTTTATGCTCTTTTGGAATTTTGGACATCTAACTCACTTTGTTTTGATTTATGATTTCACAACATTTGAATGAACTACTTCTAACTTTCAAGTTTGTCAAAGAGACCCCCTACACCTTGCCCCATTCTACCAGTAGGAAGTATGGGCTCATCACCATGGGAAAGGCATAGGTGAGTAAGGGAACTTCTCTCCTTTCCCAACCCTACATCACTAGTAAGAGATGCAAGCTCAACACCGAAGGTTGGTAGGGCAAAGAAATGTGTAAAAAAAAATTTCTTTGAATTTTCATTTGACTTACTCATCTAGGAAAAATTTTAGTATGTTCTTATTTCCAAAGAGATTTTTATGGGATAGATGTGACACCATGAAGCTTCTAGAACAAACTATAGGCAAAGACACCTAACCTAGAAAGAGACTATAAGTAGAACCAAGTATGCAGGCCTTGGTATGGTTACGGTCAAAGCTTTGTCTTATCTTGTTTAGAATCGATGAAATGATTTAGAAATAATTGATGATACTATGAATATTTGAAGAGATATGATTTGAATGTTTTGCCAATATTTTTAGAAGTTTTTAGGAATTGCTATAAGAATAAGTCCCTTGATCACAAATTTTACAAAATGAAATGGAAGATGAAAATGCAATGTAGATGTAGTAATGTACATATGGGAATGTAGGTGAAACTACATGTCATGATGTCTAAGGTGAAGAAAGTTGATGAATATCAAATTCTTCACCCCTAAAAGTACACAACGGAGAACCATTATCCTCAAAATTTTTGTTCTCTTGACAAGGGCCTACCATTATGGGTTTAAACTTACAACCCTTTCTCAAAAGTGTATATGTCCAATCATTAAAATCATTTGTTTGAAAGAGGCATTCATACACCTCTTTGTCACATTCTTGAGACATGGTGTGTGGGTGAGCATGACTATGTTGCTTGACCTTATCTCCTATGTAGAGCATTGTGCTTACTTGTGACACTTGTTGAATGATGAGGCCTTGCCCCATGGATATGGAAATCTTAGTTTCAAATGCACGTGGGTTGAAACCGGGTTTCAAAATAGAACAAACCTCATAGATAGTTTTGATGGGCATTGTTTCAATCTCAAATTTCCCTTCTTCGTTTGTTAATTCTATCATATTTACACATAGACCTAGGTCGTCGGAGGAAGAGATGCTAAAGCGAGAAAACTACCCATTCCCTGTGGTTCAAATGGGAGGAAGATCAGCTCATCACTCTCTAAGAGTTTCATAATTTCCTATTGTGGTCTTAGTGGACATTTCTTCCATAGATATTGATTTACCCTTATCTATTTTTGCCACCTCAAATGTTTTGGGTCAACAACTTCAACCTTTAGAGCGTCCGGGTGACCGGGACTAACTCTTTTATTGGAGGTGGTTTGTTTAATTGATTCACTAGAATTTCATACTCCATATGGACCCTTTCTTCTTCTTGAGGTTTTCTAAGTGTATATCAATGGGCTTAGGATCCCCTTAGTGATGAAGACCTTCCCAAATGGATGAATCTAATTTCTGGAATAGGGTAGAGGGGATAGCCTTCATTCGATGAATCTAAGGTCTCCCAAGGATCATGTTATAACTTATTTCCTATCGATATTGTAAAACTCCGTCAAGATATAGTTTTGGACCAAGTGTGATTGGAAGAACTATGCTTCCAATCGAGGTCACTTTAAGATTGTCGTCGCACGTAACGTGTTTCTTGTAAAGGAACAATTTGTCTCTCCATATCCCAACTTTTACAAGAAAGAGAAAGGAACCACATTTACAACAGCCCCATCATCAATCATGGCTCTCTTAATGTAATTTTTATAAACCTAGACTTGTAAAAATAAGGCAAGATCACCTTTTCGGGTGATTTCAACGTCGGATGGCATCTTGTCTATATAAAAAACAAACCCAGTATCCCTATCATTCTGTCCTGGAGGATGTAACTCAAAGTAAATATGATTTATTTGAGTGCTAGGAGGTGGAGTAACATGGATTAGATGACCAAGACCTAGTGCATTGAGCAACACAGAATGCAATGCGCAAGTGAATTCTTCAAAGAAATCTAGAAACAAAATGTGAGAAAAGGTCTTGTTCAAATATGATATTAAATCATAGGCTCCTACTAGTTTTATGATTGTAGGAATGTCATCCTGTGGGAAGGAAAGATTGGGTAGGGGTTGTGAAACATACTCCTTCATCCGAGTTGTTGCATTAATTTCACACTCAACCTCTAGCTCAACTAATCCCAAGATTTTTGTGTTATCGTTTGAACCAAGGTTAGGAGCGACCCAAGAGTTATTGGAAGTTGAGGCTTCATGGTCATTATTTCCTATAGGAATGCCTTTATTTGTGTTTTGTGAATTCACCTTGAAATTTTTAGGATGTGTAGGGAGCGGATCTCAAAATATGCTCACATTAGTGTTTTGAGGAGCTACAGGTCCTATATAGTCAGATTGTGAGTTTGTTTCAGGATTTGCTAGGAACATGTCTATGAAGAGTTGCCTTTGGTTTTCGAAAGTCTTTGCAGAAACTTGTTACAATCGTGACAATTCCTATCGTCATGACCCCGAACCTTATGGAAACCACAATATAGGTTAGGGTCGTAATCTCTTGGCCTTTGATAAGCATCTTGTTGTTGTTGATTATAACTTTGGTTGTAATTTTGAAATTTATTGTTATAACCATGATTCGTTGCCCCTTGGCCAAAGTTTTGATACTGGTTTGGGCTTTGGGTTTGATTTTGTTTTTGTAGTGGATGATTTACATCGACCGTGTTGACAGAAGACACAGTGTTAGGGCCTCTTTGATTTCCCAAGTTGTTTTTATTGTTAGTGTTTCCGTTGTTTGGAAAACCAACATTCTTGGCTTGATCAGTAACACCATTCATGGTAGCACCATGATTATGATTCACACCCTTAGGTCCTTTGTTGTAAGCACCATTGTTTTGATAATTTGCATTATCTTGATTTGGGGAGACCAATTTCCGTTGGGACCATAGGTCTTACACCCACTATCTATAGAGGCTTGGTCAATCCAAAGTGCTCCTTCCAATACTTCCTCATAATTATGAAAAGGAAAATTTTGGACCTCTTCCTTAGTCTCTCTATTGAGCGAGTGAAGGAAAATATCACAAAGTTCCATCTGGTCCATGTTGGGTGCACTTGCAGAGGAATAGAGAACTTGGCGCCATCTTTGGATGAAATGGGCGGAAGATTCATTTTGCTCTGTCTAATATGCAGGAACTC
Source organism: Taxus wallichiana var. yunnanensis (assembly GCA_018340775.1). NCBI lineage: Eukaryota > Viridiplantae > Streptophyta > Pinopsida > Cupressales > Taxaceae > Taxus > Taxus wallichiana. The sequence goes on along the minus strand of CM031244.1, from coordinate 451,799,121 downwards.
CCTAATCCCTATACGCAACAACTTGTTCATGTCAAATGCTTTGATGAACTCGAGACAAGTTGTTTGAAGGAATGTATAGAAGCTTTCTAGAATATGGTATATACCAATCCAATGTGATTCCTTCAAGAGTCTTTGGAAAGATCTTAGCCACTATAACATCCCAAGGAAGCAATTCCCTGATAGCAGTAACATAGGCCTTGATATGAGCATTCAAGTCTCCTTCTCCCTTAAATTTTGGAAGATCCGAAAATGGGCTCGAAGTATGACACCACATATGGTGAATTCAAGAGGATCCTTTAAGTACACAACGTATGTACCCATTGCGTAAGTTTCCACCATTGAATATCCTTGATACGAGAGGTGGGGAGAAGGAGTTGGATAAGTTGCACTATAAGCGTTGATGGTAATGTATGGGGTCCCTTGATATGGCATGTAGGGAGAAATAATGGTAAATGGGTCCATCTGGGGGTTTTTTGAATACATATGCATGTAAGGTGGGATAGCTCTAGGATATGGACTAGCGGGTAAAAACCAGGGAACATCACATTTCCTATTGTGGTTGCATTCGAGAATGCACTTCTGGCTAGCCCTTACATAGGATAAGCTTGAGAAGGATGAGGACCCATCCCTAGTGTGTCTAATCCTATGAGAAGATCACCTAGATTTGAATGAACCCGATAACCTTGTTGTACATGATATTACGTTGGTTGCTCATTGGAAGGGATGTATCCTTTGATGTCAATTGGATAACCCATGTTCTTCCCTACTTGCATGTGTTGGTTGTGAAGTTTGGGAAATTTCTAGTTCTCTAATCCTCCCCACTAAAGTAGAAATGAGATCATTGGGAGAGGATTGAGTCCCTTGTTGGGGTTCCTGTAGCGTAGGGTTTGATTGAGCAAGCTCATGATACCTGTCATGAATTGTTTAGTGTTATAATTCTTGTCTTCCTCAAAAGTAAGAATCTTGGGATAGGTATTTGAAATCTTAAAGGTTGAAGCCTTCATTCTATCGAAAGAATCATCTATTTGAAAAAGAGGATTAGCTATTCATGTAAATATATCATCCTTTATTGATTACATGGCAATGTGAGGTCTTGATAAGACTCTATGGTAAGAACATGTTCCATTTGTGATAACAACGTGGTTTACATTGGGTTGACCGTATATTGCATGTCTAATGGTTGATCAACCTCCTCATCCTTACATATCTAATGGGGTTTGACGTGTAACTAGGGGAGGTTTGGACGTTGCTTGTGTAATTGTCACCCCATCTTAAAAGAGAAGGGGATTGTTGTGGTTGCACGTTGGTGTAATATCTATCAGAGCAAATTGGCCCACAAAAATCTCTTCCGAACATATTTTAGAAAGTATAAAATACCTGCCAAAATAGGGGAAGAAATGGAGAGGTGATGGAAATGAAATAAAAGGAAACAAGAAGGAATTAATCCTTCACGTTGGGTTCACCAATTTGTATGGATGAAAATGAACACGTGATCTTCAACCACACTCGAACCCTCGAGGTCATGCTGGAGTAGCTGATGTTGAATGTGTGTGGGTAACTACAGAGGATCGAGTGATTAAGATCTGGTAGTGTAATCTCCTAGTAGCTGAATTGGCAAAGGGAAGATTTAGAGGCTATGAACAGGTAGTGTAAATTCCCTATGGTTTGTTTTCCTAACTTGAATCTAAGTGTTGATCTAGTTCAAAGTGTCCATGTAAATTGAATGACATTAACAATCTATGCTACTGCTGAAAGGAAACTAATCTAAACAAGTCACAAAACTGAAATATTACAATCACAAACAACAATTTGCTTCTATTCTAAATAATCAAATCTAATTCTACACTAAAAATAAACAAGCAAGATAACTCTGTGTGGTTATTCACATGTGTTGAGTGTATGAAAACTAAACTAACTTAAAACAAGAACTTTTCCAAATGATCTATGATGTGTAGACAACCTCCTATAGATATTCTCTCCTTCAGATCCACAGGATGGGAAGAAGAGGATCCATCACTGGGATTGCTATGAAAGATTCAAACCCTCTTGGAAATTAACTAACTACTTGCAAATGAAAAGACATTGATTTCTACTCTATTTGATATGGAATTGAAATTAACAATTCGTAATTGAAAATTTGATAAGCAAAGAAAACAAATACATAACTCCAACTTGGAAGAGTAAGAACCTTAGAAAATCCAGTAGTATCAGTATCATCCCCCCTCAATTCTTTCCTTTCTTTCTCTGAGTGTTCATGTGAGTCCAAGGGATTGGGAATGCAAAGAACAACAACAAGAGGATGGTGCTTGAGCGATGGCAGCTTGGAAGCAATCTGGATGCAATGCAAGTAGAAGAGAGATAACACAAGAGATTTGAGCTTGGCTATGCAATTCCTAGCAAGATTATGGTAGCACAACAATGCAAGATACACAAAATTCTCAGGCCTTTTGCTTGAATACAAGTATGGAATATATAGGAATGGAGGATAGAAGGTTACTTCATGCACAAGGTAATGAAGAGGCAATTCTACTTATTAAATCTATTTAAAATAGAAGGAACAAGGAGAACCAAGCAAACAAAGCTATTTTTAGAAAGTTTGGCTCACGGATATGCTAAAAAAGCAAACTTAAGTGAATATTCGCATGCAATTTCATGCATGAAGATTCTGGAAAAATCGACCAGATCATTGCCCGGTAGGGCGGCAATCCCGGCATTGAAGACAAAAACAAGCACAACGAGCAATGAGGAGATGAAAAAATGCAAGGAAAAGTTAAGTAAGACTATCTAGGCTACAAATATATACTACAAGGGGGTTTTTGGATCTTGAACACCATCTTGAAAGGATTTTGAATCATCACTGGGGACCTTTATAACTATTTTCTCGACAATGTAGTACATGTAATTTTGGGTGTGTACTGACCCCCAGGGGTTATGAAGGCGGGTTTATGTTGATCTTCCGAGCAAGTAATATTTGATTATAACTCAAGAATCCATCTATAAGAGATAACATATGATGATTGGCTATATGATCAACAAGTTGGTCGATGCTAGGCGAGAGAAAGTCATCCTTAGGGAAAGCAAGGTCAAGGTTGTGGAAGTTCTTGCAGATAGGAGTCCCCTATCACTTTGGTGACAAGAATAATGTTATAAATCCATTGTGGATAGTTAATGGGTAGAATGAAGGAAACATAAAGGAGGCAATAGAGTTCTTCTTTCACAAGAAGGGAAATGCGTGGATGCATTTTTCACAACTTCTATTTTATATGTTTGGTGTCGGGGATAGTCACGATATTATGGACCATGATATTAGGGTCAATACCAGGCATATCGGCATAAAACCAAGAAAAAGCGTTGCTATGATCTCAAAGGAAAGAGGTGAAGGCTTCATGTTTGATAGAATCTAAAGATTGGCCTCTCATTAGAATTCGAGGTCGTCGTTGAGTGTGAATATTGATCTCTATGGTTGATTCATTCAACATGGTTTGTGTCTTAGAAGGTAATGATTGATGAATGTAAGAATCATTTGCACCTAAATAGGTGAGAATAGAATCATCATCCTAACATTGAACGACATTGATAGAAGGTGTGTCATCATCCAACATGTCAAGATAAAGAAGAGGAAGGGAAGAGGGCACCTCGCCATCACGATGATAGGTTAGAGGTCCCAAAGAAATGGTGTTCACGAAAAAAAAAAGTTTAGAGGGATGGATTCTAGATCCATGGACTCTGTGGGTGAAGGCGGTGTGGTAGGTGAGTTAGGTGGGGAAATATTATCTTCCTTTATAAGGTCAATTCTATCCTTCTTAGGAATAGGTGGCACATAAAATCTAAGACCACGATGGTCTTTGTGTTTTCGGGTGGTGCAAGGTATGATTGTGTGATGAAATTTCTCATAAAGACCAAATCCAAAGCCCTTTCAGGAACATTGATGAAGAAAAGTTTGGGCAAATAAGAAGAATGGCCGGGTTTGGGTAGGTAGTTCAGGAGAATAAAAAGAAGTGTCAAGTCCCCTACATGTCAGGTTGGTGTAAAAGTGGGGAAGACTATATGGAAAAACCTCTCCTACATGACGGTCGTAACGTTGGTGTTGGTGAAGGCTTCTGTACTCCTGAGGAGTAACAAAAATTCTATGTTGTATAGCGTACTCCCCCGAAAGGAAGGTGTTAAAAACACCTACCAAGGGGTTTGAAGTTGGTACTTAGGTAACGGGATGGATGAGCTACTCGAAACTTGAAAAGATAGGGTATCGATTCCGATGAAATAGGTAGGTTGGTGGATGGGATAGCTATGGAAGATGCTTTGCAATCGAGGGGATAAATGGGCTAGTTGTGGAAAGTGTAGCGGTAGAAGTGTTAGATGAGGTAGTAGAAGAAGATGAAGCGGCGGGGTGGTAGATAACTTAACTAGAATAAGGACATTATTTGTTTGGTAAAACATGTTGCAGGTTTTAAAAGGTGAAGGATCTGCTCAAATGTTGTAGGGGTGACCTTCATATTCAAATTTTAGGTAACGATGAAGGGTTGAAGGTACACACCCCATGACGTGAATCCAAGGTTGACCAAGCAACAAGTTATATTGAAATTCCCCCTCAAGAACATAGAATAGTTTGGGACTAGTGCGGGGACCCACGCAGATGTGGATGATGAGCAGTGCGAGGGTAGAAGTCATGGCATCACCGAAATAATGTATCATAACAGGTTTATTATGTATGCAGTTGGCGAGTATGCACAATTGTTCGTATGCATGGGAAGAAATGATATTAATGCTAGCACCTCCATCAATCATAACGCGTCAAACACGAGTATAATTGATGTAGGTAGAGATGAAGAGGAAGGATCGGGATCATTGATTATAGATAGGCAATCTCTAAGTTAGAGAAACCGATGATAGAAACACGAGGAGAGGTAATGGAAGAAGAAGTTTGAGGTGGAGTTGTGCGGGTGGCCACATGATGAGGGGTAAAGATGACGACCATATGTGTAAGATCATTTGGTGGAACCTCGATAGAATGCAAGACCTCAATGAGGGCCTGACGATGAGACTCGAGAGGTTTGAATTAGGTCATACAAGGACATCTTCAGAGGATATTGATGAAGTTATTTAATCATAGAGTGATGTGTGACTCCGTCAGAAATAGGATAAGCTGACCCACAAATGGTTACCTTGGGGGTAGGTGTAGGTGGAATGGTGGGTGAAGGTGCATTGGATGGGATACAAGTTTTCTCTTTTCCTTTATATTTTTCAATTGAGTGGTTACTTGGACCATATTTATTTTAAAGATCAGAGGAGGAAAAGAGGGTTGTGGAGATGCAGTAATGACTTGCTAAGTAGATATAGGGCTAGGCTTGTTTGCGGCGGGTGAAGGGGGAAAGAAATTCTCCTCCAATAGGTCATCTTCATCGAAGAGACCATTTGAAGTAAAAAGTTAAAGAATAATATTTTTGAGGGCCTTACAACCTTTGACATCATGCCCTGGTGAGCGATAATATACGCAAATTTTGGTGTCATCAAATCCTACTATTTTGGGTTTGAGCGGTCATAAGGCTTAATAAGCGGAAGTGAGATAGTGGAGGTTTCTAAAAACCTAGCGAGGATATTAGAATAGGATCCTACCAATGGATCACAATGAGAAGTCGAGTTGGCTTGGATGAAGGTGTGGGTGATTTTTGTGGGAGAGGTGCTGCTTTGGAGGTGGTGTAGGTGTGACTACCTTTTTGGTAGGTAGTGAAGGTTTTGGTTTCGGTTTAGGTTACACCTTCTTGGGTAAAGGTGCAGGAGGGGTGCGCAAGGTAGAAGGAGATGTAGAAGGCGGGGGTACCCTAGAAAGCCAAGGTGAGAGTGGCGGTGTTGGAAATAGTGTGGTTATAGGTAATGGAGAAGATGTAGGTAAAAGAGGTGATGAAGGTGAAGGTGTGGGAAAAAGAGAAGGTAAAGTGAGGGTGTGGGTTTCCACACCTTGGATTTTCCTTGGTGAAGAGGTAACTTGACCAAGGTGGAAGGGTGTGGGCCTAAAATCAAAGGTAGAGGTGAAGGTGAAAGAGAAGGTGTGGGAGAAACCGAGTGTACAAGGCCTAAGAGGTTGGGTCTTCCTCTTAGGTGCGGGAATTGGTTTTGTGACAGGTGGTGGTTGAGTAGACAAGTCTAGTTTCACTATGGGATGTAGTAGGCTAGGTGTTGGTAAGACCCCTAAGGAAGTGGTAGGTTTAGGTGTGGATAGGGGTTTGGGTGAAGGCAAGGTTGAAGAAGAAGGGGCTGATATGATCAACTCAGGTGTCATGGTTTTAGTTGTCTTGAATACCTTAGGATAGATAGTTGAGGTATCCAGGGACAACATCTGCATTTGGGTGGATACTAGGAGTCGAAGGCACCCCAAAGTGTGGAGTAATCAACATACTCTAATCAATCCACTAAACGTGTAGGACCCCTAAGGAAGTGGTAGGTTTAGGTGTGGATAGGGGTTTGGGTGAAGGAGAGTTTGAAGAAGAAGGGGCTGATATGATTGGATTAGGTGTCATGGTTTTAGTTTTCTTAAATATCTTAGGATAGATAGTTGAGGTATCAAGGGAAATTATTTGTATTTGTGTTGATACTAGGATTCAACTGAGCCGCATGAAAGTGTGGAATAATCAACATACTCTAATCAATCCACCAAACGTGAGAATGGTTTTGGTTTAGAAGATGATGAACCAATGGTGAGACCCATCCAAAAATCTAAGTCCTATGATACATGGAAGGTTTTCACCTCTGATTCAATAGGCAGGAGTGATGTAAGAAGGTTGACAAGATCTTGGAAGACCCTAGGAGAAGCATCACCTATAGGAAGAGGAGATAAGAGTGGCTCCTCTATGGGTCGAGGAGAAGGAAAAACAAGTGATGTGGAATCCTCTTTAGGTAGAAAGGTGGATAGGGTTAGCTCCTCCTTGGGTAGAGGAAGTGAGATAGGTTCCTCCTTGGGTAGAGGAACATGCAAGATAGGCTCTGTGGTAGGTAGAGAAATAGGTGGGGTAGGCTCCTCCATGGGTAGAGGAGTAGGTGTGATAGGCTCCTTTGTGGATAGAGGAGTAGGTGTGATAGGATCCTCTATGGATAGAGGAGTAGGTGTGATAGGCTCTTCCATGGATAAAAAGTAGGTGTGATACGCTCCTTTGTGGGTAGAGGATTTCTTGCAAGATTTTCCTTGATAGATGTTACGGAAGAAATTGGCTAGATGGAACATGTACTGTATTAAAAATGGCATGAACCTCATGCACATTGGTGTCACTAGTAGAGGTCTCCAAAGCTTGGTTTGATGAAGGGGTATGATTAGGAAAAGGTTTCTTAAACACACCCATATTGGCATTGGTAGGTGCATTAGGGTTTCTAGGATGAGATCACCACTATCTAACATTCCTTGGACAATGTTCTTGAAGGTTTTGCAATTTTTGTCGCTATGTCCCCTAACTTGGTGATAGTTACAGAATTCATTTTCTTTGTACCATGATGGTGTAGGATGAGAAGGATCAAAACTAGTGTTTGGTTTGATAGGTGGAAGGGTGATGGCTCTAGCTTTTAAAATCTTTTCCAACATAGAAGAATATGGTTCTCCGATAGGAGTGTAAGCCCTCTGTTCATATTTGTATTGAAAGTTTTGAACAAGAGAGAGGTTGGCAGGTGGTTTTGATTAGATGGATGAGAGGGGCCGCTTTTAGAATCACCACATTGGTAGATCCTTTGGCCTTGGAATGGTTATTAGAATGGTTGTTCGAAAGGTTTAGAAGAAGAGTTGTTCGATTTGAAGTTAGTGTTCTTGTTACGCAACTTAAGTTTCTCTTCTTCAAGGGCACGAATCTCTAGTTTTGGGCCATGGTGAAGGCTTTGTCAAACATACAAAATGTTTGAACCTAGAGATTCAAGGAAATGTGTCTAGCACATGCCCTTGTGAACAAATATATGAGCTCTACTTGTGGTAGTTGGAAGGTGATTTGATTGATGAGTCCCCATCAACGTGTGACAAAATCATGATAGATTCTTCCTCATATTGGTGAATAGAGTATAAGTCCATCATAGAGACATTTTTAGAGATATTTATTGAGAAGTGATCAAGGAAGGTTTGGGCCAATTGGTTGAAGGAGAAGATCGAGTACCTGGGAATGGAACTATACCAATCTACGGTGTGTCTCGATAGTGACATGGGAAACATTTGAAGGAGCAAGGCATCGTCATGGCCTATCAAATAACAAGCATGTTTGAATGATCATAAATGTTGTTGAGGGTCTTCCTTGCTATTGAAATGGTTGAAATTGGGTAACTCCCATTACATGGGATAAGGGTGAATAGGTATGGATGGGTGGATGGGATCATTACAGATTTCATCATAAGTGAGGACATTACGAGATCTAGAAATAGAGGCCTCGAGTGTTTGCATCTTATCCATCATCATCTTGATAAGATCCATGGTAGGATTAGATTGAGGAGTTCCCCTACGGTATAAGGGGGTGGATGAGATGAATAGGTCATAGATGACATACCAGTGTATGGTGGTGTCGAATATGTGAAATGAGAAGTGGGTACATAGGTAGGAATAGATGATGAGGGCATGTACCTCTGAATACGAGGTGGATGCTATAGGTTATGACTGAGGTGGGGTGTAGGTGGGAGGATCTTGTGGGAAGATCCTTGTGGTAATAGGTGGTAGAGTAGGAGGAATCGAGACCACCAAATTCTTATAAGGCATATAGGATTTCGATGTAATTGTCGGTTACAAAGTATTAGTGCGATGATGTGGGGATCCCTATACTAGGATATGTGGATGAGGATATGACAGATTTCAAGGCATTGGCAGAGGTTGGGGGAGTGACAAACGTCGAAGGTGTAATAGACCCCAAAGGTGCGATGAATGTCAAGGGTGTAGTAGATAGCATTGACGCAGATGAGTATGTAATGCTAAAGTATTATTCATGGATATGACGGGGTACATGGAGGCACGCATACCAAACATTGGCTAGCCCGATGAGTTGAGGGTACAAGAGGGGAGGTAATGTTGTGAGGCTATGACATCATGATCTAGATATTTAGTAAATTCCTCATCACCTGTAGGTATAGTTGTAGGAATTTTAGGTTCCATTGGTGAAGAAATAGATGACGGTGAATGCGAAACAAGTAACAAAGATGCAACTATCATGAAAGGAAAAAGCTCACACTTTTTGGTGGGTTAAAACCATAAGAAAAAGTTTTAAATGGGTAGTCTGAACTATGTAAAGGTGAAATATATTAGAAACATATGTTTGAAGATGTATGGAAGATAGAAATAGGTTATTGTTTTTGATAAAAATAAAAAACATGGAGACCGATACAGTCGAAACCGGTGTCGGTTAGGTAGAGAAACCAATGCTGGTCACTAGACCAATGTTGGTAGGGAAATAACCGATGTTGATTACTATGAAAATGAAGAAATTTGAAAAATCGAGTTAGATTTGATCAAAATAAGTCCAGAAGGAGGTTGTGTATGACAAAGATGATTTAACACACTCAGGAAAAACTAGAGTTAACCAGTTGTGATGGTTGAGTGTGGAAATGAAATAAAAAAGTGATGAAAGTGTCGTCACACCTCAAACTACAGAAGACAAGAAAGAAAGGAAATAATTGAACAAGAAAAAACAAAATAAACACATTATCCTAGGATATTTTTTTTAGTGTTTAGTTGGCTCATGCCTTAAGACTGACTATGAATGATATTTAATGTTTGGATAACGAAGGTACCTGTAAAATAATCTATGGATGGTCTTAGGTTTTATTTTGGTGAAGGAGTCCTTGATATACCTTACGGTGCGTGAGGTTCGAGCTCTAATATGATAAACCGGCCAGAACACTGGGTGGGGCCCACTATTAACGGGTTTTTACATCCTTGATGGCTTCTTCCTAAAAGGGAATGTTTAAGAAGTTTGTAGATTGTGTTAAGTGATTTAGATAAGGAGTGTGTGCAAAAATGTGAACTACGCACTTTATTAATCAATCAAAAATGGTCATGACCTCCGTTGTATGATTGCTACTTAACTATGTGAGCTAAATATGCAAACATACAAGAGATGAAATGTAAGTGTTTTAAGCCCCAAATCGAAATATGATATTCGATGTAAACAAGAGTGAATAGGAAGAAGGATGAATTTCACTAATGCAAACTTGGAAGAAAAGAAGAAGGATTATTTTTAAATGCACCAAAAGAAATGTTTCATTTAGAACAATTAGAAAGAAGGAGCAGATTACCAAAGAAGAAGATTTAGTGAATAATAATTTAGAAAGGAAACACACAAGATGTAACCTATATGAATAGAATGAAACCCACAAATGAGGGTCCCACCGACGTGCCAAAAATTTCACCACAATGTTGCGTATAAAATAAATAAGGTAAAGATGAGGTGAGGAGGAATACCTGTGAAGTAGAAGAAGTTTGAGTTCATTGTAGAAGACCAAGCCGATCGTGAAGAGCTCACTTTTGGCTAGGAAGGACTACCTATAAAAGAACAACAATACCACCAAATAGAGTTAAATAGTAAATGACAATGGACTGCCTAGTATATGCTAGATCCAGGAAGTATGACACTCCTTAGAAAGGTAGTCAATCCACTGTTTAAAAAACAACTTAATGTAAAGAAATGATAGTAAAAGAAAGGTCCTATTGTAATAATATGATTTAGGTATCTCATATGCTAACAATAGACTATATTTAAGCTAAATATTGAATATACAACTAAATCTAGAGAAGGCAGGGTGTTATCAAGGCTGACAAGTGAGGCAGAGGTCTTTAAGAAGGTTTGGGTGAGATTGGGTAAGGTTTTGGGTGAATTAGGAGCTCATTGGTCGAGATAAATTACGATCCACGAGAGAATGGTATTTCTTGGGCTCACTGATGGTGGTGCCTGATAATAGATGCTAGTAGGGGAAATTGGGTGCAAAGATTAAAATGAGGTGGTTTTGAGCTCTCTGTGATTGCACAGAGAGTTGGGGAGGCTTAGGTAAGGTGGTAGGATTTTATTAAAGACTCAAAGATGAATAAATGGGTATTTGGGATGGGTATAGAGGTTAAATGGGCAATTGGTTGGGTGGAGGTGAGATGAAAGAGATCTGGGAAGGGTAGAAGGTGAAAGAAAGTAGATAAATGATTAACAACTAAAATACTGAAAGAAATGACAAGGTAGAAATCACTTACTTGTAGATTGGAAGTGGTTGTAGAAATAATAGTTGTGGTTGAAGGAGAGACAAGTCTCAATCTCATGCAACAACAATATAAGGCTTTGGACTTCCCTGTGAGTGATCCAATGGTCTAGAACACACTGTTGATGCTTGGTGGAGGTTGTGAATGTTTGGAATGATCTTGGGTTTGTCGTGAGGTCGCTTGGATGTTTGAGAATACCAATGCAAGAATGCCAAAAAGTCAAGATCTAGGAATTGGGAAATAGGGTTGGAAATCCTTATTTAAAGGTATCGATAGCGATTAGGTGACTGATGCCAACCGAGAGAATAACCGGTGTTGTTTAGGGAGAAAAGTTCCTATTTTGCCAAAAATAGCCTTTTCTCTCCATTTTTAGCATTGGCAACAATCAAGATTTGTTATGGAATAGGAGTTTGGGTTGCACTAAATAAAGCAAGAAATTGGTAGGAGGGATAATATGTAATGAATGTTAGGGTTAAAATGAGTCTTAGTTAGTTAAGGGGAGTGGTGAATTAGTCTAGGTTAATAAATAGGCTTGGAATGGGTCCATGGTGAGGTGGAGGGTGAGGGAATTATTAACTTAATATGGGTAGTTAAATTAATAATAATGTGTGGAGGGGTCATGGTAAGGGGTATGTTAATTGAAGGGGGCTAGAGGGTTGTAACCCAATTTTGGGTGTCTACATTAGTCCGTGGGAGATGAGATGCGACCAACAACTTGAGACTTACTATCACCGTAATTCTCTTCAATTAGTTAATTATATGAAGAAATCTTCCGTAGTGATTGAATCCTTCAAGGGAGCCAATCATGGACCTTCTCTTCAGTTGTCAAGAATGATTCAAGTCCAAACACTTCAAGGACTACTCCTTCCATTAATGTATTTCTCAAAATAGATAGTCATTTTCTCACAACACTTAGTTAAGTAGAATTTAGTTATTGTGAATAACCGCCTCTCTCTAAAGGGACTAGAATTTATCTTGTATAAGAGAGCTTTTACACTTGATTTATCGATTCGAGATAAGATATTTTGATTCGATGTATAAACATCATTTCTAGTTCAATAAAGATAGTAGATTTAGGGAAACTTTTATCGTGTGAATTTCATTACTAACGTGATCGAAGGGAAGGAGCAATGGCCACTCATACCCAATGAAAAGGAGATTTAAATTTATTTCCTTTTTGTATTCTTGAATGCGATTATTGTTATAACATTAATTCCATTAATTTGATGCATTTATGTTCCCATAATTAATGACTTTGAGAACTTTCCAATTATGTATTTCATTTTAGTTTCCTTTCAAGAATTTTATTTTTTAATCACGATTAGTTTAGTAATTTCTTAGTTTTGTTATTAAATAAAGTCTTTGTGACATCATTCCTATTGTTTCCTTTGTTTCAAACAACCATGGACACCACCGTGGAATGAAAAAATTATCTAATTAAATTATGAGTATCAAGGACACTCGTCGCCAAATTCTTGCTCGACGCATATTCATAACTGTGAAAGAAAATGGGTGCAAGGATAGGAAGCTATACCACCATCTCTTTGGGTGCATAAGTTGTACTCTACTCTACGCGGATGCATGTGTGGATGGTATGTACATGCTAAGCTAAAGTAAGAGACTACACGTTGGTGCGACATAACAAAAGGTATTTCTCACACCTTTGATTATTTTTCTACTAAAACACCAGTACATGAGGCCTTACAAATCATGAAGTGCATCACATTAGGAGATAACACAAAGGAAGAGGAAATTATGATTCAAATCTTGGGAGTACCCAAGACGAGGCTAGTGAAGGTGTAATGGAAATAGAAGAAACATTGCGCGATCGCACATGGAAAGAGAAGGAAAAAGGGAAGATGGTATATCTCATTGATGATGAGGAAGTAGAGAACTTGGATATTATCCATACGAGAGGGTGCACACGAAGTAGTGGACACAACAGATGAGTAGGTGCATGCATACCATGTACCTATGAAGACTAAAATGGTTAATATTATGATTGAAGATGTGCTTAAGGAGGCTATCATATGAGACTATTTGTCAGAAGCAGAGGTTTCAAAGATCATTGAGATATTATGTGACTTTCAAGACCTATTTCTAAGAGGTTATCATGATTTGAAGGGTGTCCATCCCTCTTTAGGAGAAATGAAGATTAAGCTGAAAGAAGGTGGGCATCCCATTCAAAAGAGGCTGATGCAAAGAAAATTTAAAATCATGCCTAAATTTAATTCTTTAAGAGATTTCAACCTTAAATATTCCTTATCTCTAGATTAGAGGATCATCAAACAAGACTACAAGGGATTAAACTTGAAAATTTTACAAGTAACTTAAAAATGGATCGATTGTCATCATACTCTATCCTATCATCCTCATACCACTGCTAAGAACCCCTTCATAATGATTCAAAATGGAATAAACTATAATTCTACCCAATTTCACCAATTTGGTCAACTTTTAGCTTGACTAGCTCTTGGATCAAGAAAGCAACTTCTAACCATTTGGATTCTTACCTCCTCAAAATATTCTTTTCATATTCATACACTTGATCTAATGTTAGAAACATCAAATAAATGCACTCAAACCACCAAAATACCAGCTCCTATCTATGTTTATCAATTTTTTCCTATTATGTTTCTTAAGACCATGTAGCTTGTATCAACCATGAATCTTGAGTTCTAGGGACATCAAGAATGTATTAAAATCTTTAGTATTTCACTTTTACCAATACCAACATGATCCCAAAATTTTAGGCCCCAACTCCTTTTATAACACCTTCAACTTCACTTTGTTAAATTTCCCACTTTACTAGCCTTTGGACTGTGTTTCAGGACCTCTTTCCGGACTGTCATAAATATCTCAAAAAATAACCATGGAAAACCAAAAATTATTTTTTCATATCTTAAGGGATTACGCTACCATTATTACTTCCAAATTTCAAGTCTTGAATCTTAAAAACACAGGAGATATACAAACTTTACCATGAGACATTTTGTCAAACATATTAGGTGCATCCTCAGTCCAATTCATAAAACATGTCATAACTCAAAATTTACTTATCCTAAAGAAAAATGGTTGAAAAACAAATACAAAAGGTCATAATCCTCTTAGGTTCCAAATGTCAAGTTCTTTTGGGTTAACATGAAAAATTTATCTCGAATGTTATGAAACAGTAAATCAATTTACAATCACATACATGCATTACTTGAAACTGTAAAATACAATCCTAAAACTAGAAGAATAGAAAATGTATTACTCAAAATTTGGATCTCAAAATCCAATTCCTTGATTGATCAATTCCATACAACAGTTATAAAACATCCGTATATGCTCCCAACTCGAATTCTTGAGTAACTTCCCTCATCATGGTTCATGATGATATCTCATGAGCTAGTTACATGCTAAATGTGAGTTACAAAAAGGAGTGAGAGTTACAATATTCCTTCCACAACTCATAATGGAGCCCTCATGACAATTATGAATATTATACAAAATTATAGAAACCTAATCAGACCCTTAAGACACCCACATATGCTAACAAGCCTATAAGTGGCTTTACAAAAATTCAATTTTTAAACTAAGCAAAATGGAGGGAAACCTCCTTATTCAAAATATAAACTTCTAGTGCCCAAAAGGGACATTATGACTGACTCATAGACCCCACTAAATACCTACACAAAACAAAAATTGACCTTTCATGCCTAAACTAACCGTTTTAGTGATGCCCCTGCATCATACTACTAAGGGGGAAAAAAGTTTCCATGGTGTTTTTGTTTGCAAGATGAGTATTATGGCTCCTTTCTTTGCTTCTAATTATATAAATGCCTTTGAAGATGTTCCTTGACTGCACTCTTGAATAGTTTCATCTTTCTCAGTTGTAGTTTACTCTTTCCAAGCTCATTAGCCTTTGGAATGACCACACTCTTGGTTAAGAAGAAGTTTGCAAAGTTGAACATGATGTTTCTTGCTTCTTGGTTTGGATTGTGCATTTGATGGATCATCTTTGGTGTTGTTCCTTCATGGTACTTGACTGCCACCATGTCCTTAACAAGCTCCTTTGACTCTCCATAATGCTCTTCATCTCCAAAAGTGGGAAATAATGGATTTTTCTTGTATTGTGCATCCTCATATGACAGTTCTAACTTCTCTCCAGCTACCACACCTGCATAAAAAACACTAGAAGCATAATTAGCTTGTGAATTCTGATTTTCTTCTATCTTCTTGTCCATCATATCCTTCTCATGCATATTCTCCTCTTGCTCTTGCACTATTTGGTCTTCTTGGACTGATTCAAGGCATGCTTTAAGACTATTTTTACTCCCTTTTGGTTTGACCGGTGCATTTTCTCTTCATGATCAGAATTACCTTCTCTCTTAGCTATGCCACTACCATCCTTCTCAACATGATCTGAAAATTCATCCTTATATTTCACATTCACTCTCTTCTACACGTTGTTTTGATAATCTCTCTCTCTCTCTCTCTCTCTCTCACTTATCCATTCCCACATGACTATGAAACTGTATTTTCCATATTCCTTTAGCCTTCCTTGAGTCATATCCTTCCCAAGATCATGAAATACAATCTTTTGCTTCCAAAACTCACCTTTTCTTGGCCATCCTTTCACTTGTTCAACTAGCTCGTACTTGTCTTCATCTTGTTTTTTCATTTTGGTAGCTTCTTTTTCTTCATCTCCTTGGATATCTACAGATTCTTATTATTTTTCATCATCGTTTCTCTTTTCCTCTTGCACATTGTCTTCATTTTTCCATGTCTTTTCTATCTTTTCCATGCTTCTCTCTAGATAATCTACACCTTCATCTTCCCGTACATTCCAAACTCAAGGCAATATTAGATTAAAAACAAGAGGCTTGCATGCCTCATCTTCCTTCTTCATAATCTGATTTTCCTCATCTTCTCTCTTGACTTCTTCACACACATTCACTCTAATTTCCTTTCTCTCTCTTTCCTCATTATCTCTATCATCTTCATCATCTGGTTCTTCATCCATTATACCTTCCTCTTGATCTACAAACATGTTAACATGTGCTTCCTTTCTCTCTCTTTCACTTCTTTCTTACTTCATTGTTTCAACTCTCTCATTCTTAACCTTCTCTTATCTTAAGGTCATTTCAATATCTTCACTAACTTGGTTTTCTTCCTTTTCTCTCACCTCTTCATCCTCTTGTTCCTGCTACAAATTCTCCTTTCCACCTATAACCAAACTATTTTTCTTCTTTTCTTCATGTAAATTAAACAAATTTTCAATAGCTTGTAGTTATTCAAACACAAAATCACTCTTTTCCATATTGTCTTCATCATAGCTAGGACTGAAAAACCTAGATTCCTCTTCTTCTTGTGTAGTTTTAAACAAAAAAATTCATTTTGCATGTATTCTGGTTCACATACCTCATGCACAAGCTGACTTGTTGTTGCCTTATCTTCATTTCCCTCTTCATACTCATCCATTTCATCAAGCAATTCACCTTCTTCTGGGTAACAATAGATTACCTTTTCATCACTGAAGCTTTTTCCATCTTCTTCCTCACATTCCCACTCATCCTCTACTTCTATGGAGTCTTCTTCATCCATGCTCAATATCCATTTCTCAACCTTGGCTACATCTTTCTTGAGTTCTCTCAGCTCTTTCTCAAACCACATGTCAAATTTTATTTCTTCTTCTTTTCTCTCTTATTTCTTTCCTTCTCATCTATTTCCTTCTTATGGCTCAACAACACCACCAACTCTCTCATCAAATCCTCTTTATCCATCATCTTCTTTGCCTTCTCAACAATTTGTTACACACACACTTCACAAGCCACTTCACACTTCTTTGTTAGAATATTAAAACAAAAATTTCTTCCTCATAAATGACCTAAATCCACGTTTTGATACCAATATGTTGTAGAGAAAATTTAAAATCATTCCTACATTTACTTCTTTAAGAGCTTTCAACCTCAAATATTCCTTATCTCTGCATTAGAGGATCATCAAACAAGAATATAAGGGATAAAACTTGCAAATTTGACAAGTAACATCAAGAATGGATCTATCCTCATCATATTATGTCCTATCATTCTCATACCACTATTAATAACCCCTTTATAATGATTCAAAATTAATAAACTATCATTCTCCCCAATTTCACCAATTTGGTCAACTTCTAGCTTGACTAGTTCTTGGCTCAAGAAAGAAAATTCTAACCCTTTGACTTCTTACCTCATATAAATATTATTTTCAAGTTCATACACTTGATCCAATGTTAGAAACATCAAAGAAATTCACTCAAACCACTAAAATACCTACTCCCATATATGTTTATCAAAATTGTGATACTATTGTTCTCAAGACCATGTAGCTTGCATCAACCATGCATCTAGAGTTATAGGGACACCCAAAATGTATTAAAATATTCAATAGTTCAATTTTACCAACACCAAAATTCTCCCAAAATTTCAGGCCCAAATCCTTTTACAACACCTTCACCTTTACTTTGTAAAAATTCCCACTTTACTAGCCTTTGGACTATGTTTAAGGACCTCTTTCCGGACTGTCATAAATATCTCAAAAACTAACCAAGGAAAACCAAAAATTATTTTTTAATATCTTAAAGGACTACCCTACCATGATTAATTCCAATTTTCATGTCTTGAATCTTAAAAACACAAGACATATACAAACTTTACCATGACAAGAATTTTGTCAAACATATTGGGTGCATCCTTAGTTCTAGTTTAGAAAACATATCATAACTCAAAATTTACTAATGCTAAAGAAAAATGGTTGAAAACCCATATGAAAAAGGTAATAATGCTCCTAGGTTCCAAATTTAAAGTTATTTAGGGTTAACATGAAAAGGTTATATCGACTGTCTGAAAACAAGACATCAATTTATAGTCACATACATTCATTGCTTAAAACCTAAAATAAAATCCTAAAACCAGAAGAATATAAATTGTATTACTAAGACTTTAGAGCTCCAAATTCACTTCATTGATTGATCAATTCCCTATAATAGTTACAAAACATTCATATATGCTCCCAACTCGAATTCTTGAGTAATTTCCCTCATTATGGTTCATGATGACATCTCATGAGCTAGTTACATGCTAAATGGGAGTTGCAAAAAGGAGTGAGAGTTACAAGATTCATTCTACAACTCATAATGGAGCCCTTATGACAATTATGAAGATTCTAAAAACTTCTAGAAACCTAATCATACCCTTAAGACAAAACATATGCTAATAAGCCTATAAGTGGCTTTACAAAAATACAAATGTTTAAACTAAGCAAAAATAGAGGGAAACCTCCTCATTCAAATTCTAAACTTCTAGTGCCCAAAAGGGACATTATTACTGACTCATATACCCCCTAAAGACCTACAAAAACAAAAATTGACCTTTTATGCCTAAACTAACCGTTGTAGTGATGCCCCCGCATCGAGAGGCCTTATAGGATGAACCCGAACCGACACGAGAAGGTCAAAGAGAAGATTGACAAGATGCTTAAGTTAGGGATCATAGAGCATGTTGGGGAATTTGAGTAGGTTATTCCCATGGTGATCAACATAAATAAGGATGGTCAAATTAGGATTTGTGTTGACTACATAGTACTCAATGATTCATGTGTCATAGATCCTTTTCTATGCCATTTGCATAGGAGATCCTTGAAGGAGTTGCTTTGAGAAGGACATCTATTCATTTACTTGATGGATTTTAGGATACCAATAGGTTCAAATTATATGTGAGGATCAGGAAAATACCACCTTCACCACTGAATGGGAATTTTTGCATATATTGCAATGCCCTTCGGATTGAAGAATGCGTCGTGGTGTTCTCGTGCATCATTTTTTAGGCATTCTAGTACTTCATCCATAAGTTTTTATAGGTTTATCTAGATTATTAGACCATCTATGGGATAGTAAAGGACCACTGTGATAATTTGAGATTGATGTTTGAGATATTTAGGCAACTTAAAATCTCTTTAAATATCAAGAAGTGCATATTTACCACCCCTTTGGTACATTACTTGGGCACATCATTTGTAAAGAAGGATTGTTGGTAGACCTGCTAAGATTGCAGTAATTTTGGGGCTAGAAGAACCTACCAATCAAAGTGAAGTGCAAAATTTATTGGGGAATACTTTGGTTATTATAGGAAATTTATCAAGGGTTATCCAAATATTTTTGCGCCCTAGAGGAATTAGTTAAATCCAAAGGAAATTTTTATTGGGGTAACACACAGAAGAAGGCATTTGATACCTTGAAGGAGAATCTTACCACCACACCAATCTTGTGTTTCCCTTCATGGAAAAAACCTTTCCATGTACACATTGATGCCTCTGGTATGAAAATTGGTACATCTTGGCATGACCATGTGTATCATCTCTTATGCTTTGCAAGTAGAAAGTTGACAATCTTGGCCGAGAAGAACTACACAACTACGAGCGTGAGGAATTATCCATGATCTACGTACTCCATAAGTTTCAACTTGTTGGCCTCACTATTTATCTTTTATACGAGATCATATGACATTGAAGTATTTATTCAACAAAACTATTTTACAAGGGTGCATCCGTAAGGGGATACTCCTTTGCCAAGAGTTTGATTTTATAGTTATAGTAAAGCCAAGAAAGAGCAACCTAGGACTTGATCACTTGTCAAGGATCAATTCCGAGAGGACGGACATATTATTGTAGACACTATGCATGATGCATCATTATACTGATTGAACCACACACCAATTGACTTGGAGGATATTGCAACATTTTTACGCACTAGACTTGCACTAGAAGGAATGAAGACTTTAGAAAAGAAACATCTTGCAATTCGTGCTGCACCATATCAACTCATTGGAGGATACATATATAAAATGGGTAGATATGAGGTCTTGCGCAGATGTGTTATGGAGCATGAGTGTGAAGCCATTACGAAGGCATGTAGGCAACGTAAGAGGACACTATGCATGGGAAGTGACCGTGTACAAAATCCTATTAGTTGGTTTATGGTGGGAGACATTATATAAGGGCACAAAAGCTTTTGTTAAAGCATGCAATCACTGACAGAGAATTAAAAATCCTAGGAATAGACATGAGATGCCATTAAGTCCTATAACAAGCATGAAACCTTTTGAAAAATGAGCAATTATTTTGTAGGACCTATTGCACCACCCACATGCATGACAAAAAGTGCTACATCATCACATATATTGAATTCTTGACGGGATGGGTAGAGGTTGCGCTTTCAAAATATTACACACGTTGACAACAATAATAGCAAGGTTCCCTTGGTAAAAAATTAATAGCAAGTATGGATGTCCATTAAGCCTCACCAATGATAGAGGAACTCATTTCTTGAATGAGACCATTAGAATTTTATTTGCAGAGTTTATGGTGGAACACCATAAGACTACCCCTTATCACCCCTAGGCTAATGGCACTATTGAATCTTTCAACAAGATCTTGGGACAAACACTAATGAAGATATGTGATATTGGAAGAAAGGATTGGGATGACAAGGTATCATCCATACTTTGGGAATATCGAACAACCTTTAAACAGTTGAACAAGGGCACACCCTTTCAGTTGGTGTTTGACACGAAGGTTATATTACCTGTGGAATTTATGTTAGCATCCATTTGTATTGCACACATAGGAGGATTGGATAATGAACATGCAGTTGATGACCACATTGACAAATTGATGTAATTAGATGAGTGACACACCATTACGTGTTGGAGTTAAAGACAAAAAAGGAACAACATAAGGCTTGGCATGACAGCACATCAAGAACAAATATTTTATAGTTGGAAAGATGGTACTTCTATATGACTCCAAGTTTATGCGCCATCCAAGGAATTTGAACATCCATTGGTTGGGACCCTTTGTCGTGACTAAGATACTAGAATTATACACATGCCAATTGTAAAAGATGGATGACACCATGTTTCCTGGTTAATTCAATGAGAGTAGGATGAATCCCTATTATAAATATGTTTCTTTTGTGTTTAAAATAAGGAAGACTTTCCAATTAGATTATATTTACTTTCATGTTTTGTTTTTTTTTTTCGTTGTAATAAACACATTGGCACACATGAGCTGATTACTACTTATTGAGTTGATGTGTAGAGGACCGCGCATACCTTTAGTGTGGGGTGAAATAGGTGTGAGTACACACAAAAGAGACTATGTGATGTTGGTACATCTATTAGAGTTGGTACAGGGTGCATGCGACAAAAAAAGAAAGGTGCTTGGTGGATATGAATTGAGAATGCACAAAAGAAAAGGAAAGCGTTGCATATGTTTAGGAAAAATGGTTGAAAGGAGTTTCTTAGGTGATGAAGACCATGTAAAAACCATGCATTGTAACGTGAGGGAGGCAACATTAGGATAAGCTACTTGGTGTGAAGATAGTTTGCGACACGGCGAAGTGAGCACAAGGATGATTGTGCACTGCAAAGTAGTGGCGAACGAGAAGGTTACAAATGCCGTGTGTGAAAGAAAGTAGGAAAATAAAAAAAATGCACTTAATGCTTGGAGTGGTGGTAGGTGAGGAGTAATTAATGCACTAAAAAATTGGAAACCTATAAAAAGAGTGTGGGCGAAGTTCATTCTTACCTTGCATATTGAAGAATTTGAGAAATTGAAGAGAGACTAAGTGGGAATTGTGTGTGAAGAGCCTATGTGAAGAAAAAAATTGAGATGAACCAAAGAAAATATACACAACCCAAGTTGGGAGCTCCTTTTGGGGAAATGAGAGTGTGGAAAAGAGTGGAGTTAGGAAATACACAAAGATTGAGGTTCCAGGATTCATTTTTGTAGAGCTAGGGTTTGGAGAAAAGTAAATTCATAGAAGTTCAAGTTGCAGCAGAACCAAGGCATGAGGTTGTGCATTGCAAACCAAAGAATAAATTAGACTAGTGTAAGGATTTGAAAGAGTTGAACGCATGATGATTATATCCCAAATATTGAGTAAGTTTTACTAGCACCTAGGGCAATTTTTTTTTTTGTGTGATTTTCAAATTCAAAGTTTGAAGAAATTGTGAAGATAAAAATGGCACCAAAGAAGGCACCCACCGTATCACTCAAAGGCAAGGGAAAGTGTAAAAATAAAAATCCCGAGGTAGAGGACATGCTTTGGAGGAGTGGTTCTCAGAGATGCAGTACCCTCTGAGGTGCTTGGTAGGGCAGCCATGGGAATCACACTTGACCAAGTGCAAAATTAGTGACTATAACCATCACTCCGAGGCACACAAGGCATAAATTAACAAAGATGTGATGAAAAAAATGGACCAAAGGACAAAAGTGGGGTATTTGGTGTATGATGACATAGTAAATAAAGGCTTGGAGAGTGTAGGAGCTCTCTAACTATATGAATTTCCCTTCTTCAAGAAACCCAAGGGACTCGTACCAATGGCTTATGTCACATGTCCACGAGGAGTTATTTTATTTTTCTAGGAGAAGAATGTACATCACCACACAAATCATTGGACAAGTGACAATTTTACGTAGCTTAGGTATTGATATAGAGAAAGACTTAGTTGATGATGATGGGATAGCAGAACACAACTAAGCAATTCAACGATCAATGTGGGAATCACGTGATGGATGTCACAACAATCAATGACCTAGGCACTAGAGTTGCAAAGGCACTGTTGAAAGTCAAATTAGGTGCATCGAAAGATGGACCTAAGTGAACAAGAAGTGGCTACGAGATAGTGCACAAGATGGTGCAAAAGACCATGTACAATATTGTTGGATTTATTGCTAAGGGCATAGTAGAGGAGGTACACATCCAAGTGAGCAAAGGTGAGAAGATAAATTGGGGTGCCATACTACTTTTAATAACATTTTGGGAAGTAGGGGTGCCGATGGACCCAATGAGAAGGTGTGGATAAACCTGGTAGAAAACAAATCCCTCTCACAAAGGTTCATTGAGTATACATGCAACGGAGAAATCAACAATTCATATAAACTTCGGATGGACAAGTGGTATAGACATATTTGTGAAGCATTTGAGAATGAATGACACGTACCTAGGGAATTACCCATGGAATTGGATGGTATTGTTTCACCCGATTCTTAGACCATTTCTTTGAATATTGATGAAACAGATAAGGGTAAATAGGCTAGAGGAATACTGTTAACACTGCTTGGTTGAAGGTTGTTACGCACGTATGACTTCTTGATCCACAACTGATCGTGAGAGCTTCCTTTTGGCTAGGAGGAACTACCTGAAATAGAAAACAAGACCACCAAATGGAAGTTAAACAACATATGCAGTGGAATTCCTAGCGTATGCTAGATCCAGAATTGTGATACTCCCTAGATGGCTATCAATCCACTGTTTAAAACAATTCAATGTTAACAATAAATAAAATCCTGTTATAGTTAAAATGATTTAGGTATCTCATTCGACTACAATAAGTAAATTCATTCACAATAGGATAAGCTATGACCGAATCGAAGGTCAAGGTCTCTCGTCGAGTCTGTACCGTGCTTGTCGGGGGTTTGGTTTTGGGCTGCTTTGGGTATTTGGTGGGGATTTTAGGCTCTGTTCTTGGTCTGAGGGTAAAAAAATAGAGACCGATGTTGGTCTAGTATGACTGATATCGGTTTAAGTAAAACTGGTGATGGTATGGTCGGGGTAGAGGAAACTAATTAAAATCTTGGTGTGAGGACAGATCTGAGGCTAAATGGAAATGAAGAGGGAAATGGAAAGGTCTATGGAGATCTTAAGCGTACTCATAGATCTTTGACCGTCAGGTATGGGAAATTTAATGGTGTGGGTGAAGGAATGATCAAGCTTGCATGAAGGTAAATGATGGGAGAATGGGAGTGCAAGTAGAAACTAATAATAGAGGTAACAGAGCCTACTAAAACAAAAGTAGATGAATGTTGGTTAACAAAATACTTACTGTTGTATGAGCTTGATGGATGGATGGGATTTGGTGTAGTGATGACACTTCCTCGGATGCTTTCGTGAATGTAAAATGGCTCTGTGATCACTTCTGATGCTGGCTATGTAAACTTTGATGCGTGTACGGATGTTGGTTCTACTTGCATGCAGCTCTTGTTTCATCCCTTACTCTCAAAAATGTGCCAACCTCGAAATAAGGTTGTTTTGGGGAGTAAATGGTAATCGACGATGGTTCTTGGTTGACCGGCAACATTTAGGGTGACCGGCGCGTTGGTTAGGGCGGGATTTTCTAGTTCTTCTAAAACGTGTAGATCTGCTTGATTTCTTGGATCTTTTTCATTTCCTCCATAGATTAGAATGGACGCTTCCTTTCTAATGGGTGGGAATGTGGTTAAAGGGAATGTAGGATTTTATTTTTAGGGTTTAGGTAGGTCTTAGTTAGTTATGGCAACATACTAAGAATAGATTTGGGGTGAGGTGGCTAGGTGAGGTGTATAGGTGAGGTGGTGGTGTGAGAATTATCTCAATTAGGATATTTAAATAATAAATATTATGAGATCATGAATTAATTTAATTAAATTAATTAAATTAATATTAGAGTGGGGTGAAAGGGGCCATGGTTAGGTGAGTGTGTTCAAGGTGATTATTTGATGCGGGACCAAGGGGAGTGTGACCCAATTTTGGTGTCTACATTTTTACCTATTTTTGTTGCGTAACTTGTATTGGTAAGTTACGTTAACAAAAATAAAGGTGTGGTGCCCCATGTGTGGGTGAAGGTGATCCCCTCAAACCAAGAACTGATGAGGCAAAAGGTAGAATCAATGAGTGGTTTGATAAAAGGTGAATGTGATGAAAAGGAAGGTGGACAATGGGGTAAAGGGGTAAAAGGTCCAATTGGGTAATCTAGGTAATGGGTCAGGGTCAAAGGTAGTAACATTCAAATGCACATACATGTATAAACTACAACACGGTACTGGTCAAGAGCAGGGGAAAAATCTACATTGTTTAAGGTCGATAGGTTTATCCAAACAAGGTGGAGGTGATTTTGGTATCGGTTAGGAAACACAATGCGTGTCAAAGTGCGGAACGTTTAGGTATGTTTCTGTACACCAAATGTTAGGTCAAGATAAATGGTCACGAGAAAAAGGTAAGGTAAGGTCATTATGTTAAACAACACGGTAATGATGTCGTAAGGTATAACAAGCACATGAGGTCATAAGTCACTAGTAATGTTCCAGGTCCAAGTAAAAACTGGTTTATTGCTATTCTACCAGCAGGAATCTTGTGCAAGTCTCACAATATTCTACCTTCAGGGGTTGGGATCTCATCCCAGTAGAGGTATTTCCAACTGTAAAAGAAGGGAAAGAAACGAGGTGGGGAGATAGGAAAGATCTGAAGGGAGAAAAGAAATGAATTCCAAAGTAGAAAGGTCAGAAGGTCTATGATTTGGGTTGGTAGTATACAGAGCCGAACCTACTTTGCATAGACGAATAAAGCAATACTGATGAATAAATGACAACAAAGTAGAAGTAGATTCAATAGAACAATCACACAGATCTAACATAAGAAAGGTCTGATGTAAAACACATGTATTCAACACAAAGTCTAAATATTGTATTTATATTCGTTTCTGTTACAAAAAGTTCAAAATCTTTTCTTCCTACTTCTATTTCTCATCTGAAAAGTATCCACACTTGAATACAACAAGTATTCAAGTATATATAGAAGGAGAGAAGAAAAGAAGGCAAAAACAAACCAACCACCTAATTACAAAAATATCTTACAAGAGATTCTAAAGTCATTTGTTGACTTTTGACAACTTTGTGGATGACATCATCTCATGATGCAACATGGATGATGTCGTCATTTGTGTCAACATACTTTAGATAATTACAAGGAGAAAGTCGGGAAGAATGAAACTATTCATCGTCATCCCGTGCGGCTGAAAGGGGGTATCCTGCTTTTGCTGCTGCTCAGGTGACGAGATGTGGAATTGGGCACGGTATTCCATGAACTTGCTGATCATGGGTTGAAGTTGATCCTGAGAAGGATCCTTGTGTCGATCACTGATAGCCTCGCAAGTCTCCCGCTCATCTGTGAGCTTTTCTGGGAGCTTGGAATATTTGTTTTCTATGTCTATCAGGTACCCTAATGAAGTCACGACAGCCAGCAGGTTGTTGATGGATTCGATGTCGAAAGTGACTTCTGGTCCCAGCCCCTGCGAAACGATCTCCTTGAAGATCCGAATAGTTTCATCAACCTTTCTTAAGGTGAAAGAAGGAGTGAGCAAGCCCGAGACATTCTTAGGACAATTTTCTCCATTTGATGCATTGCATCCAGGGCTTCCTCCTTGATCTTGTCAATCTTCTCTAGGACGAACTCCAACTGATCGACCCGGTAATCCAGAGTAGAAAGGATTTTGTTGAGGGCTCTGGGGTGACCAAAGACACCAAACTTGACCAGATCTTTGACTGAACAGTCGAGCATTTTCTAAAAGGTCTCATGCTACATCCTGGCATGGTCCAACTCTTCGGAGAGATGGGTCCTGCTATCGCATGGAGTTCTTTGTTCACTCGATTTATATTCTGATATAAACTGGTGAACTTGGCATTACTCCTCACTTTCCTTGAGGATTTAGTTCCTCCAGAGGAAACTACCATACCTTGCTCGCAATTTTGGCGTATTCATTAATCTTATCTGGCTCGAGGCTCAGGAGTTTCGCGGCAGCAACAGTAGGAGGTGCACTACCCATTTTCTGTAAGGCGTGGAGAAGATGTTTATTTTGCTCCTTTAACAGCCTCTTTTCTTCCTTTGCTTCCTGGAGCTTCTTGCAAAGGGCGTAAACTACAGATAGGGCCTCTTCTCGAAGGATTTCTGAAGATGTCCCCATTGTGACTTGCGTCACTGTATAATTTGTCGAAGACAGATCCTTTTTATCCTTTAAAGGATTGGGGTATGCTATCTCCATTACTCTCTCTCCTGATGCACTCTGAGAGAAGTGGGTTATAGGCTTTTGCTTCTTGGCCCCCTTTGATGGGATGACAGAGAAGTCCATCGGTGCGATGGGAAATTTCCTCTTTTGTTGGCTCAGTCGAGAGATCCATGCTGGACTTATGGGAGAGGGGCCGGAAATAGAAAAGGGAGCAGCTGCAGTAGTAGAAGGAAAATGCGTGGAGACACTTGGAGGCGGCATTGAGAGGGAGGCCGAGAAAGTGCTCACGGGAGGAAGAGATACTACAGGGGAGGTAGACATGGAAACAAAAGGGAGCTGAGAGATGAGGGAAGAAATGGTGGGGGACAGCTCCGCGAGAGAAGAGAAGATGGATGATGAGGAAGGGGGAACAGTAGAAGATGGGGGAGAGGACACGACCAAAGGAATGGTCACTTGGGTCACTCGAGGAGGGGAAGGAGGAGAGGGAGAAGGGATAGAAGGGACCTCAACAGTTGTAGTAGTGGGAAACATCCTGAGTGGATGTGCCCATCGAACATCCTCGCCGCTTCTTTCTCTGGAGAAACCAGAGTTACAACTTGTTCTCGCGCGCGGAAGGGGGACTCTCAGGAGTCTCTTCTTGGGCAGAGCTTGACTCACCCTCCTTGTCTTTACCTTTGCTCTTTGGCAGATGTTTTGGTCTGGAAGGTGCATTTCCCAATGGAGATGTGGTGAAATCAACTCCGAGGTAGATGAGACCATTCATCCTGCACTAGTGCTCTGTTCTCTGCAGAGTTTCTTTGACCCTTTCTTCTATCATTTGAGGCACTTTAGTTCTGTCGATCACAACAAATGGCCATGTCCCCACCCGTGTCAAGATATACCTGATCAACTTCTTGATCAGCAGTTTGATAACCTTTTGGGATGATGGCTACGCCGTACTGGATGATTTCAGCCAAGGCCAAGTGGGAATGATCTTTCCTTCTGAGCTCGACCTCATGATACAGGTCGATATAAATATCCTCGATCTGCGGAATGTGGATTGGATCGAGTTTGGCCCTGGGAAGGCAATTCCTAGGGTCGAAAGTGGGCCTTGCCGGAAGTTGTGCTTTAGATTGAGCAGTTCCAGCTCTGCAAACATCTCCCAGGCTTTGTGGTGGGAAAGACAAGTGTACCTGCCCACTGTGAGGGGGAAAGGAGTTCCACCCTTCTTTCTCTTCAAGCACTTCTCGTGGTAGGTTATGAGTTATCTTGATAGCTCCAACAGGATCAGCTTGGGGCCGGCATATCTTGGCAATTTGGTTGGTTCCCCCAAGAAGTTGGCTGCCCTTAGGTAGGTGAAGGTGGGGAATTGTGTGAATAAGGCCCCCCACTTCTCTCGTTGCTGCAACAATGCTCTTGGTCGTACGACCGTGAGTCATGTTTGGCCTCAAAAGGTAGACGATGCCATGTAGAAGAAGGCATCGTTAATCTTTGTAAACGAGAAATACTTGTTTTCCAGCTTTAGCTCTGGATAGTATTCATATTTTTACTTGGGGCCAAACCCCGCACCGCATCAACGCTGGATAATCTCTCTCCGAGGCTACAACATAAACTACGTAGGAGTTCATGTAGAACCTCCCCGTTGTGGTGAGTTGTTGGAGCTGCTCGGATATAGTGCTGCTTATGATCTCCGCCCACTCAAAGCGTTGATCTGGCACATTCTTGTTCATTGTCTCCAGGTATCTAAGCATCCATTTATGAAAGTAGTGGGCATCAGAAGCCCAAATACTCTACTTAGGAACGTGATGGTATCACTTAGTTCCTCTGAGAAATCACTGCGATGAATGACTTGTGGCCATCTGGTCACCACCTTCTTGTTTTTCAGGTATACCTCATTCATCAATTGCATACACTGGTCTTCATTATCTTCCCAAGCCTTGGTGCAATCTTCTTGGCTTACGGCCACAAAGTGCTGGTGGTGAGGAATGCCAAGCATTATTTCAAAGTGCCGGCAGTGAGGTTGATCACGACCTCGCCCTTCTCATTCAGGACGCACCTCGTGTCTTTGTTGTAGCAGCGGGCTACTACCATCATGAATTCATTATTCACAGCACTGACCGGATCCCCCAAGAAAATGTAGGCCACTGCCTACCAGCTTGTCCATCCATGGACTTCCTGTGACCCTCCGGGTTCTGGCCCAGAAATCTTCCATATCAATGTGCCCGAGCTCAGAGTCTCTTATGTCCAGGTCACATTCTGCCTGGGATTCGGGCATCCTGACCCTTTGATATTTATACTTCATCTCTTCCTCTGTAAGTTTGGCTTTGCCCTTAGATTTGGTTGGTCTCTTGCTTGATGTAGACATATGTAGTTCTGAACTCAGTTGCTGATCTGCAAGAGAGAAGCAAAACCCAACGCAGAAGAGTCATGTTAGCTGTTTGATCTTCCATTAAAGTATTGATAGAAGGAAGAGTTAGCAATTTTAAGGCATTAGGGTGCAGGGCGCATGAACACTGCAGTCATAGGGCTAAATAGTAATAGTGGCACACGTAAAAATGGTGTTACAAGGGACAAATCAAGCACAAAGGGCACAAGGCATGGATACCGCACATTGCATTTTTTTATTGCAAGCGAAGTGCGCTGCGCCCACTTATATGCATTTTATACGAGCATGGATAATTTTCATGTTGCACGGGGACAGGATGCGCCAATGGCGCATATAATTTTATGTTACATGGAATTTTGGTGCACCAAGGGTGCATATATAGTGTGTGTAACATATGTTTTATGTGTGTAAAAGGGAACTCAAGCACGCGCATGGGGAAGGATTACATGACATTGTGCTTCTGTAGTTGGGGATGCGCCTGCGCCGTTTAAGCAGTTTTGTACTTGGCGCAAGTAATGCTTGTGTTGCATAGGGGCAGGGTGCGCCTATGGCGCAGGTATTTGACATGCGACATGGGAGTTGGGTGCGCCCAAGGGTGCAGATTTATTACGTGTAGCACATGACATTTTTATTGCTGCGATAAGGAAAGCACCTGCGTCCATATGGAGACTAGTTTTCGCAAAGCGCAGAGAGCTCATGTGCTGCAATTAAAGCCGGTGCGCCATAGGCGACTGTGCTTCTTGTTACAAGGGTTACAGCATGCGCCAAGGGAAAACACAACTTTGGAAAATGATTTTTCTTCCCTCTCTGATAGATCACGATTTTTAGGCTTAACTCCACATTGCTTCAAGTGGTGAAGGGGTTGGTAAGGAGGTTTTGGATTTTGCTTTGGGCAGAGTCATCCTAACCAGCAGATCTGGAAAAAGGATGGAAATGACTTTGGGAGGGAAAAACAAAAAAGTAGGAGGAGCTTCATGGTTCTCAGATCTATTCTATCCTACCACTCAAACAGACAATCAACAACAAAACCAAAACACGAGAAAAACAAGGACCACTTACCCGGAATATATAGAATGTGAGAGGTGAAACTGGGTCCACGAACGTGACACGAGGATGACAGGTGTGCTGATAGGTGCAGAGGAAAAAGATCAATCACGTGTTTTAATTGTGAAAGTGACAGGCGGATGCGCCTATATATAGGCAAAGGTGTAATAAATGCGCCAACCACTTTTTGAAGTGGCGCATCAAAACACCTATCGACATTGCAAAGCTTGCATACCCGTGGCGCACCAAAACACATGTTAACATGAAGTTATGTGCGCCTTTAGCGCACCAAAAGTGTTAACAACATGGAAATACGTGCCCTTGGTGCACCAAAATGCGGTGCAACAAAAATATTGTTGACACGAAGGCGCATGCGCCTTGGCGCATGCAAGAAAGGCACAACACGGGAGGCACACCAAAATGTGTGTTAACACGTCAAAGGGTGTGCCAAAGGAAATGAAGGGGGTGCAGATTTACTCTGTGTTGCATAGACAAAAGGTGCACCCAACCCAAAAAGACCAAAAATGGCTAAGTTCGGAAAACCAGATTTCCCGGAAAGGGTTTTTGCAACGTTCCGAACGCAGAGGGGTCCCTGATGAGGGACCAGAACAAAATTTTCATGGGTTACCCACGAAATTTCCCTTGCCAATTTTACGGGATAACAACTGGCTCTTTCTGGGGACTATCTCTGAGCAAACCTCAGGGGTAGAGAATCCCAGATCTTCATGTGCCTATCCATTGGGTTACAGAGTCAAAAACAAGGGCGACCGAAAAGGGAAACACACAACCAACAAAAGCAAACACACGACAAAAACAAACACACAATGAAGCAAATCACAAAAGAAGAGAGCAAGCTCTACTTCCTGAAGATTTTCAGATGCTGCCCGCTATAGGGAAGCGGAGTCCAGTTCCGTCCGGATACGAGAGATAGAAGCTATTCTCTCCATTGAGCTGTTTGATCTTGAAAGGTCCCCTCCATAGGGAATCAAATTTTCCATGCATGCCCTTTGGCTCTCTTCGTTTGTCCCACAAAAGGATGAGGTCTCCCACCCGGTACTCTCTTTTCTTAGCTTTTTTATCAAACAATCTCTTGACCTGATTCTGATGTTCGGTGATCCTGTCGACCACTCTTACTCTCTTTTCTTCGAGCTCTACTAGATACATGATCCTCTTTTCAAGGGAATTTTGGAAAGTCTCATCTTCGATTGCTCGTGCCAAGCGCAGAGCAGGGAGTTCCGCAGAAATGGGAAGCTCGGCATCGGTGCCATATAACACTTGAAAAGGTGACATGCCGAGAGACCTCTTGGGAGTGATGTGGTCCGACCCACAAAGCGTCGTATAAGGACTTGTGCCACATTCGTTGATTCTCATCCACTAGCTTTCGTATGATGGTTACTAAGTTTTTATTACTGGATTCTGCCTGACCATTTCCCTGAGGGTAATAATCTGAGGCGTGAGCCAGAGTTATTCCGTATTCATAGCAAAAACCAACAACTTCTCGTGAGGAGAAGTTGGAAGCGTTATCAGCAACAATCTTGTTTGGAACGCCAAACCTGACAATGATATTTTCTTTGATGAAACTACAAACAACCTCGAAGTGGCATGTTTGATAGGTATGGCTTCCACCCATTTCGTGAAGTAATCTATCACTTGTCAGACATAACTATGTCCGAACTCATTGGGGATTGAGTGCACCGATAAAATCAATTCCCCACTGCTTGAATGGTTCGTCGACAATGACCGGCCTGAGGGGAAAAGCAACCAACTTGGGCTTGCCGACGAAATCACCGCAAGGCTCACACTTTGCTACCTGTGTGGTCAGATCTTGAAAAGCGTCGCCCAATAGTACCTAGCCCGATGATCTTGTGCACCATCACTGGAAGAGGAGAAATGGCCTCCACAGGCTGAATTATGAAAACTCTCAAGTAACTTCACCTGTTGTGGCTTGTCAACACATCGCAAGAAGATGCCATCTATTCCACGTTTGTATAAACCGTCATCCCAGATGATATATCTAGCTGCTCTGAGCTTTATAGTGCTTCTCCTTTGTAGTTAGATGAGCTAGGCATTCGCCATAGGTGAGAAAGAAAGCAATATCGAATACCACTCATCACTGGTTGTGACAAATAGGACCATAGGCAGTGAATCGGGTTTCTCCAACTTAGCTTTGTGCTCCATGGGTGCAATCATCTTTTCTTCCGGAAACTTCTAAATCTTGGTTTTCAGCCATAAGTTGACATAGGCCTTTGCCTCTTACTAACTTGGTTGGTTTTATATCCAGATCGTACTCTTGGACTTTTGCAATCCAATTTCCTCACAAACTTCCTAACTCCTGTTGAGTTAAGATGGACTTTACTGCCGTGTCAGGAACTAGAACCACCGTATGAGAGTTTAGAATGTAATACCTGAAGTTCTTAACTGCTTGACAACGGCGAAGGCATGTTTCTCTAACTGGGTCATTTTTAATTCGTGAGGCTTGAGAGGAGAGCTCATAAACGCAATCGGGATTCAACATTTTGAGAATTCCTTTGCATTAGGATGGCCGACACAGTGTGCTCTAGATGCATAGCTATACATAATAAAATCTTTGGAGAAATCGGGACATACCAGACTAGTGCGTGAGCGATGGAGGATTTTATTTCCTCAAACGACTTCTTCCCTTCTTCGCTCCATCGGAAAGTTGGTGACCCTTTCATCATGTCTAATATATGGCGAGTCTTTTCAGCAAAGTCGGAACAAAGCACCTGAGAAAATTCACTTTTCCAAGAAGGAGTGAACGCCGGTCTTGCTTGTAGGTAAAGTAAGGCTCTGAATAGCCTTAACTCTTTCGGTATCTATCTTCGTCCCTTCTTTGCTAACAACATGTCCCAGCAATTTTCCTCTCGTGACTCCAAAAACAGACTTTTTCGGATTCAGGGAGATCCCGTGCTCTCGGCATCTAATCAATACTTGCTCCAAATGATCACAATGATCATTTCACTATTTGGAGAACACAGTTAAGTCATCTAAGTAGACTACGATGACCTTCCCCATCATACCTTTGAACGCAAGGTCCATGGCCCACTGAAAGTGGCACCAACGATTGGTCAAACCAAAAGGCATCCTGCTATAAGAAAACGTACCCCAAGGGGTAGTGAATGTTGTTTTAAATTGGTCTTCGGGTGAGACTTCAATCTGATTGTAGCCAGAAAAACCATCAAGCATGGACAACATTTCTGATCCAGTTACTACTTGCAGAACCTGATCCATTATGGGAAGCGGGTAGTTGTCCTTCAAGGATGCCTGATTCAGGTTGCGAAAATCTACACATATGTGTATCTCACCATTCTTCTTACGTCACGGCACAATGTTTGCCACCCAAGTACTGTGATGGATAGGAAAAATAATCCGTGCGTCCAACATTTTCTGAATTTCAGCCTGGATAGTACCTGAGATCTTAGGGTTATAATGTCTCTGCTTCTGGCGAAAAGGTTTGACATCCTCTTTCAACGGGATGTCATGCTGGACGTCCTTCGGCTTAAAAGACTTTAGATCGGCGTAGGACCATGCCAATACATCCATGTATTTCTTCAAATTTGACAAACTTCCGCTTCTCTTCAGGTGTGCAACATTTTCCAATGTTTACAAACTGTGGATGTCCAACCGAACCTAAATTGACCGGTTCGGTTTCTGGGGAGGAGCCAGGATCATCTCACCTTTTCTTTTTTACAAAATGATCATGCCTGTCAAACAAACGCTCTAGAGAAACCAAACCTTTTGGAATTTTATTTCCTTTGAGCTGACATATGCCGTCGCTTCCTTTTGATTCTTCATTTTGATCGGTAACTGATTCACGGCATGTAGAAGTGGATCCTTCAAAATGAAGTTCACTAAAATTTTCCGCCTTTTCTAGAAAGGCAATGAGTTGATTGTCATTGTTGAATACTTGCCAATGCTGAGAATTGTCCGGCACGCTTGGGCGGAAAACCACCTCAATGGTATATTTGTTTGTTTTCAAACCTGGGTGAGGGAGCATGAGGGATGCTGAAATGGCCAATGAATCGGCCATGTCATTCTGAGCTCTTGGGATGGATTTTATTGAAAAAGCGTCAAACTCCTCGATGTTGTCCCACACCGCATTGTGGTAATGTCTGAGCCTTTCATTCTTCACTTGGTATATCCTCTTAACTTGATTTATGACCAGCTCTGCATCACCTTGTACCTTCAGATTCTTGATTCCTCTTTCCTTTGCAGCTTGCATGCCAAGTAGCAGAGATTCATACTCAGCAGTATTATTTGTGTTGAAAAATTGTAACTTGAAAGAGAGAGGAATAACCTCCTCTTCGGGAGATATTAGTACGGCGCCAGCGCCACACCCACTAGTCACGCAGCTGCCATCAAACTGCAAAGTCCAGATCTTGTTAAGATCCTCTTCTTGATGAGGACATCCATTTTGTCAGACTTGGTAGATAAGAAATAGTTTCCCATCCCTGATGATTCGAAGAGAATTTGGGCTTTAGGGTCATCGGAGTTAGTAACCAGGTACTTTTTTTGCGATTCAGGCTCCAAAGTTTGCATTACACCTTTGACGGGGATCCTAGCCTTAGACCAGTCCATATGAATCTCCCCACCAACTTCACTGCAAAAACTCCTTCCCTAGCAGAATTCCATAGGCTGCTGGAATATCGGCAACAAGGACAGTCATTTTTACCCTTTTCTCCGGGAATGCTGCAAACGCAAATTACGCGCGTCCTTGATTTGACCGATCAGCGGAACTTGCTTGGTTTCCAAGGAATAACATCGCCAAAAGGCTTGGTAAGGGTGAGGCCCAGAGCATGGGTGACTTTTTCCGGCATGACATTATCGGAAGCTCCAGAATCAATTATGCAGTTGCTTAGTTTGTGGCCATTGATTAGGAGGGAGAGGTAGAAAGGTTCTATCTTGCCTGATGCGGAAGTTGAGGCAACATTTATGTGGGATGAAGGAGGGGTGGAAAGGATTCCTTTTGGGGAAACTTGATTGGTTATGATAGCTTGACTTTGGATGTATTCAGTCAACCTTACAAGTTGTTCGGGGTTTGACTGAAGGTACTCGGCTTCATACATTTGGATCTTGGTCTTTTTAGCGTGGTCAATTATGTCAAACATGGCCAAGGGCTGCATTGATGGAGGAATGAGTCCTTCATTTCACGGTGGTAGGGTAAGGTTACTGGCCTTCATGGAAATAGAAGAAGGCTGATTTGGAGGAGAGATGGGAGGAAAAGATTTCTTTGTAAAAGACTTAATAGGGGGTTGAGCAGGAAGAGGATTACCTCTTTTAGCAATAGTTGGGGGCGTGGATGACGCGGCCTTCTCTTTCTAGCATATGGGCAGCCACCTCTGCTTCTTTTCCTTGCGAATGGGTAAAAACAACATATGACTGTCCGCTTGCATATCCTTGGGTACCCTCTTCTTCATCAGATTCTTCCTCATCAAATTCCATATACCCGATAGTAGAGTCACCAGTCGGCTCACCGACATCTTGATCATCTTCACCTTGAGATGAAGGTTCTTCATAATTTTGCTCTTCTTCTTCGATTTCAGCTAAAGCGTTGACCGGAGGAGCCTCAAGTGCCAACCGTGGAGCAGTTGCAGGCAAACGTGGCCTATGTGGGATGCTGTTGGGAGTGAAAGTTCTTCGTGGAATATCCCGGTACGAGGAACTAGGGGAAGCTTGGGCTAACTACTTCTTTAATGCGAGCAAGTCATTCACCATCTTTTGAAATGCCGATCAGATGAAGTAGTGGGAGAAGGGCTCGAAGCTTTAAGCTTGGATGATTCTCTTTTTAATTCACCAGATATTAGCAAGTTATCTTCGATTCGATGGCAGCAGCCTGGGTGAGAATCAAGGTAGCTACTTGTTCTTGCAGGAGTAAGAAACTTACTTTTGAGCTCATAGCATTTACGAAGAAACACTTCTGATTTTCCGGTGTTGGAAGCATGGTAGGCGGAACACGGTTGATCAGTGAATTGAAACGGGCGATGAAGTCACGCATAGTTTCATTGACCTCCTTCTTTAGGTGAGTGATCTTTGACAACAATGCACAAACGTGTCTTCGGAAGGCTTATACCTGTCTTCAAATGCAGCCCGCAAGGTGGCCCAACTAGTAATAGATCCGGCCGGCAAATGCTGAAACCATTCTACATGCGGCCCTTGCAAGGTTTCTAGAAAAAGGTGAACCGACACATCTTCATGGGTCACATCCAGGATACTACATGACATGATGAATGCAGATATATGTGAATCCATGCTTTGGTTTCCGCTCCCATCAAATTTGGGAAAATTCTTTCGTTTCCATGTGGGAGTGCGTGAACAGGATGCGGCAAAGCCAGGGGGCCCATAGCATTTCCCCATGGTACTGCCATTTGGACGGCCGGAAAAAGAACGCGGGCTGGAAGCACAGTTCCACTGAGCAGCAAGGCACTACAAAGTGATGTAGATGTTCCTGATGAGAGATGCTTCCTTCGTGGAGGTGAGACACTCCTGGATGACCGGTCGGCTGAACTTAGTGATGAGAAGCGAGCCGGTGTTACACTGAAGTTGTGCCTTTGAAGTAGGTCGAAGGTAAGATCAACTTCTCCGCGAGCTCTCCTGCTACGAGTAAATGGTTCACCCGCCAGTGTACCTTCCAGATCTGTAATTTTTGGAGTGGATTTAAGAACTCTTTTTGGCTGTACCTGCTGATTTTCTGATTATTCGACAAAATCAGCAAAGATGTACTTTTCTGAATATTTAAATTTTATCCTCCTCTTGAAAACCGATTGCGGTTTATTTGTTTGATTAACAAGGATAAAATGATGGTAAAACTTAGTAAGCTGATTTTTAGATCTAGAGTTGACTTTTCAAAGAGTTTGAAAATTTTGGTAAACTGTCAAAAACTCATATCTACGGAAAAATACATGATTTTTGTAAAAACTCAGTGAACTAAAGATCTCCAACTAGACCAGATCTATGGATCTCAGAAGAAAATTTTCAATTTGGAGTATTTTGCAAAAATTTTGGATTTTAAGCAAAAAGTTCAGATTTGCAAACAGGTAATGATTTTTCTGATTTTTACTGATTTTCTATCATACCACTATCATAGATCTGATAGATCTGTTCGATTCCCAAAGAGTCACCAAAAACTGTTGGTTCGAAAATCTGTCAGGTGGACAGATCTATGGATAGATGAGCCAACAATGTGCAGGGCATAGCCCCTCTTTGAGTCAGCAAAGTGAAACTAGTTTATTGCTATTCTACCAGCAGGAATCTTGTGCAAGTCTCACAATATTCTACCTTCAGGGGTTGGGATCTCATCCCAGTAGAGGTATTTCCAACTATAAAAGAAGGGAAAGAAACGAGGTGGGGAGATAGGAAAGATCTGAAGGGAGAAAAGAAATGAATTCCAAAGCAGAAAGGTCAGAAGGTCTATGATTTGGGTTGGTAGTATACAGAGCCGAACCTACTTTGCATAGATGAATAAAGCAATACTGATGAATAAATGACAACAAAGTAGAAGTAGATTCAATAGAACAATCACACAGATCTAACATAAGAAAGGTCTGATGTAAAACACATGTATTCAAAGACAAAGTCTAAATATTGTATTAATATTCATTTCTGTTACAAAAAGTTCAAAATCTTTTCTTCCTACTTCTATTTCTCATCTGAAAAGTATCCACACTTGAATACAACAAGTATTCAAGTATATATAGAAGAGAGAAGAAAAGAAGGCAAAAACAAACCAACCACTTAATTACAAAAATATCTTACAAGAGATTCTAAAGTCATTTGTTGACTTTTGACAACTTTGTGGATGACATCATCCCATGGTGCAACATGGATGATGTCATCATTTGTGTCAACATACTTTAGATAATTACAAGGAGAAAGTCGGGAAGAATGAAACTATTCATCGTCGTCCCACGGCTGAAAGGGGGTATCCTGCTTTTGCTGCTGACTCAGTGACGAGATGTGGAACTGGGCACGATATTCCATGAACTTGCTGATCATGGGTTGAAGTTGATCCTGGGAAGGATCCTTGTGTTGATCACTGATAGCCTCGCAAGTCTCCCGCTCGTCTGTGAGCTTTTCTGGGAGCTTGGAATATTTGTTTTCTACGTCTATCAGGTACCCAATGAAGTCACGACAAGCCAACAGGTTGTTGATGGATTCGGCATCGAAAGTGACTTCTGGTCCCACCTTCTGCGAAACGATCTCCTTGAAGATCCGAATAGTTTCATCAACCTTTCTTAAGGTGAAAGAAGGAGTGAGCAAGCCCGGAGACATTCTCAGACAATTTTCTCCATTTGATGCATTGCATCCAGGGCTTCCTCCTTGATCTTGTCAATCTTCTCTAGGACGAACTCCAACTGATCGACCCGGTAATCCAGAGTAGAAAGGATTTTGTTGAGGGCTCTGGGGTGACCAAAGACGCCGAACTTGACTAGATCTTCGACTGAACAGTTAAGCATTTTCTGAAAGGTCTCATGCTACATCCTGGCATGGTCCAGCTCTTCGAGATGGGTCCTACTATCGCCTGGAGCTCTTTGTTCACCCGATTGATATTCTGATATAAACTGGTGAACTTGGCGATTACTCCCTCACTTTCTTTGAGGATTTGGCTCCTCCAGGTGGAAACTGCCATACCCTGCTCACCGATTTTGGCGTATTCATTAATCTTATCCTGGCTCAGAGGCTCAGGAGTTTCGGCGGTAGTTGTAGGAGGTGCACTACCCATTTTCTGCAAGGCATGGAGAAGATGTTTATTTTGCTCCTTTAACAGCCTCTTTTCTTCCTTTTCTTCCTGGAGCTTCTTGCAAAGGGCGTCAACTGCAGATAGGGCCTCTCCTTGAAGGCTTTCTGAAGATGTCCCCATTGTGACTTGGGTCACTGTATAATCTGTCAAAGATAGATCCTTTTTATCCTTTAAAGGATTGGGGTATGCTATCTCCATTACTCTCTCTCCTGACGCACTCTGAGAGAAGCGGGTTATAGGCTTTTGCTTCTTGGCCCCCTTTGATGGGATGATGGAGAAGTCCATCGGTGTGATGGGAACTTTCCTCTTTTGTTGGCTCAGGTGCTGAGAGATCCATGCTGGACTTATGGGAGAGGGGCCGAAATAGAAAAGGGAGCAGCTGCAGTAGTAGAAGGAAAATGCGTGGAGACACTTGGAGGCGGCATTGAGAGGGAGGCCGAGGAAGTGCTCACGGGAGGAAGAGATACTCATAGGGGAGGTAGACATGGAAATGGAAGGGAGCTGAGAGATGAGGGAAGAAATGGTGGGGGACAGCTCTGCGAGAGAAGAGAAGATGGACGATGAGGAAGGGGGAACAGTAGAAGATGGGGGAGAGGACACGACCAAAGGAATGGTCACTTGGGTCACTCGAGGAGGGGAAGGAGGAGAGGGAGAAGGGATAGAAGGGACCTCAATAGTTGCAGTAGTGGCAACATCCTGAGTGGATGTGCCCATCGAAACATCCTCGGCCGCTTCTTTCTCTGGAGAAACCAGAGTTACAACTTGTTCTTGCGCATGCGTGAAGGGGACTCTCGTGAGTCTCTTCTTGGGCAGAGCTTGACTCGCCCTCCTTGTCTTTACCTTTTCTCTTTGGCAGATGTTTTGGTCTGGAAGGTGCGTTGCCCAATGGAGATGTGGTGAAATCAACTCCGAGGTAGATGAGACCATTCATCCTGCACCTGTTCTGTTCTCCGCAGAGTTTCTTTGACCCTTTCTTCTATCGTTTGAGGTGCTTTAGTTCTGTCGATCACAGCAAACGGCCAGTCGTCCCCACCCGTGTCAAGATATACCTGATCAACTTCTTGATCAGCAGTTTGATAACCTTTTGGGATGATGGCTACGCCGTACTGGATGATTTCAGCCAAGGCCAAGCGGGAATGATCTTTCCTTCTGAGCTCGACCTCATGATACAGGTCGATATAAATATCCTCGATCTGCGGAATGTGGATTGGATCGAGTTTGGCCCTGGGAAGGCAATTCCTTGGGTCAAAAGTGGGCCTTTCTGGGAAGTTGTGCTTTAGATTGAGCAGTTCTAGCTCTGCAAACATCTCCCGTGCTTTGTGGTGGGAAAGACAAGTGTACCTGCCCACTGTGAGGGGGAAAGGAGTTCCACCCTTCTTTCTCTTCAAGCACTTCTCATGGTAGGTTATGAGCTGTCTTGATAGCTCCAACAGGATCAGCTTGGGGCCGGCATATCTTGGCAATTTGGTTGGTTCCCCCAAGAAGTTGGCTGCCCTTAGATAGGTGAAGGTGGGGAATTGTGTGAATAAGGCCCCCACTTCTCTCGTTGCTGCAACAATGCTCTTGGTCATATGACCGTGAGTCATGTTTGGCCTCAAAAGGCAGACGATGCCATAGAAGAAGGCATCGTTAATCTTTGTAAACTGAGAAATACTATTTTCCAGCTTCAGCTCTGGATAGTATTCATATATTTTTACTTGGGGCCAAACCCCGCACCTCACATCAACACTGGATAATCTCTCTCCGAGGCTGCAGCATAAACTACGTAGGAGTTCATGTAGAACCTCCCCGTTGTGGTGAGTTGTTGGAGCTGCTTGATATAGTGCTGCTTATGATCTCTGCCCACTCAAAGCATTGATCTGGCACATTCTTGTTCATTGTCTCCAGGTATCTAAGCATCCATTTATGAAAGTAGTGGGCATCAGGAAGCCCAAATACTCTGCTTAGGAACGTGATGGTATCACTTAGTTCCTCGGAGAAATCACTGCGATGAATGACTTGTGGCCATCTGGTCACCACCTTCTTGTTTTTCAGGTATACCTCATTCATCAATTACATACACTGGTCTTCATTATCTTCCCAAGCCTTGGTGCAATCTTCTTGGCTTACGGCCACAAAGTGCCGGTGGTGAGGAATGCCAAGCATTATTTCAAAGTGCCGGGTAGTGAGGTTGATCACGACCTCACCCTTCTCATTCAGGACACACCTCGTGTCTTTGTTGTAGCAATGGCTACTACCATCATGAATTTGTTATTCACAGCACTGACCGGGATCCCCCCAGCAAAATGTAGGCCACTGCCTACCAGCTTGTCCATCCACGGACTTCCTGTGACCCTCCTGGTTCTAGCCCAGAAATCTTCCATATCAATGTGCCGAGCTCAGAGTCTCTTATGTCCAGGTCACATTCTGCCTGGGATTCGGGCATCCTGACCCTTTGATATTTATACTTCATCTCTTCCTCTATAAGTTTGGCTTTGCCCTTAGATTTGGTTGGTCTCTTGCTTGATGTAGACATATGTAGTTCTAACTCAGTTGCTGATCTGCAAGGAGAAGAAGTGAAACCCAACGCAGAAGAGTCATGTTAGCTGTTTGATCTTCCATTAAAGTATTGACAGAAGGAAGAGTTAGCAATTTTAAGGCATCAGGGTGCAGGGCGCATGAACACTGCAGGCTGTAGGGCTAAATAGTATGGCGCACAAAAAAATGGTGTTACAAGGGACAAATCAGCGCCAAAGGGCACAAGGCACATGGATACTGCACGTTGCATTTTTTTTGTTGCAAGCGGAAGTGCGCCTGCGCCACTTATATGCGTTTTATACCGAGCACGGATAATTTTCATGTTGCACGGGGACAAGATGCGCCAAAGGCGCATATAATTTTTATGTTACATGGAATTTTGGTGCACCAAAGGGCACATATATAGTGTGTGTAACATATGCTTTATGTGCAAAAAGGGAACTCGGCGCAAGCGCAGGAGGTTGCATGACATGTGTTCTATAGTTGGCAGGATGCACTGCGCCCGCTTAAGTAGTTTTACACTTGCGCGCAAGTAATGCTTGTGTTGCATAGGGCGCAGGGTGCGCCTGGCGGCAGAGTATTTGACATGCGACATGGGAGTTGGGTGCGCCCAAGGGTGTAGATTTATTACGTGTAGCACATGTCATTTTATTGTGCAGATAAGGATAAGGAAAGCGCCTGCGTCCATATGGAGACTAGTTTTCGTAAAGCGCAGAGAGCTCATGTGCTGCAATTAAAGCCGGTGCGACCATAGGCGCGACTGTGCTTCTTGTTACAAGGGTTGCGCGTGCGCCAAGGAAAACAACTTTGGAAAATGATTTTCTTCTTCCTCTCCGATGCATCACGATTTTTAGGCTTAACTCCACATTGCTTCAAGTGGTGAAGGGGTTAGTAAGGAGGTTTTGGATTTTGCTTTCGGGGCAGTCATCCTAACCAGCAGATCTAGAAAAAGGATGGAAACGGCTTTGGGAGGGAAAAATAGAAAAGCAGGAGGAGCTTCATGGTTCTCAGATCTATTCTATCCTACCACTCAAACAGACAATCAACAGCAAAACCAAAACACGAGAAAAACAAGGACCACTTACCCGGAATATATAGAATGCGAGAGGTGAAACTGGGTCCACGAACGTGACACGAGGATGACAGGCGTGCTGACAGGTGCAGAGGAAAAAGATCAATCACGTGTTTCAATTGTGAAAGTGACAGGGCGGATGCACCTATATATAGGCAAAGGTGTAATAAATGCGCCAACCAC
Organism: Taxus wallichiana var. yunnanensis; assembly: GCA_018340775.1. Taxonomy (NCBI): domain Eukaryota; kingdom Viridiplantae; phylum Streptophyta; class Pinopsida; order Cupressales; family Taxaceae; genus Taxus; species Taxus wallichiana. The sequence goes on along the minus strand of CM031244.1, from coordinate 451,756,149 downwards.
TTTTTGAAGTGGCGCATCAAAACACCTATCGACATTGCAAAGCTTGCGCCCTGTGGCACACCAAAACGCATGTTAACATGAAGTTATGTGTGCCTTTAGCGCACCAAAAGTGCTATCAACATGGAAATACGTGTGCCCTTGGCGCACCAAAACATGGTGCAACAAAAATATTGTTGACACGAAGGCGCATGCACCTTGGCGCATGCAAGAAAGGCGCAACACGGGAGGCACACCAAAATGTGTGTTAACACGTCAAAGGGTGTGCCAAAGGAAATGAAGGGGGCGCAGATTTACTCTGTGTTGCATAGACAAAAGGTGCGCCCAACCCAAAAAGACCAAAAATGGCTAAGTTCGGAAAACCAGATTTCGGGAAAGGGTTTTGCAACGTTCCAACGCAGAGGGGTCCCCGAGGAGGGACCGAACAAATTTTCATGGGTTACCCAAGAAAATGACAAGAGAGGAAGAACGAGGTGGAAAGTGACCAAATGACATAAAGAGCTAAGTTGGAAAGCTGCAGAGTGAGGGATCGTTGGTCAATAGGTGGGTCTACGAGCGCGGTGATTGGATTGGGTGATCGATTGGATTGGATTGAGCCAATGGATGATTGGTGATGACAGAGGTAAGAGAGGGATTGAGTGGACCTATGTAGTGACCCAAGGTGCCACCATGCAGATGACAACATGATGAGGTAAGAGGCTATTCTGATTGTTTTGTTTGTTGTGAGTAGGTGGAGGGTAGGAATTGGGTAGGAGGGAAAACGAGGTTTGTTTTGGGGGAAACTTTTAAAATTTGAATGTGGGGGTTTAATGAGAAAAGGGGAACAAGGGAGGGTAGATTTAGGTAAATAAGGGGTGGGAATAGGTAATTGGGTAGGTATGGGTAGGGGAAATGGGTAGAAAGGAGGAATGTGGGAGAAAAATGGGAGGGCGTCGCAGGTTTGTTATCGCGACAGTGACCGATGTCGGTTTACTCTTAGCCGACGTCGGTGGGTAAGGACCGGTATTGGTCACAAGATGTGATGACCAATGCTAGCTATGGTAGACCATGGTCGGTTTAGGATGACCCGTCTGGGGTCAAGAAAGCTAAAGAGGAAAGCCCTCAAGGAGTGAAAATGGATGGATTATGGACAGATAGGTAGGGGTAGGGAGAGTTAGGTAGGGGAAAATTAATGGGTATGGGTAGGTGGGTGAATAAGGAAAAATTGGTGTGAGGGGAAAAATGAAAATAGGTAAGGGTCCAAGGCATGGGTAGATAGGTGGTGTTGATTGAGGGTATAGAAATAGGTGAAAGGTTGAGTTAGTTAGGGTAAGTGGTATAGTGGGGGTGGCAAGGTGACATGCAGGTATGGTCAAGTTTGATTGATATGATTGGTTGTATGCAGGCCAAGGACCAGCTACGATGAGGGATAGAGTACCTCCCCTACTTGTGGAGATATGGGGGAGATGACACATGAGGAGTGGATCCATGTTATAGATGTGGGTTTGATTGGTGTCGACGCTACCACACATAGTCTAGGAGGCGAGCTTGATGGTTTCCCTCATCGATAGATGGGATTTGGAAACCAATACATTTCATTTACCGATGGGTGAGATCATGATCACCCTAGAGGATGTTTACAGGATCCTGTGACTACCTATAGCAGGTACATAGGTGTACTTGATCTCCTCAGAGGCATTCGAGGAGTTATTATTACCATTTTTGGAGAGGGGTTGGCCTTGTTAGGATTCCACAAGTGCCAACATGAGCTACGAGGTGATGTACTAAGCCTACCCCGAGGAGATGAGGCTAGTAGTGCTTTTGATGGAGGTAGTTTGCTATTTTACACTATAGATGTAGAGGGTGGGAGATTCCCATGGTCATTGATGGGGTCCTACACGACATGGTGGAGAGCAGGACTCGGTTTACATGGGGGCATGCATTCTTGGTACAACTATATAGGGAGCTATGGGCGTATGGGTGACTACGGTAGTTCAGCTTGTGCTGCACATTCTTGTTACATTGTTGGGCCTATGAGCACATTGTGTGTATGCCCAGTTGGTATGCCCCGAGCCGATGCATTCAAGCTAGGTTTTGTTTGAGTGGGCTACAGATGATGGGTGCCGATTATGGGAGAGCACCAATCGGCTAGAGTGACACATGATGTAGCCTATTCTAGACAATTACTAGAGGGGTTATCCAGTGTGGACATTATTTGGAGTCCATATGTAGGTTATCCTTTATACAAGTAGATTACGGCGAGCAGGATGGACTACATGATTTACTGGATGGATAGAGGGGCGACGGCCGGGAGCATGAGATGATACACCGTAGACCGGGTCGATGACATTTTGGGCTACCACAGATATACCCCCACCCTTCCCTCAATATAGGAGAGATGATGTGGAGAGGCCTATGTCTCCACCATGACCTACAATGTTGACTAGCGTAGGAGCAGTCATGGTGAACCGAAGCAGATATATGATATCGGGGTAGCAGACATGTACAAATAGTGGTGGGCTGCACAGACTATGATCGCACCACCGAGGTCGGGCAGCCAGATTTGGCTATTGTCATAGTGCAGAGAGATGCCCTACAGGGGCAGGTGGCTACCCTGGTGACCCAGTTGGGCATAGTACAAGGACATCTGACAAGGGCCGATGCACATGTTGTAACCCTGTAGGCATAGGTGTCCATTTTGCAGGCACATGGAGTATAAGGACCAACACCCACACTAATGGGAGAGGGAGAGGGTGGAGATGAAGATGGGGTGTAGGTATCCACCCTACAGGCACAAGTGATGGGTTTACGGTGGCTAGTTGGCCATGACGCAGGGGTAGGTTATATGTTTGTAGGGCCAGTTGGCTACTACACATGCACAAATGGCGGCCCTTCAGGCCCAAGTACAAGTGTAGGCTCCGGGCCAATGGCACCACCACAAGGGCAGGGACATGGTCCCATTATTTAGGTGGGATTAGGGAAGGATCAAAGACCGATGACACCACCATAGACAATACCTACTACTAGATTCAAAGACGCCATGGGCGAGGTGAGATACTACTAGGATCATTTGATGGCAATGGGTATATATGTCTTATCATATGCTGAGTACAGAGCATAACATGCCTTAATTGAGAGGAGTAGATCCCACACACATAGTGTGGAGAGTATAAGGGGCTAAAGCCCAGGGGCTGGTTCAGGGTGAGGCCACTAGTGCACGGAGGCCAGCTCCAGAGGTAGGACCATCAGGGGCCAGACCAGGGCGAGGCAGAGGGAGGTCAGCTAGACGCCAGGCTAGAGGAGCGGGGGAAGAGACAAATGAGACAGGTTTGGACATTAGATGGGGTGATGATTGAGCTCCATGCATGATAATTTTATTGGTGATATCATATTTTTGACATATATACTTTGATCTGCGTCTAAAGATAGTGAGGATGTATATGAGAGTTTTGAGATGTTGTCATATACATCGACACCGCATGTTGAAGATATTTGAGAGTCATGTATATGGATACACATGTTTAGATGATTGATTTATATAGGTGATGGTGATTATGTGTATATGGTTGTGTTTAACTTGCTATTTTGATTTGTATATGTGATGGAAACTAAGTAGTGTAGGCATGATAGAGCCTGGTAATAGGCATGGATCGAGTCGAGTTATAGGAATGGATGGAGTCGGGTTGTGGTTTAGGCATATATGGAGTCAGGTTAGGCATGGATTGAGTCAGGTTGACTTAGGTGTGATGAAGTTTAGGTTCGTTTAGGTATGATGAAGTTTAAGTTTGGTTTAGGTATGGTTGAGTTGAGATTGGTTGCGTTTATAATTCATTAATTTGTGCAATTAATGATGATGTGGTTCACGTTGAGATGTTTTGTAGTAACATGCACGATAATGGTAAAGAAATGGTAGACATAATGGTAATGTATGAATGATGATGATAAAGATGTGAAGCAATTATTGTTTTTTTGGTTTAATTTCCAATTATTGATATATAAAAATGGAAATTAACTAGGGTAGAATGTGATTAGGAAAGGGAAAAGGGGAATTGGTTAGGGTAGAGTGTGGCCGAGCTAACCTCTAATGGTCCCATGCCCTCAGAGTATTACCTACATAGTCTCGGTGAAAAGGGACCTCATGCCGATGTAGTTCTCCCATAAGCTAGGGAAAATATAAGGAGGTATGAGAATGGGTTGGTAGGTTATAGGAATGATTGAGTCTAGGTCTTTTAGGTATGGTTGAATTATGGGAAAATAGGTATGGGTGATATTAATTTGATTGTGTCTAAAGAGGAAAATTTCCCAGAGGCAAGCGCGAGGACCTAGTCCTGTATAAGATGATCAATACGTAATGAAGAAGGTTAAAAGATAAGAGGAGGCAAGAAAGCCACCTAATTGGTAAGGATCATAACGGTGGGTCATACCTTGGATAGGTTGATGAACGTAAGACCCTAAAGACATTACATGATTGATTATTCTAAAGGTGAAGAGTAGTCACATGATCACCAAATGTCACGGTTCCAACAGTCCCTTGAGGCGGTAGGAAATGAAAGTGCGAATGGTGAGAAGGTGAAAAGTGGTTAGTTTATATGGTGTGAGGGAGCATGCCTTATGGAAAGAGATCCAAGATCACAATAAACAAGTCCATGATGAAAAAGGTTTTTGTTTTGACTTATATTTGAGATAGACTGATCGATGTGGGAAGTCTATATGGGATGAGGAAATTAACTCCTTGAGGTCTTGAAGCTGATCGATGCGGGAAGCTTGATTTTTTTAAAGCAGGCTTTACATAGCTATCCTTCGAGGGAGCAATCTATTTATAGCAATGATGTAGAGAGAAAGATGTCCTTTTGAGGGAGTCATCTTTTTATTGGAAGTTTGACTCAAGGAGTTGGATCCCATGTGAGGGCTTTTAAGTCATGGACAAGACTAAGGTGAAGAATTGGATTCTTGTTCAAAAATCAAGGTGAAACGACCATGGGATCTCATCTGAAAGCAGACGAAAAGTATCCATGAGAATCATGCCATGTGCAGAGCCGTGGTACACATATTTAAGAGAGGGTAAAAGAGTGATGGGTACACACATGATTCTTGTTTAATCATTGGGGATGGCATGGTGAAAGGAGGGAAGTGAATAGTGCTCAAGGGACGAGCATGGACAGAGGTGGAAGGTGAGGAGTCAACAATATAATGGTCAAAGATGCAAGGCATTAAGGGGTTGAGTTCGGAGTTTACCAAATGAAGATAAATGATATGCACCTGATCCATAGGTATGAGTCACGATGCATGGTCCAAGCCAATTAGGAGAAAATTTTCCCCGTTTAATTTTTTCTACTTTAGTTACATGTTGATTTTCCTTCAGGACAAGGTCACCGACTTAGAAAGTTTGTTCATGGACACGTTTGTCATAGGCACATTTGATATGTTTTTGGTAAACTTGAAGATGGTCAAGAGCATTAAGATGACGTTCATCTAATAACTCAAGTTGTGCTAAACGGTCCTGGCGAAAGTCATCATCATTGAGCATGTCATGGAGAGAAATACGAAGTGATGGAATCTAGAATTCGAGAGGTAGAATAGCCTCTGTACCATAGACTAGAGAAAAGGTGTGGCAGCAGTGGAAGTGTGAATACTAGTACGGTACACCCATAGGGTGAAAGGAATGTGCGTATGCCAGTCCTTCCCATAGTATCGTTAACCACTTTCATGAGAATTTTGTTCAAGGTTTTATTAGTGGATTCAGCTTGGCCATTGGTTTGTGGGTAATATGGTGACGAGAAACTTAGTTGAATACCGAAGGCATCGCAAAGTTTCTGCAAGGTTTTATTTTTGAATTGTTTTCCATTATCAGTGATGAGGCGATGTGGGACACCAAAGTGAAAAATAATGTGATGATTGATGAACTCACATATTTTCTCGGTTTTATGGAGATGAGAGGTATGGCTTCAACCCATTTGGTGTAATATTCGATAGCGGTGATTATCCATTGATGTCATTGGGAAGAATGGGGATTGATCTCTCTGATAAGATCCAAACCCCATTGAGAGAAGGGCCAAAGTTCACGGCGACCTGTAAGGCATGACTGGGTGTATGATGAAGATTAGCATGTTGTTGGCATTTTACACAACGCTTAACATAGTTGTAACAATCATGGTTAAGGGTTGACCAGTAATATCCTAGGTGAAGAATACACTTAGCAACAACAAGGTCACTAAAGTGACCTCTACATATGCCATCATGAACTTCTTTAATGGTATAAGAAATTTCAAAACTCGTAAGGCACCATAAGAGAATACCATCAAAGCCACACTTATAGAGGAGGCCACCCATGATGACGTAATGAGAGACCCTTTTAAGAAAGGTGAGTTGTCCATTACGAGTAAGGTCGGGAGGCAAGATGGAGAGGGAAAGATAGTCTGTGTATTGTTTATACCAAAGGTCACACAAGTCAGGAGCAATGGTTCTGATAGATTAAACTTCATGAGGTAAATAAGAGGGTGATTGGAGTCTTTGTATGGTGAATTTTTTTAGAGTCGTGAGCGAAGTGGGTATCCGAGAAGCCAAGTAGGCCATGGTATCTGCAAATTTGTTGGTAGAACAAGGGACGGTTTGAAGGGTGTAACAGTCGAAGGTGGTCAAAAGTATGTCCACATGTTGTTTATTCTTTTGAAGTATCTCATTATGACACTGGTATATACCCTTGACTTGGTTATGACCAATTGAGAATCACCAAAGATGTTGATTGACCTAACATCTAAGGTGTAAGCATCCTGGAGACCCAATACGAGTGCTTCATATTCAACAATATTGTTTATGCAATCAAAATTGAGTTTGAAAGACAAAGGCTTGGGTTCACCATCAAGTGGAATGAGGATAACACCAGCCCCACCCCCACGACACTTGGAACCATTGATCAAGAGTGTCATTTGGTAAGTGATTTTTTCCAAGCAAAGGGTAGAATAGACTCATCTAGAAAATCAAAATTAGAGGGTTGATCCTGGAAATAGGTGCGTCGACCAATTGATCAGCGATAGCTTGGCCCTTGATGGAATTTTAATGGATGAATTTGAGGTCAATGTTGGCTAGAAGCATAAACAAACATGCAACCTACTTGATTTTGATAAGGTTTGGCATACATGAAGTGTAAGGGTCGATTTTGGTCACAACATAGGTTTTTGGTTAAGTAAGTAATGACGGAGTTTGGTGGCAACAAAAACTAAGGCTAAGAAAAGTTTTTCAAGCATGGGTGTATTGGGTGCTCCCTATGTTTTTCATCGCGATGAGTTTGCATGGACCCTATGGAGTGATCGGTAGCAGAAATGTATAGGTAGAAGGGTTGATCGTCTTTAGGTGGAATGAGTACGGGTGGTTAGAGAAGGTATTGTTTTAAGGCCTCAAAAGCTTTGTGGCAGTCATCATCCCATTTAAAGGAAACATCCTTTTTGAGAAGATGATGAAATGGTTGACACCGATCGAGACAATTGTGAAATGAAATGGTGAATAGATTGCAACTTACCTTATAGGCTACAAAATTGCCACAGATTTGTGGGCGGAGGCATTTCAAGAATGACCTTGACTTTAGCAAGGTCAACCTCTATACCACGTAAGGAGACAATAAATCCTAGGAGCTTGCCCGAGAGAACCGCGAAGACACATTTCTTGGGCTAAAGGCAAACACAATACTTAATGAGGTTGTAAAAGATGGTTTTAGGATGGCAAGGTGCTCAGATCGGTGTTTAGATTTGGAAAGGAGATCATCCATGTAATATTTCAATATATGGTGCATGATGTCATGGAAGATGTAAGTCATAGCCCGCTGATATGTGGCAATAGAATTTTTAAGGCCAAAAGGCATGACTCGATAACATAAAGTCCCCTAAGGGGTGATGAATGTGATTTTGTGTTGATCCTCTGGGGCAAAGATTTGGTTATAACCCGAGAAATCATCCATGAGTGATAGCATCTCATGACCGGTGGTAAGGTCAACCAGTTGGTCAATACCAGGTAAAGGAAAGTCATCTTTTGGGCAAGCTAGGTTGAGGTCACAGAAATTTGTGCAAATGTGAAGTCCCCCTGTTGCCTTAGTGACTGGGACAATGTTATAAATCCATCGAGGATAATCAATGGGCAAGATGAAGGAAATAGAAAGAAGGCGCTGAAGTTCTTCTTTAACCAGAAGAGCAATGCGAGGGTGCATTTTCCTCAGCTTTTATTTTACGGGTTTGGCATTGGGAATGGTTATGATATTGTGGACCACTATGGTGGGGTCAATATTGGGCATGTCTGCATAAGACCAAGCAAAAGCATGGTTATGATTTTTGAGAAAAGAAGTGATGGCTTCCTGTTCAACAGTATCTAAAGATTGGCCAATCTTTAGAATGTGCGGATTGTACTTGAGTGTGGATGTTAATTTTTATAGTCGATTCATTCAACATGGTTTGCATCTCAGATGGTAATGACCGATGAATATATGAGTCTTCTCGCACTAAGGTAAGTGAGTATAGATTCATCATCTTGACAACCGAATGACATTAATAGAAGGTGTATAGTCATCGATCATTTCAGGATATAGGAAGGGAAGAGAAGAGGGATCATCACCCTCGTATTGATAAGTCAGAGGCCCTAAGGAAATGGTGTTTATGAAAAAAAAATTAGGAGGGATGGATTCTCGATCCATCGAATCTAATGGTGAAGGTGGTGAAGAAGGTGAAAAGGGGTCGATATCCTCAATGAGTTCGATGTGAGCCTTTTTGGTAGGTAGTTCAGCAAAGCCGATACCACTATGGTCATTATGTTTGCGGGTAGTACATGGAATAATAGTGTGATGGCCTTGCTCATAAAATCCAAAACCAAAACCCTTCCATGCACATAGGTGCAGGAAGGTGTGGGTCAAACGACGATTGGTGAGTGATTGGAGGTTGGCGGAAAATGGGTGGAGTCTGTGATGGTGGTTCGGTGTAAAGTGGTAGTATAAACTCCCCATAGGTGAGATTAGTATGAAGGTGGGGATGACCATAAAGGATATGCTCTCCTATGTGGTGAATGTAGTGACGGTGTTGGAGAAGGCTTCCATACTCTTGTGGAGTAAGGAATGCGTTGACATTATATAGGTGATACTCCCCAGTGAGGCATTGAAAAAAGTCTTCTAAGGGATCCGTGGTCAATATGTGGGTAATCGGATAGATGATGTGTTAGAGGTTGGATCGAGGTGAAGCCAACTGATTGGGAGGCGATGGGTTAGCAATGGAAGTCGTGGCGGCATTGGGATGGAGGAGTTAGGTGCGGTTGAGGTAGCGGTGACACTGGTGGGCGGAGGTGTAGGTGAAGAGGAAGTGGTCATGGATGAAGATGCCTTAATGGGTATAAGCACATCATTGGGTCAATAAAGCATGTTGCAGGTTTTGAAAGGTGATGGGTCATCCGAAATGGTATAGGTGTGCCCTTCATGCTCAAACTTCACACAATGATGTAAAGTGGAAGGAACACAACCCATAACACGAATCTAGGGTCTACCAAGTAATAAGTTATATTGAAATTCCCCCTCCAAGACATAAAATAACTCGGAACAGTGTAGGGGCCCATGCAAAAATGGAGGATGACGGTGTCAAGTGTAGAGATGATAGCGTCATTAAATGAACGCAACATGACAGGATGTTTATGCATGCAATTATCGGTCTGCATATTTGGTCGAACACATGGGAGGAGATGATGTTAATGCTAGCAGCCCCATCGATCATAACACGTTGTACACATATATTATTGATGTGGATGGAGATGAAAAGGGATGGATCTAGGTCATTGGTTTGGTGTGGTGTGATCTCTTCAACCGAGAAGGCCGAGGCAGCTACTAAGTGAGTAGGTGGAGGTGTAGAAGAAGGTGGTAATTTGGTGAGAGAGGCTACATGATGAGGTGTAATAATGGAGGCTACGGGTGTAGGGTCATTGGGTAAGACCTCAATAGACTAAAGAACCTCCATGAGAGCTTGGCGATGGGATTCAAAGGTTTAGATGAGGTCATATAGGGACATTTTGAGGGATGATTGGTGTAATTGTTTGAGCATCGTACGATGTGTAACCCCGTTGGAAATAGGATATGTGGGGCCACGGATAGTGACTTTAGGTGTGGGTGCAAATGGTATGTTGGGTATAGGGTTGGTTGGTGGGTTGGTTTCCTTTTCCTTTCCTTTGTCCTTCTGAGTGCAGGTAACAACGTGGATCATGTTGATTTGAGGTGGGGAGGTAGGTGAAGTTACTATGCCATGAAAGGTGTAGCGACAGGAAGGGCAGAATCCAAGAGGTGGGAAGGAACCTTGTGAAATGAGTTGGGCACACCGACATTTGGGTGGAGGTTTGGCAAGTTCTCTGATGCACACCATGTTAATTTCAAATCTTGGAGGTGGCTCTAAGAGTTGTGGGGGTGGAGGTCTTGGTTGCTGAGTAGGAAATGAGGGAAGAATTGTGGAAACTGGTGTTGGTGAAATGGGGTCCTCATCAAGAAGGTCATCATCGTCAAAGTTTTCTTCAGAGAGGACACAACTGGATAAGAATGGTTTTCAAATCCTTACAGTTCTCTACATCATGTCCTAACACATGATGGTAGGCACAAATTTTGGTTTCGTCAAACCCTTTTGGTTTGGGTTTGAGTGGGTCATAAGGTCTAAGAGGTGGTAATGTGATGACAGAAGTTTCGAGGAGGTTGGTCAAGATTTTGGCATAGGATCTCGCTAGTGGATCATAATGGGAAGTGAATGTGGGTTTGGGTGCAGTGTGGCTGATTGTATAGGAAGGGTCTTTACAAGAGGGGGAGTGGGTTGAGCCATGGTCTTAGGTGTTGGTTATGTTTGCTTGGGTAAGGGCATGGTAGATGAACTGGCAATAGAGTGTGTGGTTGGTTTGACTACCTTATTGGAGGGTAGCGGATTTTTTCCTTTAGGTTGCACCTTCTTGGGTAAAGGTGATATGGGTGCATGAGATTTAGAGGGAAAAGCAGATGGTGGAAGAGGGCGGGTTACCCATGGGGATAACCAGGTGTTGTGGAGGTAGATGGTGTAGGTTGTGTAGGAGGTGTAAGGGAAAGGGAATGAAGTGTCGTGGGTAGTGAAGAAGTTATTGATGGTATTGGAGGTATGGGTGGTAAAAATGTTGCAGGTGTGGGCGAAGTTGTGTTGGGTACTTGGGTATATTAGAGGTCTGTGAGGGAGGAATGGGCTGCTACGTTTTTAGTTTACTAGCGGGTGGAGGTTTCTTAGCCAGGGTCGAGGGGTGAGGTCCTAAGATGGATGGAAGGGGTGAAGGTGATGAGGTTGTGGTTGGTGAGGTTGGGGTGTGAGATCTAGGGGATTGGTTCTTCTTTTTAGGGGCCAGATTAAGTTTTGTGTTGGCTTTGGAGGATGTAGCTAAATCTAATTTGATGGGTGGATGAGTAAGGCTAGCCGTTGGGATAACCCCTAAAGTAGTACTAGGTCTAGGAAAAAAAGATGATGTAGGTGTGGGTTTAGATGTAGATGCATGTTGGGTTATGGGTAGAGGTGTAAGTTGAGCCATGAGTGGTATCGTGGGAGAATTTGTGATAGTTGTGGTTGTGTTTGGTTCGGTTGGCTGAAATACTTTTGGATAGATAGTGGAGGTGTCAGCGAGTGACATCTACATTTGTGTTGAGATAGGAAGTAGAAGACACCCCTAAAGTAAGGCTCTATCCACATAATCCGGTGGTCAGCTAAGCATGAGAACGACACTACAGTGGGTGAGGTTGATGTGGATCCAATGGCAATTCCCGTAAAATGTGTTTTAGAAACGGGAATTCGCTAGCTTCATCTCTATTGGTAAGAGAGCCGAAAGTAAGTCACAGATCTTGGTTGGTTGATGGAGAATGGTCACCTAGAGGTAACGACATTTCTATTGGATCTTTGATGAGTGGAGGAGATGACGGGTGCTCCTCTATGGGCGGAGGAGGTACTGCTGGTGATGGCTCTCTAGGTGGAGAAGCCAAAGGTGAAATGGTCTTGATGTTAATAGAAGACTCCTTCACAAGTGAGGGAGGAGATGAAGGGTGTTCCTCTATGGGTGGAGGAATAGGTGAAGTGGGTTCATGTGTAGGTGGAGGACTTCAAGCCAAGATTTCCTCTATGGAAGGAATATGAGGTAATTGGGAAGTAATTGGTGCGTCACTTTGAAAATAACATGGACCTCGCGGGTATGGCTATCATTAGTTGAGGTCTCTCCAGTTTGATCAAAAGAAGGGGCGTGATTAGGAAATGGTTTCTTGAAGATGTGTAGGTTTTGATTGGCAGGTGTGTTAGGATTATCCAAGACTAACTCACCATTCTCGAGCATTTCCTAGACAATGTTCTTGAAAGTGATGCAATTGTCGTCATTATGACCTTTTACCCGATGATAGTTACAGAAGTCGTGCTCTTTGTACCATGCGGGTGTGGGGCGAGCAAGATCAAAACCAATGTGTGGTTTTATAGAAGGAAGGGTTATGACTCCCACTTTAATGAGATTTTCTAAGATAGAAGAATAAGGCTCCCCAATTGGGGTGTATTTCTGTTGTTCTCATCTGAATTGAAAGGTCTGGATAGGAGAAAGATTAGATGAGGGCTTAGCCTGATTTGATGGATGAGCTAGGCCAGCCTTGAGTACCACTGCGTTAGTGGTTCCCTTGGCTTTTGAATAATTATTCTGTGGTTTGAATAAGAAGAGGTATCATTTGACTTAAATGTTGAGTTCTTATTGCGTAGTTGAATTTTATTTTCTTCGATGGCCCGAATCTCTAGTTTTCATGCCATGGTGAATGCCTCATCGAAGGTTTAGAAAGTCTACACCTGTAGGGTCAGCGAGATATGTCTAGCACAAGCCCGAGTGAAGAGCTCTATGAGTTCGGTTTGTGGTAATTGGAATGTGAGTTGATTGATCAAGCTATGCCAATAAGCGACAAAATCTATGATAGACTCGTCGTCATATTGACACGTAGAGTAGAGGTTAGTCATGGTAACCTTCTTAACAACATTGATGGAGAAGTGATCCAAGAAGGCTTGGGCTACCTGATTAAATGAAAAGATAGAATGCCTAGGTAACCCACTATACCAGTCTAATGCGGGCCCGGTTAGAGACATGGGAAATGTCCTCAGAAGCAAAGTGTCATCATGGGCGATTAGATAACACCCATGTTTGAAAGACCGTAAATGTTGTTGTGGGTCCTCTTTGCTATTGAAGTAGTTAAATTTAGGCATCTCCCAATGTATGGGATATGGACGAATAGGAATAGATGGGTGTATGGGCTCATTGCAAATTTCATCGTAGGTGAGAGAGTTACGTGAGCTGGAAACCGATGCCTCCAGTGTCTTTGCATCTTGTCCATCATTAACTTGATGAGGTCATTGGTAGGTGGTGATGGATGGGTACCTCCTGTAGCATAAGAGGGTTGGTGTTGGACATATGATGGAGGTGGCATTCCAGTATATGGCGATGTTACATAGGTAGGTTGGGAATGAGGGAGTGAGATAGGGGGTATGTACCCTGAAGGAATGATGGATGAAACGGGAGCTGTTGATAATACGTATATGGAGGTGGAAGGGTTGAGGTAACCCTAGTAGCGATGGGGGCTAAGGACTGTGGAATAGAAAGGACAATGTTTTGAAATGGGGTAGGGGTTGTTGACACCGGGGTGGTTGTGTTGTTATGGGTATATGTGAGACAATAGGCACGGATGAGGTTATATTTTGGGTGGTGGACGAAGGTATAGTGGATGTTGCGGGTGCAATAGATGTGGTAGATGCAGCGGTCATAACAAGTACTTGGCCTAGCTATGAAATGACTGGGAAAAGCGGATCTGGTAATGCAGAGCTAGAAGGGACCGACACAAGTAGGAATGAGAGGCTGGAGGGATAGATATGGTCATGCCGTATATCAAGCGAGCGAGGCATCTCGAGTCGATGAGTGGGAAAGATAGAACTGTAAGGCGGTAGGGCTCTAGTCAAGGAGTCGTGCGAACTCCTCGTCCCTTGTGGTAATAGTGATAGGTTGGGTAGGATCCATGGGTGATAGAATGGAAGGTGGTGAAGGAATAGGTGGGAGTGGTTGACAACTAGCATGGAATATGAGGGTGTTTGCTTGGCTACGAGTCAGCACCATGTGAACAAGTATTGATGTGGTAGGACTGCTTTCTATAAATGACACATAAATACAACAAAAATAGGAAAAATAGGTGGTGGTAGGTGGATTAGGTACAAAATGTCAGCTAGAAATTTGAACAAGCTAATCGATGTCGGTTAGGGTAAAATGACGCGTCGGTCACAGTAAATCAGTGGTCGTTCACTTTGTGGAAAATGGATAGTTTTCAAAACAAGGCAAAAGGCTAATAATTTTCTAGGTAGATAAGATGCAGATGGATTTTATCAGGACAGAGAAGATGATGAGAGTTACAAAGACTCTGAATAACAAAGAATATGAAACAAGTGTCCTTTTGGGTAGGTTAACCAAAAGGACATGAAACCGACGCTTGATTGGGTAAAACCGTGACGATCGAGGGTAACAAGCGGCAGATCCTGGTGATACGATTCTTGTGAAATTGAAATAGAGATGAAGAAACAATGGTTTTGATTTAAAATCAAGTTTGGAATCAAACCTAGAATTTTGAGAATGATGAAAACGCAGGATCTAGGCACACTCAGACGAAGTTGGAATACACCAAATATGATAATGAGTGTGCAAGGAGAAATAAAAAGATGAAGAACATGTCCTCTCACCTCAAAATGCAAGCCAAGCAGAAACACTAAGAAAAATACGATCCTAAGAGTGCTCTTTCCTTTATGTTTGTTCAACTTATGTTATTTAGAAGATTTAATCATGAACTTTAAAATAGAGTTTTTGGTTAGGAAGGATTCCTACAAAGAAAGATATCTAAAGGGATAGGTTTTAGGTATGTTATGGTGGGGCGGGTAGTCTTCTAAGATAATGACTCGATAGAAGTAACGAGTTGGGTGCCCACTGTGTCATGATCGTGTGATCACCTACAACTTCTTCCGGGTAAGATGTTATTTAAGAATGTGTATATTTTTCAATTTTGTGATGTTTGGGTAAGACTCAGAGAGAGAGAAGAGAAAGGAAGTGATTTTCTACAATTCGTTTTCAACCATCAATTGGGCATGACTTCCAGCGTATAGGTTTCCCTCATTTAATGTGAGCTAATGTAGTAAAATAGAATGAGATGCAATTGATTTTAAGCCCAAATCAAAATATTGAATTCGATGACACAAAAAGATGAACAAGAGAGAGTATGATCTTTCACTAATGCAATACAAATGAAAGAGAAGAAGAGTTATTTTTATAGCACCAAAACACGATTGCTTTGAGACAAATAGAAAGAAGAGAAGATTCCAGGGGAGAAATTTTAATGTGAGAACCTTTCAGAAAGGAAACAAACATACAAATTTTCACCTAGAAATGAAGAAATGCAAGGAACCCCGAATGGGTCCCACCGGTGTGCCAAAATGTTTCACCTATTCTTAGAGTGTTTCTTTGAATATTGATGAAACAGATAAGGGTAAATAGGCTATGAGGAATACACATGCTTAACGCTTTGGTTGAAGGTTTTTACGCATGTATGAATTCTTGATCCATAGATGATCGTGAGAGATTCCTTTTGGCTAGGAGAAACTACATGAAATAGAAAAAAAGACCACAAAATGGAAGTTAAATAACATATGCGGTGGACTTCCTAGCGTATGCTATATCCAGGGAAGTGTGATACTCCTGAGCATTTGTTAATCCAATGTTTAAAATAATCCAATGTTAACAATAAATAAAATCCTGTTGTAATTAAAATGATTTAGGTATCTCATTCAACTACAATAAGAAAATTCGTTCACAACAGGCTAAGCTATGATTGAATCTGAAGGTCAAGGTCTCTGTCAGAGTACTGGTATTGGTCAGGGTCTGGTTTTGGGCTATTTTGGGTATTTGGTGGGGATTTTAGGCTCTGTTCTTGGTCTGAGGTAAAAACACAGAGACCAACATCGGTTTGTATGACCTATGTCGGTTTAAGTGAAACCAGTGACGGTTATGGGTAACCAGCGTTAGTATGGTCGGGGTAGAGGAAACTTATTAAAATCTTGGTGTGAGGATAGATCTGAGGCTAAATGGAAATGGAGAGGGAAATGGCAAGGTCTATGGAGATCTTAGGCATACTCAGAGATCTTTGACCATCGGGTATGGGAAATTTAATGGTGTGGGTGAAGGAATGATCAAACTTGCATGGAGGTAAATGGTGGGAGAATGGGAGTGCAAGTAGAAACTGATAATAGAGGTAACAAAGCCTACTAAAATGAAAGTAGATGAATGTTGGTTAACAAAATACTTACTATTGTATGAACTTGATGGCTGGATGGAAATGATAGTTGATCAGATGGATGAAATTTGGTGTGGTGATGACGCTTCCCTAGATGCTTCCATGAATGCAAAATGGCTTTGTGATCACTTCTGATGTTGGCTATGGATGCTTTGATGCATGTACAAATGCTAGTTCTACTTGTATGCAACTCTGGTTTCATCCCTTGCTCTCGAAATGTGCCAACCTCAAAATAAGGTTATTTTGGGGAATAAATGGTAACCGACGATGGTTCTGGTTGACCGGCAGCGGTTTAGGGTGATCGGCATTGGTTAGGGTGGGATTTTCTAGGTCTTCTAAAACTAGGCAGATCTTCTTGATTTCTTAGATCTTTTTCATTTTCCTCCGTTTATTAGAATGGAAGCTTCCTTTCTAACAGGCGGGAATGTGGTTAGAGGGAATGTAGGCTTTGATTTTTAGGGTTTAGGTAGGTCTTAGTTAGTTATGGAAACATATTAAGAATAGATTTGGGGTGAGGTGGCTAGGTGAGGTGTATAGGTGAGGTGGTGGTGTGAGAATTATCTCAATTAGGATATTTAAATAATAAATATTATGAGATCATGAATTAATTTAATTAAATTAATTGAATTAATATTAGAGTGGGGTGACGAGGGGCCATGGTTAGGTGAGTGTCTTAAAGTGATTATTTGACATGGGACCAAGGGGAGTGTGACCCAATTTTGGTGTCTGGTGTATGCGAAATTTGTAGTGCATCAACACTTGATGCAGGGAAGGTTTTACATGAGCAATGGAGAAAAGGGCCCATGGTGCAAATTTCCCTTTGCCTTCACTTCCAAGTACTTCCAGGCATCAATGAACAGGATTAAGGATGCACAAAAGTTAGTTTTGATGTTGACAAGGTAGAATCTGGTTGCCACACTTTGCATACCACATTTTTATACCCCTCTAAATAAGCCTATGTAGAGGTAATGGAATCTGATAATATGAACATCACTCATGTAACTCTTGTGGTGGGGAAGGACATAATAAGAGTCTATGTATATCTGAGGCCCAAAATGAAAAATGGAAATTACATTGATGGAGTGGACCTTAGCCTCCTAGAGTTGCCTAAGGGGAAAAAATTATGGATGCAAAAATAACGTATGAGGAAACCCCTCCTCAGGAAGAGGAAGAAGAAAAGGAAAAGGAGGAGGAGGAGGAGGTAGAAGAAGAAATATTTTTACTAAACCATAGCCACAAAAGAAAATTACACATGCGACGCACAAGGTAAATGCAAGGAGTAGGGACTTGGGAGTAACTAAGGAGTCACCAATGGTCACTCCACCCAAACCTAGCCAAGAGAATAAAAAGAAAAAGAGGAAAAAAATGATCTATATTATAGATGGTGAGGAAGAGAAGTCCATAGAAGAGGTTTTGTATAGTGAGGATCCGAACCATGATGACGAAGATCCTAAAGATGAAAATGTGCAACAATATGAGAAGATGCACACGCGTGTGAAGAATGCCCCAAAGGTTATGAAGAATAAGAACAAGGGAATGATAAGGAGTAACCTACTTGAGAAGGCCTAGGAGTTGCGAGATGGATTTAGAAGTAGTGCACAACTAAATGTTAAGATAAAAGTTCCCAAGGCAAGGTGTAGCGGAAAAAGGAAGAAAAATGAGGATAACATGTGACTGCCATAGATGAACTATATTGACGATCAATCGAAGGTGCTACAGGAAATGTTTCAAAGCACAATCTTTTGGAGCTATTTAGATGGGAGATAATTGATCTAGAGGGCACAAAGATGTCGATGAGGAATATGTTTTCATGGAGTATGTAGACACATATGAAGGATCCACGAGTTTCGATCAATAACAATGAATATAATAGGGGGAAAATGAAGAAGGATTTGGACACAATCCTCACAAAAATCAACCCCACGGAGATGACAGATGAGTAGGACAGTAATGCGTTGAACAAAATGGCAGCCAAAGTTGCACACCATAATCTAGAAAATGGGGACACATTAAGATTTATACTTGAAGATAAGAAGGATAAAGAATAAGAGGCACACCAACTCATAGAGGAGTTGGATGAAGAAAATAAGCATACAAATGTTTCCTATAATAAGGCCAAACGGATCATAAATTCCATAATAATTGTGTGCCTCGACTTGGTGGATAAATCCCAAGATGAGTATCCATTTAAATTGCACTACTTATAAGACTTGGTACATATGTTATTACATGAGAAAAAGTATGTGCCAAGGAATTCAAAGGAATATTTGATGATATAGAAAGAAAAGAGTAAGGAAGAAGTTGCACAGAAGATAGTGGAGTTTGAGGTTTGAGCACTATGATAAAAGAAGGTTTGAAGAAGACATGGTGTGTGTTTGATAACTTCCAAGACCTAGATTTCATCCTAAGGGTGCATACTACTTAGGAAGAAGTTGAAATTAAGCAATCGCAGGCCACCAAGAAAGACAACAAGGTTAGGCGTTAGGAAATCCTAGAAGAAGTAGTGCGAAAGAGGAATTTATTGAAAACCGTAAGAGATACCTTTGAGAAAAGACTCAAAGAACTTGGCTCATTGGTTGCACATGAGATGTATGTGTTGGAAGGAATGGCATCATGCCTTATTGGAGTCATTGGGGAATTAGAGGATAAGGGGGAGAAACGACCCCAGTAGGTGCCATACATTGTTGGATTGGTGCCTGATGCAGACTAATAAGAAGCTTATAAGGTGGGAAGAGCTAGAGAATATCTTGAATATAGAGTTCCCAGAACTACTCCAGTCACCCCAAGAATAAATTTGAGTTCACACCTATTCATTGGTATATGCCCCATCATTATTTTTTTACTAATTCTTATTCTTTCATTATTTGAGATATTTTTGGTATAAGTATTGTAAAGGACAGATAATATCCCTAGTGTGGGGTAATGTTGGTATGAAAAATGGCTAAGTATTAGCCATGCACGAGAGTTGGAATGACACATAGAAGAATGAGTGAAAAAGGAGAATTCAAGATAATACAAGTTTGCAAAGGTGCACGCACCATGAAGGAATTAGTCAACGCATAGCAAGGATGTGCGCATGCATAGAAAAGATCAAGAACTTAGTCGATTTTCTAGATAAGGCAAAAACTAGAAAATCGAAAGATGGAGTGCCACTCAAGAAAAGTCCAAAATAGACAAAAGCAAGATGACTCGGTGAACAAGAAAAGAAAAAGAAAGCACATGCAGAGTAAGGTAAAAGACAACACATAGAACGAGATAATAGTATGAATTAAAGCAAGCTATTTATAGCTTGAACAATTGTAAAAGCATGCAATCTATTTGTGAGAAAACCTATTTTGAGGAAGGTGCATGTAGGAGGTGAAGGGTAAGTTCCCACTTGAGTATAAATATAGGTTATGTATCCTTGTTTTAGTTAGTGCGAGTGCGAATAAGTGTGTGGAGTATGTGTGAGTACTAGTGTGTATGTAATACACTAGTGATGGTATTTTGTATGCTCATATGGCCCAACACATTGATGTAATGAATTGCAATGTAATTAGTTTATCTATTATGTTATGAATTTGTGGTTATAATGGACAATTGTTTATGGATTGCAAATATCTCTATGTCTAAACATGGCTTGATGGGTATTCAAATCTTAATTATTATTATCTATGAGTAAATTCCTTATTATATGTGTTGCCAAGCTATTATGCTATGATGCTTCTTCTCGGTTGCGGTTCTTGAACATGCATGCTAATATCTTGCTAAGCATATCAAAGGAGGGACATGGTGGTTACACATGCTTCGGGTGAGCTTCCAGACTTTTTTGGATGAAGTGCTAGCATGCATAGTTATTGTTGGGTAATAAAAAAATACAATGAGTGTTTTGGGTGGATAAGTAGGCCCACAATAGTAGGGGCCCATATAGAGGCATTAATAGTCTCTTTCACCACCACTTGTAGACAAAGAAGTTTCCTACATACTTTTTCTCTTTTCCACCACGCCTTCCAACTCATCATGAACCTTCTGACATTTCCCACCATGCCTAAGGAATCGTCATTGTGTTATTTCTTAAAAATATCATTTCTTGCACATATCTTGTAATCATGGCACCCTATGTCACCATATCTCGATCAAGGTGTAATAGTCAAACAAATCACATGACTTGCCTATGCATCCAAAATTTGCATACATGCCTATCATGGTGCCTAAAAGTGATATTGATAAAAATTACTTTCTTCCATGCTTTGATGGTTAGATAATCCCTATTCCAAGTTCTCATTTTGGTGGATGGGTGTGTATCACATGCCTTAAAGGGCTATATAACATGTTGAATTTCAAACAAACAAGGGCCTATTAATGTTTCCACCTATATCATGCTAACTTTCAAAACAGACATTCCTTGTGTATGATTCTATAATTGTATACACATCTACAATTACAAATAAACTATGATACATAATGTAAGAGTCATATCATATTTCAGAACTTTAAATATTATTAATAAAATACATGTTGGATAATTGTAATGCAAGGGACATTATTTCTCCATATAACCTATCAAAAAGTAATATTTTGTGTTACTCGAAGATTCGAAGGATAAACATGTAGACATTTGAACCCTAAGAACTTACATAAATATGTATTTTGATAAACATTAATTGAAAAAAACATGAAATAAAATATAGTGCCTAATGGAACTCTTACGAGTGGAACATCACAAAATAGAGATGACACCTCACAAGACAATTGGGTTTCCTTAGACATATCCATGATACATTTCCTTGCTTTTGTAGTCCTAGAAATCCAAGAACTATATAGAGGCACCTTTACCTACAAGGAAAAGATACATAATTACACATGTTTATGACTTATGTTTATGCATCCACTAACAATAGTTCAAGGCATTTCCTCAATGGTAGCCTCAATCCCAATTTGGTGAAGGGAAAAATCAAGGTGTGCGATTAGTTTCCTATAATGAAGGGGAATTAAATGTCCTGCTAAAAGGAATCGTAGTGTCCAATGCGTAGAGTGCAAAAATTATTGTTGTAAATTAAAATCTATACAAGTTGATGATTTTATTTCTTACCACAAAAAAAACCCATTGTGTCTCAAGACATGTATTTACCTAGGCAAATAGTACAACTATAAGTTGTGGGATATACATGTTTGATGCATAAACAAAGTTTTTGAACTATATAATGTATGCACAAAGTGAGTCAAATTTTCTTAAAACAAAATATAGGTAGAAACTATTCATGGAATTAATTTTTGATAGATGAGTTTTCCTGGATACTTGTGTAAAATATTAATTGCTCCTTTAAATTCCCTCCATAAAATCCTAATAAATAAGCATTTTGATTTTCCTTTCCTAATATCTAAGGAAATAAAGTTCCCAAGTAATTTAGAGGAAATCTTGTGACTGAATTTGATAGATTTTTTTCCCTCTATCCAAATATTTGGAAAACACCACATTAAAGATCCATTTAACTTGAGAAAAAATGCAATCTTACAATTCTTACCCAAAGCGTATAACCCTAAACCCAAAAAATCATTAATACAAATATTGTATTTAAAGCCTCTCCTCTATGCGGTCAAGACATGAGTGAGAAGACAAATGTGATCTCACCCATTGATATTCCATTTGCATCATCTCACAAATCTGAACTTTTGTTTCACTTGGAGATCTCAACATTGGGAAGTGGGTTTGAGAAATGAGGACCCTTTTTGAGATATGAAAACCCTTTTGTTATTTTTGGTAGTGGTGTAATTTTTAGCCACACCCACAAAAGCAATGAGCTGCTATGCTCCCAAGAGTTCAACTTCTCGCATAGTCAACTTATACCAAATAGCACTAGATTTGAAGCTTACATATGCTTGAATCCCTCGGCTATAGTGGTGTCGGGTAGTTTCCACCCATGAAGGAAATGCACATCATTTCCTATGTATCATTAATAGTTAAAACATATATGAATATAAATGAATTTATTATCAAGAACAATTACAATAGAAAATTATAGAGAAAGTAAAGATGGTCCTACCTAGAGTACAAATACCATGCCCTCAACATCCACCTCATCATATTCATTTCATATATATGGCATAGAAACATGATGGTGCTAAACAACCAATATATATATATTGGCCACATTTGTGTTAGTGTAGGTTTTTATTCCATTCCAAGGTTTTCCAACACATGTATTGAGTTTTCTTAGGTGTCAGCAAGATACATGGGAGTTACAATTATTCACATTTTTACGTGGTGGTTACACTTCCCCACTTCCTATTTATACACCTCTTGTAAAGATATTTTCTTATGCATTCTAATTAAAGTTATCTTATGGATCATATTTTGTTCCTCTCTATTCACAACATTACTTTCACTATGCTTTCATATTTTATCAATCCTCGATCTTGGCCCACATTCTCACATGGTATCGACTTTCGTTTTGGTAATCAAACATCATTGTTTTGTTGTGTTCATTTTCTGGAATATTGATTTTTTTAATCTTGTTATTTTGGATACTTTGATATCCGAGGATGTTCTTCTCTTGTGTCTTTGGATGATCCAAAGAATCTAAAAGCGTGAAGCAAATTGATGGTTTTTTAGGGACAATCTTAATTTTGTACATGTTATGGAGAAACAAACTAAACTATTGAGTCTAGATTGTGCCAATCTAGGATTGACAATAAACTTGAGTATGCTTTCAAGCAAGTTAAATTTGGTCTTTTTAGGTTTTTATAGTCATTTTTGGGTTATTTAGTAGTATTCCATACCATAGAAAAGTTTGTGAGAAACCTTATTTCAATTTTTTCAAGATATTTTGCAAGTGTTTGAATTTTTGTACCTACGACAATGGAGGTTATACTAATGTTGTTGTTGGTGTCATACATATGTTCTATTTATCTTTACATTGTACTTGTGTTTTGGGGACAATTCCCATGTGGATATCTCGAGTCTATTATATTTGAGGTGGAAAAGATATTGTTGGGCTTGGTGGGGGCACTTTGTTTTTGCTTGTCATACTAGTTTACACATAGTTCAAGATAAAAGTACTATTCTTAGCGGTGACATTGCCTTCATGTGGCCATACGGAAAACATTCACCTTAAGGCGATAACACTAGTCATGGCTAAAGTTGTATTTGTATGCCCTAACCATAGAAGGGATAAGGCATGAGTAACCCTAAGCACAATAAGGAAACAAGAAAATAAATAAGCATGTAAGCGGGTCCCCCATAAGGTGACATCACATTATGCACGAGTTGGAAATTTGGAGAAGGGAACCCCACCACTTTTCCTAGCCTCATCTCTTAGTTACATGGGTTTAGCCCTTGTCAACTCGTGAGAGGTAAACTTTTTCTTCATGGAAGGAAAGAAATTTGTTTTTAGTAGGCACATGAGCAAGTATTAAAATGTGGAAGTATAATGAACTTGTAACATGCATAAATTTCTATTGGAAACACCTTTTTGGGTGTTATTTATTTTAGAGTGTGTATTTTTTGAGACATGTGCATTTGTGTTTCTTTAATTTCCTTGTTTAACGTGTATCAAATATATATTTGACCTTGAAAATTTATATACGCACTAAATTAGAAAGTACCAATCTTGGGGATATTGCTGATAATTTTAGGGGAGCTATCTTGTGCACTTTCATTTATGTAATTTTATGTTTCTACATTCAAAATGTGGTTCTCACACCATTTCACTATCATGAGTGGAAAATCAAAATGTAAATATTTTTGAGGAGGAATGGGTTAGACTAGATCATAATGGGTATTGAAACTGAACTAGCATCAAATGCAACCAAAGTCAAGTGGTCAAACCGATGTGACAATGATAGGCTCTTTATTTAATATGTTTTTCAAGATATCTTCTTATTTACTCTTTCACATAGAATATGCTAGTACAACTAGTGATGTATGGAACTATAGAACACACACAAATACTTTGAGAGGGGTTGAATCAATATTATATAATTTATTAAAACTTTAACATCCACAAAAATAGAAATCATACAAGATTCAAAAATTATGAAACACAACTTTTTTTGGAAACCCTTTTGGGAGAAAACAAAATAGAAAATACTTCTTGGATCTAATGTCCAAATCCAGCCACAAAATTAACTGCTTTACAAATTTTTATAGGCACCAACCTGCTAGAGACACCAATCCCTAATGCCAAACACCAGACTTAGATAATTCTTGAGCACAAACACAACTAATTCGTAGGCACTAACTCACCGGAGACACCAATTCCCAATTGTGTGAGGAACTAACCTCAACAATGGAAAATTCTACATTTTTTAGTTGCTTCTTCAACATGATGATGGTAATTATATCATACTTCACTTCCCTTGTTATCTTCACACACCCGCACTTCTCATACTTTGCTTATTCCATGTGTTTTTGCTCTTCCTTCCTCTTTAGAAAATTTACATTCTATTATGCTTGAGTTTGGTCTTCCTTCCTCTTCATAAATCTTCTTGATATATATTCATTATTCACTCTTCTCTTTTCCTCTTTTAACTCGTTCCTTTATCATTCTTGAGTATAAACATTATTTTTCAATCAAATCCCTTTGTATATCATTTTCATCCCTTGAAATGATGTGACTATTCCCTAAAGGTAGACCAAATATATTTCTTTTGGATTCAAGGCATGAGTCGACTTTTGTAGAAAGATACTCAAATTTATGAGATTCTTCTAGGCTTTCATAGACATCCCTTATTTTCTCGTGGTCCCATGAATTTTCATGACCTTCGTGGATGTATTCTAACCTATGTAGAAATACTTGAATTTCACATAATTCCTTTATATTTTCCTTTGTATTGTGACATTTCATGACTTTAAAAACCCGCAAAGCACTAAAAGTCCAAATTCTTTTGTTACGTAGTTATTTTCTTTCTACGATCCACGAGTTCATTTCCTTTGGTCTACGATTTTAATCCTTTGTTACTTGATATTGGCTTGCATTCAAGAATAGAGAAACATTTCAATGTGATTTCTCAAAAACACGAAGGACTGCCAAATGTATTTAAACTTGTGAAACACTACAATGAACCCATGACACACTACTGAGCCAATTTTAAATCCGTAGAACACTACATAAACCCATGGAACACTAGATAAACCCCTAGAACACTACAAAAATTTTTCTTTTATTATGCGGCATGCAAAATTCATACTTAGTCAACATTTTCATGAAAGGAACACTCATGAAATATCAATGATAAAATTTTTACCATATGAAACACATAAAGTGATTCCTTTATCAACACTCATATGACATCAATGAAAATATTTCCAACAATCTCCCACTTTATCATTGATGACAACTTACCACCTTGCATAAAGATCATCTATGAATGAAGCTCACTCCCCATGTCTGTAATAATATCTTTTACTGTAATTTTCTTGATGTACTATTCTCCCTTACTCCAAATCTCCCCATTTGACATCAATGGAAAAGGAAAAACTCTCAAAACTCTCCCTTTTGGAGTTTACATTAGCTAACCTTTTTCAGAGTTATCTGCATTCTAGAGCTAAAAATTATGAAAGGATTAACTCCCCTTAACCATATGCTACCTTTTAGTGACCTGATGAAAAATATATCATTCCCAAATTTTGTCTAAGATATTAAAACGCGTTTCTTTTGGAGAGGCTTAATGAAAATATAAAAAATCTATTATTTTGTGGCAATATATTCCAACTTAACTTGTTGTTCTACAACTTTCTCTCTCAAGAAATGATACTTAATGGGAATATGCTTTGTTCTAGAGTGCATAAATGGATTTTTGATATATTTATTACACTAGTATTATCACAGAGTATAGAATTGGAAAATCAAATTCTACCTTGATGTCCTTCAATTTTGGTTCATCCATAAAAGTTGTGTACAACAAGACACTATTGTAATGTATTTTACCTCACTTGTAGATAGAGAAACAAAATCTTCTTTCTTGCTTAAACAAGATACTAAATTGTTTCCCAAATAGAATTCCCATCCACTTATATTTTTCCTATCATTAATACAACTAGCCCAATCTACTTCTATATATGTTGTTAGAGTGAAATCTTCACCTCTTAGATACCACAAGCCATAATCCAATATACCTTTCAGATATTTGAATATTATTTTGACATCTTGCACATGAGTTTCTTTTGGATCAACTTGAAAACATGCTACCATACCTACTTCTTGCATCACATCTGGTCTTGATGTCATCACATACAATAAAATTCTAATAATTTATCTATATAAAGTCTGATTTACTTCAGGAGATTCATCATCCTTACTCAATTTATAGCCTATGACCATGGGTGTAATAACTGGTTTATAATCTTCCATTCTAAATTTATTCAACATCTCCTTAATGTACTTAGTTTGTGAAATAAATATGCCTTTATTAGATTGAGAAATTTGTAATCCAGGAAGAATGAAAACTCACCAAACATGGACATTTCAAATTATTTTTTCATTTCCTCATCAAACTCGTGACACATCTTATGACTAATTCCTCCAAAATGATATCATCAACATAAACAAAAGAATCAATTGATTCTCACCTTTAGTTTTAATGTAAATATTGTTATCGACAATGTCTTTCTTAACACCTTGCTACTATATATACTTGTCCATCTTGAATACCGGGCTCTGGGGGCTTATTTTAGTTCATAAATATATTTCTTTAGCTTGTATAGATAATCCTTATCATTTGATAAAATGAATCCTTCTGGTTGTTCAATATAAAATTATTCTTCCAAATTCTCATTTAGAAAATTTGATTTAACATCCATTTGATAGACTTTAAAGTTCTTAAAGCAAGAAAGTGCCATAAAGTTGTAATGGCCCCTAAACATGCAATAGGAGAAAAAGTTTCTTCAAATTTAATACCTTTAACTTGTGCATACCCCTTGATGGAGAGAATGAGGATCATGTGGGATAATGTGCACATCAATCAAGTTGTACTCGAATGACAGTGTGATGAAGTTCCATGAGGAAACAAGCATTCAACCATGAAATGTGCATGTAAGAAAAAGGTCTATCCATTCTCATAGATCTAAAAAAGGAGTACAAATAGGAGTGTTGTGTAACTCCCAATGCATGAAAATCATACCTCCACAAGTGGAGAAGAGGAGTTACATTCCAGAAATGGAAAGTAACTCATGTATGACACATTGATGCACACTGACACGTATGACATAATCTATGACAAAATATATCATACCCCCTAAGACACCTAAGACCTATGACCTCACCTAAGTGAGATGACTCACCATGTGATGTGGAAAATGCC
Organism: Taxus wallichiana var. yunnanensis; assembly: GCA_018340775.1. NCBI lineage: Eukaryota > Viridiplantae > Streptophyta > Pinopsida > Cupressales > Taxaceae > Taxus > Taxus wallichiana. Next base: position 451,728,545 of record CM031244.1, on the reverse strand, counting down.
ACAAGATGACAAGGCAAGTCACACACATCAACACCCCCTTCATCGTAACTTAGGACAAAGCAACAAGTCGAGAGATAAGATATGGGTCCCAACAGATTATGCACGATGAGTTACCAGATTCAAGAGATCGAAGAATCCCCTAACAACCTAAGAAAGATGTGTCAAATGGGTCCCAACAACTAAATTCCCGATAAGGTACCCATGTATAAACTAAAATTTCTTTGGAAGAAGAATAAGAGAAGAGAGGAAGGAGACAAAAGCTATGGAATGAGGATAAATAACCTCAAAGCTTTTCTAACTCATCCATGCACCATGAGATTAGAGCTAAACAAGAGAAACTAACATGCAAGCATTATAACTTTGACAAAAACATAAAAAACTAACATGTATACTACTCTCTACTCTATGAAAGCTTAATGAAAGTGAACCTAGTTAGATTCTAAGCAATCAAATTGTGTGTTGTTTACTCCCAAAAATAGTGAAGAGATCTCTCCAAGTTGGCTACATGGCCAAGCTTTAGATCTTCCCTTACTAACTATATTTGGAATGGATGGATGCAAGATGGAGGAGCTCTCAATAATGGAGTATGGCCAAGATCCAAATGTTCTTATAGCTTAAAGCTAATACAAATGGAATCCCAAAACTAGGTGTTCTTAGTGTTAATAAGATATCCTAGGTGTGAAGGTGTAAGTTGAATGGGTAGGCTTAGCCTTGTATTTATAGTTTTCTAAATGGAAGAGTTTGAACTTTGGGTGCATGTGGGACTAAATTCTAAAAATAAATTTAGGATTAGATTAGGATAAACATGCTTTAGGCTTAGTTAAGCTAGGATTAGGCTATTTAAACTTGATTAGCAAGTGATTAGAGACTCATTGAGAGTTGGGAGGGGTCTGGATAACCAATTATGACTGATAGATAGCCTATGAAGCCAATAGAAGTGGTCTAGAGAGAACTAGGGAGGTTATAAATGGTCAAAAGGAGGAATGTTTAGCTAATAAGAGAGATATTAGCCAAATAAGCTGATTATAGGAGGAATACGAAAAGAGTGTCGTGAATGGGCATTCGAGAATGGAGCGAAGAATGGGGAATTAATGAAGTGTCATTAATTGATTGGATTGATGAAATGCTAAGTGTAAGCATATTTTAGGTGTCTACATTTTCCCTCTTTTAGGGTGGCGTAAGTGATGTCACTTTAAAGAAAGTAGACAAGCATAAACAAGTAGAAAATTTTTGAAGGGATAGAAGAAAAATGAGTAGAATGGAGGATGCCCCCTCGATTGTTGATGGGGTGATAGAAGAAATCAATTGACATCGAAAAGGTGACAAAAGAGAACATAAGAAATAATAGTGAAGAAGAAAGAGGATATAGAAGAAAAAAGGAATATGAGGAAGAGGGAATGAGCTAACATCCATCCAGTGCCTTTTAAACAACTTTATTTGTCATCATATTGCTAAAGATCTTCATCATCGGTCCTTATTAAAAGAATGAACAAAATTGTAGTATGACATGAAAAGCCATATACGAATAAATGTCCATTGCTAAAAACACCAACTCCATACAACATATGAAATGCAATGCAATACGAGAAAGTAAAATATGCCTAACTCCATGCAACATACAAAATGCAATGCAATACAAGAAAGTAAAAAAGCTAACCTAATAGAGAAACATAATGTAATGTTTTTGTTATCAAGCTTCAGTTCGAACCTATTGAATTAATGACAAGGGTTAATGATGGTGCCCCAAGTAAGGATACATGCAAAGGGAATAACGGAGGACACTTGGGTCCAATGAAAAAGAAATGTGCACTACAAAATAGTACTAGGCAACCCATTGTACCCAGTACAGACATAGTAAGTAGCCTAGCTTTTGTTGATGGAGGTAGATCAAGATGATCCATGGGTCGTTTATGATGAGAATAAGAAAGAACCAAAGAGACGTTTTGTAGGATGATTTATATTGTTTAGAAGTTTTCTGAAACATATTTGAATGTTTTTATTTTTCTAACATATTTGAATGTTTTTGATGATTTTGAAAGTTTTCTGAAACTATGTACAGAAGACAAGAGAAGCGTGGATGCCCCTAGCGATAGATGGGATGTACAAGGGCATAAGGCCACGTGTGTGTGAGAAAGGTGAAGATGCAAAAATGCCCCAATGATTAGGTGGGAGTATTCAAAGGCAAAATCTTCACGGTAGAAGCGGGACCCAAGGCCATTATGGATAGGTTCAACATGATGATGAACGTAAACCAATGAAGTGTTGGGAAGAAGAAGGATGCCCCCAATGTAAGTTGGCCTAAAAGCACATGATAGAAAGGAAGGAGAAGATTGTTTTTGTGAAAGGTGACAAACATGTGTCCAAAAACATGGAAAACAAGTAATCTTATACACATGGATGTTAAATGAAGTAGAAGAATGATGTGAATGATATGAATGTAGCTTAGAAGCCTCATGATGAAGAAGTGATTAGCCAAAGGCACAAATCATGAGATGAGATATGGATTAGAGTAAGAGTCTGAACAAGGTCCAAAAAGACACTTGGTAACATACTAATCATGCCTACTCATAGAGATCCAGTGTGTGCATGTGGAATTTAATTACCTCTTGAAGGGAAGATTTAATAGACAACAAGTGAATACACCCTAGCCAATGTGTAGGAATGATTGATTTTGAAAGGTGATTTTGTGAATGGATGGTGGAAAGATAACCGTACATTGCTCCTGTCGCCGCTAGTGTCCATAGCCTCGACGGAGATGCATTTGATTCTAATCGCAACATTTCTCTACTTCGCAACATTTCTCTACTACAAGGCATCCATAGCCCCGATAGAGATTATTGGAAATACCCCAAGAGAGAGTTATATATCAATTTGCTTTTAGCTTTTTTTTTTGATTTTTGATTGATTTTGATTCTTTTGCTTTCTAAAAACTTATTTTAGATCTCTTGTTTGACAAGGGGTTAAGAACCACTGATGGCTTGATGGAAGGATGTGGAAGTGATTGTGATGATGACATTGGCTAGTGTCAACAAATATGTCCAAAATTTCTTCGCAACAAGTTTATTAGATGTTGAATGTGATAGGATCTCTAAGAGGTTAGTCGTTCTTTAATTTACCAAGGTGATAAAAGACTAGGGTCAAATAGATACCATAGAGATAAATTTCACAAAATGTGTGTGAATAGGCTAACCAAAATATCACCAAAGGGATGAAAATGGTAGGAAGACTTGTAGAATAACAACAAGAAAGGGAAGAAAGAAACATCCATGTGTACGCAATACCTGATTGCAATGTTTGAGAAAATGTACCTTTGATTTTTATTGTATTTTCTCATGTTTTTTTATATTTTTGAATTTTTTTTTTTTTAGATTTTTGATAGTTTTTGGAAAGGTGGGACAACAAAGTCACTCTGTATGGTAAGATCCAACAACGATGTTTACAATTTCCTTGATAAGGGAGACTAAGCATGTTTGTTTATCAAGAGTCATGTTTTCCCGATCTCGATGATCGTGGTGAGTTCACACTCAACAAATGACTGTGATTTGTTTTGAAACATGGGTTTCATATGTGGGAGCTTGAGTTCCCTATCCAGAGGTTTATGCACTTTGTGCCATACTTGATGGTTACGTTGATGTGCGTTCTTGAATCGCGCTTGATTTTTAAATTTTGAGATTGTTTGATTTGTTGGGAGCTATAAAGATCTTTGTAGTTCTAATTTGAGATTTATTAAGAAAATGTTTGGGTTTCTTATAGGTTGATGTGTGACTTGTCTGATCCCAAGAAGTGAGAGAAGAACGTGGAAGTTTAGAATTGATGAGAGGAATGGCAGTGGGCTTGCCACAATCTTTGGTAGAATAATGTGAAGGATGAAAAGGATATGGTCTAAGGATTGAAGAAGATGGGATAATGGTAAGTGAGCCATAGATAGAAGATGAAAGGGCTGCTAGGATGTGGCCCAAGAATAGAAGAAGAAGGGCTACTAGGATGTGACCCATAGATAGAAGACGGGTTACTAGGATGTGGCCCAAGAATAGAAGAAGAAGGGTTACTTAGGATGTGGCCCAAGAATAGAAGAAGAAGGGATACTAGGGCATGACCTATAGATGTAAGATGATGGGCTACTAGATGTAGCCCAAGAATAGAAGATGATGGACTACCCGGGGGTGATCCATACTTAGAAGACAAGGAGCTAGTTGGGCGTGCCCCAAGAATAGAAGATAGTGGACTACTTGAAAATGTCCCATAAATAGCAGAGGGAGGGCTACTAGAAGGTGACCCACACCTAGATGAAGATGAAGGGCTACTTGGTGTTGACCCCATTAGAGATTGTGATTGAGGAATTATGATAGACAAAGAGTTATTTAGTGATAAGAAGATAGGCCATGGATTAATGCAAGAACAAGGAGTTTCATCAAATAATGAAGAATGTGAAGATGGAAGAATAAGAGGAGGATCAATTTGCATGATCTCGAGGCTCTTCCTCCGTTCTTGAAAAAAGGAATCAACCTTTTCCTCACAATACATAGATGCATCAAAGTCTAAAGAGAATCCTTTCTCATAATCTGCTAAAGGAATATCTTCATATGCCCCTATAAATTCCTGATTGTTTCTTCATTCTCGAAAGAGATCAATCGGTATGATTTGTTGATCGACCACCAATCGGGTTGATGAGTCCAAAATCACTTGGTATATGGAAGACTTAGAAGATGTTTGATGATGATTGATAGAAGAAGATGATGTGGGGGATTGAAGAAGATGTGTAGCTAGATGTCTCGGAGTAGAAGAAGGTGGTGTGGACTTATATGATGGTATATCATCTGTAAACTAGTATCTTAAGTCCAAAGTCTATAGAAGGATGATTTATTCGATGTTTGACTCAAAGGACTTTGAGTCACATGAATCTTCAAAGAAGGAAGACTTATTGGGGGTGATTGATGAAGAAGGTCCTGAAGAAGGGGAGGACCGTGATTCAAGAATCACATCGATGAATAATAACAAGGGTCCTGCAAAGAAAGAGAGGACCACAATTCAAGAATTGTATTAGATGTTTGATTGGAGGGATTTGGAGTCACATATCTTCAAAGGAAGAAGACGTCGTTGAGGTGAATGATAAAAGGGGTCCTGCGAAGAAAGGGAGGACCATGACATAGGAGTCATATTAAATGTATGATGAAGAGGTTCCTATAAAGATAGGGAGGACCATGACATAGGAGTTGCATTAGATGACTTAGGAGTCAAATTAGATGAATCCAAATAGTAGTTTGGATCCAAATCATCAAGAAGAAATGTTTGGATTGGAATCCTCAAAAGAAGAGGAAATGTTTGGATTAGAATCAAAAGAAATGTTTGGATTGGAATCCTCAGAAGAAGAGGAAATGTTTGGATTAGAATCAGAAGAAGAGTGGGGGAACCCAGAATAATAATTTGGATCAGAAGTGTCCAAACCATACCACCGACTATGAGATGAAGGTGGGGAACAGAGTTACCCATATGGGCTCTCTAGCATGAAGAACCAAACGAGGTTTAGTTGTAATGGGAATATTTTGATTTGAATTGCTAAACCTAGGTTCCATATTTTTGTAAGTATGGGGAACCATGTGATAGTCAATCATTTTTGGCACTCATTTTAAGCACAAATGTCTAGATCTAGATAGTGTGATGGAACTCCTTCAAAGGAAGGAAGTGACATGTCGATTTGGGTAGCATAAGGACAACCAACTAGACATTTTGTAAGTATTGATATGTGCGTGATTTTCTGAAGAAGGTCTAAGGAAAATAGACATTGTGATGATGTAATATCAATGAGATAAAAAGGATTTTCCTAGAAAATAAGTTTTTGAATGAATAATCACAAGGAACAATCATGCAAGTGTGAAACACAAATCCAATCAACAAGGAAATACACCATATGAAAATGCATGTGCAAAGTGATAGTTCGATGCAAAGGTGATCAACACAATGTCAATATTTACGTCAAGCTCAAAATGAACAAGGCGTAAATATTAACAAAGGGTAGATGTGACTCCCAATCAAAGGATACCACGACAAGTTCAACAACCAACAAGGCCTAAATGTTAAAGGGTGAGGTTTACAAATGTAAGCCACGTAACCACACCAATTGGACATGTCTATCAAGATTTGTGGAGAAGTGAGATATTAGTGTCAAAGTGGTATCAAATGACGCAAACAAAGTAAGCCACACCTTTCAAAATTTGGGACAATGTTTGAAATCAAACTAAGTCAAAGTATACTAAGGATGTGTTAAAACGTGGGCAGCGTAACGCCACAATGTGGACACTTAGATCATGTTTACGAGAAATGTGACATAAGTATCTTAATTGTGTCGAGACAATGCAAATGAGGTAACATGTCAAAGGGAGATAAAATGATGAATCAATCCTAACTATGATGATGATCCTCATGGGTATCAAGATCAAAAAGGCTACCAATGATATAAATACATCTCCACACACTTTAGATGTTTAACTAACCCAGCCACAAACATGGATGGGCGTAAACAAAAAAAAGTGGTGAAATAATCAATTGATAACACAAAGGTAGTCACTCCTCTTTTGATCAACAAAGTTTCAAAAGAAAGTGAAGGAAGTAGATCAAATGGGGGTAAAAAATGTTGGCCTCACTTTGGCAGAGTTTCACCTTACCTTAGGGTAAGTGAAAAACTAAGCGAAAGTAACGTGTCACACGTTTTGTGGTGAATAATGGCTCACAACATCAACACTATTTTGAACTGGTCAAAGTGGGCTCCTGGAAAAAGTATATTTTCCTAGGTGATTCTCTCGTCCTAGGTGTTACAAAGCCATCTAAGAAAGGGCACGATTTACCCAAAAATTGCAATGACTAATTTGGGAGTATCTCGGCTTTTCCCCCTTCAAGTACAGTGGGCACTAATTACATCCATCGTGTACTCTTGCCAGGTCGCGATACAGACAACTTTGTAATGCTAACTCACAAGGAAAACTAGTCAAGTAGGTAGTGCGAGATCACTTCCCATTTCATCTACAAGGTTCCCTCTTGCGTGGACTACTTTGGGGTTCTTGGTACCACCCCCATTGTTATAGCTTAAGGTGTTATTCCAAAGGGGTTATGTTCTAGTTGAGCGGAGAGGAACGTATTTTTTCCGAAACTTATAATACAATGTTTTGAATATGGTGTTTTTTATCTTTTTAACTTAAATGTGGTTTTAATTGGCACACCATTTGGAAACCTGCAAGAAACACATGTATTAGAGGGTTTTGTGTTTTGTTTTTGATGTCTCCTTTCTTTGACAAGCGATTAGGTTAGGTCCTACAGATAACGAGTTTAGTAGTTTTCCATTTGTAAACTTAAGAAAGAGAATTTACACTTTGCTTTTGATTCCTAAGATCACCAAAAAGGCACGAAGGAAGAGCATACGCAATGTGAAAATTCTACTAAGATAAAATCATATGGAAATCTATTTTACTTTTTTAGCATCATAGAAAAAGTGTTTTTAAAGTATGACATAAAGTTTGAACAAGTGTTTTTGATCTCCAAGATTGCCAAAAAGGCGTGAGGAAAGAGCATACACACTTTACAAGCTTTATTCAAGCTAAAAAATGAAAACACTTAATCTATGAAAGTTGAAATAAAAAAAAAACCCTGCACAACTAACTGATTAGTGTCACAAAACCTTTCAAAGTGTTAGAATAGTCAAGAAAACAATTTTTTAGACTTTAAGATACATTAGAAAATGATTATTTACCTAATAATGTAAACCATAAATTTTTGTAAGTCAAAATCCTAATTTTATGATTCCATTATGTAGTTCTCTTCAATACCTTTCCAACGCAACAAAAACAGAGTCATTTTGAGCTCGGGAGCAAAAGTTATGGCCTCCGGAAGATTGCTAATGATGCATGCGCTAAGGTTTGGGCATGTGCACCATAGTTTGGGTGTGTGCACCATGGTTTGGGCGTGTGCACCACAAATTGGGTGCCTACGTACCTCTGTCAAAAAATGATAGTCAGAGTTGTACCTACGTGCACATAATGGTATGTGTGCTCCCTTTCCTATAGGTGGCTAAAAACACGAGATTTTTCAAAAATAATCTCAAAAATATCAAAATTTTATCGATTTGGTTCAATTTTGGCAGCACTTCACCTCCTTTGATCCTACAAAGAGCACAAAAACAAGACAATCCTAGCTAAACTAGCTAAGAAACTTGATATTTATCCATTAATACAAGAAAGGTTAGTGAAATTAAAAACTTGAAACTAATCTAAAAAAATTGAAAAACTAATCTAGAAAGATTGAAACTAATCTAGAAACATTGAAACTAAAAAATTTAGAAACTAAAATAAAAGCTTCAAAATGACTCCATTAATGGAGGATGGACTAAGAGTCCCATCGGGTGTGCCAAATGTATGCAATGGAAAGTTGCAAAAGCTATGGAATGAGGCTAAAGAACCTCAAATCTTTGATAACTCATCCATGCACCATGAGATTAGAGCTAAACAAGAGAAAATAACATGCAAGCATTATAACTTTGACAAAAACATCAAAAAGTAACATGTATACTAATCTCTACTCTATGAAAGCTTAATGAAAGTGAACCTAGTTAGATTCTAAGCAATCAAATTGTGTGTTGTTTACTCCAAAAATAGTGAAGAGATATCTCCAAGTTGGCTACATGGCCAAGCTTTAGATCTTCCCTTACTAACTATATTTGGAATGGATGGATGCAAGATGGAGGAGCTCTCAACAATGGAGTATGGCCAAGATCCAAATGTTCTTATAGCTTAAAGCTAATACAAATGGAATCCCAAAACTAGGTGTTCTTAGTGTTAATAAGATATCCTAGGTGTGAAGGTGTAAGTTGAATGGGTAGGCTTAGCCTTGTATTTATAGTTTTCCAAATGGAAGAGTTTGAACTTTGGGTGCATGTGGGACTAAAGTCTAAAAATAACTTTAGGATTAGATTAGGATAAACATGCTTTAGGCTTAGTTAAGCTAGGATTAGGCTATTTAAACTTGATTAGCAAGTGATTAGAGACTCACCGAGAGTTGGGAGGGTGCTGGATAACCAATTGTGGTGATAGATAGCCTACAAAGCCATTAGAAGTGGTCTAGAGATAACTAGGGAGGTTCTCAATGGTCGAAAGGAGGAATGTTTAGGTAATAAGAGAGTTATTAGCCAAATAATCTATTATAGGAGGAACACGACCAAAAGAGTGTTGTGAATGGGAATTCGAGAATGGAGCAAAGTATGGGGAATTAATGAAGTGTCGTTAATTGATTGAATTGGATGAATGCTAAGTGTAAGCATATTTTAGGTGTCTATAGGTACCCATGTATAAACTATAATTTCTTTGGAAGAAGAAGAAGAAGAGAAGAGAGGAAGGAGACAAGAGGAGGAAATGAAGATGTGAAGCCGCAGCTAGATCTAAACTCTGTAACTCTAGGAAATCTCTAAGAAGAGTGTCAATGACGTGTTCCTTGGCCTGTACAAGGAATAACATCCACCTGCATCGAATAATGTTCATGCCCTTATGAAGGATATAAATGGAGTACTGGAATTACACCCACTCTGTGAAGAGAACTGAAGGGAGCAGTATGAAGAAATCTAAATTTGGTCCAATGAAATGTGACATAGGTCTAGAAAATGAGTGCAAAGGAATCAAAGGTAACGTCACAAACATAGAATTGCCGATAGCGTTCATGCCATTATGAAGGATAACAAAATAATGTTCATGCCCATATGAAGAATTACACCCACTCATGTGAGAAGAATGTGAGATAGAAATCATCTGGTCTGAAAATGTGAATGTCTAAAATGAGTGCAAAGGAATCAAAGGTAAGTCACAAACATAGAATTGTCGAGTGTGAGATAGGAACATCTTCCAAACAATGTCTAAGTGAAGCGAAGAAAAAGTAATAACCCCCACAATAGTAGAAAAGAGGATCCACAAGAAGAGGTGGATCAATGATGGTCTCTGAAAAGTAGAAGTGATAAGAGTCCCAGAAGGGGCACTCCCAACAAAGGAGATGAAGGAATCCTCTAAAACACCTGTAGAAGGATGAGAAACTCCCGTATTACATCACAAGTAGGTATTGTAAAGAGACGATGAAAGATACTTGTCCCAAAAGGGTGGCTCGAAAAATAGAAGAGTGATGTCTGACATGTATGAATCATCAATGCATGAAGGAGGAGGAGTGGAAAGGGCCTCACACACTGGAAGTGGAAAGGAGGCTGATGCAATGATGGTATGAGGTTGGGAACAAGACTTCCCAATGTATGGCCGGAAGGTAATAGTGTCAACATTCTATGGAAGGTGGCTAAGAGAAGGAGGAGAGGAGTCCTTAGTAGTACTCTCATCATTAGAACTAGAAGAATAATCCTCATCATTAGGGATGGAAATAAGTGATTATGTGTCAGTAGAACTGTCATCACATAAAGAGTAAGATGAAACAATGTATTAGTAGGAGAAGCAACAACAACAATATCTCGAAGGGTCTCCAAACAAGGAATGAAGAATGCTCCAAATAGAGTGATGAGGATACATGTGCACCACATGAAGGTGGAGAGGTCTAGAGACATGTATCAACAAGTAACAAAAACATGGTCACATGCATCGAGGTAGTTGTCAAGATGATAAGGATTAGTGGGTGTAGGAACTAACCCATACAAAAAGGGATAAAGGCCCTTATGAGTAAAGTAACATTCCATACAAGCACACAATTATTTGTAAACCTCTCTACCAAGAAGAAGTGTCGAGGTTGAGAAGCGATCCTCTGAGATCTCAAGTCCGGAAGGAATATCCTCCATGGTGCATCCACAAAGAGAGAAAGAAGTGTATAAGATTCAAAATTGATAACACACACTCAAATAAACGTTAGAATCAACCAATAATACGTCTAGAATGCAAGAAAATAAGGGTGTGAGAAAACACACAAGGTTGTAAGATGCCGACTCACCGATAATACGTTTACATGCAATACAAAACCCAAGAACAATGATAACCCCATTTGTGGCACTTTATAAGTAGTGTGTTGATTACAATAGGTTGTGTTTGTGTGATGTGAGACAACTGACTATTCACCTTGTAGTAGGTGATGATTCATGCAAGACTGGAGGCCACAATAAGTCTCAGTCAAAATCATATGAACAAAAGATAACTACACACAAAAGGGTGTAAGCAAGGAACAAGGGGACAAAACATTTTTCGGTGTGAGAAAAAATGTCTCTAGTTGTAAAGGGGATCTCTTGTCACAAGGTTGTGGCAAATGCACTCATAATCCCACAAACAAAGAAGAACACTATAATGCAAAAATGACTCAAAGTGAGTCAGAGGGTTTCCAAAATACCAAAATGACCTCCAAATTACGCACAAAAACACCAAAAAAATCCAGAGAAGGACATCTGAAGCCATAAAACACACTAAACATTCCCATAAAACAATCGGCGAGAAAAAAATGTCTAGTAACCCTAGTTTTGGAATAATTTTTGACCAATTTTGCTATTTTTGGAAAAGTGAAAAAAAGGAGGGCATATAATTAAAAAACTAAATGCTAATTTAATTAATTTCTTGAAAAATAATTTAAAACCTCCTAATTAATAAAATATGACCCACCTTGTAAATGATTATTAGATTCTAATTAAATTAGAACCTAACAATTTATATTAACCACCCTTAAATAATTCTAACCCCTTATAAAACCCGACCACCTTATGATAATGAACACCCACTTTATTATTAACAACCCCACTTTTTAATTAAAACCGAACTATATTTAAAATAGGCTTTGAATAGATAGAAAGTGGGAGATATATTTTTAAAAGCAAGGGTCAAAAATGAGGGTGGTGTCAAGGCGAGGTAGAAAAGCTAACACAACGGGAAATGAGGGCATGGAGCCACGTGGCGGGAGGTTAGGTAGAGTGGTGCACAACTTGAGGAATAGGGAGGTCAACGAGGAATGTGTGTGAGGAATCCAAAGAAAACTCCAGGGGGACAATGATGTGGGTTCTGAGCTAACCCAAAGATGGTCATTTAGTGAGCAAGGTAGAGTGTGGTGCGACAAGAGTCAAAGCACGGGGCCAAGTGGGCCAAGAGAGCACAACAAGACAAAAAAATGCAAGAGGAAAATGTGGTCAAGGTGAGTAGAATGGGAAAATGGTTCAAATGTAACTCAGGCAAGGTAAATGAATAGTTAAGGCCGAGTAGGGTTGGTCTAACCAATGACGAGCACGAGCATGACAAAAAGGAACAACACCAAATGTAGCAAGGCTGAGTTAAAACAAAACACAAGGCCGAGTCAAATCAAAACCAAACGTTGAGTCGAACACAGGTGAAACATGGAAAAAATGAGCAGAGGGAACGTAGAAAGAAATGAGATGGGAAAACACAAGTAACTCAAGAAGAGTTGAGAAAGTAATCAAACTCACCGAATTATGAATAAATACCATGCAACCTGTGAACAGAGCTAGAGAGAGAGCTTACAAAATTAGGAAGAGCTCGAGTGAGATGAGTTGAGGAGAGAAACTTGGTGGGAGAAATGAGTGACAAGAAGGGGTAGAGAGGTGCAGGTGGAGTAGGGCGGAGAGTGGGAGGAGAGAGGTGAAGGTAGAAAAAGAGATTTTTCAAAAAACTAAACTTTTAATGAAAAACAGAAAACCATAAATACCTATAAACCGATATTTTTTCCAAAGTTGGCTATAAACAACCATATTTAGGTGGAAAAATCCTGAAAGTCCAAAATTTTATAAATGACCTTCACATGCACCGAAAACACACACAAACCATAAAAAACTCCACAAAAACCAAGATTAGCCAAAATCAATGCAAATAATGCATAATTGGAATAATGATTACAAAGCTTACACACGAAACTAGTAAGAGCATGAAACTGAGAGTAGTAAAAAATGAAAACATAGAGTATCAAAGATCATAACAACATGATCTGATACCATGGCTGAAAATTGAAATTAGGATCATATGGGATAACACACACATCAACTGAGTTACACCCAATCGACAATGTGATGAAGTTCCATGAGGAAGCAAACATTCAACCATGAAATGTGCATGCAAGAAAAAGGTCTATCCATTCTCATAGATATAAAAAAGGAGTATTGTATAACTCCCAATGCATGAAAATAATACCTCCACAAGTGGAGAAGAGGAGTTATATTCTAGAAATGGAAAGTAACTTTTGTATGACACACTCGATGTACACCGACGTGTATGCTGAAATATATGACAGAATTTGTCATACCTCTTAAAACACCTAAGACCTATGACCTCACATGAGTGAGATGACTCACCACGTGACATGGACAATGCCACAAGATGAAAAGGAAAGCTACACACACAACCACCCCTTATAGACTAACCTTTCTTTATTTCTTATAAGTTGTCCATATTCATTCATTTGTTCTGAACACCCACTTGGTGCCAATCACTCTTTTATCTTTTGGTCTTGGCATAAGTTCCCATGTTTCATTCTTCTTAATCTGATCTATCTCTTCTTCCGTTGCTCCAATCCAATGCTTGTCTTTACTTTCTTTAATAAAATTATTAGGTTTTATCTCAGATAGAAAAGACAAATTTGCATGTTCAGATGCATTTGTCAATCTTATTCTAGTTTGTACTCCAATTTTTTTGTCACATATAATCTGATTTTATAAATGGTTCATTTAGATTGACCTAGATGGTGTTTTTTTATCCTTTCTTTCAACTTCTTATTTTTCATCTTCTTCCTCATCTTCATTGATTTCTTCTTTTGAATAATTAATTTCTTATATCTTGTTCTTTTTATACTTGATATGATCCACTTTCACATTTGCACTTTCAACAATCATGAATGTTCTCATATTGTAACATCTATATGTGTTGAGCACAATTTCACCTTAGGGGCTTGGTCTCATACTTGAGGGGGTTAAATTTTCTCAACCTCAGTATGGCGGGGTTTTCAAGATACCCGTGAGATGTGATGGATGTATGATGTTTTGCGCTTCGTGAAGAATGTATTAGACTTGTTTTTCTTGTAATTAAACCTATAAATCAAATACACTACACACAAAGAAATTAGATAAATATATGATGGATTTTTTGGTAAATACCAGTCCTCGGAAGTCAATGAACTTCCTTGAAAGGATGTCAATCTACATTCAAGAAATTAATCTATCAATGATAAAATAAATGATAAAAAATGAATAAAAAGAAATGATTTAAGCTATTAAATGATGAATTATTAAGACAATGATGTGAATGAAAGGCACTTACCTGATTCCAATTGACTAATAAGACTGAAAATATGATATTACTAGATATGAGAAGGTTGTGGATGATGGTTTTGTTGATGGTGAAGCTCTGGATCTGACAAAAAACAAACCTCTGATGTTTTGACGATAACTTGAGAACCGTAGCTCCATTTTACAAACCAAAAGATGCGTTGAAAATATGACTTCAATATATTTCCAGTGATGTAGAGAATCACTACCGATTTCAATGAATCGCTAGCAATTCAACCAATCTTTGGTGATTTTGTTACAGGTCCAAAATTATTGGCGATCACTATAAAAATTACACCGATGCTTCCAGTCCATTTTTTTGCACGTTTTTGAAGCTACAGGTTGTGAGAAATTGAGGAAGCATCCAAAGGAACTAAATATATATCGAATTAAGCTACAAGATGTACTAATAACTTCAAATAGATGGAGAATGGGGAAATTAATTGAAGAGGATATAATGTAGCAAGAATTATCTTGTCGAAGGAAAATCCCAAATGATTATCACCTAGCTTAGAAGAAGACATGGAACTCATATTTATAGAGTTAATAGGAGAGAATCATCGAGAGATTTGGGGAATCACCGTGATTTTGGGAAGTTCGAGTTTAAAAGGGATAAGAATGGATAAAATTTCTATTTTTAACCTAGGTGGTTAGGGATTTAGGGGGATTATGGTTTGATAACTAGAGAGCTCTAGTGTGAGAGTTGGAGGTGGATATGGGTGGTTAGGATAGAGTAGGGATAATTTGGTAGGTTGCCAAATTTTAACTAGTCCTAACTAGTGAGGAGTGAGAGGTGGTTATGGGGATAAGTTAGAGGTGGTTAGGGAAATATTTATGGAAGGTTGCTAATTTAACTAGTTACAACTAGGGAGTGTGGATGAGTTCTCATGGTGATGTGTGCGGGTGAGTGGATTTAACCATTTAATTAATTAACTTCGAGATGGGTGGTGTGACTTTAGTGAATGTGTGATAAATTAATTAATTAAAGGGGTATGGAGTTAAATGACCTAGGTTTAGGGATGATACGATGATATGACAATAATCTTGACCAATTGAATGGAGGGCTTGAATCGTGAAGTAGTATACTAGTTATTCAATTATTTGTGTGAGAGAAGAGTGTGTGATTTTTCAGTGTCAACATTTGCCCCTTTTTGTCGAGTGGTTTTGAGACAAGCCATGAGACAAAAATGAGATGTGATAGATAAATGTTGTAGAATTACATGATGAGGTGCTTCCCCTCAAACTAGGGATTGATGGAAAATGGAATCAATCATGAGCTTGAAAGAGATATATGGAAATATGTAAGGATAGGAAGATGATAAAGTGATGCCCTAGGATGAGGTAAAAAAATGTGTCATCATAAAATCAAGTGATAGGGGAACCAAAGGGTTCATGTCCTATAGACATATGAATTTTAATGACAGACATGATGTTTTGACAAGGTCAAAGGACCAATAATTGATGTTTCCACAAAGGTGGGTTTACAAGGCCAAGAATTCAAGTGATAGGGGAACCAAAGGGTTTGTGTCCTATAGACATATGACTTAATAGTGAAAAAGATGATATGATGATTTGATGAGGTCAAAGGACCGAGATTGATTTTACCATAAAGGTGGGATTATGAGACCAATAATTCAAGTGATAGGGGAACCAAAGGGTTCGTGTCCTATAAACATATGACTTAACGATGAAAAAGATGATAACATAATGATTTTATGGGGTCAAGGGACCAAAATTTGATGATGCTACAAGGGTAGGATTTCGAGGACTAGATGGGGGTCCTGATAGTAATCAGGGGCATAATGCTTTGGAGGAGACATCCTATTGACAAGTGTCGACTTTAATGAGTAAATGTGATGTTTTAGAAACAACAATATAATGTTGAGATATGCTCAAGATTGTGTTGATGTGATTAATAGATTTCAGTAGGTATTTTGATAAATGTTGATGTGGAAGTGTTGAAAACTATTAAAGTTATGTTTTAGGTATGATGTGTATTTGATATTGATGTTAAAGTGATTTAATGTTTTTTCAAAACCATGGTCAAGGATGAAACATGGATTGATTTATTTGTATTAGATTTGATACATATATGATGGGAAACAACAAAGTGAAGGCACTTGCACTTTTGGCTTTTACAGTGAATGTTAATAGATGACTAACAATGGGTAGTCATATTTAGGATCTTAGATATAAATTGAAATGATAGTGTGTACCTTCTTAGGACATGATAAGGGTTGAAATATGTAGGTTGTGTGGGAAAAGAGGGTTCTCCTTTCAACGGTTTCATAGGGAAATGTCCTAGCTTTTTCATTTTTATTTTGATGCAAACTGATTGATGCGGGAGTTTTCTATAATGGGAAAGTTGATCGATGCAAGAAGCTTTCCTAGGATGCTTTGAATTTTGGATTTTGAAGGCTGATCGATGTGGGAAGCCTTTTATGTGGGTAGCCATCCTTTGAGGGTATGGTCTACATTTTTTTATTTTTTTCAATTTTGATTTTTATAGAGATGGTCGTCCTTCGAGGGATCGATCTATGATTTTGACTAGTAGCTTTGTCCTTTGAGGGATCAGTCTACTTTTATTTTTGACAATATGATGTTTGAATAGTTATCCTTCAAGGGATTAGTCTATTTCTTTTAAATTTGATAAGAAACATCCATAGATATTTTTGATTTTATTTTGAGCTGAGGGAAAGACCCTAATAAGCTGTTTCAAGGAGGGGAAAATATGTGTACACAAACTACACATGTGTGCCCCAAGACATGTATTTGGTTGGTAGACAAGGTGGATGGATGTAATGATTGTGGGGTTCCTACTAAAGAGGAACTTGTCCATGTGAAATATGTGATGAATAGAGCCGTGGTGCTCATCTTTAAGGTGTACTTAGGATGCTGATGGAAAACCACATGCTCTCAAATCATTACGATGATAAAATGGCTGGATAATGATGGAATAAGATCTTTGATGTGACTATTGTCATGACGGTCGATGTGTTAACAGTAGAAATGTTGCAAGTGCAAGGCTTTCAAAGGTTAAACCGTGCTATAGGGACCAATCCATTTAAGGGAGATCTTCCCATGTTTACTCTTTTCCAGAGTAGTGACATTTTGATTATATTGACATGATAGTTTGGTGAAGACATGTAAAAAGCAAGGTATGTAAAGTAAGACTTTCAAAGTCTTAGTAGATAGGAGCCTTCCCAACATAATACTATGGATAGAAATGACATGTGTTAAAATGAATGATGTCTTGAGGATGATAGAAGTTTTGGTCTTGATTAATCAAGTATATGGTAAATAAAGGAGCCCTTAACAAAGGGGTTGTGGGAAATTTGGATGGGGCATGAGAGGAAAATTGATAAAGAGGGTAGATGATGAAGCTTTGGTTTTTCCTTTTCTTTGTGTATGTTGATTTTGGGTTCATATAGGTGGGTGAATTATATTAGTTTGAGATAAGGGACCTTCTCTAGAAGGTGATGGGAAAACACATGAGGAAGGTTTGTTGAGATTTGGTTGAGGATGACCCCTTGGTTCTACAAATTTTGGTGAAGACATTATCAGTGGCTTGGGCATATATTTTGATGAGGGTGACAGACCTTCAAGGGAAGGTGTGGACGTTGATGGGGTTGAGAGACCTTCAATAAAATTTGCTGATAAGATTAAGGGACCTTCATTGGAAGGTGTTAACGAGATTGAGGGACCTTTAAGGGAGGGTGCTAATGAGGATAATGGTCCTCCAAAGGAATGTGCTGACGAGATTGATGGACCTTCAAAGGAAGGTGCTAATGAGGATAATGGTCCTTCAAAGGAAGGTGTTGACGAGATTGATGGACCTTTAAAGAAAGGTGCTAATGAGGATAACCACCCTTTAAAGGAAGGTACTGATGAGATTGATGGACCTTTAAAGGAAGGTGCTAACGAGGATAATGGTCCTTCAAAGGAAGGTGCTAACAAGGATAATGGTCCTTCAAAGGAAGGTGTTGACGAGATTGATGGACCTTCAAAGGAAGGTGCTAACAAGGATAATTGTCCTTCAAATGAAGGTGTTGACAAGGTTTATGGACCTTAAAAGGAAGGTACTAATGAGGATAATGGTCCTTCAAAGGAAGGTGCTAATGAGATTGATGGACCTTCAAAGGAATGTGCTAACAAGGATAATGTTCCTTCAAAGGAAGTTGCTAATGAGATTGATGGAACTTCAAAGGAAGGTGCTAACGAGATGTTTGACGAAGGCTTGTTGATGATAAAATAAGGATGTCTTCCTTGTCCTACAGATTTTAGTGAGGACATTGATAAGGGTGATGATATCGATGATGGATTAGGATGGTCCTCTTTTGGGGGAAGATCATCGATAAGGAAGAGTCGTTGGATTATGGCTTTAAGTGTTTTACAACTCTCTATGTTATGCCTTAAGCATCTATGGTAGGCACAAGTTTTGTCTTGATCGTACGGACATGTTTCCAAGTATGTGGATGGGATTTTTGATTGGTGGTAATGTAATAAGAGAGGCATGCATGATTCTATCGAGGATATCAACGTAAGTCCCTTTTGGGGGATTTGGATTAATGGATTTTGACCTTGGCTTATGAGAGTGCTTAGGAGGACATGTCTTATTTTTGGATGGGGGTGGATTCGTAGATGTTATATGGTGTTGGAAGATCATAGGGACGCCGTGAGGTTGATAAGAGGGATAATATGACCCAAGAAAGGGATAACATGTGTGATTGATAAGATTGGATGATGGATGAGGTCCTAAAATAGAGGAGGAGGGATGGTTGATGGATGAGATATGGTTTGATTGTGTGCCATGATATTGAGCTAGGGATGGGGTCCCAAAATTGATGGTAAGGGTGGACCCGTAGATTTTTGTTATCCCGTTTTGAGTTCATAACGAAAATGATCGGATAACCCCTACAAAATTTTTGAAGTGATTTTGCATCATGACCTCTTTTAGAGAAAATCGGGTTTTCGGGTGTTACTAACAGCTTGACATAAGTTTTAACATGCTTTATGTCTTATGACCTCCGAAACCCGAGACCCGCCTTGCAATGAGACAATCCTTTGTAATCGGGTTTTCGGAAATTCAACTCATCGGAACATTCATGATCCAAAACATGCTTTGTGTCGCGTGACTTCCGAAACCCGAGACCCGCCTTGTGTTAAGACAATCCTTCGTCTTCGGGTTTTCGGAACTCTAAAGCATCGGGACATTCATGTTCCAAAACATGTTTTATGCGCCATGTTCTCCGATTCCCGAAGTCCGCTCAATCCTTTAAAATCGGGTTTTCGGAAGTTCAATGCATCGGAACATTCATGATTCAAAACATGTTGGGTGCTCCATGTTTTCCGAAGCCCGAAACCCGAAATGCACTAAATCTCCTCGTGTCGGGTTTTCGGACTCCTCCAACATACTGACGTGGCATTCATGCCGAATGGTTGGTGAGGTGGCACGTGCCGAGCTGAAGTGTATTTATTACTGATTTTCCTATAAATACCCGGATTTCCACGTCATTCTTACCGTTCATATTTTTAATTCGTGGATTTTTCGCATGCTCTTCCGCTCCCAAAACCCGCAAACTCGCGTTACCAGACTGGATCGTTTGTTTTCGATTTTACCTGTCTCAAATTGAAGGTATTTTTCGTTCCTTCTTTGTTCTTGATTTTTCTGGATCGATTGCGTGTATTTTCTTTCCAATTTCTTGCCAGTTGTCGAGGGTTTTTCTTCCTTCTTCTTGCTGTGTTGTTTTGGAAGGGGTTTTGGGTTTTTAGGGTTTATTTTCTTTTTGAGACTATCAATTGGTGCTGTTCCTTCCAAACTCCAATTACTTGCATAATGTATGGAATGTGAATAACAAAAAGAAAGGATGTTTTATATGTGAAAATTCAAAGGAAAGACTCTGTTTTTGTTTCCCGGATTTTGAAGGCTGTTTTGCAGATTCAAAAGTCCGAAATACAAAGGAAGCTCGCAGTGACGGGGTTTTTCAACATTCCGACCTCAACAGTGGGTGTCGGGCACCTCCTAAGTTCCGCCATCAACAGTGGACGCCGGGTTTTCTTCAGGTTCCGTCATTAACAGTGGGTGCCGGGTTACCTCCTGTTTCCGCCATTGAAAGCAAGTGTCGGGTTTCGCCAAGATTCCGACATATCAGACCTGTCGGGTTCACTAAGTTTTCCGATATCTTCTTCTGCGAGTCGGGTTCTCCTCTGCTTCCGACGCATTCAGTCAATCAGGTTTTTCAGTGTGCACAGCATCTCCGGAGTTCCGAGTCTTTCTCCTTCCAATATTCTTCATGTCGGATCCTGGTTCATCACAGGAGAAGGCCGAAAAATCTAGCAGGATGAAATACAAATTTAAGAAACCAGAACCCCCGTCATATATCGACTGTAATTATGACATCAGGGATACTGAGCTGGGCAACATAGACATGGACGACTTTTGGAATAGGGTAAAGAGTTCTTCTCAAACCCCATGGATGGTGGCTTTAGCTAACAGTGGCTTGCCCCTTGCAGCAGGCTTCCCCATGTCTGCCCAATGTCCAGAGTTTGTTTTGGCGTGTGCATCCAGCTACGACTCGGCTTCTCGTTCCGTAAGGAATCAGGCTGGTGAAGTAGTTATCAAACTAGATGGAGCTTATTTTGATGATCTCCTGAAACTACCAAATTTTGAAGAGTATGGGGCCCTAGATATCAAGTCGGCTCAGAAGGCCTGGGACAGTAACCAGGAAAATTGCATTAGGGATGTCAATAAGAAGTTCTTGGTCAAGGCAAAACCAGTAATATCTAGATTTCCAAGAACTATCCCTAGATCGGATTTCATACAAGAAATCAACGACATTATCACCCTGCTGAGCCGGGTTTTTGGCTTGCCGGAATCAAATTTATTTCATGGATGGATGTACCAATTTATGGTCACCATCAAAAAGAACAAGCAAGGGATTGACTGGGGAACCCTTATCAGTGATGAAATTGATTCCCAGATGACGACGGTCCTGTCAACCGGAAAGTTTTATATGTTCTCATATGTAGCCTATGCAGCAGCTGGAATGAGGAGCTATCCCGGGCTAGAGACTAAAGGAAGCAGAACGACAAATCCAGTCTATAAGTATTATCCTCAAATAACTAAGAAGGGGTCCAAGGATCATTTTAGGAGGATAAATGACGCCTTTTTCTATGAGAACATCTGCCAGCTGAATCCAGGGCTGAGAAAAACAAGGGTCTCAGACGAGGCATGGGCTGAAGTATCTAAATGGGGATGTATCTTCTTACAGTTTAAGAAGTTTACCTACCTTCGAACGGTCATGTACTCTGGAGAGCCTTTCCGTCTGCCTCGTTATCCTGGAGATAGATTGATACTAATAGAATTGGTCAGACAACTATTGGATTTTCACAAATTCCAACAGAGCAAGCATAAGGCAGCAGTATCCTTCCCAATTTCCATTGGGAGATATACTTGCTCGACAGTGGCTAAGGCCAAAAATGTCGAATGTGAACTTCAGGAGAAATTAAAGAAGCATATGAAGTCTCGGGATGGTTTTGACATCCGAGGAGTGCTGAGAACCTATGGAGCCCTACATCTGCACAGGCCCGACATTGAGGATATCTGGGTGGATCTGCGTAACGAAGTTGCAGTTCGCAGAAAAGATAATAGTCGGTTAACTATTGATGAGATCCAGACGCTGGAGCTTTCTGATTTGCCAGATGGCACGACCGACAATGAAAGTGTGTTGGATATGTCCTATGATGGGCTTAACGAAGATCGATACATTTTTCCACCTATTGATTGGTCGGCCAGCGAGAAAGCCTCTATCACCGATAGGTCAGCCCTAATTTTGGCTCGTACAAAGAAATGGCTCTCTTCTTGGGGCATGAATTTTAAAGATGACAAGTTTCCAAAATTGGTGCTTCTGAGGTGGGGCCCTCCAAAAAGAAGAAGGACAAGGAATCTACTGGGGGGTCTATAAAAATCAAGATTCCCAAGAAGAGGAAAGAAAGACCAATCTCTTCAATTATCTCTCCAGCTCAAACGGTGGATGTGCCAGAATCACCAACACCACCAGAAATAGGAGAAATTAATTTGGAAGAAGGAGGAAGTCAGCCCTTGACTTCACCATTTGCTGATTGCTCAACGGGAGAGACCTTATCTCTTGCAGTCAAGGCTTTGGAAACTGAATCTGTGCCTCCCCCTCAACAACCACTTCAGCCTCCTCATTCCCCATCCACTTCTTCAAGCATGGCCAATATTTTCTCCGGGCTCTCACCCCTCTCTGCTGGAACCCAAGTGATCACCAACACTCCCCCACAACCTGTGCCTCTATTCATTGCACCTACTACCACGTTGACTGCTGTTCCCCCTCCAATAGTAGAATCTGCTCCCCTTGAGAGTAGAATACCAGTTACTACAACATTGGCAGTTTCCTCTGATACACCACAATGGCTACTCGAGCAAACTCCGAGGAAGAGGAAAGTGATTGTACCCCTACCAGCCTTTGATTTCAGCTCACTTAAGGCTTCTACTGCGAGATCAGCCAAGAAACCCAAAACAGTTTCAAGGGTTTTGGTGGATGCTTCAGGAGATAAGTTCGCAGAGATTGCCACTCCCTCAGCTGACAAAACTAAAGATGATGTAACAGCTGCTGATTACCAGGTAACCAGGGTGGCTCTAGGGAAAGTGACAGCAAAAGGGGCGCAGCAAGATGCAAAGGATTCCATAGACGTCCTGTGCCAAAAGTTGAAAGAAACAAAGGACAGCAGAAATGAGCTTAAGGAAAAAGTGGAGCAGTTGACAGAGGTTTTGATTAAACTCTCAACACCCCTGGAATCCATACCATCACATACCTTACCTGCGGTTTGATTTCTCATCGGTGCCTACGATTGAGAAGATTACTAAAAAAGGAAGGGTGGTTGATGAATGGATCCAAAAGTTGCTCCAACAAGGGAAGGAAGTAATTCAAGACGTGGTGAAAGTTCATCAGTCCTTGGCAGAGATTCAGAAGGAAGGAGAGAAGATGGATGAGGAATTCACTGAAGAACTTGGACAGCTTGATTTGACTTGTGAAGCTCTCCAAGTGCTAAAGCAAATACCAGCACATCTCTTGGTAGAAGAAGGCGTTCTTCCACATACAGATAAACACTTCCAGCTGATCAAGGCCATCAAGTTCAGAGTAAAGATCCTCAACGAAGCCTGCAGCAAGTTGAGAGAATCAAGAGATAAATTGATCGATGGGAAAAGTGATCTGGAAGAAGAATTGCTAAAGATTTGTCCAAAGGTGTCAGTTGGGAACTCAAGTGCCCTATCAGCAGATGATCTCTTCAAACAAGTTCAAGAGACTGTTCAACATGAACCTGTAGATGGATTCGACCTTGAAGTCATTGGTCAGTTTGTGAGGATTGAACATACGTTGGAGGCCTTAAGAAAGCTCAGCAAAAGGTTGAAAAAGCTTCCCGGCAGTGCCAGTGATATCCATGAGACCTGCGAAATGTGGAATGATCATTCCACTGCGCCTGATGAAAATGAAATGCAAGGCATTATTCGGAAGTTCCAGGAGTTCCGGAACAAACAGTCTCAGCTGGAGGAAGAGAAAGGAGAAGAATCAAAAGATGATGACTCGGATTGAGCTCCAACGTCCCATGTCATTTCTATTTTTAGAATGACATATCTTTTATTTCCATTTTGTCATTATTTTTAATTCATACTTTGACTTGATCTCCTGCGTGAGAATCATGCAAAGCTGAACTCTAGTTAGCATGCTACTTTTCAGGATCTGTCCTGTTTAATCTCTAGCTTCTTTTGTTATAAATAAGGGATGCTTGTGCATTCTAAAGGGTCGAGAATTTTTGAAGCATTAAGAGGCTATTGGAAAGGAGAAAAACTTTGTGTTTTCTTTCAATCATTTTGAAGAATAGAAGTTGATATTGTTTTACAGACTTTGTGTTGTGGAATATATCTTATTTAAGACAGTGTTCTTATGTTCATGATCTTAAAGCTATTCTTTGCATAGAATCTCAGTGTTTCTAATTATCTCGGACACTATATCTGTGATCTAAAACTCGTATGATTATTTCATGCTCTGTGTTTACTCGGAAGAAAATACGTTTCTCCCATTTCTTTTCTACCGTGCTTCTTTCACTGTAACAGTTTCTAACCTATTTCACTTACGAAAGCAATATCCTTGAATCGTGTGAATGTGGATTTCGGGATTTCATCCCAACCCCCAATGGTTAGATTAGTGTGAATGTTGTATATATTATTTACTGTGTTTTAGGTTAGCAATAAACAGGCAGCCTCACCTGTCTTTGAGGAGGGATATTATCCCATGTACTGTGGTTGAACCTCATATTTTGGTTTGACAAAATATCCAACCAACAATTTTATAGACTTAGATCATGATAAAGGACGATATCCCAAAATCGATGGTAAAGTTAAGACCTTAGATGGCGTGTGCTTAGATTTTGTAGTATTGATTTTAGGTAAAGGAGGGTGTTTTATGACAAATGATGAGGATGAGGCAGCGAATGTGATCTGTTTCGATTTCGTAACATTTGCATTAGATAGAGAAGAGGGACTCGTGTCAAATGACAAGGGCGAGGCTATGAGTGTGATGGTATTTGACTATGTAGTGTTTGATTTAGGAAATGTTCCAGGCTAGAAGGTAAGTGAGTATCTAGGGATATGATTGGGTTTGATTCGAGATGAGGAGGTGTTATTTATAGACATGATTGAGGTGGATTACATGAGTTTTCTAGTTTTTTGATTAATTCAATAAGTGATTGGATATCAAGATCTTCAATTACAAAGGCTTCTTTAGTAACGACTTCCAAAGTGGAATCTAATGGTTGTAAAGGAGTGATGGATGATTGGACACTAGACATAGATGATATTGATGTGTGGGGACCATAAAAAAGGATCAAAGGGTTCACGGGTTTACAAGGGAAATATCAGCGATGAACGAGTCTTCTCATAGGGAATATCACATGTAATATTATTGATGACGTGACTCAAAGGATGCACAACATTTATAGGGACTGAATCTATCGAAGGTGTTGGGTCAAGAAGATAAGTAATGTCATCATGTGTGGTAGTTTTTCTAAATCATAGAAAGACCTAGGGGAATCAAATAAAATGTGTGTAGTCTCATTTCTGAATCATAGGAAGACCTAGGGAATCAGATGAGACATGTGGAGATTGAGGATCAAGATGGCCTTCTTCGAGGGCTTGGATTTCTAATTTCCTAGCCATGGAAAAAGCTTCGTTGAAGGTGTGGAATGTATGGATTTGAAGGGTGGATGATATGTGATGGGAACATGATCGGAAAACAACTTGATTGATAGTGCTCTGCCATCTAGTGAAAAAGTCTCTAAGGGATTCATTTTTGGATTGTTTTATGGTGGCAAGGTTAGAAATGGTGATTTTGCAAGTGATATTTATAGTGAAGTGATTAAGAAATAACATAGCTAATTGTGTGAAAAATACCAAAGAATGTCGAGGGAGGGAATTGTACCAATCAAAAGCAAGTCCTATTAGCAACATAGGGAAGGTTCTAAGAAGGATATCTTGATCGTGGATTATGAGATAACAAGAATGCATACAAGATAGTATGTGCTGCTGAAAATCCTCCTGGCCATGGAATAAGGTGAACTCAAGAAATTCCCAATGTGGAGGATAGGGCTTATATGGTACTAACAGATGGATGGGTTCATTACAAACTTGATCATAAGTGAGGACTTGTTTGGATCCTTTGGTAGTGGTTTCTAAATTGTCTAATTTGTTTGATAGATCTTATATGGAATCATTTGTAAGATTAAATGTGAAGGAATTGACGAGAGGACATGATTGATTTGACTAATGAAAATGTGAAGTAGTATAGTTTTGTAATAGATGGGATTGATGTGGAGATTGATGAGGGGTATCTTGAGAGGATATTTTTGTGAAGTGGGTTGTGATAAAGGGATGTGGGGAGATGTGGAAAAATGTTGAGTATGTTTTTGTTGTTGGATGAGAGGAGTTGATTGGGCTTGAGTAGGGATATGTGTATGGATTTGGGATGTCTGAGGTACTAAAAATGGGATTAAAGAAGAGATGGATTGATTAGATGAAGGATGGGGATATTGAGATTCTGATGATATTGTGATGAAGAAGGGGATGTTGGAAAGACCGCTTGATGAGATACATTGGACATAGACGAGAAGCAATAGTTTGGAAATAGTTTGGTTGTGAAGAATAGTCATAGGTTTGTTGGATGGGGTTATTATAGGATTGTTGAATTGGATAAGAGGTAGAAGTTCCATAGGGAACATAAGATGGTCTAGATGACTCTAGAAACATGTCAGAGCTAAATAAAGTTGACTGAGATGTGATAGGTTGATAAAATGGGTTATAATGTTGTACTGGTGTAGATAATGATGCATACATATTTTCGAGGTTTAATCACGAAATTTCTAGCAAACAAACACATAATTTCCTAATCAAATAAAAAGCAACTAAATGGATGGATTTACAAACAACAGATAAACAAGCAGAATAAATTTTAAATTTTCTTGATTTAATTAAGAAAAGTGAAATGTGAAAAATGGATGATGGGTCCTAGGAAATGGCAAGCTATGGATGGTTTCAGGTATGTTTATGGGTGGTGTCCTTGATATACTTGAAGGTACGTGAGGCACAACTCTATACTACTACCGGTAAGAGCATGTATATTAGGGCCTACCCCCTCACTTCACGGTCCCGCTACAATAAGGGAATTAGGTGCTAAGCCAATATATACTGGAAAAATAAGTGTTTATACTTGGTCAGAACACCAATTCATTTTCCTGTTGGGTGATGAAATCCCAATCAGTTTCACCTGGGTGGGAGTTATTTGAATGCATTTTTGATTTGATAGTGGTTTGGTTGTGTGTGAGGGAGAATAAGTGAATGCAATGAATTAACCTCCCTAATTAGACTATGTGAAACAAGTAGGATGCAAATGGTTTATTTTAAGATCCCAAAATGAAACATTGATTTTTGATGAGAAAAAACAACCAAAAATGTAACACGCAAAGCAAAAGGAAGATTTTTAGGACTTACTGTAAGATCGCTCCTTTTGCTTTTTTATAGATTTTTAGCAATTTTAAAATGAGCAAGCAGTAAATCCAGTAGATGAATTTTCAAAAATGTGCCTTACAACCAGATTAGAGGAAAAAAGAACGAGAAAATAGTAGATTGTGAAGCAATGTAAAAAAAACACAACCCAATCACTGGTGATTGGCTTAATCACAGGTAATTAGCCTAATCACAGGCGATTACTAGATAGTGAAAATAATGAATATTTTATTGATAAAGTGAAACAAAAGAATAAGGGACAAGAGTCCCACCATACATGCCAGGATATTGCGCACAATTTCACCTTGGGGTTTGGTCTCATACTTGAAGGGTAAAATTTTCTCAACCTCAGTATGGTGGGGTTTTCAAGATACCCGCGAGATGTAATGGATGTATGATGTTTCCCATTCCGTGAAGAATGTACTAGAATCATTTTTCCTATAATTAAACTTGTAAATCAAAGACACTACACACAAAGGAATTAGAAAAATATATGACAGATTTCTGGCAAATGCCAATCTCTCGAAAGTCAATGGAATTCCTCGAAGGATGCCATCTGTGTTCAAGAAATTAATCTCTCAATGATAAATAAATGATAAACAAATGAATAAAAAGAAATGATTCAAGCTATTAAATGATGAATTATTAAGACAATGATGTGAACTTACTTGATTCCAACTGACTAATAAGACTGAAAATATGATATTACTAGATATGAGAAAGTTGTGGATGATGGTTTTGTTGATGGTGAAGCTTTGGATCTGACAAAAACCAACCTCTGATGTTTTGATGATAACTTGAGAACCGTAGCTCTTTTACAAAATGAAAGATGTGTCGGAAAGATGAATTCAAGATATTTCCATTAATGCATAGAATCATGGGAGATTTCTATGAATTTTTCCGATTCAGCCAATCTTTGGTGATTTTGGTGCAAGTCCAGAATTATTGGTGATCATTGTAAAAATTACACAAATTCTTCCAAGTCTATTTTTACATGTTTTTGAAGTTGCAGGTTGTGAGAAATTGAGGAAGCATCCACATGAACTGAATATATACCAAATTGAGCTCTAGGATATACTGATAACTTCAAATAGATGGAGAAGGGGAAATTAATTAAAGAGGGATATAATAGAGAAAGAATGCTCTTGTTGAAGGCCAAGCCCAAATGATTATCAACTAGCTTGGAAGAAGGCATGGAACTCATATTTATAGAGTTAATAGGAGAGAATCACCGGATATTTGGGGAATCACCGATGATTTCAGGAAGTTTGAGTTTGGGAGGGATAAGAATGGATAAAATTGCTATTTTGAACTTAGGTGGTTAGGGATTTAGGGGGATTATGGTTTGATAACTAGAGAGGTCGAGTGTGAGAGTTAGAGGTGGATAGGGGTGGTTAGGATAGAGTAGGGACAATTTGGCAGGTTGCCAAATTTAAACTAGTCCTAACTAGTGGAGTGAGAGGTGGTTATGGGGATAAGTTAGAGGTGGTTAGGGAAATATTTATGGAAGGTTGCTAATTTAACTAGTTACAACTAGGGAGTGTGGATGAGTGCTCATGGTGATGTGTGCGGGTGAGTGTATTTAACATTTTAATTAATTAAGTAATTAACTTGAGACAGGGGTGTGACTTTAGAGAATGTGTGATCAATTAATTAATTGAAGGGGTATGGGGTTAAATGACCTAGGTTTAGGGATGATGTGATAATGCGATGACAAGCTTGACCACTTGAATGGAGGGCTTGAGTCGTGAAGTAGTATACTAGTTATTTTGTTATTTGTGTGAGAGAAGAGTGTGTGATTTTTAGTGTCTACAATATGCCTTGCTTCTTGAAGAGTAACCAAGAAAAATACCTTCATCGAGATCGAATCAAACTTACCCAAGTCTTCATCATCTCTTTTGATATAACATTTGCTTCCAAACACTCTAAAATATTTTATAGTTGTTGGTCTACCCTTCCATAATTCATAAGGTGTCTTATTGTTGTTTACTCTAATTTTCCCTATTCAAAATATAGACTATTGTGTTGATTATTTCTCTCCAAAATATGTTTGATATCTTAGATTCATTTAGCATGGTTCTAGCCATATCTTATATAGTCCTATTTTTCTTTCAAAAACTCCATTCTTCTCGTGGAGTCCTTAATAGTGAGAAATTTCTTTTTATTCCATGATGCTCACAAAACTCTTCAAATTCATTTGAAGTGAATTCTCATCCTCGATCAAATCTTAAACACTTGATTTTCAAATCAGTTTCATTTTCAACCATAACCATGAATACCTTAAATATCTCAAATGCTTTAGATTTTTCTCTTAGAAAAGTAACCCATGTCATTATAGAATAATCATCAATAAATAACATGAAATAGCTCTCACCTTGCATGTTTTAAGTTCTCTTAGGCCTACAAAGATTATTATGCACAAGTTCTAATAACCTTATTGTTGAGTACTCCTTTGAGTTGAATGAAAATCTTGTCTACTTTCGATGCTGACATTGTTTACAAAAGGTATCTATTGGTTTATTGATCTTTGTCATGTCTCTAATAGCTTGTTTAGAACTGTTTTTTATTAATTTATTAAAATTCATATGACCCACTCTTCTATGCCATAATAACCTTTCATTTATTTTCCCATGCAACATTTTTCACCTTTAATCCACTAAGAATGTAAAGATTATTTTTTCCCGCACACATCAAAAACAATATTTCTTGTACTTGCCTTTCTGATTTCACAACCTTCGAATAAAAGGTTACGGTGTATCCTCTATCACTAATTTGAATCACAATAAGAAGATTATCCTTCAGGTCCTTCAACATACAAGACATTATCAGTTTTTGATTTACCATTATTAAGGTTAACAGTACCCTTACCTGGAATTATTGTTGTAGAATTGTCTCTAAACTTCACATTTCCTCCATCAACTTATTTCAAGGTGAGAAACTTATTATTGTCTTCAGTCATGTGGCCTGGGAAAAAACTATCAATGTACTTCTGATTTCCTTCATTTTGTGCATGAAATGTTGTCTAAAAAAGCATGTCTTTTTATTTTTTCTTATCTTGCCCCCGCTTCTTCTTCCAAAATTTCTTGATTCATCATTTTGATTGTCCATGGTTTCA
The DNA here is from genome assembly GCA_018340775.1 of Taxus wallichiana var. yunnanensis. NCBI lineage: Eukaryota > Viridiplantae > Streptophyta > Pinopsida > Cupressales > Taxaceae > Taxus > Taxus wallichiana. The sequence continues at coordinate 451,698,080 of CM031244.1, read as the reverse complement.
TAATTCTTATACTTCCTAAGATATTCCACAAACCTACTTCTATAGAAATGAGCTTTGTGCCCATAGTTTTGGTTTTTTAACATTTAATATTAAAATTCATCAAAGGAGAAAATTATTTTTTGTTTATATTTGAGGACACATATGAACTCACATTTGCATTCTTCTTCCTATAAAAACTTAATTCATGAGATCTACAATTTTCTAACTTGTTACCAAATTGATTACATGAAAAACAATAACCATAAAAAGAATCTTGAAACCTAATCATGTGATGCCATTTAGGAAGAAGTGAACTTCTACATTTTTTTGGATTGTCTTTTGGAGAAAGACCGGTATTATGTGGAACACAACTCTCCTTCTTCTTGCTACTTTCATTTGGAATGATTTTACTTTAAGAAACATGTGTTTCTTCCTTCATGATGCTTTGTTTTTTGGTAGAACTTTTAAGAGCATCTACATAACATTTTTCTTTGTCTGTATTTGTCATCTTTGGCGACTCTTTGGGATCTTCTTCTGTAGTCTTCTCATAGTACCCAATACCTATTTTAATAAAATTTGATATCTAATTGTTGATAATACCATCTAATACTTTAGATATATTCTCAAATTGTAGACATCTATTCAAATTGATAAAAAATTCTTAAGTTCTTCCCTTAAAGAAACAACCTCACATTCAAGCTTCTCACAATTTTCTTGCTTCTCTTTCAGCAGTGTACTCACATCGTCATCCATCTTTTCATCTCTTAAAATTTAATCTTTAGACAAATGATGATCTTATTAGATTCTTCAATATATTGTGTTAGCTTTGATTTTAATTGACCATACTCATCTTCAAGTTTTTGAAGCTATTGTTTTTGTTTTGGATTATTCTTTCTTAGTTTCTTGATCTCATCTAGGGCACTAATGAGCACTCCTTCAAGCTCCACTTCAACTTCAACTTCAGCATATTATTTATCTTTTGAGCCCATCTCTTATTTTATTTCTTTAATTTCTAATGCCACAAGTAACGAATCTTCTTTATCATTGGAAATTTTTCTTTCATCACTTTCTTTAGATGAGCTATCTACCTCCTCGGTAGAGGTTTTTATTGTGCTTGTAGAAGTCTTTCCTTTTCTCAATTTCTATTTTCTTATAGTTCTTCTTAGACTGATAATACTTGTTACCTTCCTTCAAGTTGTGATTTTATTCATTTCCAATATTTTTAATTTTCACACATGGAAATTTATTTTCATAATGTCCTACTTCACCACAATTAAAACATTTGAAGGGTAATTTAACTTTTTATTTTCATACTCTTTTTCATCTTTTTGACAAATTGAGATTCTTCCTCATCGACTTATTGCTGGAGTAATTATGTGGCTCGGGTTTCTTTCTCTTCACTTTATTTGATGCTTTGAACACATCCTCTCACTTTAATGATTTATATTTTTAGTCCTTATCACATATTCTATGAGGATTCCATATAAATAATTCATTGTTAGGATGCTTAGATCCTTCATTTCTTCAATGGAAGATACTTTGGTGTCAAACCTCAAAGGAAGAGATCTTAACACTTTTTGCACAATAATTTCATCCTTAATTTCTTCTCCAAGGCCTCTAATGGAATTGACCAATTCATCTACACAAACAATGTAGGATGTAATATTTTCACGATCCTTCATTTTCAAACCCTCAAATTGAACTCTATGTGTTTGGATTTTTTCATTCTTCACTTGGTCATATCCTTTGTAAATGTTCTTTAGTTTATCCAAGATTTCCTTCGTTGAAATAAAATGCATCACTTTAACAAACTATTCCTCGGACAATCCACACAATATTACATTAATAACTTTTTCATTTCTCTCATTTTCCTTTTTCCTAATTGATCTATTGGAGGAGTTGCGGGAGTTATATAACCACTCACAATATATTTCCAAATATCAAAACCAAGGACCATTAGGTAAGTGTGCATCCTTATGCTCCAAAATTCATAGTTAGTTCCATCAAACAATGAAGCTCTATTTGAGGATAATCCTTTGTGATTGGCTATGTGTGCTTCGACATCTAACTTCTAGATTTTAAGTTACTTTCTTGTAGGAACTTACTATGATACCAATTGTAGAACACACACATATACTGAGAGGGGGGTGAATCAATATTATACAATTCATTAAAACTTTATCATCCACAACAACAAAAATCATATAAGATTCAACAATTATGAAACATGGGATTTATGTGCAAATCCTTTCGGGAGAAAACCAAAGAGAAAATTTTTTTTGGATCTAGGTGAAGAAGTGAAGGAAGAGGTTGTAGTATAAAAGGTATTAAGGTATCTAACTCCTAAGTTTGATTCCAAAGTGTTTTCAATTGAAGAATCTAAGGATTTGACTCTTTTGAATATGGATGAGTTACATGGAACCTTGACTACCTATGAAATGAGGGTTGTTGATTATAAACCAACTAAAAGGAGACTGCATTTAAATGTGAGATGAACTCCAAGGGAAAGAAAGCTAAGGATGATGAAGATGCTACTGATTTTGATGAAGAATAACTCTTTGTAATGCTTGCTAGAATATTGAAGGTTGGCTCTGGAAAATATAAAGGTAAGCTTCCTTTTAAATGTTTCAATTGTGGTAAAGTAGGTCATTTTGATATCAAATGTCCTTATAAGCACAAGGAGGAAGATCATGATGAGCATGATCATGATGAATACTATGATAAGAAGGAAAAAAATTGACAAAGGTAAAAAGGGTTTCAAAAGGTTTGATAACAAGAAGAAGTTCAATAAGAACTTCTACAAAAGGAAGAAGCCTATGCATCTAAAGCAAGTGGTGTCTTAGATTCAGATTCAAAATTTGAAAATGAAGATGTAGGTGATGAGGTACTTTTTATGACAAAGAATTCTAGATCTATGAGTGATGGTCCTATACTTCTTGGTGACTCCATATAATCTGAAGATGAAGAAGAAGGTGATGAATATGAGACTGAATTGAGTGTTCGGACTGATTAAAGCATGCTAAAAGAAAAATAAGAAGATGAAAGCATTAGTCAAAGAATATGAAGACAAGATTCATGATCTTGAAGAGAAGCATTGTTAAAAACAAGCGGGATAAATGAGACAATCGGATATCTTTGAAGAGAAGGTAAAGTTCCTAATCACAAGTTTGCAAGACAAGGAGAGTTAGTGAACCAAATTTGAAGAAGATATAGAATTTCTAAGGTTAGAGTTGTCGAGAGGCTATTAATAAGGATAAAACCTTTAATTTTTTTGAGAAAATCACCAAGGATCTTGATGTTCTTCTTGGAAAATAGAGATCTCTAGGAGATAGAACGGGTTTAGGATTCAAGGATAACACCAAGGGGAAAGGTATGATGTAAGAGGAGTTTTTTTAAATAAGGATATTGAATATTAAGATGCCAAAGAGGATAAAAGGAGAAATAACTCAAATACAATGCAAAAACAAAGCCCATAAGGCATCTTAATGCTTCAAGGAATGAAAGATCATTTAATGGCTATTGTTACACTTTTAATGGATTTGGTCATAGGGAAAAGGAGCTTAAGAGGTTTGTAAAATATGATCACACATTGAGGGATAACAGGAGTGAGAAAACAAAGAATGTAGTTAGCTACAATTTCCATGAGAGAGGTCATGTTGTTAGGTACTATTTATATGAACCATCAAGTCATAATTTGAGTAATGAAGGTTACAAGGATATGAGTAGAGTTGTGTGCTTCAATTGTAATAAGAGTGGACATGTTGCTAGGGATTGTTATGATACTACAAGTCAAGAAAGGATATTTCAAGGTTTTAGAATACATGACAAAAGACAAGGCAGGATATGGGAGCCAAGAAGGAGTAATATGGTTTCACCTAGAACATATATGAATGCTAATCAAAGGGATTCTCAAGGTATAGATCAAGCAAGTGAAAAGGTGAGTTTCAAGCATCTAAGAGTGCTTGGGACATCTTCAAGTCACTCTTCTAGGTTGATCATGAAGAAATATGTCTCTACTAGGCTTCTTAGAGACATGTTCATCCATATGAAGCATTATAAGAAGGGGAAGTTGATTGATTTAAAGTATGTTGTTGTAGGAGATCTATTATGATGTCAAGGTATGTCTTGTGGTCTTATTTGGTTGTTAAAGTAATGAAAAATGTGTGGTTATAGTAAAAAGGTCTCTGACTCTATACATTCATGTCTTCAAGGTTGTGTTGCCATAGTTGGAGTCTATTAGTTCTTATTATTGATATTTTAAGGTATAGTTATGATCTACATCTATGTAATTTATGTAGATCAAGTGTCCTAGTCTAAGTATGTTGTGTCATGTTGGTTTTTCAAAGGATGTTTGCCTATGTAAGAACATATGAGTATAAATAATGGTCATATTTCAATCATGTGTCTTGAATTCTATAGGATGAGTGTGTGGTTGGTACATCAATTATCAAGATGGTGATGTTTGTATATGTTTGATATCATCATAAGGAGTCTGTTCTAGGTCTATGATGGGGTATGACAAGAAGTTTGAAATTTTAAATTGCAGTCACTTTCTTTACCAACACCCTAGGCATGTTGACACCTCATCCAACGAAGGATAAACACTCACCCGAAGCACGCAAAGGTACCAGTCCCTCTTTTGATGTCAGCTTTGTCAAGGAGTTAGCATGCATGAAGATACATTCCATAACCATAACAGATAAACTAGTGCAAAACATAAAGTAAATAGATCACAACCATATGTAAGGTGAACTAAACAAGGATCAATATCAGATTTACCAAGAAAGAACTAGTTATAGAGACATCAATGACAAGTAACCAACCATAGAGATCCATTATATATATATATATATATATATATATATATATATATATATATATGGGTGGGGACTTTCCCTTCACCACCCATGCACTCTCAAAATAGCCCACATGCCACAAATAGCCATGTGTGCACTACAAGGTAACTACGAAGCATGCAAGCTTCACCTAATAATAGATTATCTTCTATTTTAAACTCTAGATCTAATCCTATTATTAGATCTAATAGATTATCTTCTTCCTGCATGAGATCCTTCCCAAAATAGACTTTTCTTTAACTACAAGTCTTCATGCTCAACCTTATCTTCAGAACATTTCTTGGCCACCACTCCAACCGTTCATCTTCCAATTTTGTCTTGTGGCTCAAAATGCGGCTAAGTCTTGAATGTGTTTATCATGGGCACGAGCCTTCATGTGTTGTCTACTCTACTTCCATGCATGCCTTCATGCCTACCTTCCACGCATCCAAAACTCTCATGTTGCTATACTTAGCATATTTTAGGGGTCCAACATTACCCCACACTAGCTGGATTTCCATCCCCAAAAATTCTTTGATCACTTTGAACACAAAACTTCATGAAGGAGACAAAATTTCAAAATTTTAAATGAACATCATACCCAAAATATATTAAGACGCTTGGATATCTATGGGAACTTTGCATCTACCCCATATACTAATTTATTCCATTCCTCCAACTCCTTCAAGTCCTTCCCTGATGCAACCTCCACAATCCTCGACACTTGTTCAAGAGTAACCTCTTCGACTTTGCCTTTCAACTCCTTTATAACCACCATCAAATCCATGCAAGCACCATCAATAATGTCCATATGTTCCAGTATAAAGTCCGGAAATAGCTAAATTTTTGCTCAAGTTGCTCGCATTTTCCCTAATTTTATCCTTTTGTGTCATGGTTTCCATAATTAATTGAGTGTGCTCAAGTTTTTGGTTGGTGTTCTTTCCTGTATAGTCTTCAAAATAGCCTCCTCATCCACCAACCTAACCTCAATGAAGGGCTCACACTTCTGACACCTATTGAAGCCTATATCTACCTTTACACTTGCTTCCTTGAGCTAGGTGAGCAAGTCCTCTAGCTCAGTGATCCTTGCTTCAACTGCAATCTTATTGTTCTCCTTCTCTTTGGAAATTTCCTCTATAGTTGGCCCTACGCCACTCTGAATGTTAACTAGTAACATCCCAACCAAATCCTCCAGATAATCCATTTCATCTCCACAATCCGTTCGCCTAGCTAACCAGAGAAGGAATCTTCTGCAAGATATTTTGAACTAGCATGCCAGCTCTATCATAAGCTTCCTTAGTCATTTTATATTCACCTTGCAATCCCTTTCACAATATATCTACCTCACGCTCCTTCTCCTTCTCCTTCTCCTTCTCCTTCTCCTTCATCTGTCAAGTGGTTTGGATCTACTAGTTTGTATATTTATCCTAGCTCATTCTTTAAAGGGGTAGTACTAATGACATGATCATTTAGTTTAAATTCTTACTCCTCGAGTGTTTGTGTAGGTTTCAACTAATCATCTTCTTTGTTCTAGACACTCCCTATCTTGATCAAGTAGCTCCCATGCATGTAACTTCTCTATGGCTACTATACTTTGGAAGCGCATGCGTAATACCTTTGTGGGATCATCCATGTAATCCATATGCGGTGACCTTGGGGTCCACCGTTTCCTTTGGCCTTCCTTTTTTTGTTGTTTCTTTGGGGTTGGGGTGTTAGTTCCTGTTCCCAATCCTTTGTCCTCCTTGATGACGAAGGTGTCACCAATATCTTTCTCTCCTTGCTCCTCTGTTTACCTTTGGTGTGCTCTCCTTCACTGGGATTTTATTTCCTTCTTCTGTCACTAGAGCCTTCTTCTTCTCACATGCCTATGATTTTTCTTGTTCCTTTGCTCACCTTTCCTGTTCCTTGAACTCTTGCTTTAAATCTTCACACAAGGAAGCACCTAACTTCTTTTAGTCTTCTTCCTCTCCGACTATGTCTCTATCTTAGAACTAGAGACCAATTCCACTCTAGTGCGTTTGGTTTTCTACTACTTGGCGTTGCCCTATAAAAAGGTCCCCGTGCCTCCACTACTACTTCTATGAGAATAAAACATCCTCTTCCATGAGGTGTCAAGTTTCCCTTCTTCTTAATCTCCTTCCTCTTCCTACGTTTATGTTAGGAATTAGTGAGCAAATATGCGGAAACAATTCCTCAAATCACAACAGTAGGAAACTATATAGCAAAAGTATACATGTAGAAATATAACAACATAAATAAATAATGCACAAAAGAAGACAAGACAAGATTTAATGTGGTTCACCCAATGTGGGATACGTCCACCAAGAACTTGCTCAAATTTTATTATCAACAAGAGTAAAACAAATCTCACAGTCTTCTCTCAGTTATGAACTCACAACAGAATTCCAAAGATGCTAAACCACATCTAAACCACAATTGACACCCAATTGCTTAACCTTGATCACTCTTGATCACCTCTTGATCACTAAGACTCAAGACCTATTGAACACACAAGATATCTTCAAGATACCCTAACAAATCTATTTATAGGATTACAATCCTTTAAGAAGTCCAAAATCTAACCCTAGAAGTTTGAAAGTCATGACCTTTCATCTTCCCATGGCTAGAAAATAAATGGTCATGACCTTTCATCTTCCCAATTCAAACTCCACACTTCAATACTGATTTGAGAAGACCAAAAATAGGCTCCACACCTCAAAAATCTCCCACTTGGAGACTGTTCCTACTGAGTAAAGTTCTCAACCCTTCATTATCAACCATGAAGGCCAATCAAAGTTGAACACAACTTCAAATTCTCCCTTGTGACCACCTTGGTCATTATATCCACAAGATTCTGATAGGTATGAATCTTTTCCAACTTCAACTTATCTTCTTCCAAAGCTGCCCTAATGAAATGATATCTCAGCTAAATGTGCTTCTTCTTAGAGTGAAAAACAGAGTTCTTCACTAAATGAATAGCACTCTGACTATCACTGTGTATTCTCCCAACTTCCTTCTTATGACCCAACTCATCAAGCAACTTTTGTAGCCAAATCATCTCCTTTCTTGCCTCTATGGGAGTAACATACTTAGCCTATGTGGTTAAAAAAGCCACAAACTTTTGTAACCATGAAATCCAACTCACCATTGTATCACCAACTATAAATACATAACTTTGTCATGCTCCTCTTGTTGTCCAAATCTCCTACCATGTCTGAATCTACATAACCACGCAATGTAGTGTCCGATCCACTGAAACACAATGTTGCTCCCATGGTCCCTCTCAAATACTGAAGGATCCACTTCATTGCCTGCTAGTTCTCTCTACCTGGATCACTCATAAACCTGCTCACTACTCCCACTACATGGGAAATGTCATACCTAGTGCATACCATAGCATACATCAAGCTACCAACCGTTGATGAGTATGGTACCTAGACATCTAGATTTTATCCTCCTCAATCTTGGGACTCTGCTACTTTGATAATTTAAAGTGACTTGCCAAAGGGGTACTAACCGGTTTAGCATCCTGCATACTAAACCTCTCCAAGACCTTCTTTATGTACTCTTATTGAGATAACACATACTTCCTCTCCTTATGGTTCCAAATTATTCTCATACCAAGGATTTGTTTTTCTGCCCCCAAATCCTTTATAGCAAAGGAGTCACCTAGCTACTTCTTGAGTACCTTTATTTCTTGCATGTTCTTCCCTATAACAAGCATATCATCCACATACATGCACAAAATAATATAACTATAATCAAGAAAATTCTTGATGTACACGCAATGGTCTAAGTGACACCTAGAGTAACCCTACTCCTGCATAAAACTATCAAAAGTTTTGCACCACTACCATGGATCTTGTTTCATGCCATACAAACTCTTCTTCAATTTGCACACTAACCTCTCCTTCCCTTTGACCTCATAACCCTGTGGCTGCTGCTGCATATACAATTCATGCTCCAAATTGCCATGAAGGAATTTAGTATTCACATCCAACTAATCTAAGTGCAGGTCTTCTACTACTACTAAACCAAGAACAATTCTAATAGAATTCATTTTAACAACTGGAGAAAAAAATTTCATCAAAGTCTATACCTTTGTTTTGTGAAAATCCCTTGACCACCAACCGGGCCTTTTATCTTCTCCTGCCTCCATCTTCCTCTTTGATTATATACACCTACTTGTTCGTAATGATCTCTTTCCCTTGGGTAGCTTCACCATATCCCAAGTCTAGTTTTCCATAAGAGATCTATGCTCTTCATCCATGGCCTACTCCCACTTCTTCCTGGCATCCACCCGCACCGCTTCCTCAAAGCACTCTAGCTCTCCATCAATCGGTGAGGAATAAATAATTCAAAAATCGAGTAAATCATTCAGGTTCCCTTTTTACCCTAGAATACCTTCTCACCTCAGTTTTTGTTGGGGTTCTTGATGAGTATGTTCTGAACTGGTTGTGTCGGAACATGTTACACCTGAACTGGACCCTTGGACAACTTGTCATGTCTGTAATGTCCTCTAACATTGTGTATTCTTTCTTTGATTCCTCTTTACTTCCTTCAATTTATCTTTATACATGACTTTTTCATTAAAGACAATATCTCTAGAACGAAATATTTTCTTGTCCTGAAGACTCTAAACACGAAAACCAAAGTCATCCTCACCATATCCAACAAAGGTGAATTTCTCATACTAAGCCTCTAACTTGTTCCTATCATCTTTATCAACGTGAACAAATGCCTCACATCTAAATACTCTAAGAAATGAGTAATAAATTTTCTTACTAGACCAAGCCTCCTCGGTGTACCTCCATCCAAAGCGATAGAGGGTCATTTGTTAATCGGATAAATAGATGTGCTTACCACCTCTACCCAAAACATGAGTGGCATCCCTGCATGTAACCTCATGCACCTAGCACGCTCCATGATTGTCCTGTTCATTCTCTCTAGTAACTTCATTTTCTTGTGGAGTATTTGGAATTGTTCTTTGCTGCGCAGATCCCATTTACCGAACAAGAATCAAGAAATTCATTACTGTAATACTCCCCTTCATTATCCAACCTGAGACATTTCAACTTGAGACTTGTTTCATTCTCAACCAAGGATTTCCATCTTTTGAAGGTTTCAAACACATAAGATTTCTTTCTAATGCAATATACCAAAATTTTTCTAGTTGCATCATCAATGAACGTGACATAATAACATGAACCACCAATAGAGTTTACCTTATCTAGCCCCATAAATCTATATGCACTAAATCCAACTTACCCTCCTTCCTGGTAGGTCCAACCTTGAGGAATCTCACCCGCTTCAGTTTTCCATAAACACAATCCTCAAAGAAGTCTAAATCTAACTCCTTTAATCCATGAAACATATCCTTTATAATTTGTATGCCCTTTTTAAACATATGACCGAGTCTTTGGTGCCAAAAATTTGCATCTCCATCTACAACAACTAAATTACAATAATCAACACCACTAGTTAAATACATACTAGTTTTTTTACCTCTTACTGACCACAAGAGCTCCCTTGGTAACCTTCCAAGAATCCACTGTAAAACTGACCATACAACCATCATCACTGCCAAACTGACCGTTAATATCAAGTTCCACCTCAACTTAGGCACATGCCTAACAACCTTAAGTAGCCATGTGTTCCCATTCTTCATTTTCACCCAAACACAACCTTTCCCTACTATTCTCGCATGGTTCATCATCACCAAGATATACATGTCCAAAATCTCCTTGAACAAAATCAGTAAAGTAATGTCTATGTGGGGTGGCATGGAAATAAGACCCTGAATCTAACACCCAAGACTCAACAATATTATCTAAAGAAAGAATTAAAGAACCCCGAAAAACATCACCTGTTACCACATTTACCTCTTTAGTTTCCTCCTTCTTGTTCTTCTTATCCCAAAGATCCCATCAATCTTTCTTAGCATGACTAACCTTCCCACAAGTTGCCAACATTCTAACTTACTCTTGGAATTTGAACTTCCATGATCATTCGACTTCCCACGGTTACCTTTCCCTCTGTTCTTTTGTCTCCCTCTCCTCTCCACCGTCAAAGCATTTCCAAAAGTAGAAGAATATCTGATTCTCTTCCTTCACATTTCCTTTCTTAGGATGGCACATTATTACATCCTCAAACTTCAGCTTTGAATTATTAGAGACTGAATTACTTACAGCATAACCAAGTTGTCCCCTGCTATCCGGTAAGGAGCACAAAATCAACAAATCCCTAACCTCATCATCAAATTCAATTTTTACTTGAGTTTAACATACTCACAATCGTATTAAGTTCATTCAAATGAACAACAATAGAACCACTCTTAGACATCTTCATATTAAATAAATTTTTCATCAAAAATATTTTATTAGAGGTAGAGGGTTTTTCATATAACTTCCCAACACACTCATGAGACCTTCCATGGTATTTTCCTGCGATATGTTAAAAGCAACCGAATATGCAAGGCATAACCGAATTTCCCCGAGTGCCTTTCTATCCAACAATTCACAATCCTCATCTGACATGGCTAAAGGTTTCTTTGCTTTTATAGCCAAAGGAGCATGGAGGTCCTTTTGATATAAGTAATCCTCCATTTGTATCTTCCAAAAACAAATTTCTACCCATTAAACTTAAAACCCTTGATCTTCCCTCATCCGCCATAGCTCCCACTCAAGCTAAACTTTCCCTATGATTTATCACTTCAGCAAAGAACCACCAAATCTCTAATACCATTTTTAGGAATTAGAGAACAAATATGTGGAAATAATTCCTCAAATCACAACAGTAGGAAACTATATAGCAGAAGTATACATGTAAAAATATAACAACATAAATAAATAATGCACAAAATAAGAGAAGACAAGATTTAACATGGTTCACCCAATGTGGGCTACGCCCACCAAGAACTTGCTCAAATTTTATTATCAATAAGAGTAAAACAAATCTCACAGTCTTCTCTCAGTTATGAACTCACAACAAAATTCCAAAGATGCTAAACCACATCTAAACCACAATTGACACCCAATTGCTTAACCTTGATCACCTCTTGATCACTAAGAATCAAGACCTCTTGAACACATAAGATATATTCAATATACCCTAACACCTCTATTTATAGGATTACAATCCTTTAAGAAGTCCAAAAGCTGACCCTAGAAGTTTGAAAGTCGTGACCTTTCATCTTCCCATGGCTGGAAAATAAACTGTCATGACCTTTCATCTTCCCATGGCTGGAAAAGAAACGGTCATGAACTTTCATCTTCCTAATTCAAAATCCACACTTCAATATTGATTTGAGAAGACCAAAAAAAGGCTCCACACCCCAATGATTTCTTCCTCATGCGCCTTCTAAGTAGGTGTCACTATTGTTCCCCTTGGCTATGGGAAGGTGGAGTCAGTAACCTCCACCTCAACTCCTCCTTGAGTCTTTGGCCGTAATTGCACAAACACCCTGCTAATAAGTCCTTTAATAGTAACATTTACCTGTGGGTGTAGATCCAATAGGTTTGGCTCCAAAACCTCCAAGTATGCTTTGGCCTAGAGTCATATTTGTAAGTTGCGTGCAATGTGTGTAAATCTGAATCAACTTTTTTCTGCATCATAGGTCAAATTTTGCGCATCCTTGAGCCTATTGATGGAGCACTTAAGGTATTTTTTGAGAATGAAAATGGAAGTTTACACCATGGACCCATCTCACCATTAGCCATTTTGAACCGAGAAAGGATAAAATGTTGCATTACTACAAACTTGACTTGATCCTCGACCACCATGGGAAATTCACATGCCATTCATTATCAAATGCCTCGTGTAGTCTGTCATACCACTTATTAATCTGGGCCTTGTATGTTCTTGTGATGGTGTCATCACAAGTATACCTTGCAAACTACACTACGGGGATGGGTGTACTAGTGGGTAAACCCACATGTTATCCTCGGGCCCATTTGGTACCCCGATTTCCCAAAATATGATCAATAGAAAAATTGATCCCCATGTGATTTTGTATCCTTCTTCATTCTATAACTTTTCCTCTTCAATAATCCCATTTGTGACGAATTATGCCAGGTTGTAGTGTGACCTTTTTGAAATTATATCCACACGTATAAAAACTTCTTATTTGTGTCTTCCAAAGGTCTTGAAAGTGCCCAATTTTCAGCTCACTAGCCATGAGGCAACCCTAAGTGTTGGATCATCTAGATCTATGATGGTCTGTGCCCTACCACCCTTCTCATAACTCAATTTTGTGGCAAGTTCTTTTCTTTTTTAGCACACAAGTCCAAGGCCATGTCTTCTCTTGTACTTCATAGACCTGTGACACACTCAATCAATTGAGTGGTGAGTCACATCCTTCTCCCCACGAAGTAAAAGAAATATTCATGAACCCATGCAACATCAACCACTGGAAGAGGTGTGTGGGTTTGGTGAAGAAAGGAAGCTCCCACAACTGCAATACACCTGTCTTCTCTAACTTCTGCTTCACGGAGTCATCAATTAATGGGTTTCGACCTCATCCATTCCTAGGAGGACTTTCTCCAAATCTGCCCTCATTTTCTTCTCGTTCTCGTCTATGCGGTGATTGTACTCACTGATTTTGCATCGAGTGAGCTTTGATTTCTATATTTCTACCCTCAACACACTAGGGGAAACTACATCTCCGAGTAGATTTCCTCTAGGGGTTCTTCTGCCACAACCTTGGGTCTCTTTGTTCTCAAATTTTATGCCTTTGGTGCCATTTTACTGTAATTGTGTGCCCTAGGTGTTTTGTGTTACCAAATTTCTTCCTACCCGAGCTCTGTGAATCCTAACCGCTTCAAATGCACACAACCCTCCTCTGTGCTCTATTGTTGACTCCAACTTTCCTTCTATAAGGATTCACATAGTATTCATGCACCTCTAGTTTGTATGATCTCTATGCATCAATTTAAAGCTTCATCGCACTTGACTCGCTTGATAACACAAGTTTTCTTCAAAGGCAAGGTAGCCAAATGACTACCCTTGACCCCTATTTATACTTTTTCCATGACCCTCATGTCCCTTCGACCCATGCTTTTTAAGTTACTTTTTCACTAAAGTACTCTTTCCATTTTTGACAACTTCCATGACTCCACTTCACATACTTCACCATAACATTCTAGCACGGTATACTACTTCCTTAACCACATAGCTCCTTCGTATGCCTCTATATGCCAAAGTAAAAAAACCTATGCACCATATCCCAAGTAGTTTCCCATGTTGTTGCCTACCTCACGTTACTCTTCACAATCGATTTCCCTGCATGGTCTTCAATCGACTCAATTTCTTCAAAACACCTTATGCACAATACTTATAACATATTTTTCTCTTCTATGCCAACTTCCAAAAGAATCCTTCAATCAAACCAACCTATATCAAGAAGGTGCTAACAATTCTCATCTCTGTACTTTGATCCACCCCACACTAAAAGTATGTGTGGTCCTCTGTGCATGAAATCACTTAGATAGTAATCAACTACTAGGCGTGTAAACACACTTATTACACAAAACACTAAACTAAATTGACAAAGCATAGCAACGATGAAAGGAAACACATATAAATAAAATGAATTAAAGGGAAATCTAATCTAAATGGCACCATTTCCTTATTACAAACACCAAGAAGACTTATTTATAGTAGGGCTTCAACCTACTCCTATTAAAATAACCAAGAAAATATGTTTCATCTAATGCTTACACTGGATAGCTCCTGAATCAAGTATATAAGTTACAACATACGGTCCCAACCAATGCACTTAGAACTTTCCAGGTGGTGCAAAAACTTGGAGTCATATAGAAGAACCATCTATCCAACTTCAACATCTTATTCTTAATATGTCTATCATGTCATGCCTTCTTCCTGGCCTTTTTTTTCTTCTTGCTCCAACGCATGTGATAGTGCACCTCTCATCCAACTATATAAGTTTTTATATGCCCTCTTTAAGTGATTTCTCATCATCCAGTCCAAGTACGCACATAATATGCATGGAAGGTAACATGAATTCCATTGGTAAAACAATCTCCATGCTAAACACCAACTGAAAGGGTGTGGCCTTATTCAACCTCTTATAAGTTTTCCTATATGCCCAAAGTAAAAAATACTTTATCATCCCAATCCTTCCTTCCAACATCACAAATATTTGTCAATGTATGTCCCAATATCTTGTTGAAAGCCTCAATAGTCCCATTGTTATGTGGGTGATAAGGTGTTGTCTTATGGTGTGCCACCATAAATTCTACCAATAATATTCTGATAGTCTCATTAAAAAATGAGTCCCCTATCACTTTTCAAGCTCAATGGACATCCATACCTACTGATAATGTTCTCCCATAAGAACCTTGCTATAGTAGCTACCATGTAATCCTTCATAGGCGTTGTTTTTTCCCACTTAGTCGATAATCTATACATGTAATAATATAGCATGATCCATTCCTATGCGAGTGGGTGGGGAAATAGGACCCAAAAAGTCAATTTCCCATTTCTCAAAAGGTTTTTCAACACTTGTTATTAGTCTCAATGACATTTCATCCCTATGCCTAGGCTTCCCAAGGTGTTGAAAATGATCACACACCCTAGCATACTCTTTACAATCCTTATATAGTGTTTCCCACCAAAGGCCAACCAAAAAATCTTACACACGGTAACATTACCTGCATAATGTCCTCATGTAATTTCCCACCATGAGATTCCTCCATTATAGCTTTGTGCTCATGTTCAAGTACACACCAACGATAAAATATCATCACGACCTAATTTGTATAAATCCACTAATCAACATGTAAGGCGTGACATGTATGAAAGTTGTTTCTTTTCTAATCTCTTCATCCCTTCAGGTGCCACACCAGTACACAAAAACACAACAATATTTCTAAATCAAAGGGCACATGGTTCAATATGAATAGATGGGCATCTAGAATTGTGTCCTTAATGCTCTACGTGTCCTCACCCGAGTTAATTCTTGATAAATGATCTAGTCCAAAATTTCTCTTTCTAACTTTACCACCATGGTAAAGTCAAATTCTTGAAACAAGAGAATCCACCGACATATGCGCCCTAAAAATGGGATTATTAACCAAGTACTTAAGTGCCATGTGATCTGTATAAAATATAAATGGAGTTTCCAACAAGTATTGTCTAAACTTGTGCAATGCATAAATCATGGATAAAGCTTCACGCTCTATAGTTGTATAATTTTTCTCAATTAGGGTCAACTTCCTACTCATGAAAAACAGATAGGATGATCAACAATCCCATCACCAAGGTTGTGCTAACACTATGCACCAATGGCCATGCTAGAGGCATCAACATGTACATGAAATGGTTTGTCCCAAGAAGGAAAGCACAAAATGGGCGCAAAAGTAAGTCTTTCCTTCAATGTCTCAAATGCTAGTTATTGCACCTCATCCCAATGGAACTTTCCTTTACTTTTCAACAATTCTTCCAAGGGCACGAAATCTTATCATATCCTTTAATGAACTTCTTGTAATAACCCATGTGTCCTAAAACCCATGCACCTCACTCTAATTGGTAGGTTCCTCCAAACCCAAGATAACTAACCCTTAGTAGGATCTACCAACAAACCTTCTTTGCATATAATATGTCCCAAAAAAGTTCCAAAGGGTGTAACAAAGATACACTTATTAATGTTGAGAGAGATGCTCAACTTTTACACCTCTCAAACATAAGTCTCAAATTTTCACAATGATCCTTTACTAGCCATATACTATCCAATCATCCAAATAAACTGTAAAAACTTGTGTATAAAGTCCTCAAATGCTTGTACAACAATGCGTAAAAATACTACAAGCGCATTCTTCAACCCAAAGGCATAACCTTGTATGTAAAAACTTCCCCACTCATTGGTGAAAGTTATCTTTTCTTGGTCTTCTTTAGCAATCCACACCTGATGATAACCAAAAATCCATCAAGTGAAAGAGTAAATCTCACCCCTTGTAATTCCCTCCAAGATATCCTCAATAAAAGGGGTGGGAAAAGGATCTATAACACAAGTAACATTCAACTCTCTAGTCCACACAAATCCTTATCCTACCATCTTTCTTTATGCTTATCACCATGGGATAACCCACTTTGATTCCTCAATGGGCTCAATGATTCCATAGATTTCAACATCTTATCAATCTCTTCCTTTACTTTGACACACAAGATTAGGATTCATCCTGTAAGGCCTCTTCCTAACCGGCACACACCTTCCTTTAACTTGATCCTCATCTCACCCAAAGAGTGATGCACTCCCTTCAACTCATGATAGCCTCAGAAATAAGTCCTAGAAGTCATGCAATAGCTCAATAATCTTTCCACCTCTTTTTCAGACCAATAGTCACCAATAATGGCCTCTTTAGGTTCTGCATCTTGTCCCAATGTTGACCTTCTTTGTTTTCATAGGCTCATGATAAGCGCATGCCTTCTCATCAACACTATCTAAGACCTCACACATACCTATAATGTGATCAACATCCAGATTCTCTACTTCTTCATCATCAATCATGTAAACCAACTTACCCTTTTCTTTTTCTAGCCAGTGTGCCCAAGCTAAGCTCCTCATCTGTCTCTCTTCTTCTTCAAAGCATGCCTCCAAATCTAACTCTCCAAACATATCTAATAGAGTTCCTCAACTTTTTCACTATCCCCCATCATTAAGGTGCTTCATAATCTATAATGCTTCATTCACTAAAGGTTTAGTAGAAAAATAGTCAAAGGTCTGAATCATACCTAAGGTCATCTCCTACCAATTAATTATTTCTCTTATTAACTTTGTATGAACATACCATGCATGCACACATGAAAACTCTTAGAGTGGCATAGAACTTATGTACCCAAAGTGATGGTGGTAAGGCCTCCTCCCCTCCATCTAGAGTCTCTCACACTTTTGAAATGTGGTGCGAAGCAGAATCCTTCCCATGGAATTCACATATCTGTGAAGGTACATTTCTCCTAAGAAACCTAGTAGAGAAGGTGATTCTCACCTCTCACCACTCCAAAAGGTTATCTTTATGTGTAGTCCACCAACGCATTGTTATCCCGCACAAGGTATAAACTAGCATATTTCTTCTATCACCCTCATCCTTCCACTGGGCTTCCATGGCATGTAAAAATACATTAGGTTTCCTTCACCAGTATACCGAGGTATACCTAATTATGACTCAAATTCCAAATAATGTGCATCCTGATCACACGTGAGTAACTATATTCTTGATCTCTCTTTCACCATTTCATATGTTCCATGTGCCCAGTTATCACAGGAAATACTAGTTGTATCACTCATAGACTAAGCATCATCCCACTGTAATAACACCTTCTTTAGATGGCTCAAGCACTTTAGGATCCCTAACTTGTACACACATATATATCTTATTCAAATCCTCTTCACTCAAGGGTTCTACATATGGTGCAACCTTCCCATCTATCAAAGGAATAATCATGTGCTCTTCTTTGTTCTCAAAACTGATATAACCTTTATTAAAGTGCACAGATCAACATTATTTGCGTAACACCAAGGGCACCCAAGTAATGTTGGAAACTATCTACTTCTGCAAGTGCCAAGACCTCAAAGTCCCCAATGAACTTGGCCCTTTTATAGTAATAGTGGCATCCTTCAATACTCCAATGGTGTGGCTCTAGTCCTGTTTTCACCATATACAACACATTCAAGAGGGTTGTAATGGTGGTCTCCCCATCTGATTCCATGCATCCAAAGTGAGTACATTCACTTCTACACTGTATCAATCAATATGTTACTCAACAACCACCCATCAACAACTACATTCAAAGTGATCTCTTTATCATACTCAAGACTATGAGGAGGTAAGTTTGCATGTAATATTTATCTCTCACGCTCAGATCCAATGCACGTGGTATCTTCTCCCTCACCATTCCCCTAATAAAGGAATGATATTTTCTTGCACAACATCTTACAAACCTCCTTCAAGTCATCAACATCTTTATGAGGAAGCTCAACTTTCTTTTCCTGTTCCAATCTTCCACGACTTGCTCCTTCAAGCATTGTATCTCACCCTACAAGTTTCTAATAACCTCCATAGTCTCTTGATAAAATTCCTTCTTCTGATGGGAAGGATCTGGATATTTTACATTTATCACCTCTTTTTTTAATAATAGTTTTCTATGCTTCAAGATCTCACGAGCGATGTGCAGCCTCAGCGCATGTAGTACTACAACATGTAACATCTCAGGATCATGCATAATCTTAGGCATCCACTGGTCTTCTACAACATGCTGCACTTTAATCATCCCCACACCCTTATCATTCTTCTTATATTTCTTACTCATGTGCTCATATAACTCAAGACATTCTTCAAACTTATGTTGTTTCCCAGCACCATGAGAAAACTACATTATGAGGGCATTCACACCTATAATGATCAAGGGATCCACATGTAAAACATAGTTCCTTGTGGGAAATCACCTCTTCCACTACCGACCACATGACCTCTATATCCTCCATGGTAACCTCTACCTCTACCACCTCCATCGAGTACCCTTCATGATTTTCCTTCCTGATCCTTTTAAATTAATTATTTACACACTAGTTTGACATACACCAGTTTCAATAGCTTCATGAATCTGATCAATCAATCTACAATTCTTCATATATCATGAGTGTGGACTTACAAATCTTATAATAAAAGACATTTTCTTCGATCACACGATGAATAAATAAGAATATACTTGAATCATGATCTAAGTGACATATCTCACAATCCAAAACATGGCGTGCACACGATTTATGAGGGAAGCTATCCTTAGTGTGTCCTTTAACCTCACAATCTATACACCATATTCCACTACACATCTCATGAGCTGAATTGGATGATATTTTCTCCAACTGTTTTTCCATATAGATGTAATATGTGCCTCCAAGAATGGGCTAACTCTAGTGTCTATGCTCCCAACTACCTCAATGCACATAGAGCTACTCCAAAGCATCACGCACATGGATCTGTAAACATCTTATGAGAGAGCACCCTTCTAAAGGTGTGATCAAACCACCAAAAAACATTATGCATGCTGGATAGGGTGAATATCATAAGACAAATTTGATAGAAAAAGTTTTAAAGCATGCATCATACTCCCTTACACTCTCATCCATGCCCTACTTAATCTCCTTTAATGCACTGATGCTTTTCTGTTCAAACTCGGTATATGAAACTCAACCAAGAAAGCATCACATAACATGTTGTAATCTACAACAGTCTAGTTCAGATCATACTTCCTATACCAACTATGTGCACACCCTTGCAAAGTAGTAGCAAACTAACTTTCCTTACGCTTAGGAGATATGATTCCCTTAGTGCGCCATAGTATCTCACACATGTGCACATGCTCCACTACATCCTCAATGCCTCTATACTCTTGGTAGGTGAAGAGACATCTCATAATAGAATTGTTGTGGGGGTTGGTGTAGACCATGCCCACCAGATCCAAAACCTATATTACCTCCAGTATTCCCTCCACCTCTAGAACCACCAAATCCACTAGATCCCAAACCTCCTGATCCTCTTGATCCACCTCCTGTAGTGGGCACTCACCAGAGGATGAGCTACTTTGTGTTCCAACTATTTGTACTAAATTGAACTCCCACATCTATGTGTAGTGCTACTTCCAGATGTATTACCAACATTATGCAGCCCACACTTTTCTATGTTGATGATGCATTAGAAAATATACCACCAATCATACCACCAAACAAAGAAGATGTCTACAGTGCATGTAACCATAGATGAATTTTTTTGAAGAACTTCTATACTCAATGGAAAATGAAATCTACCTGTCACTACTCTATCACCAACACTATCCTGTTTCTCAATAATTATTTTAGAACTGGAACACCAAAGTGCAAGGGAAAGGTCTCTAGGTGGGATTAGATGTGCACCTACGGTCCTTATTATTTCTTCTTCTGATATGATCTCATCCGAAGCTGAAGGGGATTCTCTTCCACACTTTCCTAAGTGGGGAGATCTTGATGCTCTAGTTCCACGTCTTCCACGTGACCTTAAATCCTTCACGAGACATCATCCTCTGTACAACTCCATAGACTCCTCAATATCATGCTTCTTCACTAATTCCCTCTCTCGTGCTTCATTATACTTAAGCCACTTTCCTCTCTTTCCTTTTCTATCATAAGGTCCATCCATCTTTCACCACACCTACTCCTTCCCCCACACACATGGAGGTTTAGCTAGCCATAGGTCATTCTTCCAAATCTAGAGTCACTAACAAGATCTTAATTGCTAAAGGGATAACATGCAAATAAGATCCTCTGGGTTCATGTAAGAACTGAAACTCAACAACCTCTAGACAGGAATAAGTAGAAACAACGTACTCCAACATATAACTATGTAAAACACCACTCCACCAATGATCTACAATGCATGTCCAAGTCACATCAACATCATATAGAGTCTGTAATCTTCTTGTGTCCAAATAATTTTTCTATACCTCTAATTCCACTTTGATGCATATGCTACCAACCACTCATACAACTCTATAGGAAAACAAAAAAATAATGTCTCATAGAGTTCATGATACAAATGTTCTTCAACCCACACACAAGCATCAAAATCAGGTCCAATATTATATCTATGAGAAAATTGGTCTTCCAAGTCCACAACCCAACTCTCAATGTTTTCCAAAGTCAACCAATACGTCTTCATCATGCAACATCCTTGCAAAAACTTGAAAAGAGGTCTAAAAATGGAACCAAAATGTAGTCACTTTCTTTACCAACACCCTAGGCATGCTGGAAACCTCATCCAAGAAGAAGGTTGAATGCTCACCTAAAGTGTGCAAAGGTACCAGGTCCCTCTTTTGATGTCAACTTTTCAAGGAGTTAGCATGCATGAAGATACATTCCATAACCATAACAGATAAACTAGTGTAAAGCATAAAGTAAACAGATCACAACCATATGCAAGGTGAACTAAACAAGGATCAATATCAGATTTACCAAGCAAGAACCAATTACAGAGACATCAATAATAAGTAACCAACCACATGAGATCCATTATATTAACCCACCATGCATTACAATAGCTGAATACATCAATACTATCATCATAAGATCATGCTAAACACAACAACATCATAACCTTAAAAATAAATCACGGTCTCTCTCTAATAATGTGAATCATAACATATATATATATAGGGGGGGGGGAATTTCCCTTCACCACCCATGCACTCTCAAAATATCCTGCATGCCACAAATAGCCATTGCATGCACTATAAGGTAACTACAGAAGCATGCAAGCTTTGCCTAATAATATATTATCTTCTATTTTAAACTCTATATCTAATCCTATTATTATCCTGAACTCTGCATGACACTTTATCTTCTTCCTGTATGAGATCCTTCCCAAAATAGAATTTTCTTTAACTCATCTTTCAGGGGTCCAACATAAATATAACTCAAGTCATGAGGATTTGTGTTATGCACTATATGGTCTGGGTTATAGTCTGAGAAGACTCATATTTTGAAGAAAGGTATTGTAGTTGTGGTTGCATAAGGTCAAAATATTGTTACTATGCTCTTGAAGTTATTCAAGTAGGTTAAGAGTGAGATTGATGCTATGATAAGTACAAGTGAGCAACATCCATGAAAAAGAAGCCATTTATCTTGACTAGACCATCTAAGAAAGAGTGTTATTAATTCCAGTGGAGTTAGAAGATCATCAAAGTTGTAGTCCATCGAGAATGTGTAGGGTTATTTAGCTTGTGTATGTCAATATATGAAATATATATTGAAGATATAAGGTAAGGGAAGTTAGTTTTAATCGTCAATCAGTGTGTCTAAGATGTTATGAATACTTGTAGGCAAAGTTGATCCATGAATAAGGTTCTATATTAAGGATTGGTGTCGAGGAGATCGGTTCGAGTCCATAGCCTTGTATTGCAAACCAAGTAGACATGAGTATACAATTGTAGGATTTTTTTATGTATTCAAGGCATGTGTCTTATGTTCTCAAAATATTTCAATTTGTCTTGAGGGTGTTGAGAAATTGTTATGATGTAAGGTTACTTGGTCCATATGTGAAAGTATGTCATGAATGATACTATGAATAAGTATGAAGCTTATCCGGATCTATGAGTGCCAAAGAGCTAAGTATTTTGGATATTATACATGGTTTTAGACCTGCATATAGTTGCTTGGGATCTGTAGTATTTCCTCAAGAAAGAGTCTAGAGAAGCATGAGAATTTGTTGGACTAAGATAAATAAGTGCAAGATATATCCAAGTGGAGGAATTTATATGAAGGTTCAAGGATTCATGTCTCTATGTTTTCTTAGAGTCTGTAATGGTGTCTTAATCAAGTAGTATTGATGGTTTGCAAGACTATATAAGCTTAAACATTGTGGAATATCACGATAAGGGGTTAAGTAGATAGTGTAAAGTCTTCACAGTCAAAGGTATGATCTCTATATTCACTCCTTGAAGACATAACAGAGTTATGGGACCTTAGAGATACCATTACAATATATGTAAGATATTCATGATGTCTTTATGATGATTAATAAGTTTGAATGGGATCTTATATGATTTTAACTCCAAGGAAGATGAAAATAGTAAAGTTACAGGGTAGATATGATTATTGACAGTGGTACAGTCTATGTTAGGGCACTTTGAAATGAGTTGATACATGTGTGAAATCTTGTTGAAACTGTCTCTAAAGGGTTGTGAGTCATTAAAGACACAATGTGGATGATCTAAGAGTGTGAATGCAACATAAAGAGTGCATAGAGGAAGACAAATAACTATCAAATGAAATAGGTGAGTTTCTAAGTTGATAATGTTTGAGTTATGTCAATGGAGGTATGAATGTGAGCTATATGTATGAGAATACTTCTTGGAGTAGAGGGAATAGGTCTTGTCCCTTAAATATGTGAATAAAGTGCCAAAAGGTGAGTAAGGTAGAGCTTATGATTATTACAGGGTTTATATGACCAATTTCTTGCACTATGAGTGAAATGTGCCTTGAATCGGGTATTACGGGATGGTGTAGATTGAAACAGAGTGTTATAGGTCTGAGATGGTCTAGTAAGGAAAAGAGAGATTTCTTTTGATCTCAATCAAGGTTCGACACTCAATGATGTGAGTAATATTGTAAGAAGGTAGACAAAGTAGAGTAATGAGTGTTTACAGGTATAATGATAAGGATAGTAATTCAAATGATCAAGAAGAGCTCTTTAGCTCATAAAGAAGACCAAGTACACTTTGAAATGTTATTTTAGAACATGGGTATAAATGATGATCCGTTTTCATGACATGTATGCAAGGTAAGTGTTTGATTTTTACATTTTTAGTTAAAGGATGATGGAATCATCCCAAGGGAGCTATAAGGATATGACTAGTGATGTGTATGGGCTCTTATGGATGGTAGAAGTTGGTCTAAAATGCACTCAAGGAGTTGTTTAGGAATTTTGGCCCCAAAGTTTCTTGTAACTAGTAAAAGGTGGAGTTAGGCTTGGTTATGCACTCTTTAATTGAGAATGGTCTAAATAAGAGTTAGGGATGGTGTATTTATGTTGAATAATTCCTTGAATCATGATTTTTGACATGTACGGGTGTTATGTATGCTTCTTACCGGGGATTTCAGTGATCGACTACTTTAAAAAAGGTTAAAAATAGAGTTTGAAGAAGGTGAGACAAGTATGCATGCTTGAATGATGATTACATTCAATAAGGGATCCAAAGAAGCTTAAGGGAGATGAAGATCATGCATGTAAGAGTATGATTTTTCATTAATGTAAAAAGGGGGAGAAGAACTAGGTGGTTTTCCATCAATGAAAAAGGGGAGATTGTTGGCATGTGTGAGTTTAGGTGTTGTCATTGATGTAAAATCTCATTAATGACAAAGAGGATGATGGAGGAGTGCTAGGATATGCTTGGAATTTTTATGACATGGACATTTAGGTTTTTTCATGATTGCATGGATTGAGACAATGAGAATGGCTTGGCCTAACAAGCCTAATCAGGTGACCTAGCTAGCATAGGTGATGATGCATGATGGATTAATTTTCTTAGTGACTTGAGGAGCATGGTAGAGGCATGTAGAGCATGATAGGATTTTTTTGAGACACTCACATAAGTTTCGAGTCCGGGTAAATGTTGAAGACCCAATTATAGGTGCTCATCTCGACCTAGTCTTGGTGCTTGGAAGACAAATCAAGCATGGGAAGGAGGTACAGAGCCATGTGAACTCATGAAAGCATGTACATGAGTGAGAAATTTTGTCTCAATTTTTAAAGGTAATTTTGGAGAGATTTGAAGCAAATTCATGAGGTTTTTAAACTTGGTCTAGGTCTAAACTAGGTCTAATCCTAGTGTTTGGAAGCCTATTGGAGTATGATAGTCACTTGTAAGTGTGTATGATCTCTTGAGATCACTCATGGAGGTATGTCATGTTTTTTTCATAATGTAGATGCACTTAGAAGAGGTTTTATGCTTGGTTGTAGTGTTAGTTTAGTTTGTTATGGCCTAGAACATGTAAAACCCTAAGGGTTAATCATGCAAGTCATGGTGGTGGTGAAGATGAAAAGATATTTGAGAAAATATGATGCTTGGAGATGATGAATAGGGGTATCATGATTCTGGAGACCAAATTTTAGGTTGCCATAACGTGAATTTTGCAAGTTATGATGTTTTTTGTAAAACATGGTGCTTGAGAGTGTGTTTTCCAACTCAATAGGAAAATTCATATGCTCGTTGTTAATTGTATGATTTGCATGGGAATAAAAGGTTTTTAGGATGTTTTCACATTGATATAATAATATTTAAAAAATAATAATGGAGTGTTTTCATCATCATATTTTTATGAACGAATGTTAAGAAGTTAAACAACTTTTTATGGCTTTGAAACCCTATGTCAAAAGTGATGGACAAAAACTTATTGGTATGGGAACATAATTGATTGTATTGGAAAATTTGATTATTTGAGGTTGTATATAACTCCTCCAGATTTCTAGAAAGGTATGATAGAGCTTGTGACAATATGTGGACCCCACTCAAAAAGGTAAGTTTGTGGATATTTTTAGTTTGTGGAAAAGTTTTCCATTGAAGGTATGGAATAAATCACCATTTATAAAATATTTGGAGTTTTAATAGATTTACAATATGGTTTCATGTCATGTTTGAATTCCTAGAGTGCAAAGTGTGCCCTATCTTTGAATACTATTTTTGGGCCTAAAAGGGTAGTTTTGAGTAGTTGCAGAGAATGACCTAATTAAAGGCCTTCCACTTGGATTTGGAAGGAAATGTAACATATTTTGGAAATTATTTTTAGATAAATTTATAATTATGTATGGTTGTATCATGATGAGGTGTTTTTATAGGTAAACTAACTCAGTTTGTGAAGACCAGGTTTTACTGTTTCAGGACAAGATTACTTTGGCTAAGAAGATTGATGTAGGATATTCATATTTTGGATTATTTGTTACTTAATATCAATTAGATAGTGAATAGGGATTAATTTTTTTCCCTAGTGAAGGAATTTATAAATCTTTAAAGTGACAACAAGGGTGTAAACCAGTTGAGTTTCCAAAACTACTTCTGGCGATTCGGTTTGGTGAATAGCAAAAGAGGTGTAGTTTGCATTAATGGATGTTTTATGAGGTTTAAAAAGAAATAATGTGTTCTAAAAGTTATTGGATTTACAATTAGTGGTTATAAGTCATATTTGACATGTTCTTGGGTGATCTTGAGTTGTAAAGGTGAAGAATGGCTATTGGAAACAACTGTTTTGAGTAGGAAATGGTCCTACTTGATAGAGTTATGAAGAAAATGATTGGTGAAAGGTAATGTGAGAGAATTTATGATTTTGTTATGATATATTTTACATGTGTGAGGAATTTTGAGGCTTGAAAAATCATGGTGATGATTTTGGAAGGTCTTGATGAGCTTGGTGATGGGGTTTTAAGCCATTTTTGGCTTGTTTGGTTGTCTTGGTGCATGACCGACCTACATGGGTCCATATTATGAGTTTTGAATAAGTGTGATGTTTTTTTGTTTTTATGGTTGAGATATTGGGTCATGACTAACCTACCTTGTGTTTTTGAGTTGAGTCTCATATAAAAGTGCATGTTTGGTTCAAATTTGAATTACTTAAAATAGAGGGGAAAATGTGAGTTGATTGAGAGAGTGCAGGTGTTTCAAATGCATAAAATTAGAGTTGAGAGTGTGTGGAAAAGTATGAAGAGTGTTATAGATCTTTTGTGAAATGGTTTGTATTCAAATCAAGTCATGAAAGTCCAATATTGAGTGGGTTAGGAGAATGTGTGTTTGAAGAGGGTTTAAAGGTGTTTGAGCTGAATGTGTTATCTCCATCAATTTTGGAAGAAAAATTACATCATATATATTCATATAAAGGTGGTTAAGTTGGTTCTTGATCATCTTAGGGGGTTGTATCCTCCTTGTGCCATTGGTGCTTCACTAAACTATGGGTTGGTGCTCTTTGTAGGGTTGGTGCTCTATTAAACTAGGGGTTGGTGCTCCTTGTGAAGTTGGTGCTTCACTAAATACTTTTGATTTGAGTAATATAATCATAATTTTAGTGGTTTTTCTTCCCCTTGATGGTTTCCCACTTATATCTTGTATACTCCTTTATTATGCTATTGTGGATGGTCATTTGCTTATTATTAATATCTCATTAATGCATGGTTTAATGTTAATGGTGTATGAAAGTTAATTTGAAATTGTTTAAGGGTTTTGAAGGACTGATTCACCCCCTCAATCCATTTTTCTTAAAACACCCATGACCACCATGCATACCAATCTAGACCCATAGTGTCATATGACACTCACCTAAATATCTATCAGAACCTATTCCCCAACCATCAACAAAACATGACCTAAAATTCATAACTTAACAATGTGTCCAAATAAACTACCCCATCGACACTCATGATAATAAATAATCTACTTGAAATTTGATCAACCCTTATATAACCCTGCATTTAGGAACATAAGGGAATACCTAAATGATAGGCATGGTTGAGTTAGAGACCCATGAAGAGGAAAATTTGATTTCCTAGACCAAAGGATACCAAATACCTAATACTCCCATCTAAGAAATGTTGTAGCTTGACACCCACATCAATATCAAAACAATAGGGAATTAAATTTGATTACGTATATAACAAAACTCTTTCTCCCATATATCCTTCTTAGAACTTCTCAAGGATTTCTTAAATATCAAATCAATCTCCTAGAATCCCTGGGACTTAGGCATCTAACATGTGTCAGGCCTCCTCCAAAGGAACAAATCACCCATATTGACATGAATATTTTCCCACCTATTGAATCCATGAGGGATGTGGGGTACTTTTTCAACATCCAAAACTTCCATTAGATGTAGAGATCTCTAAAAAAGGTGCTTTAAACTCTATATATAAGTATTGGTTTACAAAAACCTCATTAAACATATAATGTATGATAATGGTGTAGTTGTCAACGTAGTTCCCTCATCTTTCCTATAGAAAAAAGACAAAATATTTTTAAACTTAAAAAAACTTTGTGAGGATATAAAAGTATCATAGCCACATCAATAGGCATGCTATCCCTTTTAGTCACTCTAGTCCCCAAGAAAATCCTCACGTAATTCTATGTAATTGATATAGAAAAAGTTTACAACATTATCTTGGGGTGACCTTAGATCCACTAAAGGAAGGCTATTCCCTTCACACTATTTCAATAAATATGTTTATTACACTTATGGAGAGTGTTCATAGCCAAAGGAGATCTAACCCATTTGAATGCCATTGAAGAGAATATTAGAAAATAACTAACGAATCATGTAAACCATGAGCTACGTGTAAATGACATGTAAAATCCAACCACCCTTGACAGGGAAATAATCTTGCTTTGTAAATACTAACCTCATAAAGGGGTCTCCCTTTCATCTTATCGAGACTACCCTATAAGAACAAACTATAAAAAAAGTGGGTGGGATAAAACATTATCCCTCTCAAAATATAAAATAATCCCAAAACAATAATGATATTGTATCCTTGAAGACCATAACACAAATCATAAACATTATTGAAAATTATAAATCTCTAGTTATTCTCTTCAACCCAAAAATGTTGGTTATGTATCATTTTTGCTTACACCGAGGTATCTAAATCCAATCCTCCATGACTACAGTCATCAATATATTCATGGTTTATATTTATAAAAATAAAACATCCTCATTATGAATATACTATAACCCCTTCCTATAAAATATTTTTGGACCCTCTACTATGATGAAGGAAAGTGTTTTTCCAGGTATTTGGGAATGCATGATTATAATTTATCCTAGTGGAAGGATCATACATTTGGTTTCCTCCTCCACTTTGAATTTACAAAAAAACATTGTCAATTATAAATCATTTCTAATAGTATTAATCCTATGCCAAATGATAGGGATCTAAAACCTTCACATTTTTTAGGATTCTCAACTTATCACTAATCAAGTGTTGAGTGATTATCAAAACAAAGCCAAACACTTACATCTATACAAGAATGTTTCCCATGATTTGGTTAAGGAATTCAAATAAATATCCATAGAATCCATCCCCAGAACCCAAAACCATCTCACCAATACCATCACTATGGCATCAACACATTATTTCCCATTTCAAGTGTTGTCAAGAGCTGATTTTGTAGTATCCATTAGAGGCGACCCATTATCAAGAAAGTGGTTAAAGAAAAAATAGATACTATCAAGATATATAGTCTTGGGCTCATGAAATATTGACATGGTAGAGAATGAAAAAGGATCATATTATCCCTCCAATCCTATGAGAATCACCTTCCCTCTCACTAAAAGAGGGGCTTCACCACGACCCTTCATCCTTCATCACCTATAGGAACCTAATATTTTGAGTCATATTACAAATTTGAGGACTATGAATCCACCATAGAGAATATCAACATATATGAATTTAGGGAGGAATATCTATACCTTCCTCCTATTCTATAATAATTTTAGGAAGAAAATACATCTCTCATTGAGGATATTAAAAAAACATCCGGGCAGAGGAAAACCCAATAATTCAATATCTTGGATCTTCATTGTCCCCACAAGAATGGGAGGACCATAAGAAACTTCTCATTGAACTCTCCAAAGACTTTGTTTTCTCTTACTCAGCTATGATTGACATCCAAAATTATTTCATTATGCATAATATATGGACTATACCTTAAGCCAAACTAGTAAAGAAAAATCTACGACCCATGAAGCCAAAGATAGAAAGTGAAAGAAGAAGTCGTCAAATTTCTCAAGTTTAACTTCATATGGATTATCGATTATGGGAATTGGATGTCCAACATCGTCCCCAACCTTAATAAAAAAGGAAAAATCAATATTTGTGTAGAATTTTGAGATATCAATAAGGAGTATCCCAAGGATGATTTCTCACTACCTTAAATTGGAATACTTATGGATAAAACTACGCGATATGAGATCCTTATACTCATAGATGGTTTTCTCAAGCTACAATCAAATTTGTATTTCCGAATTAACCAATCCAAGACCTTCTTTACCACTCCTTGGGAACATTTTGTTACACGTACATGGAATTTTACCTTTAAAATGTTGGGATAACCTACCAACGGGAAATGACACACATATTCACAACCAAATTCACAAAATTTATTGAACCATATCAACAACTTATTGGCTAAAGCTAAGAAAAGGGAAGATCACCTAGGAATTCTATGGATTATCATCACTCGTGTTGCCAATTTTAGAATTAAACTCAACCCATAGAAGTGTGTATTTGGAATCAAGATTGATAAATTCCTAGGCATCATAATCTCCAACAATCGGATAAACATATACCCTAAAAAATTTTGTGTCATCCTCAAGATTTTCTTGCCAACTAATGAGTCTAAAGTTAGCTAATTTTAGGGAAAGTATGAACTATACAAAGTTTCATTCTGAACGTACATACTTGGTCCATAGTATTAATAATTTACTCAATAATGAAATTGTCCTTACATGGACTAAATATTATTAAGAGGCCTTCAAGGCCATCAAGTGTTTACTTCTATCCCCTCCCACGCTTATGGTGCCACATCCTAAAATATCACTCATTATTTACATAAACACAATGAATTTATCTTTGGCTTGCATTCTCACCCAAGAATATGATGGAAAAAAGAAATGAAATGTATACTTTATCAACTACATGCTACTAAATTATGAGATTCAATACTCTCGACCGAGAAGAATTGTTTCACATTTTTTTTTAACCAAATGCCTAAGAAATGACATGCTAAAATATCACTCATTATTTACATACATGAAATGAATGTATCCTTGGCTTGCATTCTCACACAAGATTATGATGACAAAAAGGAATGACATGTATACTTTACTACAAACATCCTCCTAAATTATGAGATTTAATACTCCCAGGCTAAGAAGGAGTGTTTCACAATTGTTTTCGCAACCAAATGCATAAAAATGAAATGCTAAATAAATAGAAAAGGGTAATCATTAAATCAAAAGGAATTTATACATTTCTTACTCAAGTATATCTCTCAAAAACGGTGTTTGAATCATCACCCTCATTGGCGAGTTAAAGTTGACTTTTATTAGTTAGAAAACTATCAAGGGACAAATTGTGTTTAATTGGTTAGCAAATTTTCCATTGGAGAGGAGATATCATTGATATTCATTTTACCAATGAGTTTATTTTCTACATAGATCAACTCATTACACCTGCCTCACCCTAGTATGTTGATATCATTAATTACATCATTGAGCACACATATCCCAAAGTGTTAAATCCCAACATATATGATGCTTATATATCTAGGACACTAAATACATTATCCTAAACTTATTTTCATAAAATATATCCTTTAATAGCATGTTCCTTTATTGTGTTGATGAATAAAAGTCAAAACATGTCATGTTTAATTACCACAACGGGGTTTGAGGCATCCATTTCATTGGTCATGCAACTTCCTAGAAAATACATAGGATGTGGTACCTTTTGAGCATCCTCAAACATGACATAGCTGATTATGTGAGGAAATTTCCAAAGTGTCAAGAATTCTTGCACATTATACACTTGTCTGCGCATAGGCTTTACAACCCGTAGTCACACCATGGCCCTTATCTATATGGGGATTTGACCCAATTAATAAACTAACACTTGCATCCTCTAAAAACATCACTTCATTATCACTAAAAAAAAATATTTCACCAAGTGGGTAGATGCCATGCCTCTAAAAATTTTCATGAGTCAATTAATTATAAAATTTATCATGAACCAAATTATCTACTAGTTTGGATTCCCCAAGTCATTATCTTAGACAAAAGGATCTCTTTCAAGAACCTAGAGATGCATTAGTTGTTCGAAAAGTTTTATATCTCACACAACACTACCTTAATCTATTATCCATAGGCCAAAAATCAGGTCAAATCCATTAATAATAGATTCAAATCCATTTTAAAGAAGTATATCAAGACCAAAAATAGGGGCATGCATCTACCACTATGTGCCACCTTGTGGACCTATAATACTAGTATATGTATGCCCACATGGGAAATCCCTTACTCCCTAATCTTTTGCACTAAATATTTTCTACATATTATCCAAAATTACCCACTTTGTAATTTTGAATAACTCATCAAAATAACTTAAACATTTTCATGCTCTACAAAAGTCGCAGGATTCTAGTTCAATCTACCATGGAATCTAGGAACTCGGTGATTCCGTGGGTTCTCCTAAACCATGGAATGAAGGAATGAGAAACATGGGGAATTCAATGGAAATTGGTAAAATTTAGTGTTGCGCAACATCTTCTTAAAAAATTTCAACAAATGAAGTAAGTACCTTGTGAATACAATTCGATAAATTTTCGCAAGGTTGTTTATCCTAGTAAGTGAAAGAAATTACCTATGTTCAAAATTTGTAAAACACTAATTTGGTGCTCCACGGGTTCACTAAAATTGTAGTTTCATGTGGGTTTTCTCAAACCCATGACACATTGGAAAATAGCCACGAGTTAAAATCTAAAAATCAAGGAATTAGACCCTCATGGGTGAAGTAGGGTCTTCTACTCGTCAGGGAAAGTAGGGAAAGAGGTTGTGAAGGTCTACGAAATGGAAAAATTGAAATACCACAGTGAAATCCATGTGACATGGTGAAATTTATGCAAAATTCAGAACCAAGGATCCAATCACTAGAATGACACCATCATGTACACTCTTGATGAAACTTAGAATTTCTTGTATAGAACCCAAGCGCGCTGGAACATCACCCAAACTAAGCCGAGCGCTCACCCGAAGCATGCAAAGGTACCAAGCCCCTCTTTAGATTTGCTTATGCAGGATGTTAGTGTGATGAAGATAAAACATATTTAGATCCATAAATAAACATAAACATTCCATAATGCATAATTCAGATCTAGATCTTAGAGAATCATGAACTAAACAACAACTGTAATAAGATTAACCATACATGAACCATTTTTAGTTGTGTCTAACACCATTATCCAACCAATATTATCCATTACATTAAACACTATAAAACACAAAAGCTTCTTACATTATAAAGTATCACCATAAGTCATGCACGTATCAAATCCAATAACATAACTCTACAATAATTCACACACACACACACACACACACACACACACACACACACACACACACACACACACACACACACACACACACACACACACACACTTATCTCTAACTACATAGTTTAATACATATTTATAGGGGTGGGTAATTTCCCTTCACTACCTACACACTTCTCAAAATAGGTTGCATGCTGATAATAACCATGTGCCTTTACAATAACATGCACACATGCAAGTGTGCTAGTAATAGATGTCCTATAGTTAACTGGAAGAAGTGATCCTATTATTAACTACAACCATGCATGGCACTATCAACCACTCATTCCAAAAATACCATTTGTGTGTCACGCAAGTCTCCATCCCAATTTGTGCTCTATACACAATCTCCAAAAATAGCATGTATCCATAAAAATGGCTAAGTCCTAAGCCAACTGTCCTAGTGCACATTTCCTTTCCTATTATTCCATGCCTTCAAATGCACCTTGTTCCCATGCATGTATTCTTTGTGTGTCTTCTCCTTAGAGAAACATTCTTTCTACTCAAAAAATCTAATGGCATGTGATAGACTCAAGTGGTCATGCCATGGTTTTTGGCTAATATTGGAGGCGTCCATGATTTTACTACAAGACTTAATAATTCCCACTTATGAAATGTGTTTTAGATCCAGTCAGCTCAATCTTGTTTATCCTTATTATTTATCTCTTATCTTTCATCTTGGCATGAAATTGTATAAAGATAATTGCTTGTATACTTTACAAGGTTTCTTCTCCCTTTTCCTTCCTTAACATATTTTCAAGATATTCCATGTGAAACTTGAAACTTCATTTTCTTAACCTCTGTAATTTACAAATGGTGATTTTCTTACCTTGGTTTTGTGTGTAAGAAACTAGAAGTAGATTAATACAAAACTAGATCTTCCCTTTCCTTCAAATATTTATGTTTGATGAGAACATTTCACCCTTTACATATTTCATTCTCTTTAGTTTTCTTATGCTTGAACTAAGTGTGTTTTGCGGGGATTCCACCTCATGTTTCTGCATCTACGTCATCTAGATTTGGGAAAGTTCCACCTTATTTTGGTGTTATCACCACCCTTGTTAGATTAGGATTTCCCCTTTTACACCTTTCTCTCACCTGGTCCCTCGGAATTATTAGAATAGGATTTAACTTAGGAGTATTTTTAGCATTAGATTAGGTTGTGTTATGTGGGTTTCCTCTAATCCATGTAACAAGGAAGATGGCCTTCTCTAGAGGTCTATTTCAAGTCACAAGTCCCAGACTTAGAGATAGTACCATGTTTCCTAAAAATATGAGATCCACGTGATTCAGGGGAAGGGTATAATTTTGAGCTCAACAGGTTTTGGCACACTTAGTGTGATAGTTTGATCTTTATCATTGTTGAGTTTGGTGTTTGAATTAGTGATATCAGCCTTTAGATGCATTCTATAACACATATGGTAACTCCATCTTATTCAATATTCTATTTTCAAGTAGTTTTAGCCTTCATGTTTCATGGGAAGAATCAAGATAATATCCAATGTGTCTATTGGTGAAAGGTTTGAGTATTTGTAATTCTCTCCATGAAGAAACATAAGATAAAGATATCCACATAGATCTGTAGCCTCACAAGGCATAAGTTCTTCAACACCACCTCTAGGTAAACTAATTTCATGTCATATCTGAGTTTTTTTATCTATTCCATTCATGGCACATCAAATAAAATTACCTTTTGCGAGAGTTTCATGGAGGAAGTCCATTACTTTTGTTTTCCCAACATGATATTCCAATAGTTTCTTTGAAAAGTATACCCTTCTTCACTAGTGAAAACTCTACTACACCTACAGATCACATTCAAGATGTGTCTTACGTCTTCTCGGTTCATCTAGTTACAAAATATGATGTTGCTTTATCAAGCATCTTGTTTCTTCATTAAAAGGTAAAGCACATCAATGGTATACAATATTAAGGTCATATTCCATTCATAACTAGGATGAGCTTGGCACTACTCTTTATTAACAAGTTGAGGAGAAAGTAAAAAAACATATCCTTGTTAGAGAAAATCACAAAAATCAAGCGAGCTCCAAATGATCTTATGGAGGAATTCAACTTCATGTTCCAAAAAATTAAAACATAATTATAGTGCTGCTAAGAACAACCCCTCGAGGTGCATTTTAATACTTCCTTAGAGCTCTAATTTCTGAAAAAGTAGTTATGATTCAATAAATGGGTGTTAATCAATTACCAATTGCCTATGTAATAGCTATTAGGGTTTTGGAATGTCTTATTCAGATTAGGAAAATTAGCCCTTAGATTACCATTTATCATTTTCCTGAACTACCACAAAATGGTTAACCCACCATTTCTCTTGTTCCCCAACATTCCACTTCATTTTTGTACTTCTACATCATGTTCTTATACAAAGTAAAAAGATATTTAAAACCTTAGTGTTCAACTTAAAAATTTAACAAATGATATTGTCTCCCTTAAGAGACAACAATCTTAAGCTGAAAAATATTATTCCAACCCCTCACGGGGTTATCGACAATAAGGTTTTCACTATCCAAATTGGAGATGTCTACTGAAATTACCCGCTAAGAAAACTGCCAAGTACAAATGTAAATTTGCAGCCTTATTATGCTCCCAACTTAATAAAAGCTATTGTTCCAGATTAAAAATAATATGGATGAAGGTTTTGAATGGTGTTATCCTTGTGATCAACCCCATAATCAATATACATGTGAAGCTAGAATGAATTATCCAAGGGAAAAATATATCATGATCCAAAATCCTTTCTATGTTCAAGATGAGTCATTTAAAACTCCTTCAACAAGTAATGCGGAAGAAATTAAGGAAGCCCCTCCTAGGCCGAACTTCATGTTCTTCAGAAT
Source organism: Taxus wallichiana var. yunnanensis (assembly GCA_018340775.1). Taxonomy (NCBI): domain Eukaryota; kingdom Viridiplantae; phylum Streptophyta; class Pinopsida; order Cupressales; family Taxaceae; genus Taxus; species Taxus wallichiana. The sequence goes on along the minus strand of CM031244.1, from coordinate 451,661,740 downwards.
TGAATATTTTTGTGTGGTCAATCAAGCCATGAGAAATTCAAACAGACCATAACTTCACGTGGTGGATCATACAATATCAAAGAAGAGGCAAATGCATATAAAGTCCCCTCCTCCTAGTGCTCCACTACCGAGTAAGAATTCTAATTGGCCCATAGAGTTGGGAAAAATATTATTTCACCCAATTTTATGTGGATTACTCATCAGCATGAGCGTACAATTTACAAAAGACACTCAAAACCCTTGTAGAATCGTAAGAGGGTTCAAACCTGAAAGTGAGGATCATGAGGGATGACATGCACATCAATGAATGTGTGAACGACAGTGTGAAGAGATCTTAGGAGGAGTGAGCATCAACCGAATGTGCATGCAAAGATTTGAAACATGGGCAGAACCTCATTACAATCCACAAACTCTCCTCTATCTCATAGATCCAAAAGGGTGTACATATAGGAGGTGCTGAGTAACCCCCAATGTTGTAGTCATGACAACTCGAGTGGAGAGGGGGAGTTACATTCCCGAATAGAAAGTGTAACTCACAATGATGCATATGACGCCTTTCGACGCATAAGAGAATCTCATAATGACCCCTAAATCACACGTGGACCTACGATCTCACCTAAGTGAGATGACTCACTTAATTATGTGGAAAATAATACACACCAATACCCCCACCTTCATTGTAACTTAGGATGAGGCGGAAAGTCAGAAATGAGAAATGGGTCCCAGCACAAAGCCTAATGAGGTACCCACATACAAGAAGAAATCCCAAGTAGTGAAGGAAAACCCAGTGGGAAAAACATCCACCATAAGAGAACAAAACACTCTCTAATCTAAGAAAGATGCCAAAGATGGGTCCTAGCTATAGACGAGCCTGAAAAGGTACCCATGTACAAAGAGGTAATCTCTCGGAAAGAAGAAGAGAGAAGAAGAGGGAGATGAGAGAAATGCAGAAGATGCCATGGATGGATTTGAACTCTGTAGCTCTAGGAGGTCTCCCAAAAGAATGTCGATGATGAGATCCTCTGCCTCTGGACTAAAGAAGAGCCACCCACACCAAACTATGTGCATGCCCTTAGGAAGGACAGAAATGACGTGCTTTGAAAGTCTGCCCACTCCATGAAGGAAACCGAAGGTAGTAGCACGAAGAACTCTGAGTCTGGTCCACGAAAGTGTGACATAGGTCTAGCAAGTGAGTGTGAAGGAACCGAAGGTAATGTCATGAGTGTAGAACTATCAGAGTATGAAGGGTGAACACCTGTAGAAAGGATGTCCAACTAATGTGAAGGAAACAAAACATCCCCCACAATAGAAAATGGATCCACAAGCAAGGGTGGATCAATGAAGGTCTCCAAAAAAGTGGAAGTGGTAAGAGTCCCAGAAGGGGCACTCCTAACAATGGAGATGATGGAATCCTCTAAAACACCTGTAGATGGATGAGAAACCTATAGTGCATCACAAGTAGACTCTGCGAAAAGATGACTAAGGTTAGGTAGATACTCATCCCAATGAGGGGGCTCAACAAACAGAAGAGCGATGTCAGATAGGTATGAGTCATCCAATGAAGGTAGAGGAGTGGAAGGGGCCTCACACACTAGAAGTGGAAAGGAGGTAGGTGTGATGACTGTATGAGACTGAGAAGGAGACTGCTTGATATCTGATGAGATGTGGGAAGTGTCAACACTCTCTGGAATAGTGAGAGAAGGAGGAGAAGAGTCCTCTGTAGTACTCTCAACATCAAAACTGGGTGCACAATCCTCGTCATCAAAAGTAGAACCAAGTGAGCCTATTTCAGTGGAACTACCATCACACAAAGAATAAGAGGAGACAACTAGATCAGCGAGTAGCAACAATGGTGGCGGTATGTGAAGGGTCTCCATAGAGGGATTGAAGAATGCTCCAGACACGGTGGGGTGGATCTGAGTCTGCCATGTGAAACCAAAGAGATCTGGAGACATGCATCATCAAGTGACCAAAAACATGGTCACAAGTGTCAAAAATTCCTTCAGATGACGATGATCAGTGGGTGCAAGAACTGGCCCAAGCAAGAAGGGTGAAAGACCCTCGTGAGCGAAGTAATGTTCCATGGAAGCACGCCAAACTAAATAGTTCCCTCTCCCAATAAGAAGTGGTGGAGGTTGTAAGGTGATCCTATAACACTCAAGACTACAAAGAACACTCTCCATGATGTGGAATCAAATGTACAAGGTGCATAAGAGCAAGACGTCGGACTCGGCCGATAATGCGTCTGCGTGTGAAAACCCAAGAGTGCTAGTCAAACCCCCAAAATGTGACACTTTATAAAGTAGTGTATTTACAAAAATAACAATGCCATCACATAAAGTGCAATAAATCATGCAACTTTGACCAAGGAAGTGCTAAAAAATGAGCTGCGAGTCAAAAGTTATGGCATTATTATGATTCCCGCAACTGATGGAAAAAGCCAATAGGCCCTGCAAATGGATTAAAAAAGTGCTAAAAATGAGTGCAAAGGGTATCATGTGACTGCTCGTTGAAATTGCATCAAATTTTAGCAAGGGTTTGTTTTTCTTACGAGGGGGGATTAGCCTTTGCCAACCCCGAACCTCGCCCTTTGTCTTCGACATACGTAGGAAGGGCATGATACAAGCAAAATTAGAACCCAAAAATTATTACAATGCCATAAAGAGTGTTTTTATCATCAAAACATCAAAAAATGGATTGTTTTAACCTCTAAGAAATGTCTAAAAGGGATTGGTGGATAGAGTGCATGGTTTGACCAAGCTGCACGTGTAGGTTGGAACGAGTTGTTTTGGTAGTGCACCGAGTTGGTGGTCCACGTGGAGGATATCTGCCAAATGCCAAGAGTAACCGTTGAACTGTTAACTAAGCCCCATAGGTATCCATGTGGCAAGAGAAACCATCGACATTGGAGGTAAACCAAAGGTGAGCCCGAGAGAGGTTGTGGAGTCTGTTTATAATGGCTAGAGCCTGCAGAGATGTAGTGGAGTGTTTGTCTACATGTTTAACCACGGATCGAGGGACATAACATAGTTTGTAATGGCTAGAGCCTGGTGAAACCATTGACAGGGATAAGATTCCTCAAAATGGAAAGGATACATAGAAACACAACATAGTCCAATCCAAGTTCAAACCAAAGGTGATGGCACAACAGAGTGGAGGTGATGGCGGTGCAGAGCTGCAATAATGTTGGAGTACGTAGTGAGCTATCAAACCAATGGCTAAGGTGCTAAAATAAGCAAGAGCTAAATAGCCAAACCGGTGAAATAATGTTGGCTAGTGTAAAAACGTGAGAGGATGAAACACGAGCTACCAGTGAATGCATAAATCCATGAGCATACAACGAACAAGAGGGCCAAGTTTGGCACGAACGCAGGGTCCCAACGCATGCATGGGAGGTGAGTACAAAGCTCCAACATAGATCATAAACCCGCAAACCATGAGATAAATGAAGTAACGAGTGTCGAAGACAAGGGAAAACCGTGTGAAAAAATGAAGGGATGAGTAGGTCGATCGAGCCAAAATCGAGAGGTCAATGTAGAATCAAGGAACAATGTAGAGTATGAAAACTCGGTGAAAAACGTTTGCAAAGGTGCAAAACCCGAGTCAAGTAGGGATAATTAGCCGAGAAAAAAATCCCAACGCCAACGTAGATTCTAGGAGGTTGAGATCACTAGTGGCTATGCAAGACGTGTTAAACCACATAGGAAGTAAGTTGAAAAACCAACACGCGGGAAACCACGGTCCAGGGGTGATCCCAAAGTAGGTAGTAGAGCCGGAGTATGCAAACTGAGTAGTCGAAGATCAAAAAATTGAAACCCAATGCAAACACCAACCAGTAGAGCTCGGGAAGGACTAAACTCTAAAATATATAACCCGTGAACTTGAAATGCATCTCGGAACACACATAAAACACATGCAGATCCTGGAAAACTCGAAACCATGAACAACTTTGAATGGAGGTATAAAGGCCCTGAAATTAGTGCACAAAACACACAAACAAAATAACCATTACGACACACACAACGAGAATCTAAATATCACATTAGAAGCCAGAAAATGTATGAGCAACACCGAAGAGTGCATGGATCCACAAGATCTGCTTTGATACCATGTAAGAGGGTTGGAAACCTAAAAGTGAGGATCACGAGGGACAACATGTACACCAATGAACGTGTGAACTCCAACGTGAAGATATCTCGGGAGGAGCGAGCATCAACCGAATGTGCATGAAAATATTTGAAACACGGGAAAAACCTCGTTACAATCCACAAACTCTCCTCTATCTCATAGATCCAAAAGGGTGTACATATAGGAGGTGTTGAGTAACCCCAAATGCTGCAGATCATGACAACTTGAGTGGAGAGGGGAATTACATTCCCATAATAGAAGTGTAACTCCCAATGAAACATATGACACACTTGATGCACTGACACATAAGAGAATCTCATAATGACCCCTAAATGACACGTGGACCTATGATCTCACCTAAGTGAGATGACTCACCTAATGATGTGGAAAATAATACACACCAATAGTAACACTACAAATCCATAGAACACACAAGATCTACTAATTAAAGAGCCTATGTGGATAGAGCCAAAAATAAAGAACATGCCGCACTTCATTGTAGAAAGGCCGTGACTATTCCACTTAATATTATGGAGCAAATGAAAAGAAAAATATCAACATCATGATGTGGGATGCCTTGTCTATCTCATCTCAAAGGGATTTGTTGTAAAAATCATTAAAATAACTTCCACCTATGGAACTCTCCATGTACAAACTAGGTACCATGGTGAAAATTTGTCACCAAAGGAGGAACATGTAAGCTTAATTGTTATGCCTCCTATTTTCTACATGTCTCTCATAGTTGGAAAGCACCTTATTGACAATCTTGTGATATATTTTGGTTTTAGTACTTCAGTCACACCAAAGAAGATCATATATATATTGGGGATTGATTACAACCCAACTTCTATGGGTGTCTTGCGACTTGATGGATCACCGGTGCATGCCTTGGGCATATTCAAGGATCTAGAATTGATTTTTCATGATTTACCAATCCTAACTATATTGCAAGACATTTCGTGATTAACTTTCCTCCTCTATTCACCCTTTGTCTCTCCAAATATTTCACAACTAAGGAGGGTGGATATTTCTCCTCATAACAAGATATCATAGTCTATTAAGGACAAAATATGGAACCAAAATTTCAATTAGAGATGATATTATTTCATCTTATCATGTGGAATTCCATGATCCTAATCATATCAATACAAATTATATTATCTAAGAAGAAACGATCGGTGATCCTGAACTAGCTAAAGCAATGCATTCATCTATATTATTATGCTAGATGAACGAGAAAAAGAGCACTATGAGTTTGATTACCATGAAAAAGGTGTTCAACCTAGTATGGGTACTTATTGTGTCCATGAAGAAAATGCCACCATCCTCAATCCAAAAAAATAAGTAGATAATTATGCTTATAGGTTATGGAAGTTATACTTTGACAGATCCGTAAAAAATGGAGCCGGGAAGGTATAGTCCTCTCTCTGTGACATAGAAGTTATTCTTTACTCATAGATTTCAATTTGCATGCTCTAAAAATGTTGCAGAATATGAGGCATTGGTTCATGGCATACTAATTATGGAAAAGAAGCATATCAAATTTCTCAAAGTATTTATGGATATTTAATTGGTCATTCATCAAGTTAGGGGTAGGTGTGTGGCTAAGAACAAGCTTTTAAGATCTTATTGGCACTTATTTTGGGATCTCCTTGAAGGTTTTGAAGATGTCAACATTCGGGTAGATATTATTTCATCTTATCATGTGGAATTCCATGATCCTAATCATATCAATACAAATTATATTATCTAAGAAGAAACGATCGGTGATCTGAACTAGCTAAAGTAGTGCATTCATCTATATTATTATGCTAGATGAGCGAGAAAAAGAGCACTATGAGTTTGATTACCATGAAAAAGTTGTTCAACCTAGTATGGGTACTTATTGTGTCCATGAAGAAAATGCCACCATCCTCAATCCAAAAAAATAAGTAGATAATGATTCTTATAGGTTATGGAAGTTATACTTTGTGAGATCCAGTAAAAATGGAGCCGGGAAGGTATAGTCCTCTCTCTGCAGATAAGAAGTTATTCTTTACTCATAGATTTCAATTTGCATGCTCTAAAAATGTTGCGAGAATAGGGCATTGGTTCATGGCATACTAATTATGGAAAAGAAGCATATCAAATTTCTCAAATTATTTATGGATATTTAATTGGTCATTCATCAAGTTAGGGGTAGATGTGTGGCTAAAAACAAGCTTTTAAGATCTTATTGGCACTTATTTTGGGATCTCCTTGAAGGTTTTGAAGATGTCAACATTCAAGTAGTGTTGTGGAGACAAAATAAAGAAACAAATCAAACGATGACTATTGGTTCTTAGTTTTCTCCGTATACGGCCTTATCTAGGAAAAAACATGTAAAAATTATCGTAAAGCCATCCATTCCAAAAAAATGTACACTAGAAAGTTTTTGAGAATGATGAACATGATATTTAGTTCATTCGAATGAGGTGAAGTTCTCGTCCAACTTACAACCTAGTCTGCAAAAAAATCTATGGTGATCAAATCATCTAGTTGTAGATAAACAAACTATCCAAAGTAATAGTGACCCTTGAAAATATTTTCAATTTTGATGATGATATTAAAGGGAAATAAGAAGCATGTATATGGGTCGGAGGATTACAAACCAGCCCACATTACACAAGGAAATGATCTTATTTTTGGGAAAGGTGTGTAGTGACGGAGAACAACAAGATTTTGTTTCCTTGTGTCATAAATATTATGACATATTTTGATGGAATTATGAGGATTTAAAAGGTTCAAAACCTAATGTTGCTCAAAATTCTATTGATTTGGATTTCACGACCAATCTAGTAAGGAAAAATAAAGGCTTATAAACCCCAAGATGGAATGCCTCATGAGAAATAAGTTATCTAAACTCATTGAGTCAAAGATAATATTTCCTATTAAATACTCATCTTGGTTGGCCAATTTGGTTCCTTTCGGAAGAAGAATGGAGAAATAAGGCTCTATATGGACTTTAGGGATTTGAGTGATGCTTCACTCAAATATCATCATCGTGCACCCTTTATAGAAAAAATACTTTAAATAGTGGTGGATCTAAAATATTCTCAATGTTTGATGGTTATCTAGGATTCAATAAGATCAAGTTCAAATAGAAGGATCAATGTAATACAAAATTTACAACCAAATTGGGAACATATACATTTTGGTTTGTCAAATGTAGGTGCCACATTTCATAAAGAAATGGACATTGCTTTCCGTAGACTCATAAATCATATTGTTTTAGTTTATCTAGATGATTGTAGACACAAAATCACGCACTTGGGTAAATTTCTAGGTCCTAAACACATACTAGCATTCATATGATTCCTAAGCAAGAAAACTAGTGATTGACAACTACCTTTGGCATCTTTTCTTTTTTCTTTTTTTCTATTTGGTCTTTCACACCCTATAACCCAGTTGTAACTTTACTGATTTATGTTTTATGGCTTCACACACCAACACCCAACCAAGATAGCAGCACCTAGGAGTCCCTGACCCTTTTTCACCTTACTCACTCCTTTTGGGTCTCTTTTATCTTTTGGGAATCTTTTTCACTTATGGGTCGGCCTTCTAGTTGTCAATTACAAAATTCAAACAAGGGAATCATATAAATACATAATTATGTTTTCAAAATAAAGGACCAAACACTAAGCATTATTATCATCACCTAAGCTTGCATCCAAAAGGAACTTAAAGCAATCTAAAGCATTCATCTAGCATCCATTCAAGGGACAAGAGCTGCATCAACTCTGCATACACAACATATGAAGAAGAAGTTCATTATTCCATCCAAAAATTCTACTACATTGCTACATTTAGCTACAACCCACTATCAAGTGTAACTTGCATAAGGGAATCCTAGGGCACGATTTCTACACACACTCACCAAAAATACATGGAGTCTGAGATGTAGTGTAACTATCAGTTGTAAGTTCACTCTCGAGGTGACCATCAAGGTTAATCAATCCCCTATTACATCTTTCATTTTTAGGTTTGATGCGGTTTGTGGGTTTTTGCAGGTGAAATTCTATTTTGTAAGTTATAGGTACCCTTGACGATCATTGTGTGACTACTAAGTGATCAACAGGAAGCAACAAAAATATCTTATAACACTATAAAAATCATATTCTCGAGCTCCTTCACAAACTACCAATTCCCAAATATGGTCATCGGTTCCATGTGCCTCTCGTCTGTTGTGGCGTCCATGTCTAGCCTTATTCCCGTGTTCCATATTTCATAGTGAGAATTTATGGCCTGTTTGCATTTTGTTCATCATTCACACCTACCCAGATCACTTCCTATCCATTCAGAAATCAGCTAAGTCCTCTTACTTCTTCTTCTTGTTTAGGGTTACATATTTTACATGCTATTTTTCTTGTGTCTTTACTATATGTTATCATTTGTACATCATTATTTATAGTAGTTACTCTACAATATATATTTAATTCAAATTAAATTAAATCATTTGGTGAACCCTACTCATGATCATACACTTGGATATTTTTTCTTCTTTTATAGCTCCTAAAATTCCTCAAATTTCTTTGCATAAATTTCTTCAAATGCACCCAACTTGCAAAGTTGTTCTCCAAAAATCCCTAGACACTATGTACCTCCCTCATAATACACCACCTACTCAAGTTAGTGCCATCTTTGATCATCTCTCTAATGACCCTAGTGATCCTAATATCACACCCAATCAATCCATTTGCAAGTCAATTCAAGATTTACATGGGTTATTTAAAGACAAATTTCAAGCTATAGAAACCACAATTACATCTCTTAAAGTTGAAATCCAACATCTCAAGGATGCTTCTCACGCCCATGTTAGTTTTCCTTCTACATCTCATTCTACTTATATGTTTGTTACTTATGCTCATATAAGTGAACCCCACGTCTTACCACTCCCCGCACCTCTCAAGTTTGATCCAATGATAAGCAACATGATATTCTTCTCGAGATCCTTAATCACCAATTGATCAAATTTCCAACTACTCATTGCTATCCTCCTTATCGGCTTGCCAAATACCAAGGACTCCCATTTTTCAATTATCATAGAATTAATGGACATAATGACAATGATTGCTATGTTTTAAAACAAATAATTAAGCACCTTGAGCATTAGGGTTTTATCTCATTTTCCACAAAACATTCTGCTTCATGCTCATCTTCAATTTCTAAATCCCAATGGGCTCCTAAATACGGTCCTTCCATGTCTCATGAGCATCAATCCCTAATCACTAATGTTCCTCCTCCGGTTAGTCAAGAGAAGCCTATCCAACCTATTCAAACTAAACAACCACCACTCAAAATATGTCCTCCATCTCCTCCTTGTGTCAAACAACAACCATTTAAAATCCATCCCGTTAGTGTCTATATTTTTTCATGATAAATTCAAGCACTGTTTTGAAATTTTTATTCTTGATCTAGATTGGTTCCTAATTTGAGTTCATTTCATTTGAGAATTCATGAAATCGGGTGTATGTAATCCTTGTAGGAATTTATCTCATATCTTAGTCTCTTAATTCTAACTAGATTAGGACCATCCTTGTTCTCGATAGTGTGAAATAACACGGTGATTGCTTCCCCTAGGATAATAATGAAATATTTAGTCTCTTGCAGATTTTAGAAAAATCTGCAGCTACGAAATGCATGTTTTTCCTGAAATATGTAGAAGGGGATTTTCTAAGAGATTTGGAGGCTGCATATAGAAATACACATAATGGTTTGTACTTTTTTATGTTTATGACTATGTAAAGTGAAAACTATTCCCGACCATGAAGTCCCAATAAAGAAGTTATGAAGCTAGCAATCGAGGTTCATATGAGAAAAACATGTTGCATCTTGTGTTTCTCTCGAAAAGTGCAACTTGTAAAAATAACTCGAGGCACGATGACTTAAATTTATTGGCCAAGTATGTGTCACGTAACCGTGATCGAAAAGTAAATGCATTTTACATTTGCAAAGGTGATATGATTGTTATTTTTTTAATATAACCCCAAGGCCCATTGGTAATTTTAGGAGAGTCATAAATGTACTAGTTGTACATGACCTAAGTGTGCAGAGGTGGACATGTCAAGGTGGGAATGACTCATGTGATAGAAATATGTGGGTGATAAGACATGAAAATCTTGCAATGGTTAAAAGAGATTTTTTTGGGAATTACGAAGAGGTTCCCACAAACACAATCTTCGACATTAATGCAAGAATCCTAGGGTAGTTAATATGAAATCCTAATATAAATACACACTTTGTATCTAAAAATCCCAAAAAAATTAGAAAGTACTAAAGTGGCCCTAAGGAAGGTTAAAATGAAATGTGTTTTCAAAAATGAAGAAAGGAGTTACAATGTTCTTCATTCAAATTCCAAACAACAACCAAAGATTTGATTGAATGGGTGAGTAAATTGGTTCTCTTATTTTTGTGAATATTTGAAGGAAATCTTAAAGTTTGTTTTTAGTAAAAGGTAAAACTATTGAAAATGGTGTCACAATCATGAAGATACTTGTAAATTCTCCTCCAAGTATCACTTCCCCCTTGGACAAAATCACATATTCTGACCTTGTTAATGTTGACCTAGAGGAGTTTAGGAAAAGATTGTACTCCCCAAAAGAAGTGACACTATGGCCATGTGGCTAGTAGTTATATTGACCTTTCCACTTATTTCCCTCCCGTTATGCCATGTCTATAACTTGTCTAGGTATGCACCCAACATTATAACCCTATAACAAGAGAAGTTCGGGATGGAAATGGGGGCCTGGTCTTATCTTTCCAAGAAGAGGAATTCTATATAATGTTTTATTTTCTACTCGCATGAGAGGAATGTTCCATCACCATGAAATTAACATAATTGTACTAGAACTCATAGGTAAGAAATGGACCAAGTTTATGAATAATCATTGGTTGTGATGCCTAGAAATTCAGAATTCAACAATACAAGCCTGTGTGCACTAACACATCACTCATCCTAGACTGAGCACTCACTCGAAGTGTGCAAAGGTACCAGCCCCTCTTTAGGGTTGTTGTTGTAGGATGTTAGCATGATGAAGAATTTAATCATTTAGATCTATAGCTAATATATCTTTCATACAATGCATATTTATACCGGATCTAGAACATAACAGACTTAACATATAACCATAATGGAATCAAGCATGCAATACTAAATTATAACCATGAGAACACCTTGTTTCAATCCATAATCTCCATTATATTAATTACAATAAATACACAGAAGCTTCATTACAATAACAGTAGTATACACTCATGTACATAAAAATCTAGTAGCATAATCTCACTAAACCCTAGTTCTCACATGTATATCTATGCTCTCTCTCTCTCTCTCTCTCTCTCTCTCTCTCTCTCTCTATATATATATATATATATATATATATATATCCATCTCTACTACATAGTTTACTACATATTTATAAGGGTGGGGAATTTCCCTTCACCACTTATCTAATCCCAAAATAGGTTGCATGCTATTATTAGCCACGCGCTGTTTAAAAATAGGCTTACATGTAAGAGTGTTAACAATAGATCTCCCTTAGTCAACTATTAGTTCACCATTCTATCTTTAGCCTACATCCATGCAAAGTGCTTCATATCCAATCATCCAAAAATAGCCAATGTATGATGTGCAAGTCTCCAATTAGTTTGAGTGCTCCGCACGCTATCTCCAAAAATAGATCCTCATCTTGAAAATGGCTAAGTCCCGAATCTGTCTTTGTTCTACATGCGATCCTCTCTGATGCTTCGCACCTTTAAATGCACTCTATTCTCCTACGTGTGAACCTTCTATATTTTCTTCACTAAGTGCCAAAGTTTGACTGATCAACATTACCCCACACTAGTTTCATTTCCGCCTTGACAATGGTTGTCTAAAAAATGAATCAAAGAATATGAATAGAAGAATAGAAATAATTTGGATGAATGAAATAATGCCTTCAACTTGTAGTATCTTCTTCTACAACCGGAATAATCAATTTTGGATATTCCTCTTTTATCTCCGCCTCTAAGGTCTGTCTACCACGGTCAGCGAGTGTAGCCTCTAATTTCTCTCGGAATATCCACTGCAGCTTGACTCCGATTCATCCCTTGCAATCTCTTCTTTTTCATTCTCGTAATACCAAAGACAATGTTGTACATGCCAGTCATTCTCCCTTCCAATAAGTCCATCTTTTGAGTGATGAGTTTTCCAAGCTCATCCAACCTTTCCCTATGAGGTTCTTGAGTGGTCAGTAAGGGCCTCACGCTTCTGCTTAACAAGTGCTAACCATTCTGGTGGCCCAATGTCTCATCCTTCATGGCCTTCAGGACCTCGTTGTCTTCTAAAATGGTCCTAGTCCTTATAACAGCCTCTGGTGATGTACAAATATTCAATGCTTGATTTACCTTCTTGAGTTCCTCCTGCAAGCTCTAAAGTAATCCTTTATATGATGCAATCTTCCACATTACTGAAGCCTTTTCGCACTCTACTTCTTGTGCTAGATCCTTTGGCTTTGGCATGCGCAGAGGTTCATCTTCTAGCACTAAGTCCACCAATGTACTCACATAATGTATTGCCAAAGGAAACATCTTGGGTACCTTTGGCTCTAAGTGTGGCTTAGCCTTCATGACATTGTCACCAATCTCCTTTTCCATGTTGATAAACACATCGTTATTATTTTGTGCCAAATATTTTTTGTATTTTAGGCATGCTATCTCCTCATCCTTAGTCTTGATCTCCTCCCTTAGCACCATACTTGTGGTATATTTGTCCATATTCCGACGTGCAACCTCTGTTGACACTTTCACGAAAGCATTGCTCACCTGTTCATCTGACATAACAATAGGCTTTACTATTATATGTCTAGCCTGAGGTGTCTTTTTCAACCTCCTTGACACGCATGACTCCTCACATTCATCAAAGTCCAGTTCATCCATGTGTGTGTATATCGACCATGATAATTAATTTCTTGTGTATATTGTCTCCATATCTTCATCCATTAGCTCCCATCCGTATAGTTCCTTTTGTGCCATTGTGCTCTTCAATCGGGATCAAAAAAAAATTACTGTGTCCTCAATTTAGCCCATGGCTGGTGGAATATACTCCCCACTTGTTATTCTTGATCTAGGCTGCTTAGGAACTTGGGATTCAAGATTGGGAACTTGTGTTGCTATGTCCTGAGCAAGTCTATGTTGTTGTCTCATCTGCCCCTTTTTCTTCCTCTTCTCCATCCTTCATTTCTTTATCTTTTTGTTCCTCTACATTTTTGGTGGTGTAGGATAATTGGCGCGCATTCCTCTGACTCTTCTACTTCCTCACTCAACTTTAATTTCCTTCTCATTTTCTCAATTATCTCCTTCTGTGGAGAGAGTCAAGGTGATTTATGCACTGTTTGTGGAGTAGCACCTTGGCTCCTTGTCCTCCTGAATACTCTCTTGAATTAGCACTCTCCCTGGACCACATCCAAGTCCTCTTCATCTTCCTCTTGTGGCTAAGGTGGAGTAGTTGCACGCTCAACTTCATCCTTATTTAGAGGTTGTCTTCTACCTCTATGTTCCAAACCACCACTATCCTCATGCTCCTCCTCTTCATCATCAACTTGAATTATTTATGTGGGCTTGGGTGTTGGAAAATTTTCCATTGTATGCTTACCCTTTGGCAGCCCTAGGAGCGCGAACTCATTCTCCACATACTTAGTGTTCTCTAGCTTGGGTTTGAGTTATAGGTACAAAAACTACGCTCATGTGTCCCCAACTGCCAAGCTCACAGGTTTCATGCTTATAATATCTGAAATAAGTCTTTCAATGTATGCATTGCACCATAGATATACATACTTCTTCCTTAGAGTGTGGTAGTCACAATCTACCTTGTCTGCATTGAAGGTTAAGTGGTGTGCATCCGAGAATCAGAAAAATGATACTTGAAAAATACCTTACTATGAAGGCATACGACAATTTTCACCATGGGCTCCAAGCCCCATCCTTCATCGCAAATTACATGATGCAAAAGTGTTGGTATAATGCAAACTAAACTGCCTTACCCACCACCAAAGCAAATCCTTGGGTATGCGCCACTCTTCCTCGAATGCCGTGTGGAGTCTATTGTACCACATCTCTACCCTCTACTTGAATGGTCCACTCATTGATCCATCGCACAAGTACTTGCCAAATCTTTCCACAGGTGACTTGTGTTTCTGTGGGGTACTCCCAAATCTTCTCCTTTGGCCCATCAGGCACCCTAATCTCCATGAATACTAAGGACAATAACACAACGCCAAAACTTATTCTCACACATGTTTGTGCTTCTTCGATGATTTTCTTGCAATGTTGTATACCACTCCTTGAGACATCTTCTTGGCAATGTGCAACCACATTGTGTTTACCTATGACCATCTTCCTTGGTCATTCGATTTTTTAAAAGATGTGCGCTTGCTACTTTCTTGCACTACTAGGTACTTCTTCAAATTGTCAATGTCCATGCTGCGTAGACCCTTGGTATACCCCAACTCCTTCCTCATCTCCAAGATTGTGGCTTTATCAGTTAAATCATTATCTAGATCTAACCCTAAGGCCCTTAGTCCTGTCACTATTGAAATCAAGGAAGTTGTGATTCTTACCCTCCATTCGGTGAAGTAGAAGAATTCCTCATGGACTCTAGCTCATCACCACCAATATAATGGTTCATACTTTCCAAAATATGGTAGCTCATACAACTGGTAGACTCCATTCTACTTCAGCAATTTCTCACCAGCGTCATCGTATACTGGCATATCCTCTGTTGTGCACTTGTTCATTTTCGTGCTCAACAACACATTCGAGATCCTTCTTATTATCTAATGTTTGATGGTTGTAGTCATTGATTTTACATTGGTGGATATGGGAATCCCATTCTTTTCCCATAATCATGCCCTCTAGATATTGCATTTCTAAAAATTACTCTTGGGAGAAATATCTTCTTCCATTTCAACCTTTTTCTTCCTTTTTCTCCTATTGTGGGTGCTTTCTTTGGTGCCATTTGAAAAATATCTCTTTTCTCCCCTTTGTAGTCGAGAAAATCAAAACCCTAGCTTAAATATTCATACCCTAGTGGAAATTGCATGCCCTAGCTTGTTTGTAACACGTCTACTTTGCTCAAACCCTTTTCCTATGGGAACACAAGCTTCTCCAACGCACAACCCTTCTCCTCACGTCTAGTTTCACACTCTACGCACCTCAACACGATTGCTCATTGCACTTAACCCTTAACCCTTTTCAAATTCTCTCAATTGTAATGGTAAAAATGAACTTGCATCCTGTCCTTATATAGAATTTCAAAAATTTAGTGCATTTATTGCTCCTCCACCTACCAACAATCCTCTCATTAATTAACCATTTTCATTATTTCCATGCGGTACATCTTCATGCCCAAGCTATAACCTTCTAGCGCACCCTCCTACCTTTTGAAGCAAACTTCTTCTTCAACGCGCTTCCATGCACTCGAGTACCTCATCACTTTGTGCCTTCCACTTTGGTAGTCTTCTTGGCCCTTCTTACCTCGAGCTATACTTGTTTCTTCATGCCACTCTATTTATGGTCCTTGTGTCCAAAAGAAATCTCTTTTTGTTTTTTTCAATTTTCCAACCTTAAATAGCACCCGTATATATTTCCTTTCATGTCGAACTATTTTCATCAGTATTGTAGCTGAATATCAACAACCTACCCCACACTAAGGGTATGTGTAGTCCTCTGTGCATAAAAATTCTACAAATAGTAATTAGCTTCGACGTGTGAACACGCTTATTACACAAACACACCAACTAAATTGATAAAGCATAGAAACAACGAAATAAACAAATTAAGGGAATGCAGAATTGAAAACCTAATCTAAATGGCAACACTACCTTATTACAAACACTAAGAAGACTTATTTAAAGTAGGGCTTCAGCCTACTCCCGTTGAATTAACCAGGTAATCATATTCTATCAAGGGCCTCTAATTGACAAGCACTTGATTCGAGTATGTGACTGATAACATACAACCCCAACCAATGTACTTTGAGTTTTCCTAGATGGCGTAAAAACTTAGAATCATAAAGGAGCACCATCTGTCCTATCTCAAACTTTTTACCCTTGATGTGCCTATCATGTCATGCTTTCTACCTGGCCTTCTATTATTTTTCACTCCAATGTGCTATGGCTCGTCGTTCATCCAATTTTATTAACTATTCAATGCATTCTTCTAGTGCTCACTCATCAGAAAGACCTCCAACGCACGTAATAAACAAAGAGGGTAACATAAATTTCATAGGAAGAACTACTTCCACACCAAACACTAACTGAAATGGTGTGGCTTTGTTCACACTTTTATATGTTGTCTGGTATGCCCAAAGCACTGTAGATACTTTATCATCCCAATCCTTTCTTACAACATCACAAATTTTTGTCAATGTTTGGCTCATAATTTTGTTGAAAGCCTCAAAGATCCCATTTTTCGAGGATGATAGGGTGTAGTCTTATGGTGTGTAATCATGAATTCATCCAATAGAATCCCGATTGTCTTGTTAAGAAAATGTGTTCCCGTATCACTTTGGTCAAATTTGAAGGACATCCATACCTTGTAATAATATTTTCCCAAAGAAACCTCGGTTGTTGTGGCCACTATATAATCCTTCGTAGGTGCTGCTTTTTCCCACCTTGTCGGATAATCTATGCAATTTATGATGTAATGCAATCTAGTTATGCACGCAAAATGGTGAAATGGGACCCACAAAATATATATCCCATTTCTCAAACAGTTATGCACTAGTAATTGATCTTAGAGGCATTTCATCTTGCATTGACTTGGTTTCCCAAGGCATACGCAATGATCACAAGCCTTACAAAATTACTTACAATCTCTATATAGGGTCTCCCACCATAATCCAATGAATAAAATCTTCAACATAATGGCATCACTGGTATAGTGGCCACCTGCAATACCACCATGAGATTCTTCCATAATATTTGTGCACTCATGTTCTAATACACAACGACGCAATACTTCATCTTGGCCTAATTTGTACAAGTCACCTCATATTAACATATAGGGGGATGCGCATATAGTAAGCTATTTCTTCTCTAAGGATTTCATTCCTTCTGGTGCCATCCCTATTCATAGAAAGACAACAATGTCCTCTAGTTCTAATGGTGCTCGTTGTAACCTATATAATTGTGCATCTAGCATGGTATCTTCAATTTTCTGTGCTTCTTCTCCTACATGTATTTTGGAGAGATGCTCGTCCGAGATTACTTTTCCCTAGTTTTACCACAACTGTGAAATCAAATTCCTGAAATAAGAGCACCCATCAACATATGTGCCCTTGTAGAATAGGTTTTTTACCAAATACTTCAATGCCATGTGATATGTATAAAATATGAATGGTGTAGCTAGTAGGTACTAGCGAGAATTTATGTAGCACATAGATAATTGACAAAGCTTCATGCTCTATAGTTGTGTGATTCTATTATACATGAGTCATCTTTCTACTAACAAAACAAATAGGATGATCTACAATACTTTCTCCAAGTTGTGCCAACACCATGTCAATGGCAGTGCTAGAGGCACCAACATGTACATAAAATGGTTGGTCCCATGAAGGAAAACATAGAATATGCGTGATAGTAATTTTTTCCTTTAATGTCTTGAATACACGCTGCTACGATTCTCCCCAGTAGAACATACCTTTCCCTTTCAGTAAATCTTCCAAATGGTGCAAAAATTTTGGCATATCCTTTGATAAAATTTTTATAATATCTTGTATGACCCAAAAATCCGTGCACCTCACTTTGACTGGTAGGCTCTCTTAGGCCTATAATGACTACAACCTTAGCTGGATCAACCAACAAACCTTCCTTGTAGATTATGTGTCCTAGCAATATCCCAAATGGTGTAGCAAATATGCACTTCTTGATGTTTAATGAGATACTCAACTGTCTACATATTTCAAACATTAAGCACAAATTGTCACAATGATCCTTAACTAATCCATACACCGTCCAATCATCTAAATAGACATGTAAGAAGTTGTGAATAAATTCCTTGAATGCTTGAATAATTATGTGCAAAAATATAGTAGGCGTATTCTTCAAGACAAAAGGAATTACAGTATAGGCGAAGCTACCCCATTCTGTAGTAAACTTAGTCTTTTCCCCGATCCTTTCAAGAAATCTGAATCTAATGATACCCAGAGAACCCATCCATAAATGAATAGATTTTGCACCCTACAACACCTTCTAGTATTTCCTCAATGAATGGCGTAGGAAAGGGATCAGTCACACATGCAACATTTAGCTCCCTATAGTCCACAAAAATCCTAATCCATCCATCCTTCTTAATACTAATCACCATTGGAATAACCCATTCTGACTCATCAAGGGGCTTGATAATTCTAGACTTCAACATTTTGTCAATTTCTTCTTTGACCTTTTCACGTAAGTTGGGGTTCATCCTGTAGGGTCTCTTTCTAACTGGGTGCACACCCTCTTTAAGTTTTATCTTCATCTCCCCTAACAATTCATGCATGCCTTTAAGTTCATGGTACCCCCTAGGGAATAAGTCCTGGTAATCCCTTAGTAACTCTATGATTTTGCCACTTCAGAGTCTAACCAATAGTCCCCAATTATGACTTCCTTAGGCTTAACCTCTGATCCAATATTCACCTTCTTTGTCTTCATAGGTTCATGATAGGTGCATGTGGTTATATCTGCATGGTCCAATACCTCCCACCTACCCATGGAATTATTTACATCCATATTTTCTACTTCTTCATCATCCACTAAGTAGACCATTTTTCCTTTTTCTTTCTCAAGGCAAGCATGTTGAAGTAATGTTGCATCGGCCTCTATCTCTTCAACAAGATGTGCTCCTAAGTCTCCTTCATCTAATAACTCCTGAAGGATTTCTTCAGCCTTGGCACTATCTCCCATAGTTAAGCACTTTATGAATTTCAATGCTTCTTCCATCGAGGCTTTGTAGAGAAGAAGTCAAATGTCTGGGCCATTCCTACAATTAAATCTTGCCAATTTCCAGTCTCTCTATGGAGTTTTGCATATACATACCAAGCATGCGCACATCCTTGTAAAGTGGAATAAAACTTGTGCACCCATAGCGAAGGTGGTAAAGATTCCTGCCCTTCTATCCAGAGTCTCTCACACTTCGATCGTGGCACTTGAACATGTTGATTACCATAATAAGTACATATTTGAGTAGGTGCATTTATCCTGAAGAACCTAGTAGCAAGAGAAATCCTAATTTCATTCCATCCTACAATATTATCCTTGTGGGCCATCCACCAACATGTTGTTATCCCATGTAGTGTATATGCTAGCATATTTCTTCTTTCCAACGGGTCTATCCATTGTTCTTCCATGGCACGCAGAATACCATAAGATCTCCTTCTTCGATGTAACAAGGTACCGAGTTGTTACCTATTCTCCTGACATAATGTGGTTTGCTGCCTCTAGGAAATATTCTCTTTACTTCACGCCCTACCAACTCATAAGTTCTATGAGCCCAATTATCACAAGCAACACTTGTAGTATCGCTAATGGACTGTGCATCCTCCCACTGAATTATTCCTTCTTTAGTTAGCTCAAGCATCTCTAGGTCTTGGATGACGCGTATATAAATCCTATTAAGATCTTCTTCACTCAAGGGCTCCGCATAGGGCACATATTTTCTATTTGTTAAAGGGATAATAAATCTCTCCTCCTTATTTTCAAAACTAATATAGCCCTTGTTGAACCGAAGATCAACATTATTTGCATAGCACCAAGGACACCCCAATAGAGTTGGGAAGCTATTTGACTCTGCCAAACTAAAACCTCAAAATCTCCAGTGAACTTGGCTCCTTATATGGTAATGGATGCATCTTTCAAAACTCCAATGGGAGTGGCCTTAGTTTGATTAGCCATGAACAATATATTAGAGGATGGATGTAATGGGGGTCTTCCCATTTATACCCATGCATCTAAGGTAAGAACATTGACTTTTGTGCTGTATCAATCAATATATTACTCAATATCCACCCATCCACAACAACATTTAGATTGATTTCCTTGTCATAATCTAGGCTATGAGGGGGAAGATTCACATGCAGGATCTGTCATCCAGTCTCAATACTTGCACGTGGAGTGTTTCCTTTTAACCAATCCCCTAAAAATGGAATGATATTTTCCTGGCGCAACATTTTACATACTTCCCTTAAGTCATCTATATCATTTTGGACCATCTTTGATACTTTCTTTTGCTCCATCTTCCATGATTGCTCTTTTAAGTACTATATCTCACCCTGAAGATTCCTAAGAACTTCCATGGTTTCTTGATAGACCTCCTTTTGATGGGCAAGATCTAGGTACCATGCATGTAGAACCTCCTCCTTAGTGATGGTAGACTTCTGTTGTAGTGCTTCTCTGCGCGTGTCGCCTCATCATGGGTCATGATCTTCACTTGCATCTCCTCGACTCTACCTCCAACCTAGGCATCCATTGATTTTCTACAAAGACGTTGTATCCTAACCATCCCCGTGCCTTTGTTTTCTTATTTATGTTGTTTACTAAGATGCTCATATAAGTCCGGGAACTCCTCATAGCTATGGTTCTTTCCACAAAAATAACATGTAATATTCTGAGGACATTCACACCTATAGTGGTCAGGAGATCTGCATGTATAACATGTTCCGTGAGGGAACTCACTTCTTCCACTACCATATCCTTGACCTCTACTACTACGACTACCTTCAAAATTCCCTTCATTCTAATCATAACGCACCTGATTGTGATCCTATTCATGATGCTCATTATTGCCCTTAGAGTTATCTAAAACTCATGTCTATCATTCACCAATGTCTATAACATCATGGATCTGACCAATCACCCGGAAATCTTCCGTGTCATGATTCATGACTCAGATTTTATAGTCACTTGAAACATTCTTCGTTATCGTGAATTGTAATAATGGGCAGCAGCTAGCATCATGGTTCAAATGACATATCTCACAATCCAACAACAATGAGCATACTGATCTGCGAGGATAATTATCCTTTATGTGACCTTCTAATTCACAATCTATACACCAAATCCCTATGTGTATCTCATGTGTTGAATTTGCTGATAGTTTCTCCAACTATTTTTCCATAGCTACAATATGTGCTTCTAAAAATGGGCTCACCCCAGTATCTATACTTCTAATTCCCTCAATGCGTAGGGCTACTTCATTGCTTCACATGGATCAATGTATGTCTTATGTCATAATGACCTTCTAAAAGGGTTATTTAGGCCCCCAACGAACCACTATGCATGTTGGCTTGCATGTATATCATAAGAAATATTAGATAATAATGTTTTAAAATGGGAATCATAATCTCTAACACTCTTAGTAGTGCCTTGCTTAATACCATTGAGTGCACTTATACTCTTCTACTCAAACTCATTGATGTGAAACTCTTTAAGGAATGCATCTCTTAAAGCTGTATAGTCTATGCAAGTCTGATCAGGGTCAAAATTTATGTACCAGTTGTGTGAGCGCCCTTGTAATGTTGTAGAAAATTGGATTACCCTACACTCGAAGCAGTGATTTCTTTTGCGCACCAAAATATTTCACACATATACACATGTTCAACATCATATTCTATGCCCCTATAGTCTAGAAGATGAAGAGACATCTCCATATAAGTATTTTGGGGTTGGTGCATACCTTGCACACCTGATCAAGAACCTCATGTGTTTCCCATGCCTTGTAACCACCAAATCCATCGAACTAGAGCTACCTATGCCTCTTGTTCCCGAACCTGCACTAGTGTGTCATATTAAAAGATGCACTTCCTTGTGTCCCAACAGTAGAACTAAACTATACCCCAATAGTCTGTGAAGTGTTACCACTTCCAGGAGTTAGTCTAAACATCAACGCACTTGTATTCTATGCTGATGATACACCCAAAAAATTACTCCCATATAAAAATGAATTCATTTGCATGATGTCATTACTTGTGCTTTTCATAAGTCTTGCTCTTACTCTTCCACTGCTTGAATTCACTTGTTGACTATTTGTTGTACTAGATGTTGGAAAACCAAGCGCAAGGGCAAGGTTTCCAGTGGATTCAGATGTGCACCCATGGCCCAGGTCATCTCTACTTGGTGTGCTTCTACGTGAGGCCAAGGAGGGTTCTCTATCATGTTTTCCCAAATGGGGGAGTTCCTGAGGCTCAGGTTCCACGTCTTCTGTGTGAACTTAAACTCCTTCTCAAACTATCTTTCTCCACAACACCATTTGTTTTGCAACCTCCCACTACTTCTCTATCTCCATTTTGCGCACCCCATTATACTTAAGTCACCTTTCCTCTCTCTTCCTTTCTATCGCTAGCTCTGCCATCTTTCACCAAACTTGCTCCTTCCCCCGTGCGTGGTGGGGTTTAGTTAGCCATCGGTTTACTCTCCAAATTCAAAGTTACCATCAGGATCTTGATCACCAATGGAATGCCTTGCAGGTAAGTTCCCCTTGGATATTGTAAAAACTAGAATTCAGCTACCTCTGGACACGAATAAGTAGAAATTGAGTACTCTAAGATATAACTGTTTAAAATTCCACGAACCACATATCCACAACTCAAGTCCAAATCATATCAGCATCATAAAGGGCCTAAAATTCTTCATGTGTCTAGACAAGTGTGTGATACCTCCAATTCCACTTAGATGCATACATAATCAGCCACTCGTACAATTCTACTGGAAAGATAGCGAAGAAGCTCTCATATAAATTGTCATACAGTGTTTTGTTCCACCCACACATGCGTGTTAAAATCAGATCCAATGCTAAAATGTCATGTGTATTCTTCTTCCAGATCATGTATCCACTCCTCAACACTTGCTAAGGTCAACTAGTATGTCTTCATCACGAACCATCCTAAAAAATCAAAAGAGGTCCCAACAATGGAACCAATGATGCGCAGCTAGAATTCAGCAATATAAGCCTGGCACACTTGACACATCACTCAAATTTAGATTGTGCATTCACCCAAAGTGTGCAAAGGTACCAGGACCCTCTTTAGGGTTGTTGTTACAGGATGTTAGCATGATGAATACTTTAATCATTCAGATCTATAACTAATATATCTTTCAAATAGTGCATATTCAAACCTGGATCTAGAACATAACAAACTTAACATATAACCATAATGGAATCAAGCATGCAATATTGAATTATAACCATGATAACACCTTGTTTCAGTCCATAATATCCATTACATTAATTGTAGTAAATACACAAGAAGCTTCATTACAATAATAGTAGTATACGCTCATGCGTGTAATAGATTTAGTAGCATAATATCACTAAACCATAGTTCTCACACATATATCTATGTTCTATATATATATATATATATATATATATATATATATATATATCCTCTCTACTACACAGTTTACTACATATTTATAAGGGTGGGGACTTTCCCTTCACCGCTTATCTAATCCCAAAATAGGTCGCATGCTATTATTAGCCACACGCCGTTACAAAAATAGGCTTATATGTAAGAGTGTTAACAATAGATCTCCCTTAGTCAACTATTAGTTTTCCATTCTATCTTTAGCTTGCATCCATACAAAGCACTTCATAGCTAATCATCCAAAAATAGCCAATGTATGATGCACAAGTCTCCAATCGGTTTGAGTGCTTCGCACGCTATCTCCAAAAATAGATCCTCATCATGAAAATGGCTAAGTCCCAAATCTTTCTATTTTGCACGTGATCCTCTCTCGATACTTCCGCGCCTTTGAATGTGCTATGTTCTCCCACAGCCCGAACCTTTTGTATTTTCTTCACTAAGTGCCAAAGTTTGACTAATCAACGAGTTGGTTACTCTCTGGGGATTTGTCTCCGAATGTCAAAAAAGATGAACAAAACAAAATTTATTGAGGAGGTTAGAGATGTAATTAAATTTTTGAACCAATTTATGGGTATGGAATCTACCAACCTATTTTACGAATGGATGTTTTAGTTCATTGAGGTAATACTCACAAATAAGAAACCTCTCCCTTGGGCCAAAATAATACGTAGCTGAATTCATGAACAATGTTAGAATGTGGTCCTAATAGGTGTTTTCATTGATACAAAACCACATTAATGACAAATTGGATGTTGTATAATGGTCTTATGATGATGTATATGATGCTAACATGGTGTTTCGTATGTATACTTACCGGTATAGTGACAAATAGTGAGGAGTGCTTGTTCTTACAAGCCCATTCAAGTGCCTAGGTGATGTTGCATGGTGGTAGGAGATTCTTGGATGATTGGGAAAAAAATTCATATGAATTATATCAGGTTTGGAGAGTTCTTAGGCACACACAATAGTGGTATGATGTAGATATAGCTGGTTCACTATGTTACAGGTGTTTATTGGGAGAAAATATGGTTGCAGGGAGGTGTGACAATGTGGTTTGGAGCCATATGAGCTCATATAAGCATGCATTAATATGTATCATGGAAGATCAAGTATGTTTGGGTCATTTTTATATGTTTTATGATCAGTTATTGCATTTTTCAGTTGACCCTAGCTTCTATAGTGAGGAATAAACATGCAAACAAAGGTAAGTCTTTATCGTTTGAGAGATTGAGGTATGAATTTGACATTATGATGATTTAATATGTTATAGGGATGTGTCATAGTGATATGAGAAAAATTTCAAGTTCCCATGATTTTCATTTTGCAAGATATGACCGTTTTTGTGAGATAGGGTAAAAATCAAGTGAATTTCCAGCTCAAAGTTGAACTTCAAATGCTTGTTGTGAATAGTGTGATTTGCATGGGACCTTGTGGATTTTAGGGAATATTCTATGGTTATTTTATAAGGTTTCACAAAAATAATTAGTTTATTTTATCTTCACATTTTTATGAAGGAATGTTAAGAAGATAAAATGGTCTAAAACCTTAGTTAAACACTAGCTAGGAGCAATTTACAAAAAGAGAGGTATAATGACCTAGTTTTGATTGGTTCATAAAATTTTATGATTTTATGTTGTAGAGAATTCTCTTGTATTTCCATAAATTTATGGTTGAAGTCATGGTAATGAGTGGACCCCACCTAAAAATGGAAGTTTTTGAAGAATAAGGTTTTGGGACAAGGTGATCCAAAGGAGTAGCATGAAAAATTGATTGTGCATGATGTATGCGAGATTATATTAATGTATATGGAGGTTTTAGGACATGTTCATGTAGGTACATGGTGTTTTGAGGTCCATACAAGTTGACTGATCAAAGGGTAGTTTTGGGGTCTCAAATAGTAGGGTTCAGTAAAATAGGCATAACTTGAGCTACAGGTGGATTTTAAATATTATTAAAGTTGTTTTAGAAATAATATTCAGAGATATTTCTGGTTTTACTCATGAAAATTTCATTTCATAGGGTTTCTAGGTCATTATTTGGATAGGAATATTTTTGATAGTTCGGATAGGATATGTTTTGGTGAAAGTTTGGAGTTGTTTGAAGCATGAGATGGATTGGGTGATGTTTTATATCACTTATAAAGTGAAGAGGGATGAATTTTTCATCAAATTAATCTATTTGGAGGTCTTTAATATATGCATAAAAAAATTATGAGCTAACCTTTGGAAACAACTTTTTTGGCAGGTTGTTTTGGTGAAGACAAAAGTAGTTGTGGTTTGAGAATGAGGTTTATTAAAGGATTATAAATTGATTATAAGTGTTATACATGTTATTAATTTTTCATAAATTGGTCACATGGCATCATTTTCTAATGTTAAATTGATTTTGTGGCCTTATAAAGTTTCTAGAGTGTTGAAGGGTGTAGGAAACAACTATTTTGAGAAGTACAAAGAGCACTGGGCCCAGTAAATGAAATAATTTTATTGGATGAGATAAATTGAAACCATATATGATTTTTAAATTTTATTTTAAACATGTATGATGATTTTTAGAGCTTGACCAAAAATATTTTTGGGATTAGGAGATTTTTGTCATCCCAATGCAAGGGTTTTGGGATTTTTAGTGCATGGATGAAGTGTTTTTGCTAGGATGACCTATATGGGTCAATTTTGAATGTTATAGTGATTATTATGGGATTTTTTTAGGATGGTATGGTCGTGAAAGTGGAGGGAAACTGACCTCCTTTGAATTTGAATCAAGGAAAGGCTATAAAATGGAGTTTTGGGTACAATGGTACTAGTCTTTTGAAACCCCTTTTATCTTCTTTTGAAGAACCATTTTTCTGAAAAGAAAAAAAATTTGGGCCTAGCCCAAAACTCTTGGAATTACATTCTAGGATAGTATCTGGTTGAGTTTTCATGAGGAGAATTTGAGCAAGGAAAAAGTTTGTGTTGTTTCTTTGAGAGCGAGTTAGAGAAGGAGGATGAGATTTGGATGCTTGTATTTGGATGCTATATTCATAGCATGTTGATGTAATTTTCAGGTTTCTAAGGTGTCTTCAGATATGATATTGAGTTGTAATCATTTTTGGAAGAATTATATCTTCTTGGATATTCATGTGACTACATTGTTCATCTTGATACATCTTCATTGTACCTTGTTGATCTTTGTTGAAGGCATTACTCTTGTGATCTGATTTGAATATCTATATAAGTGTGTGGATATGATTTCATTATCAATATAAGTGGCTTTATATTTTTATCATTGTGATTCTTACATTGTGCATCTTTCATTGAGAAGACTATATGTTTTGATGTGTATTCTACATGAGGTTGTGTGGTTAGGGTTTGAAGCACAAGTGTGAAAGTTTTATTGGGGACTAATTCACCCCCTTAGTCCTTGTCACCTCCAACAAATATATGGTGGGAGTGGTATGGCGGAATTATTTATGACATATTTTTGGCCTATAATATTGCTTTCCACAAAATTTTCCCGACTTGCCGAGAGATGGGGATCTCAAAGAACGCCAAGGTATATGATGTCTTCTTCCAACTAAAATTGGCAAACTATGCATCAGATTATAGGAATGTTTCTAATATCTTATTTGAGCCTATAATATGCATTTTTCATTTCAATTAGGAGACTACAAGATTCTCCCAAGATGCCAAGTGAGTTATCATATAATATGGGTGTTGCTTCATCTAGTTCCAGACTTTTTCTTATATCAGGGTTAGTGGTTTTGATGGGAGTCCTTACTTACTCCCTAGGCATGTGGATGACAAGTGGGAATTAATGGAATTGGTGAGGAAATTTCTACCAATGCATCATATCATCGCCAACAAACATCTCACATCCCCTATTAAGTTTCCTATGACCATTGGGAACTATACTTTCCCAAACATCTAGAAAGTAATAATGCTTTGGAAGCATAAATGGGTAGATGTATGCTGGATAGATTTGAGGCCATGACTCAGTATGATATAAAACATATTATACACAATATTGCACCCACTCAGATGGAGTATGAGGCTCATTACGAAGACTTTTGGATAGATTGTGGAGATGAGAAGGAAGTCAGAAAAAGAGATTATTCAAGGATGATGCTCTCCCAGATGGTGGAATTTGGGATTATTCAGGCTCCTGAGGGGTTGGAAGATGATAACAATGTAATCAGTGATGATTACATCAGAGGTAATATTACCTCTCAACCTTTACCACCAATCAATTGGGAAATTGATGAAAAAGGTATAATCAAAGCAAGACTCACAATGTTATCCATAGTTCTTTGACATGGTTATTCTTAAAGGGTGTAGATGTAAGTTACCAAAAAAATTATTTATTAAGGGAGTACATGGATAATAAGTTACTTGATGATGTCCTTCCCCCATACAGGAAGATTCATGTTACTAGGGATGTTTCAGGGAAGCAAGGGATTATACTTCCTTTTAAAAATTTGACATCTGTAAAGGTAAGGGATGATGTAATTTCACATATTAGAAAAAATAGGACTTTCATTACTCGGTTGACAAAATAGGAGGTACTTTAGGGAATTATAAGTAGGGACCCTGTTGTTTCTACTACTCCTTTGTAGGTTGTTCTAGTATTTGCTTTAGGATCAAAAGGGAAAGAAAAGGTATCAGCCTATACTCTGAGAAATTATAAAGGAGTGATTTTACTTGAAACACCTCATAGGGTACCTGGTACCAATACTAGAGACATTTCTACAAGGATCAAAGGATGAGGACCTTCAAGGAGAAAGTGGACTAAAGCATCTGAATGGGTTGATTTGGAGGAAGTGGAAATAGTCGGAAAATAATGGTTCCTGATATTCCCATCCCTTTACCCACCATTTCCCAATCCCCAACAATTCCACTCATTATGGAATCAATTCCTATTAACCCAACCCTTGTTTCCCCACCAGCCCAAGTTGTTTCACCCACTAAGGAACAACCAATTGTGAATGTTCACATATCCCCCATCCTATGTATTCTATTACAGAGCACTAAAGCGCTAATAGTAGAGTAGCCTTCAGAGGCTCCCGATACATTTGAAGTTGGGATGGGATTTTAGCTTACCCCAAAACTAGTTCTAGGTATTGCGAGAGGTAGAAAAATCATAGGATAGTGAGCATGAAGTTCAAGGTTCTAGTAAGCCGACTTGAAGATGCAATGATACAATCTCACACATAAGGGATTTTCGTAGAGGATGTACAAAGAGAAAATTTGGGTGTCATAGTCGAATGGTATTGTAGGACATTGAAATAGTTGTAAAGGATCTTAAAACTTAGTTTCTAACGACCAATGTTGCTTCCCATGAGTCTTGTGAAAAGGTCCATACTTCTAGTGGAAAATGGATAAAACAAATAGTCATAGTGGAATTATGGAGGAAGTTACTTGGGAAGAAACAACATATGTGGCCACAAAAGGCATGTCTATAACTCCTTCATATTCTAGAGCCCTTTCAATTTATCCTATAGCTTCAGATACACAATCACTTGACAAACATGGGCCACTAATGGAAGATTGGATAGAGGGTGATCTCTCAAAGAGGAAAAAGGTGGAAATATAGTTGGATGATGATGATGTACTAATTCTTGCCACCCAAAATGGAAAGAATTATGTTAAGGAAAGCTCTAAATAAGAAGGGAGAAATTTTTGGATGTTACAACTCCCAAGGAAAGTATGCTCCAGAGTGAGGCATCTTCATTTGATTTCCAAGTCACAAGGATCCCATTAGGTAAGCCCTCCACCAAGGAAATTAAATATGAATTATCTATGGTGGTAGAGTTATTCTTCCAAAAAAAACCACCCCAACAACATGCCGCCTATATCTATACATGGGCGGAGGCCGGGCCCTAGAATCTATGGGGGCCGGTGGGCCCTATCTATATATACAGGGGACATGACATGTCGATCACATTCCGTATGGATGTATGGCATTGAACCCACTCTCATGTCATGGATCCAGTCTATCGCGAATCGGTCATATGGATCGGACATGGCCCTATCGGGCCAACAGGTAGTTCTCTCGGCCGGATATGAACTCGGATGTGAACGGCTATCGGCTACCCCGGCCCGGCATTCCATAGTCATCAGTTCCTCCATCCTTCCCATGGAAGACTGATGAATTTAAGGAGACTAAGAAGGATCTGAAGGCCAATAATGAATCCTTGTCTAGCTTGGTTAGGAAATTGAGTAGGACCCCTAAGGAAAGATAGGTTGAAATACTTGAAATCACTAACGATGATATCAAAAGAGTGAGTGATCTGGGAGAAAGAGGAGAGGCCACCATTTAGTGGGAAAATTAATTAGTCACCAGAGGTGAGGAAGTGATCAGGGAATGTGTGAAACACTATTCCCATATCTTTGATAAGACAAAAATAACCAAGGCATTACTGGACAAGTGTGAGGCTGAAAAAAATGTGGAGTGATATGTTACCAAAGTTGAAGGCCCTTACAGACTTGGAGGATGATTTGGTTGTCAAGGAAGGAATTATTTCTCCCAATTCTATAGGAAATCAACATGAATATCATGAAGCTACAAAGATAAGGGTTGAGATCTTGATAAATTGTGTCAATATTATCGCAGAATATTGGGATAAAGTAACTAAGTACATTGATGGTCTCGCATTTTCTGATTGAAAAGTATATTGGATTAGATAGCGGTGAAAGGCTTAGAATGGAAAATACAGATAATCTGATTAGGCTCTTTAGGGATCATGCCATTGGTAAGAAATGATAATTGAGAACTTTCAACTTGTTTATTATGCAATGACCGGTGAAAATTGAGGCAACAACAACTAAATTGTTAAAAAGGATAAAGAAGGGAAGAAATTTTTCTATAAATATTTATGATGTAGGTGTTAGGTAGGAAATAATATTCCATTACCATTCATGGCTTGACAAAGAATATATCCTACAAATATTTGAGAAATTTTATGCTTATAAGGATAGGATAAGGGACAATTTGGTGAATCAACCCATTGATGTAGACCAGAAAATTGAAGAAGTAAGGGGAAAGGAAATGAAGAAGTATGAGGCTTTCTCCAAACAAAAAGCAAAATTGCTAGAGGACATTTTTTTGTTGAAGAATAGGGAATATCCTTCTTTCTTTCCTCAAAGTGCCACTATGCTACATATTTTCGCTCGGCCCAATCAGAGAGGGAGGGAATATTTTCAGTAAGAAGGTTTTTCCACCTCATTTTGGAAAAGATCTTGAATTTCATGAAGAAAAGTCTTAAGGATCTCTTAGAAGGTTTTGGAGGGAAATTAGGAAGATATTTTGGTAAAAATTGTTAAGGAATGAGGGTCTTGTCCTCATTTTAGGGGCAGGTAGTTGGTGAATTTTTTTGATCAAGTATCACTTTAGTTCTAGTTTTCAATTTTTACCAAATATTTTTAACGTACAACTCTATGAAGAAATGATAAGGTGGTTGTGTTGTACAACCATTAGCAGGTTTTGATGGCATTTGTTTATGTATCCTCACCAAAACTCACATAAATGGATTCTCTTTTTGATAAAACTATACTTTCTTGTTTCTTGTGTTTAAAAAGTATGAACAAGGAGATATAATTTATGTTGTGATCTTGTACAAGTATTATTTTGTTAAATACGCAAAGGCCTTTCTCCAATTGCTACATTTCTCTTGTCACTATGAGAATATTATAGAGTAGTGTATACTCTGTAATATTTTAGTCTCGGTTGTAAAATCCTAAGGGAAACATTATTTTTGAAAGGTTATTGTTATCCCTTAAGGGTATTTTGGGTGTATGAAACAAATATAACAAGTACTTTATCTAAATTCTAGCTCAAATATTTGTGGTTAGGATCTTGAAAATTACAATAACATTCACACAAATTGAGTATCAATGAATGAATATTTTTATCTCACAAATTATGTTAAATTGATTGTTCTTTTCAAGCATCACCTTAAGGATGGATTATTCCCATGGAAACATTGACATACCAGAGTCACAAAAGCAATTACCCTCTACCTTCAATTTCAACTAAGAATATCTCATTATCCTCACACCTATTAAACATATTAGACTTGTATACCATACATATGCTTACCATATAAATCCATATTAAAACTTGTTTATTACCAGTATGCTTTGCTGAAATCCCACCAAGTCAATGTCCTAATACCATCAAAAGCACCCTTGGTTGATATTATTACACGAGATGATGTTTTGGATTATTCATTATCTATCTATTTTTATATGTATTTGATGTGTCAAGTGCATACAATAATCAAGTGACAACTCTAGCAAGTGAGTATTGTATCTATGGTTGCACTTACTTCAAATTGATTCATACTAATTATAAAGGAAACTGAGCTAAGACAACATTTCCTTTATTTAGATCCTCCCCTAGATCCTCTTACCTTGGTTTAGACAGAGCCAGAAGTAGTAGGGTGCAGCCATCCTCTTAGTTAAGGTGTCTCTTGATCACCTCTCCAAATTGAGTCATTGGGTTGAATGTTGAGCAAATCCTTGACTATCAACGACAAAAATCTTCATTGTTCATCATTCCCTCAAGGCCATCTTAGTTTTGATTGGCCACTCAATTCCTAGGGTGTGATTTTGGGAACCAAAACGTCCTCCATCTCCTCTTCCTGTCAACCAACCACCGCTTAAAATACATCCTCCATATCCGTCTCCTATCAAGAAACCCCAAGGAAACATGACCAACAAACCCTAGATGATATTTTTAGACTTCCTCCTTTCAACCCAAAATCTAACCCTGGTTCTACTCTTGCTCCTTCCTACCATTGTGATGACTCTCTCTATTCTCATGACACATCTAACACTCTCCCACACTAGCATGGTATCTCTCACATTATCACATAAATATCCATCACTGAAACACTTGGGGTATTGCACTTGTCCCCCTTTGAGCACTATCAATTTTCTCTAGCATCTATTATCACACTTTATGGTCTCGAGCATCATGTCTAATATTTCTAAGCACTTTCAAACCCTCTAATACACACCTTGTATCATCATTACCATATGATTCACTCTAGTTCCATGGTTCATACTGACTACTGAGGGTCTAAATTTGAAATTAACCTCACCGCATTCACTCTTCACACTTTATGCTTCATTATTTATCTTTCTAGCACATATTTTTCAAACTATTTCCCAATAACGTACTCTTGTTCTATGGTTCATTCTTGATTGTTGAGGGGTATTTTATAAATTAAACTCATCTCATACACATCCACCGGAGGGAACACTATTCATATTGATCTTCACACATTGTATACCATCCCATTCATACTCACATCATATTGCATATCTTGGTTGCACTTACTCTTGCTTGCTTATACTAGTTACATGATGCACTTTACTTATTATGCTAGTCAAATACTCAATATGTCATTATCTTTATCATATACACATGCACATTCAATTGGTCTCTAGTTTTGAACGTAGATATCTTACAAGTCCTTACATGGTGCAATGATGTTTGGCACTAGTACCTCTTACCAATCCCATCGAGGCTCCTAAGGGAATCTACTTTCTCACACATTATAGGTGTTATTATTTCATCATATACTACTTCTTATTCTTACTAGCACACTACTTTACATTGATACATATATGCTTTGACATAATTTTTATCTTTATAACATGTTAATAGGTGCTTCATGTGTAGCATTTACTTTACAAGACTATATGCCACCATGGTTGTTTGTTACACTTTTCTTGACATTGTTTTCCATTGTATGTTATTGTTTGTGGGCTATGGCCTATGTCTTGTATGGTCATTGTATGCTTTTAGCCACTTCGGCCCTAATTTCCTTGTGACATTGTGAGTGATATCCCATGTTTGAAACCCACTTTTCATGGTCTATCTTGTATGCACATTTTCTTGTTACATTGTTTTTCTATGACATGCTTGCTAATTTTTCTACTAACACATGTATCTATCCACTTTGTTTGCATGTTTCTTGGTTTCTACCATGCACATCCCCTACCCCCGCATGTATCGATTTAGATTCACACATTCTACTACACTTTAACGCTACCGTATAAGTTAAATAGATTAGCTTGTGAATGAAAGAAAAATAAACATATTTTTCTCCTAATCTAATATTCTCAAACAAAACCTCAGATAGAGAAATGGATGGAAAGAAGGAGAGAATTCAATACCTTTACTTACCTACAAGTTACGTAATTCCTTCTTTGATGTGTTGGTTTTTATCTTGATTGATTGTTGATTACACTTGATTTGCTTCATATTTGTTTGGAAAAAGTTGGAAAACACCTCCCTTTGATTATGCTTGGATTTCGTGATGAAGAGGATGATTGATTGATTGGATGAATAAAATAGCAAAGGTTTGCTAACTTGTTAACTAGCTTGCTCTCATGGAGGAGGATAGCTCAATTTATAATTGAGGGGTGAAGGATTCAATGGCTAGGATGAAGCCAAGTTAGATTTGGATCAAGGTTGGAGAATGCATGTGAGGATTGGAGGATTTTAGAATAGAGGATTCTAGATTTTGAATTCAAAATTCATGGAGGGAAGAAGCTTCCATTGAAATAAAAATCAATGGAAGGATAAGTTTAGAGAGGATTCTAGAAATAGAAGCCTCTAGATTTAGAGGTGGAAGAATGTGATTAGGATTAGAGTTAGATTAGTTTAATAAAATATAATTAGGAGAGATTACATGGAAAGGGTACGTGTAGGGTAGGTGTAGAGTAGGTTGGTAGGTGTGTGTAGGGATATTAAATTCTTATAAAATTATAATAGGGATTAATAGTGGGATAATACGATATTAATAATGAATTAGATGATTAAGGATGAGATGGGGTGTAATAATTAATTAAAAGGATTAATGATGAAATGATAGGATATTAGATAAATGATAAAGGGTATATGTGATAAAATGGATTAATAATAATTAATCTTGTGATTAATTATTATATGGATTTAGATAGTGATGATGTTATTTGTGGGATAGATTAATCATAATTAATCATGTCGAAATTTTAGATGTCTACATTTTTCCCATCTTTGAATGGTTATTGTGTATTAATGACCATTCAAAGAAAAAGAAGAGAAGATGTTAGGATAGTGATATGATGCCCCCTCAAGGGGTTAGGCAAGGAGGAACAAATTGGGTAGCCACTTGAAAAGAGGAGAGACCCAAGTTAGAGATGAAAAAGGATTAGAGGATGAGAATATTAAGGGTGAGAGGGGAGGGGAGAGGATTAGAGGATGAGAAGATTGATTATAGGATGCCTCGATCAAGGAGTTGAGATTAAGGATATTGGATTTTAGGATTAGACAATATTAGGATTGCTTTGATGTTGATTAGGGTATTGATGATGATGCAATATTAGAGGATTAGAAGCTCGGAGAGAGAGGATTATAGGCGTAGGAGATGAGAATATTAGGAGATATTTGACTTTGGAGTAGTAGAGGATGCCCCATTCAATGATGTATGACAAGGGTGAAGATTTAAGATTGGTGGATTAGAAGATGCCCCATTCAAGGGGTAAGATTTGGAGGATTTTGGAGTATAGGATGCCCCAATCAAGGGGTTAGGATTGAATATTTGGGATTTAGATTTTAGGATGCTATATTTGAAGATGTTAGATTTGAGGATATTTGAGGATTGATTGGATAGGAAGATAGGGTATTGGTTTATAGGATGTTGGATTTGGAGGATTAGAATATTGAGGATGTTTGAATGAGAGAATAAGGATTGGTTGTTGGATCAATTTGGATGATAGGATATTGATGAGGATAGGATTGGGATGATGATTGAGTTTGATTAATGAGAGGATGTTAGAAGATTCCCAACCAAAGGGTGAGGATTTTGGATGTTGTATGTGAGATGATAATATTTGGATGTGGATATTTGGATTTGGATGATAATATTTGGATGGGAGGATGAGGAGGTTAAATAGTTCATTAGATAATGATAATGATTAGGTGTGGATGATGATAAAGC
Source organism: Taxus wallichiana var. yunnanensis (assembly GCA_018340775.1). Taxonomy (NCBI): domain Eukaryota; kingdom Viridiplantae; phylum Streptophyta; class Pinopsida; order Cupressales; family Taxaceae; genus Taxus; species Taxus wallichiana. The sequence goes on along the minus strand of CM031244.1, from coordinate 451,626,248 downwards.
TAAAAGATGATGATAGAAGGGGTTTTCTACCATAAAGTGTCAAATTTTATTATAATTAACAATGTTATTGATGTGGGTGGAACCAACAACCACTCAGAGAGTTTTGCTTCCCAAGATACACATGGTACTTCTCTTGTACCCTAACCCTAATGTTACAAGGAGGAATGTTGTTGATGGCGGAGAACACAAATTTTTAGGTGACCATACAGGGACTCGCATAGGCCTTGGTGTTAGTGGCAAAGGAGTCCCTTCTTTTCAACTTAGTACAATTCCTAAGCATGGGGATGTAAGCCCATTAGGGATGCACTTCGTGGTGGTGCGAGCAGCAGATCTACTAAAGAAAATGCATGAAATAATTCCCTTTACCATTCTATGATTTCTAACTCTCCCCTTTCTCCCAATCAAGCCAAGGTATTTCCTCGTGCTAGAATGACGAGTTGTCTCTATCCTAATCCTAAGTGCAAATTGCATCGATGGAAGGTCTCTTTTATAAATCATTCATGATGGAAAATTCTTGGGTATGGGTGGTGGTGGCCCTCTAGGCTTACAATTTTTGTTAAAGAAGGTTGTTGTAGTGGGGTAAAGTGACTCCCCTATATGAGGACTCTACCCAAATCGGGTGGAAGGAACGTGTTGCTCCTTTAGCCACTCTCCTATGCAGAAATGTTGCCTCTGTTCAAGATGCTACTTCTGTCTCATTGATAGTTATGGGCAGCTACAAGTGCTCATCCAAACTATACCTGGTATGACTATATGTCTCCAAATTCATGAACTCTCTAATGGATTAGATATGAAACCTATTCTCTCCCATAAAATAGGTTATAGACTGAGTCGTTTCGCCTCTCCTTTTAGACAAGCTACTTACGGATGATTCCCCTATTATATCCTATGGGATAACCCAGGACTCCATGATTTTATTTATGGGTACTCTATTTTGTGGAGCCAAGGAGTTCAGCCCAACACGTTTCAAAGAGGCACTTTTTAGAAATTATTTTACCTTGAAGTTAACTCCAACTCCTCCCCGCCTACATTGTTGGGCAAGTGACAAAATCTCCTATTTTTTTCTTCAACGATGAAGAACATCTGGAACTGATCCAAAGTTTAAAATCCAATACCTTGATTTATAGATTTAATGGTGTTTGGCCGGCCTCTAATGATTTGATCAATTGGATTCATACCTCGTGGACCAAAAATTGCAGATACTTTCTATATGCCGAGGTTTCTTCTTAGTTTACTTCCATGAATTGGAAGACTATAAGAGGGTTCTTGAGGAAGGTTTGTGGTTATGGGGATCGACGGAACTTTTTACTACACCTTGGTTTCCATAATTTAACACTAGTACCTTCTACATAACTTACGTTCCTGTTTGGGTAAGATTACCTAATCTTCCTCTCCATTTTCTCTTCGTATTAGAACAAATTGGTAACCTCCTTAGGTGGTTCATTAAAGAGGATACCAAAGAGGCGGCGGTGTGGTCTACTAACTTTTGGTAGAATTTGTGTCAAAGTAGACCTTACTAAGGGATTACTGGATAGAATGAATCTCAAGATGGGAGATTCAAATCATACCCAAATTCTTGACTATGAAAATATAGCTTTTAGATTTTGGAATTTCCAAACTTCAGGTCATCTCCAAGTTGCTTGTCCTCAGAATAAATTTCAAGCTTTGAGTAAAAAAGGCTCCACTAGAGGACGTCGATCTTGTGGATGAAGACAAGTATGAATCAAAATAACAAGCAATGAAAACTACAACCTCCTTTGTTGTAGTTATGGCTATAGTTACTACTAGAGATGCCATTTTAGATACAACTCCATTAGTCTTAGCTGCAATTCCTAGAGTTACAACACATCCAGATACGGCTCCTAACGAGTTAGGAATACTTTAGCTCTCCCTTCTTCATTAGAACAACCTTCTTCGGGATTTAAGTGGAGTCAAGATTTAGATCACTCGAATGGATAAGAAGGTGGCCATCCTATTAATAATGCTTTTCATGTCTCCATCCCCTTAGATTTAACTTAATACAATCCTCTCGTCTCGGAATTATTCCTTAGGACAAGTGGCAAGTTATAAACTCAATAAAGGGGAAGAAAGGGAAACTCTAATCTCCCTCTTTCTGTCCTCACTTCCCTCCTACTCAACTTCATTATCTCCTATGGGCTTAGTAGCCTTCTAGGCTACATCTTCTCTTTCTCCTTTTATTCTTCATGTTGTCTTTACTTGCAGATTTTTGGTGTTACATCCTCCCCTTCTCTTTCTTCTATTTGTTGTTTTTCTAGTTTTGATACAACTTTCCTCTCTTTGTGTTCTTTTCATTCTTTGTTCCCTTGAACTTTAATCTTCTCCTGTGATTTTGTTTCTTTTTATTTTTTCCTAAGGGATTTCTCTTTGTTATGTTTTATGCTCTATCTAGCCATATGAGCTTCTTGTAATAAGGATGAATGTCCTTACAAAACACCCACTTTACCTTAATCTAAAAAATAATGTTATTGATGTGGCATAGAGAAAAATACACCAAGGTATGAAGACCATGATGACCGAGTTTCTAAATGCCCTTGTCCTCATATCATTAGGACAGATTAATACAAAAATATGGTCCTCATATCATTGGACCATGCAAAAATAAAGAGAAACAAAAGAGGCCTCATATCATTGGCCAAAATGTAAATGCAAATAAGAAAACAAACACACACAAGCAAAAGCACACATATTGCATTTTTGTATTTTAATTATTTTTTTGAATGTTTTAATTTTTGGATGTTTTTAATTTTAGATTTTGGATTTTGGATGTTTATATTATTTGATGTTGGATGTTGAGATTTTGGATTTGGGATGGGGGAATGGTTGAGGATAGGTAAGATGAAAGGATTCGGGATGGGATAGCTCATGGGGGATGGGAAGGGATGTAAGGTGGGATGCGAATTTCTCCTATAAGTCCCAAAGTATGTTTGGGTAGGATGAAAGGAAGGGTTAAGGGAAATTGGATAGGTTGTATATGATAGGGATGGGTTGATAGGTTAGGATTGGATGAGATGTGGGATGGGAGATAGATAGATAGGATGAGGAATGTGGTATAGGATAAGATGGGGGATATGGAAGATGATAAGATATGTCCCCCAGGTATTGGGGGATGGATTGAGGGATAAATGTGGTGTTCCCCCAAGTGTAAATTATGGTGGCTTGTATGGATGGATGAATGGGTTCAATTTTCCCCCAGGTGTAGGGTAGGATGGGAAGTGAGGGGTACCTAAAATATATGATGGCCTCAACGGATGATAGTAAGGTTTCCCCGGTCATGATGATGATAGTTAAAAAGGGACGTGAGGAGGATTGGATGAAAAGGAAAGGATCATCATCTACCCACATGTGTTTGATCCTAAGGTAAAAATGTTGTGGATGTGATGGATGGAAGGAAAATGACATCAGTGATGAACAAAAGATGAGCCTAATGGAACATGTTGTAAGGAAAGAGTTGACTAAAACGTAAGTGTGACCAAAGTTTAAATAATACCTAGCAACATGTGATCCCTATGTCTCTGTGGGATCAAAGTGTGTGTGGCTATGATGGTTAATTACCACTTGAATTGAATACTTAATGGGTAGTGTGTGAAGATAAACTAGCCAATGTATAGGGAGTGATTAAGTCAAATAGGTGGATGGAGGGTGAATAGAAGGTTAATCCATACATTGCTTCGTTGTCATCCATGTATTCATAGCCTCGATGGAGATACATATTATTCTTGTCACAAAAATTTTCTACTGCTAGTTAGGCATCCATAGCCTTGGTTTAGATGTTGTAAACACCCCTAGAGAGAGTCTTGAGGTGGATTTTATTTGATATTTTTACTTTTGATATTATTATTTTCTTTTTGATATTTGGATGTTTTTTTGTATAAAGAGGATCCACTATCTTTATAACTCTCAAGGGGTTAAGAATCACTAGTGTCTTGATGGGGGATGGAATGAGTGTGAAAGGACATTGGATATAATTTCAAAAGACACACCCAATGGTATTGACCACAATTTTATTAAGAGTGTAAAAGTGTGTAGATCTCTAGGAGGACAATTGTGCTTGAATGTTAGAGGTAAGGATAGAAAAAGGTCACACACGGTTGTAATAGGTACTATTTTTCTTACATTATGTGTGATAAATCTGATCAAGTGTTTCAATGAATGGATTGTAAGAAGGGGCTATGAATGGATGTGATGATACTAATGGATTAAATGAAAAGGGATGTACATGTTGGATGGAAGTAGGATGGGTGGGAAGGAAAGAACATTAGTGCACAGGTGATGAATTATGTGCTCAATCCATTTTTATGTGTTTGGTATTTGTAGGGGGATTAAATGATTTGTGATTGGGTTGAGTGGTTGGGATGGTATGATAAATAAGAGGAGTGGTAGAAATGGGTTGTGATGGAGTAGTGGGAGGGATGTTGTTAGTGTTATATTTATATCTTAAGCATGAACAACCTAGATTTTGAGGAAGGGAGATGGGTTCACGAATTCCTTGTTCATGGATGCCTAATCCTTTGCCTCGATACTTCATATTAGCGAAAAACATTTGGCTATAGGATATGATTTGGATGGGGAAGATGATACCATGTGGTAATAATGATATTGGTGGGTTGTAGTTATGTCATCTCGCTAAGAGTTCGGACTTAACAAAAGATGGGAGGTGAGATTTTCTTCCATGTTCATCGGTGATATATGTTTGGATGTATGATGAGATTTGGATGTCGACAATGTTTGGATGTTGAGTGGGATTTGGATTATGTATGATGGTTAGGGATAGGATTGGTAAGGAAAGGTGGTGGACAAAGAGGTACAAGGATAATAATTCCTTGGTTAATGAGGTTTTGGACATAATTCACAATAATAGTGTTCCCGATACCAAGATGGTTTGGGAAGGTTTTGATCATGTGATTTTATTGGGGGATGGATGATCATGTTGAAGGTTTTTAGACGATGGAATATGGTGGTCAAGGATTATCCTAAAGGAGTGAAGTGGTTTGGGTTAAATGGTTTTGGGGGAGTAGGAAGTAAAGGTACAGGATTGGGTGGATTATGAGATGTTTTGGTTGATTTGGATTTATGATTTGGATTATATTGTTTTGGATTAGAAGATGAAGGGGATGGATTAGGCCTAGGGGCCAAAGTGGATGGTTTGGGCTTGGAGGCCGAAGTAGATTTGGTTGATTTTGGATTGGTTGGAGTATGTGGTTTTGAGGTAGATGGTTTTGGCTTAGGATTAGATTTTTTAGGATTAGTAGATTTAGATGAAGGGGATGGGGTAGATTTAGATGAAGGGGAGGGACATGATATGGGGTTCATATTGGATTTGGGTGATGTTGGAAAAGATGGGTGTGGTGTAGGAACCACATTGGATTTGGTGGATTTAGAGGATAAAGTAGATGATGGTGGCATAGGAGCCTCATTATATTGGGTAGGAGATGGGGTGGGGAGAGGGTTTAGATTGGATTTGTTAGGTTTGGGAATTGGTGATTTAGGGGTCACATTAGATGTTTTAGGATTGGAGGATGGTGGAGATGAAATATGATTAGAGGGTAGAATAGTGTTAGGTTGAGGTGATGAAGAGGTTAAGATAGGATTGGATGATGAGAGTGACATATAATCCACATTAGATGGTTTAGGATTACTTGGTAGAAGAGGAGGAGGGTGACTTAAAAGTCATAATGGATGAGATAGTATTGGGTTTAAGTGATGCGGGGGATGAAATAGGCTCAAAGGTTGAATTTTATGGTGGATTAGGGGATGTGGTACTATCTAGGAGAAAGTTATAGGATTGGATTGGGGTGATGAAGATGACGAGGATGGTGAGATGTGGGGATAATAATTTTGGATTAAGTTGTTGGGATTTTTATGGATATGTGAATGGGACTCGATGATAGGTTTTATGAAGATTCGATTTAGGATTTGAGGTTTTGGATAGTGGTGGATTATTTACATGAGTTTTGATCGAATGAAGGTGTAGGTCATGATGATTGATATGGGATTTGAAGGTTGGAGTTTGAAGTTTGGGATGGTTGTGTGGGTTTGGATTTGATGACTAGATTAGCAAGGACATAAAGGAGGTCCTCTTGGTCTAGGTAGAAGTTAGTGAGGTGGTAAAAGTCAATGAAATTGGCTTGTGGGGATATTGGTTTATGTTTATTAGATTGGGGTGTGGATTGATATGGTTTGGGCTCCTCAAAGAGGAAGTCAATGTGGTGAGGGGTAGGGATATTAGGAAGGGGAACTTTTGGATGGGGTTAGTTGAGAGATAATGGTTTAGAGAATGATTGGTTCATTGAATATTTAAGATAAAATATTTGTTGATTGATATGTTGGATGGATTTTAGGATGTTAGGATCAATATGGGATGATTGATTTAGATTATGAGTATAGGATTGGTTGAGGTAGGATGTGAGATTTGAATTTTTTTATTAAGGTGTTGGATAGTGCGTGGGACTTCATGGTCAAAGAAATATGGTTTACTTGGATGGGTGGGGGATGATGAGATAACTTGGTTGATGGATTTAGAAAGGAGGTAGGGGTTTGGGTGTTGATTTGGAGAGGATGGAGATTGAGGATCAAAGGCTATGGTTTAGTCGAATGTACATGTGATTATATTTTGGATTTAGTTGGTTGCTTAAGGATGGGATTTGGATTTGTATTATTTGATTAAGGATAGTTTATTATGATGATTCTTGATTGATTAAAATTTTAAGACAATACAATAGTTAAGGGTGTTCACAAGCAAGCAAAAACATGCAACACATACCTAACTAGTCAAGTGGGATTGTAATCAAACTATAGCCCACTTTCAATACCACACATCAACGATGGTGCCATAATTGGATTTTCACCTATGTGTAAATTTGGGTCGGCTAACAAGTGATCTTAGGGAGTGCGGCCTCCTTGCACTATAGCTTGATATGTGGCCGAGGTTTCCTAGTCTAGGATGCACAAGATCACTAGGGGAGTCCCAGTATACCTTGTGGTACATGGGGCCCAAGTTTGTGTTATAAGGATGCTTTATAAGGCTTTGGTATTGGGATTTGGAATCCCCTCACTTCACACCACTCTTAAAACAAGAAAGCGCTTAGCCAATAACAATAGTTGTCCAAGAATTTTTATACCTATTGGAACATGAGGTGTTTCTACATGTGTGGAGATGAATCCCACGGTCACAAGACCCCTAGGACTATGGTAAGTGTGTGGATATCACTTCCATGTCATGTTTCCCCTACAAAAATAAAAATGGGAAGGCTAGTCGTTTTGATCCTCAAGATCATCCTAGGATGCAAGAGGAGAGCATACATGGTTTCACCTTTGGGATGAACAAGCAACAAAGGAAAACACATAAAAAGGATGATAAATGCAAGATAAAAGATGATAAAATGAAATGATAAAGATTAGTAGTTTGATGATTGGGTCTTCAAGAGGAGGCCCTACAAAACAAGGGTTAGTAGTTTGATTTTTGAACCCAATATCTTAGACTAAACGAGCTGCAAAACAAAAGGATTAGTAGTTTTGAATCCTATAATAAAAAAGGTTAGATAAATGTAAAAATGGATGGAATCCCCCTTGTTTTTACAATAAACTTACAAAAATAGAATGTTAGACCTGCAAAAACCACCAAAAACACTTGAAAACAAGATTAGACCATTAGTTGTAAGAAAAATTGTGGTTCTACAAAGGCCCTAATTAACAGTGCATATGCACCAAATTATGGCAAAGGCTCCAAAGTATAGAAAAGGAGACACTTTAGAGTATATGTGTCATTTTGTGCAACATAGAAGCCATTGTATGACAAAAGACTAAAACAAGGTCAAAAGCAGGCAAAAAAATGCAATTTTAGAGTTTGAAAGGCTAAACAAAGGCGCCAAACTTTTACATAGGCGTTGAACTTTTGCATAGGTGTTGAAAATTTTTCATAGGCACCAATTTTAATGCAAAGGTTCCATTATGTGACAAAATATGAAAACAAGGTCAAAAACAAGCAAAAAAATATAATTTTGGAGTTTCAAAGGCTAAACAAAGGCACTGAAAATTTTAAATAGGCAACAATTTTATTGTAAAGGCACTATTTTATGACAAAAGACAGAAACATGGTCAAAAACAATCAAAAATAGGCAAAAAAATTACAATTTTAGAGTTTTCAAGCTACAACAAAGGCGTTGAAGTATTAACAAAGGAACCAAATTTCATGCATAGGTGTTAAAATAGGGCATAGATGCCATTTTAGGGCATATGTGCCATTTCACATAGAAAAGGCGTTGTTTTGTGCTAGGAATGAAATTTGAGCCAAAATTTACAAATTTGAAGGGGTAAATGGAAACAAAAGTTCTTAAAACTTGGATATCTTATTCAAGGGATCAAATAAGATGGAAAATGATTTAAAATGAGGGGTAAGCCCCATGGTGGGCACCAAAATGTATAAGTTAAAAATATTAACTTGTGAATGCAAGAAAAACAAATAGATTTTGCTCCTAATATAATCTTCTTAAACAAAACCTTAGATAGAGCAATCTCTGGAAAGAAGGAGAGGATTCAATACATGCACTTACCTACAAGATGCACAACCCCTTCTTTGATGTGTTGGATTTTCTCTTAATTGATTTTTGATTGCACTTGTTTTGCTTCATATTTGTGTGGACAAACTTGGACAACACCTCCCCTTGATTGTGTTTGGATTGCTTGATGAAGAGGATGATTGATAGATTAGATGATAGAGTGATGATAGAATGGATTGATTGGATGAATAAAATAGCAGAGGTTTGCTAACTTTCTTGTTATCTTTCTCTCATGGAGGAGGAGAGCTCAATTTATAATTGATGGGTGGATGATTCAATGGCTAGGATGAAGCCAAGTTGGATTTGGATCAAGGGTGGAGAATGCATGTGAGGATTAGAGGATTCTAGAATTTGAATTCAAAATTCATGGAGGGAAGAAGCTTCCATTGAATTAAAAATTCAATGGAAGGAGAAGTTTAGAGAGGCTTCTAGAAATAGAAGCCTCTAGATTTAGAGGTGGGAGGATGTGATTAGGATTAGAGTTAGATTAGGTTAGTAAAAGATGATTAGGGAGAGATTACATGGAAAGGGTAGGTGTAGGAATATTAAAGTCCTAGATAATGATAATAGGGATTAATAGTGGGATAAGAGGATATTAATAATGAATTAGAGAATTAAGGATGAGATGGGATGTAATAATAAATTAAAAGGATAAATGATGAAATGATAAGATATTAGATAAATGATAAAGGGTATTTTTGACAAAAGGGATTAATAATAATTAATCTTGCGATTAATTATGATATGGATTTAGATAGTGATGATGTTATTTGCGGTACAAATTAATCTTTATTAATCATGTTGAAATTTTAGATGTATACAACTACATTTATATACAACCCGCTATCAAGTGCAACTTACACAAGGGCATCCTATGACATGATTTCTACACACACTCACTAGAACTATATGGATTATTAGATGTAGTACAACACTTTTTCATATGTTTACTCTCAAGGTGGCCACTAGGGATAGTCGACTCCCCATATTGCATCTTTATTTATAGGTTTGATACAGTTTGTAGTTTTTTATAGGTGAAATTCTATTTTGCATGTTACAGGTACCCTTGGAGATCATTATACGACTACCAAGTGATCATTAGGAAGTGACAACGAAGATATTGTGACACTATAGATATCTGATTCTGATCTCCTGCATAGTCACTAGCTCCTAAATTCGGTCATCAATGCCTAGGCACCTCTTTCCCGCTGTGAGAGCTGTGTCCAACCTTATTCTTAGGTTCTAGATTTCACAATGAGCATTTACGATCTTGTTTGCAATTTTTTCATTTTCCATACCTACCTGACAACTTCCGTCCATTCAAAAATCAGCTAAGTGCTCTTACCTCTTCATCTTGCTTAGGGTTACATACTTTACATGTTATTTTTCTTGTATCTTTATTGTATGTTATTATTTGTACATCATTATTTATAGTAGTTACTCTGCAATATATATTTAATTCAAATTAAATTAAATCAATGATATTGTGGTATTTTCAAAGTAGGGAAAACATCACATTGAGATTTTAGAGAAAGTGTTCGAAAGATACATAGAATTTGGAGTATCATTGAACCCTAATAATTAAATTTTTGTAGTTCTTTAGGGTAATTTATTAGGTCACATTGTTTCAAAATATGGAATTGAAATTGACCCAAAAAGAGTTTCTGTGATCCTTTCTCTCTCTTTGCCAACTCAATAAAAGTCTCTTCATCTTTTCTTGGAAAGATAAATTTCATTAGGAAGTTTATTCTTAACTTTGTAGGATTAATAAGGTCAATTTCCTTGATGATGAGGAAAGACACAATTTTTAAATGGACCATGGAAGGAAAACAAATCTTCAACAATATAAATACTACAATATCTCAAGCACCAACACTCATCTATCAAGATTTTACAAATTATTTTATCCTTTATTCTTGTGGCATGAACTTTAGCATAACCGCATTTCTCACTCGAAAGAGAAATGAAGGTTTATAATAATTTTATGTCTTTCTTTATCCAAACATTGAAATAATTTTAACTTGAGTGCAGTCACTTAAAAAAATATGGTTTTTCCCATCTTGCGAGCTCTCAAAATTTTCAATCCTTTTCTAACCACCAATTGCATTAAAGTCTTAGTATCACACCCTAATGTGAGGAATTTCATCATGGGGGCACAAATCGGTGAAAATAGAGCCATATAGGTAACGAAAATTGTGGAGCTTGATGTAACCATCAAGACTAATAAATTGGTAAGAGGCAGAGAATTATGTGAAAAACTTATTACAAATGCTCGGGACCATGAAGAAATAATGAGACCAAACAATAGAAAACCCGCAAGACAAAGAAGTTTAACCTAGTCATGGTAGTTAGATGGATAACATAACAACATTTCTAGCAATCGAAAACTATCCTCCTCGTTTAAGAAAGACAAAAAGAAGACATCTAAGGCTACAATTAGTTCCTTATGTGCTAGTTGATGGATTTATTTTTAAAAGGAATTTGGATGGTCTCTTGTTAAGGTGCATCAAGGAGAAAAAACAAAAAAAATTCTTAGACAAATTTCCCAATGGTTCTTCTAGAGGACATTTCTTATCCAAGGCTACAACAATAAAAATCCTTAGAACATGATACTTTTGCCTCACATTATTTGCAGATGCATATCAATGGGTCGGGGATGTGGAGAATGTGATTTCATCATAGACAAGAAACTTTTGGTGGCCCTTACCCTTCATCATATTCAATAAGATAAACCATTTGATCAATGGGGATTGAATTTCATTAGTAGGATTAATCTCCCAATTGGGTCTAGACAGCAACATGTCACTTCACCAGATGGACCGGTGTCGTACCACTCAAGGAGGTAACTAAATTAATCATTCTTGGTTTTCTAGAAGACATTGAAACAAGGTTTTTGAGTTCCTTAAACCAACATATCTGATAATGCTAAGGAATTTTGGGATCAAAAATTTCTTATTGGATCTTAGAAATGGATTTTTCTTGAATATTTTCTCCAATTATTACCCACAAGGTAATGGTTTTATGGAATCAACTAATAAGAACTTGATCTGAATCATGAAAAGGACTATGCGATCAATCAAATATAGTGGCATACAAGAGAAAAGAGTGATCTTTGGGCTGATATAATCACTCCAAATAAAGAAATTGGTAATTCCCAATATGTCCTTATGTATGGAAAAGAAGTTAGACTCTCATTATCACATGAACTTCCTTCATTGGAGCTAGCTTGAAGTTGAAATTTGAAGGAATGAATAAAAGATAAATCATAATAGAGGAGTTGGTTCAACTTGAAGAACTTAGGAATTCCACCATGGATCATATGGAGCAGCATCAAAGATATAGAAAGTAGTGGTTTCACAAGAAATCAAAGTTGCGTATTTTCAAAGTAGGTGATGCAATCCTCAAGTGGGATAAAAATAGAGCTAAACCAAAGTGCGGTATTCCAAATTTGATGCACTTTAGAGTGGGCCATATATTATCATTTATCGTAAAGAGGCTAACACTTTTGAGTTATCCAAGTCTAGAGGAGATGTATTTCAAATACCATTTAATAGTATTTATCTCAAACACCCCCATTAGGTTGTCTATTACATCTTGTAAATATTTGTATTTGTGTTGTTGGAGGTACCCTCCTCTTGTTGTGTGTTGATCACTATTTTAGTGCCACTTTCCTTAATATTTGTGGTAATCTCTTTTTTTTAATAATTTTTGTGCACTCTTTGTATATTCCACTTGAAACACGTATGATATTCTCTTTTGTACATAAGTTTTGAATCCACTTGTAATTATTTACGAATCACCTCAAAGCAAGGTCCATGGAAGAAATCAAATAATGGTTGGATTACATCTCGGTGTGCATATTTTAGGACTTCACGAGATCAACCTCTATCCAATATTAAGCTTATGTGGATTTAAGAGATATGTTTTTAGGATGAGATCAATTTAATTTAAAAAAATGTTTGACTCCATGCCCAATGGATGCTCTAAGGTAACTGGTCTTCATCATCTAACAGAAGATTCCCCTAAATTTTTCAAAATTTTATCCAAAATTACCTACCCTTTTGTAATTTTGAATAAATCATCCAAATTACTTAACCATTTTCATGGTCTAAAAATATATGGGACTCGATTTCATTCTACCACGAAATCTAAGAACTTAGTGATTTCGCAGTTCTCCTAACCAGCAACAAAAGAATGAGTGACATGGGGACTTAGGTGTAAATTGATGAAATTTAGTGTTGTGAGGAACCTTATTAAACTTTTAAAACAAAGTAAGTCCCTTATGAATCAAAGTTTGATATAGTACCGCGATATTTTTATCCATGGTAAGTGAAAGAAATCAACTAAATCCAAAATCCGTAGAACACTAATTTGGTGTTCCTTGCGTTCACTAAAATTATAGTGTCCCATGGGTTTTCTCAAACCTATAGAACATTGGAAAATAAATGGAAGTTAAAATTCATGAATCAAGAATTTAGACCCTTGCAAGTGGAGAATCTCATTTTACTCACAATCGTAAAGTAGGGAAAGAGGTTGTGAAGATCCACATAAATGGAAAATTTGAAATACCACGATGAAATCCACACCCAACTCAACCGAGAGCCAACCACTAGGATTTAATGAAGAATGACATAATCTTGTACACTCGATGGTATGTGATAGAATCAAGCGGCAATTTCATGGTTGTTGGCTAAGATTTGAGGTTTCCATGCATGTACTATAAGAAACCTTTGCAAAAATTCATGACACTCTCTCTCTCTCTCTCTCTCTCTCTCTCTCTCTCTCTCTCTCTCTCTCTCTCTCTCAAAATCATGAAGAAATTTTTGTCCTGGTTGCTCCTTCGTTGATCATTTGTTGAGTTTTTCTTGTGTATTTTTGTGCTTTAGTTGTGGTTTGGTGAGATTTTTCCGCACTCTTTTTTCTCTCTTATTATGAAATTTTTTTGTTAATTGTATATCTAGGTTATGGACTTTTTGTAACCAGGTAGGGTTCCGGACAAAAAACCTTTACCCTTAATAAAAAAAAAATCATCTAGTCCACCACACTACTTTCCCTTGTCGGTCTTTAGTGATGAACACTCACATATTAATGGCTATGTGAGGAAATTATTAGAGAGTAGTGTCATTAATATCTTTTACCTAGTATTTGATAATGAGATCATACATCTTCTTGATCACGTAGGACTAGTAGTAATGGGTTACCCATGATTCTAAAAAAAAAATTAAAGAAAATAAAACAATGATAGTGTCCTAAATCCCGAGAAAATTAATTATTCCAAGATCGGAGATAAAATATCCCCAACCCATACCATATCATGATTTTCCATTGAAACATTTAAATATAAACATATCATGCATGTATAATGCTTGTTTTTCCTTCCTAGGAGTTCTTATGTCTAAAACTGCAATTCCCTAGAAACTAGTTACATGAGTTATCACTTGTCAAAGTAGTATTCCCATTGCTACTTCACCCATCATCATATTTTGTTTCACTTGCTTTAATCTTTGGATATTCTCTTATTACCTACATGGATTTCCATATTTAGTCCCACCTTCGAAATAGTTTTTAGCGCGTGCCTTCTTTTTTTTTTTTTTGTTTTCATCTCCATACACTTTGTCATAAAAATATGTCCACCATCTAGCAATATTATTTAACCCTTAATTGAATTTCAAACCAATTTAATTAGGTGTAAGATATTAATCTTGATTTATAAATATAACAAAGATAATACAATACAAATACTAATTCAAATTTACAAATCAAAATAGTTAAGAAGAATTTGCATACACCAATTAACCTAACATGTAATCAAAATCACAAAATGGAGGTATATAAGAAATTAGCTGATTTCTACTTCTTTGTGGAGAAACGAGGAGAAATAAATGTGATAAACTCTCACAAGTTATTTTGGAAATGTCACTACACTTGGGTCAATACTGTACCATCAAGTTAGGATTTTATTGTTAGTCTTGACCATTTTATAAGGCCTTGAACTTTATCTCGAACCTAACTCAGAACTTTCTAGGTTGTTCGCTTTCCTGGATTTTTCCATCACTATTAAAATCTAGTTTTCATACATGTAGGTAAGCTCTATAAATGGATTAATCATCATCTCAAAACCTATCCATGGATGAAGAGCCTTGCAAAACAAACACTATAAGGGTTGTGGCCACCCTCATGTACCACCAACATTGGCACTACCATGAAGATGCATCAAACCACACATTGTTCTCCACCTAGCATGTGATATCTAGATAGATCAATTAGATTTGGCACTTTCTTTGACCATGCTTGATTTAACTTGGATCTTGTTAAAAACTGTTTAGATGATTGTAGATGATAGAGATGGCTACCTTGACCTAGTTCGTAGCTTCATATCTGATGTGGGTGTTTCCCTAATGATTGTAGATGTGAAATTTTGAGATTTAGGGAGTTCTATATACCTTTTTCAAGTTTATGAAGTGAATTCTCTAGTGCATTTCCTTAGGAGTTACCTGTTAAAAAATGGATTTGTGTTTACTTTCTTATATAGTGTTTTTTAGATGATTTTTCAAAGAAATTTTGGCTCGTATAAATTATAAGACTATTATAGTTATGATCCCGATTCGCTTCTAGTGCTGCACATATGTTCGGATATTGATCTCGCTTTCTTTAGCTCATCTTGTAAAGTATGGAGTAATTCCTCGTAAGATGAAATATTTCTAACCATGGAGGCCTCGGCTCTCTCTCTTCTGTTCATGATCCTTTAAGCGCTGACATTTGAATTGGTCCATCTTAAAACACCAAATCAACTAATGTTCACACATAATGCATAGCCAAAGGAAACTTCTCGTGTACCTTAGACTCCGAGATGTGGTCTTACTTTTAGGACATAGTCACCAATTTCTTCTGCCATGTTGATGAAGGCCTTATTCTTTTTCTACTCCATATCCTTCTCTCTTTTCAAATGCATTATTTATGTAGTTTTTGGCTTGTTATCTTCACATAGTGCTCTAATAGTGGTAGCCTTATCGATATTCCTCCACGTAACCTTTGTATATACCTTAACCAAGTCATTGTTCACCTACTCATCAGACATGAGAGTGGGCTTTATAGTCATGTTCCTGCTCTGAGGTGCCTTCTTCACTCTTCTTGACACACAAGACTCCTCGCATACATCAAAATATGGCTCATCCATGTGAGTCTGCATGGACCAAGAAAGTTTTTTCCTTGTGCGTGTAGTGGCCATGTCTGGTCCATTAGTTCCCACCCATATAACTCCTTCAGGTCCACTGTGCTTTGAAAATGGGTGCGGATGATTTTGCTTGTGTCCTCAGCATAGCCCATACTCGACACAACATATTCTCCACTTGTTCTCCTTGTTCTTGGCCCCTTAAGAGCCTGAGTGCCATGGCTTGGAGTTGGCCCTTTGATGTCCTAATGAGTTTCATGCCCATGAGGTTTCTCATGATCTCGATTCTTCTACCTCCTTCACACCTTCATCTTCATCCTTCATGTCCTCATCTCTGGGCCCCTCCATATCTTCTAGCTACACCGGGGTTCCAGTGCACTATTTGAAGACTCCTCTACTCCTCATAAAGCTTTAGCTTTCTCCTCTTCTTCTCAATTACCTCTTTTTGAGGGGAGATTCGTGGTGATCTTCTTACAGGCTGTGGAGTTCTTGTGCCTTACGTCCTTGTTCTTTTGAATACCCTCTTAAAATGGAACTCTTCATAGACTACTTCCACATCCACATTCAATTCCACATCTCCTTCTTATGCCCGAGGAGGAGTATCTATGCACTCTATCCTCTATGATCTAAGCCACCACTATATTTGTGTTCTTCTTCCTCCGCGTCTACCTCTATAGTCATTGCAGGGCTTTAGAGCTGCCACGTTCTCCACTTGTAACTTTTCCTTGGGCATCCCCGGGAGCATGAACTCATTCTCTACATAATTTTTATTCTCCAGCTTAGGCTTAATATGAAGGTATACGAGTGTGTCTCCATTCTCCCCAATAGCCAAGCTTACTGGCTTCATACTTATGACATCTGAGATGAGCCTCTCAATGTAGGCAGTCCAGACTGGATACACATATGTCTTCTTGAGGGTGTGGTAGTCACAGTCTACCTTATCTGTGTTGAATTTTAGACGGTGTGCATCAGTAAATATGTGAATTGAGGCTTGGAAGTAGCGCCTTTGTGAAGGCATAGGGAAGTTTTCACCATGGGCTCCATGTCCCATCCCTCATAGAAAATTGTGTGATGCAGAAGTGTTGGTACACCTTGAACTATACTGCCTTTCCTACTACCTAATGTAGCTCCTTGGTAATGCATCACTCCTCAAATTCCATGTGAATTTGATCATACCACATCTTTTCCCTCTACTTAAATGACCCACTCATTGATCCTTCACATAAATATTTTTCAAACCTCTCCGCGAGGGACTTATTTTCCAAGGGGTACTCCCAGATCTTGTTCTTTGGCCCATCGAGCACTCCAATTTCTAAAAAAAAAAGATAAAGTAGGATAGTGCCAAAACTTATCTTTTCTCCTATGCACGCTTATTCAAAAATGGTGTCTACAATATAGATTGCTATGTTTTATACTACACCTGAGACATTTTCTTTACAATGTGAAGCCACATGGTGTTTACCTATGACCATATCTCTTGGTCATTCAACTTGGTTAGTAGATGCACGGCTTCCTGCACCACAGGAAACTTCTTTAGTTTATCAATGTCCATTCCACGTGGACCCTTGGTATACCCCAACTCCTTTCTTATTTCTATGACCACTACTTTATCAATTAGATCACTAATAATTTCTACCCATGTGCCCTTCAATCTTGTTAGTGTCGAAACTAGGGCTGCTATGATCCTAACCCTTCATCCGGTGAAATAAAAGAATTCCTCATGGACTCGGTTCATCAGCCATTGGTATAAGGGTTCATATTTTCAAAAATACGGAGCTCATACAACTGATAAACTCCTACCTACTTTAGTAATTTTTCCCAAATCGTCATACACTGGCATATCCTCCACCGTGTGCTTTTTTCTCTTCTTATCAAGCAACACGTCCAACTCTCCCTTGTTGTTAGAGGTACGGTGGTTGTAGTAACTTAATTTTCATCTATAGATGTGGGAATCCCACTCATGTTTGACTATTACTCCTTCCGGTACTACATCTCTGAAAAATTAATCTTGTGAGAAATTTAAACATCATCTTCTACCTTCTTATTTCCTTTCATGTCTATTCAGGTGCTTTCTTTGGTGCCATTGTAAAAATACCACCTTTTTTTATTTGAACGAGCAAAATCAAACCCTAGCTTAAATATGTGTGCCCTAGCTAGAAACCGCATACCCTAGCTCCTTCTCAATGCTTCTTCTTTTCTCAAACCCTTCTTTAATGGGGACACAAGCCTCTTCCATACAATAGTCTGCTCTCCACGTCTGGTTTCACAACGCTCTCGCACCTCAACACGATTCTCTTAACTTGGTCACACTTAGCTTGCTCAAATACTTGTGATCGCAAAGGTAAAAATGAACCCGCATCACATCCTTATATAGATTTTTAAAAAATTAGTGCATTTATTGCTCCTTCACCTACTAACAATCCTCTTATT
Source organism: Taxus wallichiana var. yunnanensis (assembly GCA_018340775.1). Lineage (NCBI taxonomy): Eukaryota > Viridiplantae > Streptophyta > Pinopsida > Cupressales > Taxaceae > Taxus > Taxus wallichiana. The sequence goes on along the minus strand of CM031244.1, from coordinate 451,608,071 downwards.
AATTGACCATTTTCACAATCTCTGCGTGGTACATCTTCACACCCCAGCTATAACCTTCTAGTGTGTCTTCCTACCTTCTAGCTACAAACTTCTCTTCAGCGTGCATCCATGCATCCGAGTACCTCGCCACTACACCTTCCGCTAGTAGTCTCCATGGTTGCTTCTTACCTCATGTTATATTTTTCCCTCATTTAGCTCCATCTATGGTCATCTTTGTAGAGAAATCTCCTTTCTAACAGCTCCTTTCCATACTTAACTAGCACCTGTCACAATTTTGTTCTCATGTGTACCCAATTGTGAATGTGAATAACCACCCCACACCAATGGTATGTGCAGTCCTCTGGGCATACAAATACTTCAAATGATAATTAGCTTCCAATGCAAAAACGTGCTTATTACACAAAACACCAAACTAAATTGACAAAGAAGCAAATGCATAGCTAAGTTCTTTATAACTCTTAATACCTCTTCCACTTGAGGTTTAGTAGAGAAGTAGTCAAAAGTCTAGACCATTCCTCTATGTAGCTCTCGTATATACATACCAAGCGCATGCGCAGCCTTTGTAAAGTGGAATAAAATTTGTGCACCCATAGCGAAGGTGGTAAATCTTCCTACCCCTCTGTCTAGAGCCTCTCACACTACTGAACGTGGTGTTGAATAGGTTGATTACCATGATATGTGCATATTTGAGTAGGTGCATTGCTCCTAGAAAACCAAGTTATTAGAGAAATCTTGACTTCATTCCATTCTAAAAGATTATCCCTATGAACCACCCACCAGTAGCGTTGTTGTCCCTTGCAGGGTATATGTTAACACGTTTCTTCTTTCAAATTGGTTTTTCCACTGTTCTTCCATGGTGCGAAGTAATATTATAGGGTCTCCTTCTCCAAAGGTACCGAGGTACATAGTTATTACCTATCCTTCTAATACAACGAGGTTTACTTCTCCACACAAATGTGATCCTTACTTCGTGCCCAACCATTTCATAATTTCCATGATCCCACTTATCACAAGAAATACTTGTGGTATCACTAATAGATGTGCATCTTCCCACTAGAGGATTCCTTAGATGTCTTGAGTACTTCTGGGTCCTTAATGGTGCATACATAAATCCTATTCGATCTTGTTCACTCAAAGGATTAACATAGGGTGCATATTTTCCATCTCATTAAAGGGATAATAACTCTTTCCTCCTTGTTCTCAAAACTTATATATCCCTTGTTGAATCATATATTAACATTAATTACATAGCACCAAGGGTACCTAAGCGAGAGCGGGAAACCGTCTGCTTCTCCAAGTGCTAAAACCTCAAATTCCCAAAGAACTTGGCCCTTGTATAGTAATGGATGCATCATTTAAAACTCTGATGGGAGTGGCCTTAGTCTAATTATCCATAAACATTACATTATAAGATGGTTGCAATGGAGGTCTCCCCATCTGTACCCATGCATCTAAAGTAAGCACATTTACCTCCATGCCTATGTCAATCAATATATTACTCAAGAGCCATCCATCCACAACAACATTCAGAGTGATCTCCTTGTCGTAATCTAAGCTATGAGGTGGAGTATTTGTATACGTGATCTAACATCCATTCTCAATACCCACATGCAGAGTGTTTACCTTTATCCGACTCCCTAGTAATGGAATAATATTCTCCTGGTGTAACATTTTTCATACCTCCTTCAAGTCATTAATATCCAACTAGACCACCTCTGTTGCCTTCTTCTGTTCCATCTTCTGTGATTGCTCCTTTAAACATTATGTTTCCCCGAAGGTTTTTGAGTACCTCCATGGTCTCTTGATAAACCTCCTTCTGGTTCACAAGATCCAGATAGCTTGCATGCAAAAATGTCCTCCTTAGTGATGGCAGACTTCTGATGTAAGGCTTCTCTAGCACACACAACTTCAGTGAGTGTAGTAATCTTCACAGATAATACCTCAGGTTCTCGGTGCCAACTTTGGCATCCATTGATTTTCCATAGTGCGATGTATCCTAACCATCCATGCACCCTTGTTTTCCTATTTATGATTCTTGCTAAGATGCTCATATATATCTGGGAATTCCTCATAGCTATGACTCTTCCCAAAAAAAGAACAAGTAATATTTTGAGGAAATTCACACCTATAGTGATCAAGAGATCCGCATGTAAAGCACGTTACGAGAGGAAACTCACCGCCTCAACCCTCGAATCCACCATGGTATCCTTAACCTCTGCCATGTCCTCCTTCATAGTGCCCCTCATTCCTATCATAGTGCGCTTGATTGTGGTCTTGATCCTGGTGTTCACCTTTACCCTTAGAGTTATCTGATACTCATGTTTGTCGCACACCAATATCTATAACATCATGGATCTAACCAATCAACCTCGGTCTTTTATATTGTGATTCGTGGAACAAATTTTTTTACAATAGTAAGATTCATTATTCCTCATTACGCGTTGGTTCGGATGACATATCTCATAGTCTATTAATAATGAACGACCACGACTGTGGGGAAAACTATCCTTGGTGTGCCCTTCCACTTCACATTTTGTACACCAAATCCCAGTGCGCGTCTCATGTGTTAAATTTTCCAATAGTTTCTCCAATTGCTTTGCCATATCTGCAATCTGTGCTTCCAAGAATGGGTTGACTCCAGTTTCTATACTTACAACTTCCTCAGTGCACAAAGCTGCTTCAAGTGCTTCACATGAATCAGTGTATGTATTATGTGACAAGACCCTTCTAAAAGGTGTGATCAGTCCTCTAACGAATCATTGTGCATGTTGGCTTACATGAATATCATAAGAAATCTTAGACAAAAGTTTTTGGAAATGGGCATCATATTCCCAGACACTCTCAGTAGTGCCTCGCTTAATATCCTTAAGCGCTTTATACTCGTCTACTCAAATTTCGGGATATAGAATTCTTTAAGGAATGCATCTTTTAATGCTGCATAATCTATGTAAGTTTGATCTAGGTAAAACATCATGTACCAACTATGTGCACATCCCTATAATGTAATTCTAAATTAAATTTCCTTACACTAGGAAGCTATGATCCATTTTTATCGATACAAAGATCTCACACATGTGCACATGTTCGGCATCATCTTCTATGCCCTTATACTCAAGAAGATGGAAAGACATCTCTATGTAAATATTTTGGGGTTAGTACGGACCCTACCCACCTGATTGAGAACCTCTTGTGTTACCTCTGCCTTCAGAACCAACAAATCCACTAGAACTAGAGCCACCTATACCCCCTGATCCTCCACCTGTAGCGAGAAGTGGACCAGAATATGTACTTCCATGTGTCCCAATAGTAGTAATGAACTAAACTCCTACAATTTGTGTGGTGGTACTACTCCTAGAAGTGAGTCCAAAATTCTTCGCACTTGAATTCTATGTTGATGATGTGCCTGAAAAGGTACCTCCAAAAACAACGGAGATGTTTTTCCTGTCATAGATGTACTTGCTATGTGACTTACTCCTGCTTCCCTACTACCCAAATTATCTTGCTGACTATTAGATGTACTAGATAATGGAAAACCAAGCATAAGGGCTAGGTTTCCAGGTAGATTCAAATGTTTTCTCGTGGCCCGTGTCGTCTCTACTAGCGCACTTCCATGTGAGGCCGAGGGGATTTCCTAACATGCTTGCCCAAATGGGGGAGTTCCGTTCTTTGCTCTGCGCTTTCTACATGAGCTCTAAATCCTTCACGAGTCATCTCTCTCCTCAATGTCATCCACTCTGTAATATCTCATTACTTTTCCATCTCCCTTTCGTGCACCTCATTATACTTAAGCCACCTTTCTTCTCTCTTCCTTTATTCTGCTAGGTCCACCATATTTCACCAAACATGCTCCTTCCCCTACACATGGTGGGGTTTAGCTAGCCATTGATTTTTCTTCCAAGTTCAAAGTCACCATCAAGATCTTGATTGTTAGTGGAATGCCTTACAAGTAAGTTCCTTTTGGATAACGTAAAAATGGAACTCAACTACCTCAGGGAAAGAATAAATGGAAATTGAGTACTTGAGAATATATCTGTTCAAAACACCATGGAACCAAGTATCCACAAAGGTGTGTCTAAATCAAATCAGCATCGAAATGACCTGAAATTATTCATGTGTCCAGACAAGTGTGTGATACCTTTAATTCCATTTAGACACATAAGCAACTAGCCACTCATATAATTATACTAGGAAAATAACAAAGAAGCTCTCGAACAAACAGCTTATACATATTCTTTTCCACCCACACGCGTATGTTAAACTTGGATCCAGTGTTGAACCTCCGTTTGTACTCTTATTCTAGATATTTTATCCACTCCTCAACACTTTTTAGGGTCAACCAGTAAGTATTCATCACAAACCATCCTGAAAACAATCAAAAAAGAGGTCCCGACAATGGAACCAATGATGTAGCCTAGAATATACCATGAACAATCCAGGTCCGTTCGCACATCACTCAGCCTAAGCTAAGTGCTCACCCAAAGCACGTAAAGGTACCAGGCCCCTCTTTAGAATTTCTTGTGCATGATGTTAATGTGTTGAAGATAGAGCATATTCGTAACTATAATAAGCACAAACATTCCACAGAGCATATTACAGATCTAGTTCTTATATATTCATGAATTAAACAATAATGATAATGAAATTAACCATACAAGAACTAGTTAAAGTCATGTTTAACACCTTTATCCATCCAATACACTCCATTATATTAAACACAGTAAATATAGAATCTTCTTACAATAAATAGTATCATAAGTTTATGCATGCATTAGATCTAGCAGCATAACTCTATAATAGCTCATACACAATGTCTCTGTCTAACTACACATACTAATACATACTTATAGGGGTGGGGACATTCCTTCACCGCTTACGCACTTCCCAAAATAGGTCACATGCTGAAAATAGCCATGCGCCTTTACAATAATATGCACACATGCAAGTGCACTAATAATAGATCTCCTATAGTTAATTGGTAGTAGTAATCCTATTATTATCCTAAACTCATGCATGGCACTTAGTAGACACTCATCCTCAAAATAGCATTTGTGTGTCATGCGCAAGTCTCCATCCTATTGTGTGCTCTGCACGCTATCTCCAAAAATAGCCTCGTAACCATGAAAAATAGCTAAGTCCCAAATCAGCTTGTCCTGGCACACATTTCCTTTCCTATACTTCCACACCTTCAAATGCGCCTTGTTCCTGCGCGTGAATCTTCTATGTGCCCTCTCCTTAGTGTCATACTTTTTCTTCTCAATAGAAGACATATTGGTCTAACACCATACAAAGAGGTTAGGACTTTGGTATGTCCCCGACCAAACTATAGGGTACTATCCAGAGCAGGGACCATGCCAATGAATTTTGGATCTGATGAAATGATGTTTCTCTATAGATTTTGTGCATTTTATTCTTAAGAGTTTTTCGTCATGTAAATGTGCAAGAATAAACAAGATAAACAATGAACCTTAGAAAGTGATAAATGGAAATTGAGAAGTTACGTTTGTCATATAAATATTACATAGTCAAATCAAGGGTTCCAAAGAGTAAATTACCAAATTTGAGTTTCTACATTTTCCCCCCTTTAATTATGAAATTGAAAATTTTATGCTTGAAGGAAATTGTACTTGATTATCTAAACACACTTTGCCTTTTCTTGAATGTTTTTTTGTGGTTACATTATCATGTTTATTTTTGGCATGCTCCATGATGAAAAATGCAGGCGTAAATTGTATTCAATGTCCATTATAGATACTTGACTATAACACAAATAGAACTTGTAATAGAAAATATTTGCATTTGCATATATATAAAGTGACAATATGTAAACAAGGGGAGAATGCACCTATTTACTTATGCTTTCCTTGTGCTTGGAGATTTTTATTTTTTGAACTTCGTTAAAGTAGTGGGGGTGATCAGTTACCAATCAGTTTCAAGGAGAAACCAAAGTGTTAGGTACATGAAACCCAACATTGAAATGTTCCATAGAAATAAGAAGAAAGAGGTACAAATGCACCCCTACAAATAGAAGAATATTATGTATTAAAGTTATTTTGAATCTCAAGTATCCTCCCCTTAAATTGTAATAGGAGAGGAAATTGTGTCAAAAAACACCTTATTTTCTTTTTTGCCTTGCATAAGCCCACATATCACACTATTGGAGACATATTTAAACCTGATTTTGTAAATAAGGACATACAATACCAAAGAGAATAAGTTCCACCAAAATCTCTCCATATGCCGAATATTTGAGTATAAACTGAAAAAACACCAAAAAATGTTGAAAATGTGCTTAACAATGTTGAACTAGGAAGGAGAAACATGCCCCAAAGATTCCTTAAACTGAAAAATGAACTAAGTGTTGTTGTGAAGAAGGAATGAAAATTTTCATGCCCCCTAAACTAATCTAAACTAAGTAATTTGAGTGTGAAATATTTCTAAAAACTTATGTAGCTAAGAAATCTGAATTTTTTTGAGAAACCTATTAAAATCACTCCCATTTAGAAACATATGGGGGGTTAGGATCATACGATATGGTATGTACCAAATTGTATGGTTTTGACCCTATGTTATTTTTCCCAAAATTTTATGTGTAATTACATTTCTAGGTGCCTATATCATGCCTTTACCTACATATGCCCCCATAATTTTATCTCGTGTCGACTAAAACCATAGAATAAACCTAGATGAATGTCATGTGTGAAAACCATGTTTGAACTTGTGGCTCAAAAAAATAGGTGTATACTACTTAAGGAGATGTCTTTAAGGTTGTGTGAAGTGATGAAGAGGTAGCACCTTGAAGAACCTATAATTTCAAAATAAAAGGTGATATCACATGGTGGAAACCATGGTGTGCAATAAAAAAATGTTAGCAACAAACAAGGATAGTATTAATGAAAGCAACCAGTAGAAACAACATAGGTAGAAAAACACAAACAACATCAATGGAGTAAGTGGAAAATAATGTCATAGAAAATCATATGAAAGGATTTTTATGCCTAAAAATGGGACACCCATGGTATCACAACAAAATCAAGGCCCATATGCCTAAAAATAATAGCAATAAATTTCAAACAACATAGGAATGATGCCTCAAACATGGGACACCCACAACATCACAAGACAAACAAGGCACATAGGACACAAGAAAGAAAGCAATAATGACACAATCATGTATACGTGAAATGAAATTTTTAAACATGATAATATTATGTAACAACCAACATAGGTGAGACATATGAAACAATATATGTCAATGTTGCACAAGACATATGTATTAGTCTTGTTAGTCTGAAATGTGACAAATACACAATGTATATAATTGAGCGTAAATGAAAAGTACAAATGAACTATAATGGAACAACTACACCTATAGAATGTAGAGGATTTTCCCCAAATTATGAAAATGTAAGGAGACATGAGTGCTCGTATAAGCATGTGCCAATCTATGTGTCCTACATCCAGCTTTCAATATACCAAGTGAACGCATGTGTGTAAATACATAAACTATGTTATCTATCAAACCAAAGTAAAAAATGTAATGTAAAGTGATAAAATTCAAGTAAAATGCACAAGTCATGATTTTATTTTTTTGTCGATATTCTAATTTTTTTATTATCTTAGTGTATATATATGTACAAAATATGGTGAGTATCAAGAAATATATGCAATGAGAGCCTCTTAAGGAGATAGATAATTTTTGGGGGATTCGGAGGCTTGGGTCTCAATTGTGCCAAAGAATGTTACTCAAGTGTGAATTCCATATAAACCTTGAGAGGAGAGAAATAGGGACTAGATTCAAAAGAATCCATGTGTGACTTCAATGATTGAGTAATAGGAACATGAGGGGAAAACCCCGTAGACACAAAATGTTGAACCATGTATGAATTAAGCATCGATGTATTAGCATGAGTAATATGAGGATATAATAAATATGCAAGAGACTCAATGTAATGAGGGTATCTTGTATCAACCTTAGAAAAGGGAGAGACATAAGGTTATCCACAAGTTTAAGAGGTGATGTAAAAGTATTAGGACCAATAAAACATATCAAGTTGTTCACAAAGTAGCTTATGTAATATTTTCATAAATGGTACCATGTATACAAGTTAGGGCCAACATAACATAGAGAGGTACATTAACTATAATAGAAGTAAGCTTAGAAGATATAATGGAATTATTTTGTAAAGCAATAGATAGAGACTCAAGCATGTGCCAATTAGTATGTGTGAAATCCATAATAAGTGTAACAATGCGGAGGGGAATATGGGTTGCGACCAAATATCTAAACATCATATATGGAACATCGGTGGTGGTGTCCGTGAGATTTCACCCTAAAATCTGGACTACCCCTTTTTAAAAAAATAGTTCTTTTCAAAGTAATGGGTCATTTTGTGTTTGTTTTGCCTGTAGTTGTTTGCATTGCTCTAAGGTATCCCCAGAGAGTCATAAAATCCAAATTTGACAAATACCCACATGCCAAAGCTCACTCAATCCCTTCGCCAGACCTTGTCTATAAGTGTTTTATTTATTTATTTATTAAATAAATAAAGTTCTTTTAAAAATAGATTGAGATGAAATTAGAGGATTTAGGTTATATAAAGCACTTCACCCCATCATTATTACCACAGAACATTCACCTGGGGAAGAATTTTTGTAGATCAGCAAAATGGAGAAATGTTTCTAGCAATTTCCCACAATTGTTTTTGTTTTGTTTTTTTATTTTTGTCTATGTTTTGGTTTGTTTTCTCTGGAAATCCTATAACCTATTCACTCTTCCTATCAGATCTTTCCCCAGGCCTAGGGTTTTGAAAAGCTATCCAGTATTTTAAATTACTAATATGTCTAAATGCGATCAGAGCTCGGGATTCTTTCAAAAGATTGCAAGAAGTCGCTTGGTCCAAAAAGGTGCAAAAATAGTTTTTATTAAAATAAGAAAAATATTGCCATCAATGTGTAGAGCTTGAGAATTATGCACTTTTAGAGAAAACAACACCTAAAACGGAGCCATGGAATGAAAGGTATGGCACATGCAAGTTTTTGCTACTACATCTTCCCGAACCCTTTCCAAAATGGAAAATTTTATTTTGTCCTTGTGTTTTCTTCACCAAAAATCCAAAAAAGGAAAGAAATGCAGTCTTCATGCCAGTCACAATTTTCAAAGTTGTCTTCCACGTCCAATTTCCATGTTACCTTAAGTGACAAATTTTCACGCAATTTTAAAGGCAGAAGTCATAATGCAAGTCACACTTTTGGAAAAGAGCTATCTTTCATGCAAGTCACATTTTTTTGGAAGGAATCACTTAAGCTGCCAATGGGAATTTTAGAGGTGGCAGGCAGGCAGAATTTCTTGCCTACCTAGCAGTTACTTTTTCCCATCAAGTCAAATCACTTAAGCTACCAATGGGAATTTTAGAGGTGGCAAGAAGGCGGGAATTTCTTAGCTGCCTTGCAGGTGAAAATTCCCATTATGAAAGTCAAGTCACTTAAGTGAAAAGTGGGAATTTCTTGCCTGCCTTGTAGGGTAAAAATTCTCATTATGAAAGTCAAGTCACTTAAGTGAAAAGTGGGAATTTCTTAGCTGCCTTGCAGGGTGAAAATTCTCATTGCTTTGACTTCCTATTTTTAGCAATTCCTCTTGCCAAAAAGTGCGACCCACCTTGGCATTAATACATGCATTTAATGATATTTATTAATGTTATTTCTATCCAATTTTGGCACCATAAATAGAAGGAAATTCAAGGCAAGTGGATGAGCTAAAGAGAATTCAAGGATGCATGCTAAAAATAAACAAAATAAATTCATAAAAAACAAGCGACATACGCAGACTTGGGCCCAAATTGAGTAAAGAAGCATGGATTTTAATTAATTAATTGCCAATAATAGGGAAAGATAATTATTAAAAATAGTATTCAGATGGATATATAAGCATGGGACACCATAACAGACAAGAAATTAATTATTTTTGATGGAGCTTATAGCCTGGAAGGATTTTGGCCCCAAGGAAGGAGGATTTTGCATTAAAAAATATTTTCCACATCCTGAAAGCATCCAATTTTGGTGCCTAGGGTTGGAAAGGCTTTCTTTTTATTATCCAGAGCATCTACATGTTGATGAATACTTCATTTATTCCCATATTGATGAAGAAATCAAAATTCAACGTCTGATTCATTGAATATATCTTTAGAATCAGAGGAAGAAATAGATCCATCTCTCATAATTGCAAAGGCTTTCGCCAAAAAATTCATTCTCTTGTTTTTAATGCAGCCCATGTGGAAGTCATGGTATGGAAAATTCCTTTCAAGAGCTTGTGCATGTGCTCCCAATATTCCAGTTGAAGCCTCATTGAATTTACTTGTGTTTTCCTTCACCCATAGTGCTTTCCGAATTTTAAATTGTCTTTGTATGTAATTAAAAATAAAAGATGGTGAGTTTTGGCTGAATAATTTACCACAAACATTGCACCAAAGGCATATACTTGGAGAATAATTGAAAAATCTTCAAGGATAAAAGGGGAATACATGTCAGAGGTACCACCCATAGGAAAATCACAGCCACTGCTTCCAGATCCTGTTTGGTGAGAATCAAAGGCAAAAGATTCAACCGCATGCAGAATATGGAAAAAGAACAAGACTGGGAGTGTTGTAACTTTCTTCTAGTTTATTTTCCTCTTTCTTCTTCTTTCTCTTATTTTCTCTGAAAAAGTAAGTGAGCAATCGATTAAATTATAAAACATAAGTGATTCGTTTAAAATTCATTACTTGAAAAAGTCAATTACTTGGAAATAGGTGGCAGACATGCAAAATAAAAGGTTATATTTTCAGTTATAAATCATGCATGTCATGCAAAGAGTAATTCTAGGAGGAATATTCCCATTTGTCCCCTTTTCTATAGCTTCCACATGCGTGAATTTATTAAAAACTTCATATTTATAATTGCCCTTTATACACTATAAATAGAGGAAGAACCTACAGGTTAAAAGATCAGAATTTGTGATTAGCATTCTTGTGTTCCAAACTTTGAGCTAAAACCCTTGATATTTTTCTAAAAGATAATGAATTCAAAGGAGGTAGATTTCTAGAGAACTTTGTGTCACGGGTGCATTTGTTTCTTTTTTTCGTATAGATCTTTGCATAAACTCTATGTTATCTTCGATCTAGATCTTAAACTTTCCTTTTCTTTAAATTATGTATTTCAAGATCTATTTGTTTTTCTATGTGCATGAGATCAACTCTGTGAACTATTGGTTAGATTTCACATCTTCTTTCCTTTCTTCCCATACTCAATTATTTCCCTCTTCCGCACATATTTCTTTATAGTTTATTACTTGTAAAATTTCCTAGCTATGGTGCATGAGCTACGCGGTTAAAGTAAAATCAACATATAGATATTAGAAAATATAATTGACAAAATCTTACACGGGAGCCTCACTGGTAAATGAGGGAGATTTATCTCATGATTGCTTAGGTTTTTGTCGTGTAGAAAATCTAGCCAACAAGTGGATATTACCATAAGAGAATAGAAACTTACTAGAGTAGTGATGTCATGAAAAATGACTTGCATGAAAATTTAAAACTTTAAGAATTACAACCAAGCCCATAATTGAAAATTTTTCTTTTGAGTCATAATGAGCCTCTTTTCTCGCCACCTACCTTCGGTTCCACCATCACCTAGACTCATAAGAAATTCCTAAGAAATTCTTGAAGAGTGTTTCAATGTGTAGGGAGAGTTCCTAAGTTGATGAATGAATTCGGTGAGGTTCAATGAAAGACAAATCCCTCTAGAGGCCTAAAATTCCATTTTTTGGTCATTATGAAACCAATAAATATCCTCTGAGAATGTTCAGGGAAAATATAAATCATCTAAGGGTGATGTCAGAGAGTACTTAATATTCTTGAAGCAATTTTGGGAAGAAAAACTTATTCATGAATAACTTTTGCAAAACCGACTCTTTATAGGTGCAGGGAATGAATTCCCTAATGATGAAAGTTGAATTCTCTAAATGATTTGAGGAGTTACATAAAGATTTAGGAAGAAAACAAATAGGCATCATAAATCTATTGGAATCCTATAGAAGATGGAAACATGAAATTTGTTCCAAGACACAAAGTTTTCCTTATATGGTTCGAATATTGAGTTGCACCTCTCAATCAAAGATGAAATAAGCCCTAAATTTTGAAATTTAGGAATAATTGGATCTCAAGAATGGTTCCATTCATCTCATCAAGTGTTTTAAAGTCAAAATATACAAGGTTTGACCCCAAAACACTTTCACATGCTCTTGAGGCATAATTCTCTCTCCTAATGTCCCGATTTGGACATGGTGAGTAAACAATAATTTTCTAGGAGTGGGAAGTGACACTTTTTCACATCCAATATCCCAATTGTCCCCTAGGGTACGAAAGGTATAGAGGGTACACAAAATTATGACCACCTTGTTAAGAAAAACTTTTCGTCACTTAATACTTACAACCTTTTCCCCTAGGATGCACTATCTCACTCTTTCACTTGCCCACTTTCATGTCCCCTCACCCTCAAGTCATAATATTTTCCTCCTATCCTAGATATCCTATAGGGGATAGAGGTGATAGAGGGGACATAGAAGTTCTACCACTCTCTTCCCATTTGTCCCCTAGTCACTTGAATAACCCTTTTTGGCCCCCAAACCTCATTTCCAGCCCTCTTCTCCTCCCACGTCACACTTTTTCACCTTGACTATCCCAACTATACCCAAGGGGACAGAGGGGATGGAGGGGACACAAAATTGTGACCCCTCTCTTCCCTTGCTAGCCACCGGTCACCATAGAACCTCATCCAACCCCTTTGGAGCCCATTTTCAGCCCTCTTGAATCTCACTTTTAACTCCTCACACTCCAAATTCACACTTTTTTCCTCCTAATATCCCAATTATCCCCAAGGGGATAGAAAATTATGACCTCACCCCTCTTGTGTAAAATTTTCTAACTCTATTTAGCTAATCGTAGTCTCAAGAAGGTCGAAACTCACATAAATTGAAATTGATCTCACTCTCCAACACTTAGTAAATTTATCATGTCAAGATACTATTGAAATATCCCCCAAACTCCATTTTTTTTCTATAAATGCTACACATGTTTTTATAGGCATCTATAACCATAAAAATGAAGATTTACTCGTATTTCTTGAATTGTGCATCCATTTCCAATTAAACTTTGTTAGTATCTTCCTCTCCAAAATGCCTTATAGAATACTCTCAAAGAAAATCCATTGAGGCTCTATATTTTTTACAATAGCAATATGAAAATATCGAACACTAAACTTTATTTTTATTAATGGGAGATCTCGGTGGATGTAAAACATTAAAATTTAGAGCAAATGGTCTTGGTGCAAAATATAATTTTTTGATAGTGTTTTCATTACAACCTGACACTTGTAATCACACTTTCTAAAAATATAAATTATTTATAGTAATGGTTTTCTAAAAATAATAAATTTATAAAAATAGTAAGTTGTCTGCATTTGTAACACTCAGAATGAACAAGAAACATCAAAGAGTAAAAATAGTGAAAACTTACTAAAAATAATTGATCATGAGTAGGACTCGTAAAAATAGAAAGTTTAATATTTGAGTTCAAAAAGTTTATGGAAAATCCTATACTCAATTTTGGAAGCCATATCAAACCTAATCATTGAATGTATTGGTGTGGGAGATAATGATGTCACTCACATGGAAAGGAGGACTTGAAAAATAGGATGCTCAGTGGACCTCGTGAACCAGTGAAAGAGAAGATATTATCAAGTGGGTTATTCTCAGCAAAAGATCACTCACTATCCATTCAGGTCATTGAATTGGTCCCCGCCTATGTACAACACTATGAAGTTGATTCTAGGATAGTGTGATCAAATGAAAATTCAATCCTTATAGTCCTCACTCCCAAGGTCATATCTCAATGTTTAAATATTCCCACGAGTAGTAACATGGTTATCATTACCAAGGAATTTACATCACAAGAGTGGGTGAAGAATGATTCCTACTTGCAAGTCCCGCCACTTGGATCATAGCTCAGACGGGGAAGAAAACCTTCTCCTGTTCCAAATATATTTTCTAGAATTAAATTCCATAAATGGTGTTAAGATGCCATTATCCAACTAACAAGGGTGATGGGATAGGAAATGAAAAAAGAGTTTCAGGATTATGTGGCTCAGTTCATCGTTATAGCCACTAAAGGGAACCAAGTGATAGATTGGGGGCATACTATCAGTGATAACATCCATCAAGAGTTTCTTCAGTTTCCTTCCACAAAGAAGTTCCCCATAAATTCTTACATGGTATATGCTCTTGATTTCACAAGACCATTCAAGGGTCTAACTATTACTCCAAATGTATCTCAGAAATCAACCACCTATGAGAAGTCTCCACAACTCACGTACAGATAAAGCAACTACCATTTTTCTAGGGTGAATGATTCATTCACCATGCTCATCATCAAACTACTTGAAGGAAATACAGAGCTGAGGATCTCTTATCAATAAGCTATATTGATCATGAAGTATGTAATCTATTTCATCCAATTCTCTACTTTTAGATGCATCAAGATCTCAAGCTATGATGATGCCCCTCTTCGTCTACCTAGGTACCTAACTGAAAAGTCATTATGTTTGAATTATGAAGGTAATTATCTCATGTGCATCCTCTATGTAGAAATAACAATAAGAAGGGTGTATATTTTCCCATTTCTTTGGGGATCTATTCATGTAAGAGTGTCATGGATGCATCGAACATTGAAGCCTCTTTCGCTTCTCTAAATCTCCATTCTTACACATCCAGCCTAATTTTTACATCGAAAGAATCTTGAAACTTTCACCTTCCCATAATTGTATCACACACCACAAATTGAGGACTACTAGGCTAATTGTGTTGATGACTTTAAAGTGATCAAGAGGGACTAGATGTGGATGATGGCTTATCAAATGATGAATTTCAACTTTGATTGGTTCATTAAAGGAATTGAAGATGATGGAATAAACTTCTTCAAACCTAAATACCAAGCGCTTAAATACTTACACATTCCTCCGGTCTCATGGAACATCAGAAATTCGAGTGGTGTTAAGTAAATGACCATAACGGCGATTCGAGGTCAACAAAATGGTTCAGAATAAACAGACTACTTTCATCGAGTCTAGTGGCCTCCGACTCTATCCATATAGGTATCTCACACTTCCTCTCTGAAGGCATCCGAGAAGACCATGAGCTCAACTCATTGTAAATAACCATTGAAGAAAAATCTTGTGGAAGAAGATCACATTGAAGGATCTCACCCCAAAATGCTCCGTGATAAAGCTAAGGTCATTGAGGACCCCATTAAAAATATCGAGTAAGGTGAAATTGACCCCTCACAATCTCCAGGTCCTTCGTTAGATCCTAAATGTGTATTTTTGGCATTTGATTCATCTCACCATGTGTAGGATGTGATTCCCTTTGATGAAAACTAAGCAAAGCAAGAAGGAATAGGTAACTTTGTGTTTCTTTAGTGGAGTGTTTGGAAATCGGTATGTAGATATTTTCCAACCAAAGGTTGTAAAACCTATGGAATGACTTAAGATTATTATGAAATAACAAGGATAATTTTTGTCCAAGCCACACACAAGGGTGATACACACCTATTCAAGGAATATTCTTCCTACATGTTTTCTTAGAATGAGGAGTATAAACAAATAATAGAGAAATTAGAGGATCATGTGAGAACTATCACTACTTATGTGGAAGCATTCTTAGATCCCAACACAATACTACCTCCTCCTGTAGAGTTTTTCACTCCTATTAGCAGCTTCAACCACAAACAATCAAGAAATATCAAGGTCACACAATTCAGGGGAAGGGTTAATGATGGATCGCTTGAAAAGATTCTCGAGAAAGGGAATACATTGTTTCCAAAGATCCTCTCATTGTTAAAGTTTGTTATCACCATATATTCTAAGGTTAATTTGACAAAAGAAGACATCAAGAAGGAAAAATCCCATTGGGATATTGTGTTTCCATCGATATCTAAAATGAGTAATCTCAATTTCCATTCCTTAGTGAGTGAAAATGTATCCACTTCACATCGATAACTTGTATCCTATTTTTTTGTACTAGCGAGTGCTTGATATGACATGTTGAATGATGTTATCATTGAGCTTGATTCTTGTGAGGAGAAAGCATCAAAACTTTGGAAGGCATTAGCAATAGTGTCGAAGCTCGAGTTACCCCTAATCAACAAAAATTCATCAATTGAAGAGCTCCTAAAATCCTTCTAGGAGTTGGTCACAAAATATGTGGGAGATCCTTCTTTGTTTAACAAACATACCTTAGATTCTCTTATAGAGATCAGAAGTTTAATTTCCAATATTGTGAAGGATCATCAGGTGTGGTTCAATCAATGTAATACCATTGGAAACATTCTTAAACCTTGGATCAATTATTTGAGCTTCGTTCATGTTCCAAAACATATAAGTGGCACTGTTGCGACACATTTCGATAAAGAATCAAAGGGCGAAGAAATATTCTCAAGAGCATTCCCAAAAGTTTCCCCAGCATCCACTTCTTCATCAACAGAGGATTCATCTTCATCGAATGATCATATCTTCTCTTCTTCCTTCCTCCTTTTTCTCTCTCCATGTTCTAATTCTTCATTAAGGAGGTACTTTTCACTATTTTGTCTTATTCACTTAAGTGACCTTTAATTTAACATTGTAAAATTTCTTTTTAATTAATAAGAAAAGGGCCCATTTTTATTTCCTAGGAACATGAAAGGTCACAAGTGATGAGGGAAGGTGAAAATTCATGTGGGGGAGATGCAATGACTCTTTTGTAATGCTATAAATTGGAATGAAATCTCCATTCCAAAGGCTTTTCAATTGTGAGTTTCTAACAGATAGAGTTGCACTACTAAATACAAGAAAGATATGACTTTCTTCAATTTATTATTTGTTTGTGTTCCTCTATTCCCTTTCATATTTAATTTTGTAAACATTATGATCTTGTAAAACCAAGAAATGTGTTGGTGCCTTTGATAAATGAATCAATAGAATTTTATGTCTATGGTTTGTTAGTCTTATCTTGTTCTCAAGGTTGAATTCCTCTAATTGAGTGTATATTTATTCTGGTTAATGTTGTGAAAATATGTAAGTGCATATTCACAAATTTAACCCTCCACCATATTCTTACTCCCCTCTACCTCCTTTCACTAAGTAAATTCCTCCCTTACACTAAGTGCAAGAAATTTTCCATAGGTCTAGTGGAGTATTCATGTGTGATCCTTGGCTTCACAACCACCCACTAATTTTTTATTTTTTTTTCATTCAATAAGTAGGAGACTCTCCATTACTAAGAGGAAGGACTTATTCATAGAGTGTTGGTGAAAACTCACTAATTTGTCCTTGCACAAATTATTTTGCCAACATTTTTGTCACCCACCGTGGGGCAGATTTTTTTGTTTCTGCACCACTTCTAAAACCACAAAAAACCCTACAAAATCATATATCTGAAAAAAAAAAAATGTAAACTTCAAGAGCCTTACTATTTATCCCGTATTCTTTCACTAATGACTATTCCTAGAAGTGATCCATTCTCGCACCTAATCTTATTTTCTTCCAAGACACTCAATAATACATTACAACATATTTGAGGAATTATGTCGAATAACATATAAAATTTCAATCACTATCACATTGTTGCAATATTTCTGGATTCAAAAGAGGAACGTGCCCAAAAATTGCAACATGTTAGACAAGATCCAAAGAAACAAAGAAGAGCATAAAGAAATTTGCTTTGAGATGCACACAAATCCTACAAATAGGAAGAAACAAGATACATAAAGGATGAATAAGCTAGTGGAATAATTGATTCGACATTTGAAGAGTAACATCAAGCTGGTTTTGGACTCCCCATTGTTCAAATAGTAAGGAAAACTGGTCAAGAGTACTTTCCCAAATTTCATCCTAACTTTCCTCTCGAAAGTCCTGTTGAAGAACCAATGCATGGAACCACTAAAATTCATTTCCTTGGAAGAAGAAGAAGAAGAAGAAGAAGAAGAAGAATCACATGAGGAATAAGAAGAAAGGATGGTTGCGATTGTGCCATGGGAATAAAATACATGCTCATTTGCCTTAACTCCTCCATTAGATGAATTGCCAAAATGATTTAGGAATAAATTTCATGAGTTCGGAGGAGACAAGAAACAACTTCGGGATGATCACATTGCTAAATTAATCACATCTATTCATGAATCATTACAAGAAGGCGTTGTTGATTATTTCTACCACTTTTCATCAAGATCAATCAAAAATTGTGTAGACATGACATTCAAGTTTGAAGTGATATTTTTGATCTCTTGTGCATTGGTATTGTCATTAATATCAAGTGGCATTAATGGAAAAATTTTGATTTGTGAAGTGAGGATCGATTAGGTGCATGAATTTTTATTGGTAGTGCCTTATCAATGGTGTTTGGTGCCTTCTCATTGGTGGTTGGTTTTCACATGGTGGTTTCAAGATTATTTTAGGGTGATATAAGCTTTGTCGAGAGGGTTGGTGCCCACTAGAGGTATGAAGAATCTTAGTGTGATTTTCTCAGGTGTCCCACAAGTTTGAAATGGTGTTTCAAGGATGTTCAAGAGATTCTTGGGTGATCATCAGGTCAAGAGTTACAAGTCATGGTTGGAACTAGACCGTTTAGGCCCATTATAGAGCCTAATGAAGTGTAAGATCCCAAATCAGGCCATGAAAAGCCTAGGTAATCAAGGTATAAGCCTAGGAACACTTCCTAGAACATTTATGAGTATCTAAAGGTCACACTTTATCTTTTGGAGGAAAATTTGAAGTTTACACTAAAACTACCCTTGAGAACTAACAGTGGAAGCTTAGGAAAATGAGATTGGTATGGACCATACAGGCTCATTTATGAGTAATCAAGCCATGGAGAATTTAGAGGGAGGTTTTTAGTATTTTGAGTCGGTTTTCATCAAATTTTGAAGAGGATTGTTGAATATATTCAAGTTTTACCAAAATCGGGTAAAGTGAGAAGGGCTAAAATAGTGACATGTCTTCTTAGCACTCAAAAACAATATCAAGCCTCCTTCAAATAAATCATAAGAGTAATTTTTGAAGAACATTCTAAGACTGAACTTCTACAAAATGTTTGAGGACAAAAGGTTAAGGAACAAAAAAATCTATTCATTTCTTTATCACTATTATTCTCTCTCTGAATCTCCTTCTTGAAGCGATAGGCATAAATGGGATAATTCGTCTCCAAATCTAGTTTTCAAGTTAGAAAAACTCCTTAGGATTTTATAAGACTTCTATAGACACCAAAATTGGGTCACACTCCCTTGGTCCCTTTTCGAATAACTAAATTAAACACATTCTCCTAACCATGATCCTTATACCCCTACATTAACATTAATTTAATTATTTATAATTAAATTAATACCCATCCTCACTCCATTATTAATGTAATTACTTTATTAAATGAATGGACACCTCACCTAGACACCTCATCATAGACCTATTCATAGCATGTTTCCATAAATGAATAAGGCTTGGTCCAACCCTAAAAATCAAGTCCTATTATTCCTCTAACCACCTTCCCGCTCATAAAAACATAACGTCCATTTTGATCCACGGATAAAGGAATGAACTAACCCAAATGATGCGAGATCTACCATTTTTAGTAAACCTAGGGAATCCCATCTTAACCGATGCCGGTAATCCCAAAACCGATGTCGATCAACCAAGAACTGTCGTCGGTTACCATTTATTCACCTTGGTAACCTTGTTTTTGGGTTATCACATTCTGAGATCGAGGAGACGAGGAGATAACTACATGCAAGTAGAGCCAGATCCTTTTCATACCTACAGACATCCATAGCCAATTGCACTCAAAGACAAATCCGTATATTTACACTCATAGTGACATTCTGGGAAGCATCACTACTAGCACCAAGCTCCATCCCACCAACCAATCACCACCACCACATAGCCATTAGACCTGCAACACCAGTAAGTACATTTTTTACCTACATCATCTATTTCCACTTCAATTGGTTATGTTCTTATATTGCTATTATTAGTTTCCACTTGCACCCTCATTCCCATACCATTTACTTGCATGTAAACCCAACCATTCCTCCACCCACACCATAAAACCACCCATACCTGACCTATATATATTTTTGAGTGTTCCTAAGATCCCCATATACCTCATTATGCCCTCTGTCATCTCTTCCTAACCTCAGCTCAAACCCCATTAGCAAATCTTAGTGAATCTTATCATCCTGCTCTCCGATGTCGCTTGCCCCATAACCGTTGTCGGTTATGCCTAACCGTGATCGATCATACCTTGACTAACGTTGGTATCTGCATTTTCCAATACTGTAAAGAAGCAACCACCTACTTATCAAAAACAACCCAAACACCTCACCCAACCCTACTAAGACCATGTTTATGACTCCGCAAACCACCTAACCAACTCCGCACTCGAATCAAGACCTTGACCCACATATTTTTAGTATTTAATTGGATCGATGTTGATATTGATCTCAGGTACCCAAATCAGAATACTAGCACTAGATTTGTTTATGTATGCATTTCAGTTATTTCATATTTGTTTTATAAAAACAGTGGATTGACAACCTTCTAGGGAGTATCACACTTCCCGGATCTAGCATACGCTTGGCAGTCCATTGTCATATATTTTTTAACTCTTCTTTGGTGGTCTTATTTTCTATTTCAGGTAGTTCCTCCTAGTCAAAAGGAATCTCTCATAGTCAACATCAGATCAAGAAGTCATAACGCACGCATCACCTCCAAACCAATACAACAGGTATTCCTCCTTGGCCCTTACCCTTATCTATTTCGTCCCAATAACGTAAAGAAAATGGTGAAACATTTTGGCATGCCCAGTGGGACCCATCCGGGTTCCTTGCATTTTTCTTCATTCCTAAGTAAATATGGTGGGTTTATTTACTTTCTCGAATGTACTCACATGAAATCTCTTTCCCTGGTAATACTCTCTTCTTCTAATTGTCTAAAACAACATCTATTTTCTAGTGCTTAAAATGAACCATTTCTTCTTTCTTACATTCACATAAGTAGTGAAAGAGCACGTTCCTACTTGTTCATCATTTTCTTCATTGAACATAATTTGTCGATTTGGGTTTAAAATCAGTTGCATTTCATCCTTGTATGTTACATTTAGCTCACATTAAAATGAGGGCAACCTATATGCTAGAAGTCATGCCCAACTGATGGTTGACACAAAGAATCGTAGAAAAGAACTCTCTTTTTTTCTTCTTCTTCTTCTTCTTCTACCAAACTGCACAAAATTGAAAAATACACATCTTCTTAAACAACATCTCACCCGGAAGAAGTTTTCAACGATCACATGATCAATGGATTGACAGTGGGCACCCAACTGGTTACTTCTGTCTAGTCATTACCTCAGAGGATGGCCCACCCCCGCCATAACATAACCTGAAACCTCTCCTTTTAGATCTCCTTCTTCGTAGGAAACCTTCCTCACCAAAAACTCTACTCTAAATTCATGAGTCAGTATTCTAAATAGCATAAGCTCAACACATTAAAATCACTTGTTGGATACGTGTTTTTAGCATTTGATTGACGTGTGTTTTGAGGTGTGAGGATACGTTTCTCCATTTTCCTTACACACTCCACAATCACAGTTGGAGTATTCTGACTTCTTCTGAGTGTGTCAGGACCTCATCATATCATCTCTAGACTTCTAGGTTGATCATTCATCTAATCTCAGTTCACAACAATCTATTTTCCTACATTTCTCAAATTTTCACAAGAATGCATCGATTTACCCATCGGCGTCAAGATTACCTAAACCACCGTCGAGTTCTCTGTCCTTTTGGTTAACTTTCCCAAAGGACACCTATTTCATCTTCTTTACTTGTTTAGAGTTTTTCTAAGTCTCTATACTCTTTGTATTCTAATAAACGGTCATCATACAACTTACCTATCTAACATTCATCATTTTTTCCTCGTTTGGTAAAATTGTTCTTTTCTCACAATAACCGACCTCGGTTACCTCTGAACCTTCATCGGTCATCCTTAACCGGCGTTGGTTACCCTGTGTTTATTCTCAACTAATACATTACCCAAATCCACCTACAAACACTTGTTTTTCTCATTCCTACTACTTTCTGTGTCATCTGCAGGATACAACATCACCTGATATAAATTCATTGGCATGGTTTTGACTTGTAACCAAGCTAACGCTCTTATATTCCATGCTATTCATCAACCACTCCCACCTAGTCCTTCACCACCCTCTATCCTGTCACCCATGGATCTAACCTTGCCTACCACCATTGCCACAGAGCGACGAGGATTTTCCACGAATCCTTGATCGAATCCCACAACCTTATAATTCTACCTTGCCCACTCTTCCACTGGGATTTCTCAGGTCAATTGATATATGGAATGCCCGTATCCATCTCTCCTGCCCTTATCCCCACTTCTGCATCAGCCCCTACTAATGTAGCATTACCTTCACATGCTTTACCCCAATGGTTTCACAGTTAGGCCCCATACCCGCTATGATAGTTGCATCTATAACATCAGTCACACATGTAGTATCTGTAATCCTTCATTGACCACCCAAACCATAACCCCATCCACACCCATTATCTCATAGATATAAATTTTGACACAACCACCCATGGTGTCGGTGAATCCTACCCCATTCTAAAATATTTTCCTCCCCATCCCGCATTTTCTACCCCCAATCGCTACTCAAGTCACTACAACTACCCAACCTACATATACATATTATTAACAACCCCCTATCTCATTCGTCATTCATTCGGGTATATGCCCTTTATGTCACTCCCCTATTCTCAACCTTCCTATTCAGCACCACCATACACTGGAATGCCACCCACATCACATGTTCAACACTAGACCTCTTACACCACAAGAGGTGCCCTTTAATCAAAACCTACCAATGACATCATCAAATTAATGATGGAAAGGATGCGACACTAGAAGCATCGGTTTACGCTCACGAAATTCTCTCACCTATGATGAAATCTCTAATGATCCCATTCATTCATCCATTCCTATTCGCACATACCCCGTACATTGGGAAATGCCAAAATTCAACCTCTTCAATAGTAAAGAAGACCCGCAGCAACATTTGTGGTCTTTTAAACATGGGTGTTACCTGATATCCCATGATGAAACTTTACTCCTAAGAACCTTCCCAATGTCCCTCACAAGACTGTATTAGATCGATACAAAGGGGCTACCCAAGAATTCCATCTACTCATTTAATCAAGTAGCCCAAGCCTTTTTAGACCACTTCTCAATCATAGTTGTTAAGAAAGTCACCATGACTGATCTTTACTCCACATGACAGTATGACAACGAGTCTATCGCTGACTTTTTCACTCATTGGCGCAGCCTAATTAACCAACTCACATTTCAATTACCTCAAACTAAGCTCATATATTTGTCTACTCGGGATTGTGCTAGACACATTTTCCAACCCTACAAGTGTAGACATTCCACACCTTTGACGAGGCATTCACCATGGCATGAAAATTGGAGATTTGTGTTATCAAAGAAAATAAAATTCAGTTGTGTAACAAGAACATCGCATTCAAATTAAATGATTTTTCTTCATCTTTGAAACCCCATAACAACTATTCAAAACCCAAAGGATCTACCAACATCGTAGTTCTTAAGGCTAGACCCTCTCACCCATCAAACCAAGCCAAACCTTCTTCTAATCTCTCTCCCATCTAAGCTTTCCAGTTCAGATGAGAACAATGAAAGTATACCCCAATAAGGGAGCCTTATTCATCTATTTTGGAAAAGCTTATTAAGGTTGGTGCTATTACCCTTCCACCTATAAAACCATACACTAGTTTTGACCCTGATTTCCCAATGCTCACATGCTATAAACAACATGAATTTTGCAAATATAATCATGTAAAAGGTCATATTGATGGTAACTGGATCACCTTCAATAATATTGTCTAAGAAATTTTAGACACCGGAGATCTAGTCTTGGATAACCCAAATGCACCTGCTAACCAAAAGCTACATATCTTCAAAAACCATTCCCTAATCACACACCATCTTCCAACCAAACTGGTGACACTTCAACCAATGATAGCAATGTCCGGGAGGTCCACGCTATTTTTGATGATATACCAGTTGCTTCCCAATTTCCCCTTATTCCTTCCATAGAAAAAATCTTAGCTCGAACTCCCCTACCTACATAGGAACCTATTTCAGCTACTCCTCCACCCACAGAGGAACCCCCTTCCTTTTCTCATTCAACCGTAGAAGAGCCCATAGTTAGCACTCCTCCGGCCCCTCAAATTACCGAGCAGTCATCAGTAGCACCTCTCCTACTCATAGGGGACACTTGTCCACTCCCTACACCATCACAAGGAGATTCCACCTCATTTGTCCCATCATCTCCTCTACCCATGGAGGATCTTGTAGAAACATGATTGCCCTTAAATGACCATTCTTCATAGGACCTCCAAGATCCTAGTTATATGCTTTCGGCTCTCTTACCCACAGAGTGCAAGCTATCCGGTTCCCTGTTTCTCAAAACATTTTACGGGATTGTTACTTAATCCACATCGGCCCCACCTATAACAATACAATTTTCACACTTGGCCAATCACTTGGACTATGTTGATAGATCCTTACTTTGGGGACGTCTTCTACTTCCTGCTTCAACCCAAATGCAGTTTTCACTCACCAACTCCTCCACAATCTATCCAAAAGTGTTTCAAGCGGTCAAACCAAACACAACCATGACTAGTGGAACACCTTCTATATCCTTGCCCACAACCCAACACACACTTCCACCCATAACCCAACACGCACCTATACCCAAACACCTACCCACGCCTATATCATCTCCCTTACCTAAACCCACCACTATCTTAGGGTTCATGTCGACCTCAAACCTTACTCACCAACCCGTCGAGTTAGATTTAGCCATATCTTCCTAAAACAACACTAAAATTATTCCTACCCTAAAAGGAAGCCCCAACCTTCTAGGCCTCATACACCAACCTCACCTACCACACCATTATCACCTTCACCCCTTCCGTCAATCCTAGGACCTCACCCCTCAACCCTGGCCAAGCAACCTATTTTCATTGGTAAACCAAGAACGCAACGATCTCACCTCCTCATCACAGACCCTCTAACATACCCAAGCGATCCACACAACCCCGCCATTTCCCGTGACCTTCTTACCACCCATACCACCACTACCTTCCATAACCTCTTCACTACCCATGACACTCTCATCTCTTACACTCACACCTTCTGCCCAACCTCTACCAACCGCCTCCACTACAATTCGTTTGCCCCCATGGGTAACCCGCCCTCTTCCACCATCTCGCTTACCTCCACATCTTGTACTCTCGTGTCACCTTTACCCAAGAGGGTACAAACCAAATCTAAGAATCCTCTACCCTCTGATAAGGTAGTCAAACCAACCAAATCTTCCATCGCCAGCTCTTCTACCATGCCCATACCCAAACAGATGCCACCAAGACCTAAGACCACTCCACATACCAAACTAGTGGACCAACCCATTCCCCCCTCGTAAAGCCTCTTCCTCCACAATTAGCCACACCTATACCCAAACCCACACTCACCTCCCATTGTGATCCGTTAGCGGGTCTTACACTAAGATCTTAACCAATGTCTTAGATACTTCCATCATCACATTACCACCGCTTCAACCTTATGATCCTCTCAAACCCAAACCAAAAGGGTTTGATGAGACCAATATTTTTGCCTATCATCATGTGCCAGGACATGATGTTGAAAATTGTAAGGCCTTGAAGACCGTTCTTATCCAACTTTGTCCTCCTGAGAAAATTTTTGACAATGATGACCTTCTCGATGAGGACCATGCTCCACCTTCACTCGTCACCACACCTCATCATCCTTTAACGATCCAAAGAACCAATATCTTCACCCCCATAACCCTTTTATCCACCCCCAAAATTTGAAATCAACATGATCAACATTGCCACCCGCGCTCAAAAAGACAAAGGCAAAGAAAAGGCAACTAGCCCATCAACCAACCCTGTACCCAACATACCATCTACACCCACACCCAAAGTCACCATTTGAGGTCTTACATATCCTATTTCCAATGGGGTCACACATCACACAATGCTAAAAAAATTGCACCAATCCTCCCTCAAAATGTATTTATATGACCTCATCCAAACCTCTAAGTCACATCGTCAAGCCCTCATGGAGATCCTTCAATCTATCAAGGTTTTACCAAATGACCCCACACCCGTAGCCTCCATCATTACCCCTCATCACGTAGCCTCTCTCACTAAGTTGTCACCTTCCTCTACACCTCCACCTACTCGCCAAGTAGCCACCCTTAATTTTTTAGATGAAGAGATCACTCCCTTCCAGTCTGATGACCTTGATCCCACTCTTTTCATCTCCGTCTTTATCGATAATATATGCATACAACACGTTATGATCGATGGTGGTGTTAGTATTAACATCATCTCCTCCCATGCGTATAACAAAATACACATACCTTCCAATTGCATGCATGGTAACCCCGTTATGTTGTGCTCCTTTAATGATGCCATGACCTCTACCCTAGGTACCATCGTTCTCCATGTCCGCATGGGTCCCGAACTTTCCTGAACTCTTCTATGTCCTGAAGGGGAGTTCCAGATAATCTATTGCTTCTCTGACCTTAGATCTGCACCATGGGTTGTGTCCCTTCGACTTTACACCGCTGCCTAAAATTTGAACATAAAGGACATAACTACACCATTCAGTCGACCCATCACCTTTCAATACCTGTAACATGTTGTACCAGCCTAATGATGTACTTGTCCCAATCAAGGAATCTATCATTACCCCTACTTCACCTTCATCCACAAGCCCCTCCACCAAGACTACCACCACCTCTCACACATCTAACCTTGTTATCCCTACCACCGTTGCAGCCTCTACCACTGGCTCACCTGCTTCCCCATCATCTAGCGATTTATCTATCCTCGCTACCCACATATCAACCACTGATCCCTTAGAGGGTGTCTTTCAATGCCTCACTCTAGGGGAGTACCACCTATACAACATCGACACGTTCCTCACTCCACAAGAGTATGGAAACCTACATCAACACCCTGGTTATGACTACCGCATAGGTGAGGTTTTTCCTTATGGTCCTCCCCACCTTTACACTAATATAACGTATGGGGGACTTGATATTGCTACTACTTATAAACTTGAACCTCCATCCCAAACACAACCATTTTCATCTAACCTACACTCCCTCACTAACCACCACTTCACTCACACTTTCCTCCACCGGTGCGCGTGGAAAGGATTTGGCTTTAGATTTTATGAACAAGGTCGCCATACTATCATTTCTTGTACCACTTGTAAACACAATGACCGTAGTGGCATTGGCTTTGATGCACCACCTCCCAAGAAGGCTCACATTAACCTCATTCAGGAAGAAAAACCTTCCCCACCTCATTCACCCATGTCACCATCTTCACCCATGGAGTCCATAGATCCTGAATCTATTCCTCCTAAAAAAAAATTTGTAAACATAATTTCTCTGGGACCTCTGACCTATCAACGCAATGGCGAGGCTCCCTCTTCTCTCCCATTCCTATATCCCGACATGATCGATGATGACACACATTCTATGAATGTCATTCGGTGGTAGGATGATGACACGCCTTGTATTCATTAGTCGTTACCTTCTCGAGACACAAACCATGTTGAATGAATCAACCATTAAAATCAACATTAACACTCAGGACGACCCACACATTATAAATATAGGCCAATCTTTAGATGTTATTGAGCAGGAAGTTTTTACCTCTTTCCTTCGGGACCATAGTAACACTTTTGCTTGGTCCTATGTCGATATGCCTGGTATTGACCCAAAATCATGGTCCATAATATCATAACCATTCCTGATGCCAAACCCATCAAACAAAAGTTGTGGAAAATGCATCCTCGCATTTCTCTTCTAGTCAAAGAAGAGCTTCAACGCCTTCTCTCGGTTTCCTTCATCCTACCCATTGACTATCCCCAATGGATTTCTAACATCGTTCCTGTCACAAAGGTGACAGGGGGACTCCGCATTTACACAGACTTCTATGACCTCAACCTAGCTTGTCCCAAAGATGACTTTCCCCTACCAGGCATTGACTAACTAGTTGATCTCACTGCTGGCCATGAAATTTTATCGCTCAAGAACGATTTCTCTGGTTCCAATCAAATATTACTAGCTCTAGAAGATCAACACAAGACTTCCTTCATCATCCCTTGGGGGACTTTCTACTATCAAGTCATGCCTTTTGGCCTTAAAAATGTCGGTGCTACATACCAATGAGCCATGACTTACATCTTCCATGACATCATGCATCACATATTGGAAGATTAAGTAGATGATCTTCTTGCCAAATCTAAATATCAAACCAAACACCGACCCATCCTTAAGGTCATCTTTTACCACCTCATCAAGTATTGTGTTCTTCTTCAACCAAAGAAGTGCGTATTTGCAGTAATTTCAGGAAAACCCCTGGGTTTCATCATTTCTTTGCATGGCATAGAAGTCAATCCTGCTAAAGTCAAGGTTGTTCTAGAAATGCCTCCATGCACTAATCTTCATCAACTTTGAAGCCTATAAGTTAAGTTGCAATCCATTCATCCTTCTATCTCATAGCTTTACGCCATCACAACCATTTCATCATCTTCTCAAGAAAGACGTTTCATTCAAATGGGATGATGAATGTCATAAAGCCTTTGAAGCCTTAAAACAATACCTCCTTCAACCACCAGTGTTCATTCCTCCTAAGGATGACCAGCCCTTTTACCTATATATTTCCACCACTGACCATTCTTTAGGTTCCATGCTCACTCATCACGATGAAAAACACCAAGAGCAAGCCGTTTATTACATAATTCATACCCTTCTGGAATATGAAACTAGATATACCCATGCCAAAAACTCTTGCCTAGACTTAGTTTTCATTTCCACCAAACTCTGCCATTACCTACTCAACCACAAAACCTTTATTATTACCAATACTTGACCCCTTACACTATATGTACGCCAAACCCTATCAACATCAATGTGCCGCACGTTGGCTTATGCTTCTTGCTGACCTCGACCTTGAATTCATTCATCAAAATTCCATCAAGGGCCAAGCTATCACTAACCAACTAGTTGACGCACCTCTTTCCAAGAATTAACCTTCTAACTTTGATTTCCCAAACAAATTCATACCTACCCTCTCCTTAGATGAACCCGTTTACCAAATGATACTCTTCTTCTATGGATCCAAGTGTCAGCGTAGGGGTGGGGCTGGTGTTATCCTCATTCCTCTTGATGGTGAACCTATGCCTTTGTCTTTCAAAATTGATTTTGATTGTACAAACAATATTGTTGAATACAAAGCACTCGTATTGGGCCTCCAAGCTACTTATGCCTTAGATGTTAAGTCCATTAATATCTTTGGCAATTCCCAGCTGGTCATAAACCAAGTCAATGGTATATACCAGTGTCGTAATGAGATACTTTGAAAGTATAAACATCACGTAGATATACTTTTTGATTGTTACGAACTTCAAACTCGCCCCATGTTCTACCAATAAATTTATGGATACCATGGCTGTTTGGCTTCTCAGATACCTGCTTCACCCACTGACTCTAAAATATTTTTCACAATACAAAGGTTACAATCACCCTCTTATTTACCTCGTGAGGTCTACTTCGTCGAACCATTACACCTAACCCCCATGACCTTTGGTATAAGAAATTTACAGCCTATCTTTCCCTTTCCATTCTACCCATTGATCTCACTCGTAATGGACAACGGGCCTTTCTTAAAAGTGTCTCTCATTATGTCATCATGGGTGGTCTCCTTTATAAGTGTGGCTTCAACGGTATCCTCTTACGATGCCTTATCAATTCTGAAATTCCCTACACCATTAAGGAAGTCCACAATGGAATTTTTGGGGGTCACTTTAGTGGTTTAGCTGTCGTAAAATGCATTCTTCAGCTTGGCTATTATTGGCTAACCCTAAACCATGATTGTTTTGATTATGTAAAATGTTATTTGAAATGCCAACAACATGCTAATCTTCATCACACACCTAGTCATGCTTTACAGGTCACACGAGATCTTTGGCCTTTCTCTCAATGGGGTTTGGATCTTATCGGTGAGATCAATCCCCATTATTCACAATGCCACCAATGGATCATAACCTCTACTGAATATTACACTAAATGGGTAGATTCCATTCCCCTCATTTCTACAAAAGCCAAGAAAATATGTGTATTCATCAACCATCATATCATTTTTTCCTTTGGTGTTCCTCACCACCTCATCACTGATAATGGAAAGAAATTCAAAAATAAAACCCTAAGCAAGCTATGTGATGTTTTTGGCATCCAACTCAGTTTCTCATCACCTTATTACCCGCAAACCAATGGCTAAGCTGAATCAACCAATAAAACCTTGAACAAAATTCTTATGAAAATATTCAACGATACTGGGAAGGATTGGCATACGCACATTCCCTTCGCCTTGTGGGCTTATCACACTAGTATTCGCACTTCAACTGCTACCACACCCTTTTCTCTAGTCTACGCTTCGAGGTTGTCTTACCTCTTGAAGTCCATATTCCATATCTTCACATCTCGCTACAAGATATGCTCAACAACCATGACTTTCACCAAGATTTTTGGCACAACTTGAGTTATTAGATGGGCGTCGTCTTAATGCTCTTGACCATCTCCAAAATCACCAAAAATGTATCAAACGTGCCTATGACAAATGTGTTCACGAACAAACCTTTCAGGTTGGCAACCTCATCCTGAAAGAAAATCAACATGTAACCAAAGAAGAGAAAAGTAAGTGGGGAAAATTTTCTCCTAATTGGCTTAGACCCTATATCATTACCCATGCTTATGGATCAGGTACTTATCATTTGTCTTCACTCGAAGGTAAACCCAAACCTGAGCCCCTCAATGCCTTACATCTTCGACCATTTTATTGTTGACATCAAGTTCTATATCACTTTCTATCAGTTGATCGCTCATCCCTTGAGCACTTTCCACCTTCCATATTACCCATTTTGAGGATCCACAACTAAACAAGAATCATGTGATTACCCGTCACCTTTCATCCTTATCTTCAATATGAGTACCACGACTCTACTCATAGCATGATTCTCATGGATAATTTTCATCTTCTCCAAGGTGGAATCCCATGGTTGTTCATCACTCAAAACCACCTCTTTCATAATTAACCTTTGTGTGTTATGGTCTTGTCTTTTAAACAAGAACCTAATCTTCCTCTATAGTCTTGTCCATGACTTAAACATCCAAAAACAAAAAGGGATACAACTCCTTGAGTCAAACTTCTAGCAAAATATGAATCCCTTAAAAGGGACATCTCTTTACTCTATTTCCACCACTATAAATAGACTTCTCCCTTGAAGGACAGGTTATATAAAGGCATTGCAAAAATACGATAAAAATATCCGTAAGTTTCCCACATCGATCATCTTCACAAATACCTCAAGGATATACTATACTCATCCCATATATACTTCCCACATTGATCAATCTATTAAAATACAAAATAAATGAAGAAAATGATGAAATTTTTGTCATGGAATTGCCTATTTTTGATCTTGGGTCTCTTGCCAAGGAAACATGTTGTCGTACACTAAGTTACACTAAACCGCCCATTCTCACCTCATTGCCTTTTCATCCTAATTTCCTCTCTACTCAAGGGACTTTTTGCAACCACAACATTTCATGATTATGTGACTTTCTTCACCCTTAGAATAGTCCATTAAACAAGGCTTTTAGGATCTTATGTTCATAAGCCCATCTGGGATATGGTAGACTCATTAGGGTCCTTATCAATTAAATAGCTCTTTTGCCACCTCTTACCATTATCCTTCCTCATTACTTATTGATTATCCTATCTTTTGGACCGATAATTGAAACCTATATTTAAAACTCAACAATGCCTATGACCTAACTTCAACCATGCCTATGAACTAACTTTAACCATACCTATGACCTACATTCACCCATGCCTCAAACCTACCAACCCATTCCTCTAATTCATCATAATCTTCCCTAGCTTATGGGAGAACTACATCGGTCTGAGGCCCCTTTTCGTTGAGGCTATGTAGGTAACACTTCGAGGGCATGGGGCCCTTAGAGGTTAGCTCGGCCACTCTTTACCCTAACCAATTCCCCCTTTCACTTTCCTATTCACATTCTACCTTAGTTAGTTTCCATTTTATATCAATAACTGGAAATTAAACCAAACAAGCATCAATTAATACACATTTTTACCACATCATCAAATCATTCATTTATCATTTTCACATTTCCATTATAGCACATATTTGGAAATTTAAACCATAACCTACATATACATCACCATTTGTCTCCCATGTTACCAACAACTTGGACATTAAATCAAAATTAAAGCAACCTAACTCAATCATGCCTAAACTAACCTGACTCAATCATGCCTAAACCAACTTAACTCTACCATGCCTACACGACCTTAGCTCAATCATGCCTAAAATAACCTGAATCCATCATGCCTAAACCATTCTAACTCCATCATCCCTACACCGACCTAACTCAACCATGCCTAAACCAACCTGACTCCACCATGTCTAAACCAACCTGACTCAATCATGCCTAAATCAACCTAACTCCACCATGCCTAAATTAACCTAACTCAATCATGCCTACACCAACCTGACTCAATCATGCCTAAACCAACCTGACTCCATCATGCCTAAACCAACCTAACTCCATCATGCCTACACCGACCTGACTCCATCATGCCTAAACCGACCTGACTCCATCATGCCTAATCCACCTAGTTTCCATCACATACACACATAATAATGGAAATTAAAAGCAAGTACACCATCCATACTATAAATACCATCATCTATAAATCAAAAAGTCTGTGTATACATACATGTGTACATAGATACAAATAAATGCAAGTATCTCAACAACTCTCATGTACATCCTCACCATCTTCGACACGCAGGCCGGTATATCTCAAAATACACAAAAACATATGGAGGTACTCATGCAACAATCAAGCACCTCCTCATTGGATATCCTCCATGTCTGTCTCACCTATCTCCTCTCCTCCTCTACTCATGTGTGGCATCCCGCTAGCATCTCCCCACCCACCATAGGCCTTATTCTAACCTCTGATGGCCCCTCACCTGGATCTGGCCTCCGTACACTGGTAGCCTCACCCGACCCTATCTCGGGGCTCGTCGGCCCCCTCGTACTCTCTACACTGCTTGTGATTCTAGGACTTGGTCCTCTGACTCAAATCATGATGTGCTCTATACTCGGCAAGATAATATGGGACATCTATCCATGTGGCCATCAAGTGGTTCTAATAATATCGTGCCTCACCTAGGGCATCCTTGAACCTAGGCCATAGGTATTGTCTACGGTGATGCCATCGGCCTCGACTCCAATACCTATACCAAAGGACCCTATCCCACCCCTATTTTTGAAATAGGACCCTTTCCTTGAGCCTTTGTGGGAGCCTGTCAGGTACCTATCCTGTGTTACTCGAGCTCGTGTAGGTGCTGTACATGTACATGTCCCCTGTCTTTACCCTAGGCTGTAGGGCTATAACCTATGCCTGCAACATAGTAACATGTGCCTCGACCTTGTCGCCTATCCCCGCACTATCCCCCGATTGTGTGACCAAATTTACCACCTGCCCCTATAGGGCGTCTCTCGAATCGTGATGGTAACCGGTTCGGCTACCCCCGACCTTGGTGGTACTGCTCACAGTTGTGCTGCCCACCACTATCTGTACCCATATATAACTCTGGCATCATCAATCTACCACCTACCACCTACTCCTCCTACCTTGTAGGCACCATCGGCTATGGTAGAGGCATAGGCCTCTCCACATCGTCCCTCTTGTACTGTGGAAATGGTGGTGGTATATCCTGGGAAATCCCAACTGTCACCTAACCCTGTCAATGGGGATCATCTCGTGCTCACCAACATGACACCCCTCTATCCATCTCACCAGTTGTAATCCATCTAGCTCTACGGCCATCTTCCTATATGATGGGAAGCCAACATATGGCCTCCAAATGATGTCCACGCCAGAAAACCCCTCTATTAAATACCTGTAATAGGCTACATCATGTGTAGCCCTGGTAGCTCAGCTCTCCAATCACATGTACCCATCGCCTGTAGCCCACCCGCACAAAATCTGGCTCAAATGCATCAAGTCGGGGCATTCCCACTTGACGCACACACATGATGTGCTCATATGCCCAACAAAGTAGTAGGAAGGTGCAGTATAGGCTGAATCACCACAATCACCCATAGACTCACAACTCTCTGTACAGCTACACCAAGAAGGTTGGTGCCCATGTAAACCGGGTCCTGTCCTCCATCATATCATGTAAAACCCCATCAATGATCATGGGAATCTCCCACCCTCTACATCTGGTAGTGCAAAATAGCACACTACCTCCATCATCAGAACTACTAGCCTCATCTCCTTTGGATGGGCTCGTACATATCTCCATAACTCATGTTGGCACTATGGAACCTCAACTCCACCAGCCCCTCCCCAAACACTATCAGCATCAGCTCCTCATATGCCTCTGAAGAAATCAAATACACCTGCATCCCTACTATCGGTAGCTGCAGGATCCTATACACATCCTCCAAGGTGATGGTCATCTCACCATTCAAAGAAGAAATTGTTGGTCTTCAAATCCCATTTGTTGATGAGGGTGACCATCAAACTCAGCTCCTAGACTACGTGTTGGTAGTGTCTAACCTTGATCAGGCCTACCTCGGCCACATGTTGCCACTCCTTTGTTGTCGTGCTTCACGTGTACTACTACTAATAGGGGAGGTACCCTATCACACATCTATAACTGGTCCCTCGCCTGCATCCAACAAACCATCCCATTATTAAACCTTGACCATACCCACATTCACCCTTGATACCTCACTTATAACTATTACCCTACCTATTTTCATTTAACGATACCTTCCTATCTCACTCAACCACCCTTACTCATCTCCTGGCCCATTTTTCTCTCAATGTCGACTAGCATCGGTTCGCCTTAGCCAAAGACTTCGCCTCCGAAAAATGGCATTGGTCACCCCATCCGTGGTCGATGTCGATTAACACCCACCAACGCTCATCCAACCCTTGACCAACGCGTCGGTCATCGTCATCGCGGTGAAAATCCATGAAAACCCTACCCTATTTCTCTCCAAATTCCCCATTTCTCCCTAACTACCCACCCATTCCTACCCAAATCCCCCTCAACCCCTCTGCCACCCTCATTCACCTAACTACACCTTCCTACATTCATATTTCACCCATTTTCTTCCCAAATTAAAAATTTATTTCCCCCCAACACCAATTTTACCCTAACCCAATTTCTATAAACAAATCTACCTAACAAACGAGGAATGGGATCGAATCTTACCTCATCACGATGCCGTCTCCATGGGGGCACATCTATACCTGCATTGGTGGTCCACCCGAACCCTCTCCCACCTCTACCATGCTGAAATCTACCTTGAATCTCTCCACCAATCAAATTAGTCCGCCCAATCTCGTGGACCCATCTACCTCACTCCTCTCACCACCTAGATCTCTCCACCTCAACCGAGTACAATGCCCTATCCTTTCCTCTCGAAAAGTACTGAAAATTCAAATGGCTCTGTCATTTTCTCCAATGGTACAATACAACAATGATTCCATAAAATATGGAATTTTTGTTTTATAAACCCACCTCGACTTGACTAATGTCAGTCCTCTTTTTCCCTAGCCAATCGACGTCAATCACCCTATAACTGGCATTGGTCCACCCTGCTACCTATTTATTCTTGATACATGGCCTTTTTCCTACCACCATTTGTGCCCACATCCCTTTTTATCATCTCAAACACCCATTAAACCATACCTATAAACCCAACCTACCCTTACCTTTCCTTTTTTGCATCTTCGGGGTTGTTATTTTCCCTATACCTTAGCATTACCCATGTCGTTACCTATAGACCTTGACCTGAACCACTTTTGTGACCTTTGACCCTCCGTGCTCGTTGTACATTGTGACGTGGTTACTCATCTTGTTTTGCCTACTGACCTTACCTTTCCTATTGTCATGTTGTTTATCCTGACTTGACCTTTGTTGTATTGGAACATACCTAAACATTCCTACACCTGACCTCTATTGTGTTTCCACACCATATCTTATACCTTGGATACTAGAATCACTTCAACCCTATTTAGATAGACCTATTGACCTTAGATGACATAGAGTTTGAAAGCTTCTCAACCTAGTACCTTGCCGTAGTTTCCAACGTGTGCATATGTTCAACTGCCACTACCTTCAACCTTGGCCCATTTACCTATTTACCCGATTTGACCTTTTATCTTTACCCAATGCGCCCAATGATCTTCATTTTCCCACCTCCTCATTTTATCAAACCACTCACCACTTCTGTCTCTCACCTCATCGGTTCCTAGTTTGAGGGGGTTACCTTCACCCATGCTTGGGGCAACACCACCTTCACTTACACTCGACACAACCATTTCCTATTTTTGTCAGCGTCGCTTACCAATACAAGCCATGTGACAAAAAGGGGAAAATGTAGACACCAAAATTGGGTCACACTCCCCTTGGTCCCCTTTCGAATAACCAACTTAAACACATTCACCTAACCATGATCCTTATACCCTACATTAACATTAATTTAATTATTTATAATTAAATTAATATCCATCCTCACCCCATTATTAATTTAATTAATTTAATTAAATGGATGGACACCTCACCTAGACACCTCACCATAGACCTATTCATAACATGCTTCCATAAATGAATAAGACTTGGTCTAACCCTAAAAATCAAGGCCTATTATTCCTCTAACCACCTTCCCACTCATAAAAACATAACATCCATTCTGATCCATGGATAAAGGAACGAACCTGACCCAAATGATGCGAGATCTACCATTTTTAATAAACCTAGGGAATCCCACCTTAATCGACACCAGGTCATCCCAAAACTGATGTTGGTCAACCAGAACCATCGTCGGTTACCATTTATTCACCTTGGAAACCTTTTTTTTGGGTTAGCACATTCTAAGATCAAGGAGACGAGGAGATAACTACATGTAAGTAGAACCAGAGCATTTTCGTACCTCTGAACATCATATCTAGCGGATAGCACCAACACAAATCCGTAAGTATTTACACTCACGGTTACATTCTGGGAAGCATCATTACTGCACCAAGCTCCATCCCACCAACCAACATCACCACCACATAGCCATTGAACCTGCAACAACAGTAAGTATACTTTTACTTGCATCATCTATTTCCACTTTAGTCTGTTAGGTTCTTCTATTGTTGTTATTAGTTTCCACTTGCACCCTCATTCCCCTACCATTTACTTGCCTATAAACCCAACCATTCCTCCACCCACACCATAAAACCACCCATACCTGACTAATATATATTTCTGAGTGTTCCTAAGATCCCCATATACCTCATTATGCCCTTTGTCATCTCTACCTAACCTCATCTTGATGCAGCCTAGAATTTACCAGATAACACCTAGGCCGCACTGCACATCACTCACCTAGATTGAGCACTCACTCAAGCTCGTAAAGGTACTAGGTCTCTCTTTAGGGTTGTTATAGTAGGATGTTAGCGTGATGAAGGAAGAATCATATAGATTCCTAACTAATCCATCATTCTACAATGCATGCCATGTTCAGATTTATGAAAGAACAAGCTTAAACAATAATCATGATTGAATCAAGAACATGCACTACTCAATTAAACACAGGAATGACACTTAGGTTTGGCCAATATCTTTCATCTATTAATAAACACAGAATCTCCTTACAATAACGGTAATATATACCAATGCATGCATGGATCTGATATAGTAATCCAATTATATGTGCATATCTCTATACCTTCATACATACATCTCTCCCTATGTATATCTATATATATAGGGTGGGGACTTTCCTTCACCGTCTATTTATTCCAAAAATAGGCCGCATGTTATTAATAGCCATGCGCCATTTACACGTATATCCATACATGCAAGTGTGTTATCTATTGACTTCTTACAGCTTAAGCAAGTGACAATCCTATTCTTAGCTCGTCTCCATGCAAAATGCTTCGATCGATCCTCCAAAGATAGACAATGCGTGGCGCGCACGTCTCTACATCATTGGTGTGTTCCGCACGCCATCTTCTAAAAATAGGTCTTCATGCTCAAAATCAGCTAAGTCATGAATGTTAAACTTTCCCTCCACACGCAGGTCCTTCCTATCCCTCCGCACCCTTGATCCTGGCCTTCTCTCCCATGCGACTTCTTTTGTGATCTCTAACAAGTATTCTCTAGATCAACATTACCCCACACTAATCTCATTGTCATCCCAACAATGGGTATC
The DNA here is from genome assembly GCA_018340775.1 of Taxus wallichiana var. yunnanensis. Classification (NCBI taxonomy): domain Eukaryota; kingdom Viridiplantae; phylum Streptophyta; class Pinopsida; order Cupressales; family Taxaceae; genus Taxus; species Taxus wallichiana. The sequence goes on along the minus strand of CM031244.1, from coordinate 451,569,505 downwards.
TCCAAAAATTGAAGTAAATAATAGAAGAATGGAAAGAATAAGAATGAAATAATGTAGATAAATAAAGAAGTTTTATGAGGCTATGAGGCAACCTCCTCTGTATCAGTTTGAAGTATCAACTCTGGATACTCCTCCTTTATTTCGGCCTCTAAGGCCTACCATTCAATGAGTGCTTGTTCTACTTTTTCTGGAATGTCCACAACAATGGACTCCAATTCATCCCTCACAATCTCCCCTTTTTCATTTTGTAGAACCAACACAACACTAGACATCAAGGTCATTCTTCCTTCTAGAAGATCCATCTTCTGCGCAATGAGCTTCCCAAGCTCTTCCAAATAAGTCTTGTGCAGCTCTTGTGTTGTTGTCAGGGCCTCAGAAGCTTCTACTTAACCATTGAAAATCTTTTTGTGCTACTTAATGTCTCATCCTTCATTTCTTTTTGGACCTCATTATTTTCTTCTAGGTTCTTTATGTTGATAAACACCTCTAGAGTTGTGCATATATTCAAAGCTTGGTTTGCTTTCTTCAATACTTCTTGTAGTGCTTCTAGCAGCCCCTCATAGGATGCAATATTTCGCATCACTAAGGCTTTCTCTCATTCTTCCTCTTTCTCTAACTTCCTTGGCACTGTCATGCGTAGAGGTTCATCTTCAAGCACCAGGTCCACCAACTTTCCTACATAATGTATCGCTGAGGGAAACATCTGTGGTACCTTGGTCTCCAAGTGTGGCCTATCTCTTATGAAATTGTCCCCAATCTCCTCTGTGAAGCTGATAAATACTTTATTCTTATTTTGCACCAAGTCCCTCTCTTATGTTATGTGTGCTATCTCTGCATCCTTTGTATTTATCTCCTCACACAATGCTTTAATCACATTACATCTTTATCCATGTTTCTTCTATCAACTTCAGCAGAAACCTTCACCAATGCATTGCTGACCTGCTCATCTGACATGAAAGTAGGCTTTATTATCATATGTCTAGCTTGGGGTTCCTTCTTCAACCATCTCGAAACACATCACTTTTTACATACATCAAAGTCAAGCTCATCCATGTGGGTATGCATTGACCATAATAGTTTATTTCGAGTGTGCATAGTCATCATATCCTCATCCATTAGCTCCTAGCTAAATAAATCCTTATGTGTTATCATGCTCTAGAAGCGGCACATGCATACAATTTTACCTACGTCCTCTGCATACCACATGGTGGGTGGAATGTTCTCTTCACTCATCCTCTTCAATAGAGGACCCTTGGGAATTGTAGCTTTAAGGTTAGGAACCTATCTCATTACATCTTGAGCAATCGCATGCGTAGATCCAGAGGTTTCCTTTTCTTTTTCTTCTCCGTCCTTCATCTCTTCATCTTTTTGCTCATCCTCGTTATATGGCTTGTCTTCTTGCTCAAGCGGGGTTAGAGATGCACGCTCACTCTCTCCTGATTCCTCCACTTCTTCATCCAAATTTAGTTTTCTTCTCTTCTTTGGTTCAATGGTCTCCTTGTGAGGAGAGAGATGAGGTGATTTCCTTACTATTTGTGGGGTTCCACTTTTAGTCCTTGTGCATCTGAACACTTTCTTAAACCTATGCTCCCCCTTCTCAACCTATGTATCTTCCTCTTTGTCATGTCCTTGAGGTGGAGTGACCACATTCTATGATTCTTCTCTATCATAAGGTTGCTTTCTTTTTTGCGCTCAAAGCCTCCACTATCTTCACGCTCCTCTTCTTTACCCTCTACTTCAACAACTTCTATGGGCCTTTGTGCCAATATGCTTTCCATTGTTTTATTACCCTTCGATGGCCCCGTAGTGCAAATTCATTCTCCTCATACTTATTGTTCTCCATCCCGGGCTTCAAAGATATAAGATACACTAATGTTGCACCTACATTTGCTACAGACCAGGACTTAGTGGCTTGGTATTCAACACCTCTGAAATGATCCTCTTAGTATAGGCACTTCTTCTAGGATACACATACTTCTTCCTCAATGTGTGGTAGTCACATTCTACCTTATCTACATTGAATACCAATCAGCGTGTGTCTATGAATCTATGAACAGATGCTTGGAAATACCTTACAGTGAATGCATAAGGCAATTTACACCAAGGGATCCAGACTCCATATCTCATTGGGAAGCGCATGATATAGAAATGTTGATATATAACAAACTAGACTTGTTTCCCTACTACTGATGGTAGGTCCTTTGGGATGCACCACTCTTCTCCAAATGTCGCGCGAGCCTATCATACCATTTCTCCACCCTTTTCTTTACATCATCTGTCATGGCCCCTTTACATAGGTACTTGTTGAACCTTTTAGCTAGTGACTTATTCTCCATGGGGTATTCCCATACCTTTTCCTTCGGCCCGTCTGGTACTCCAATTTCCATGAATACTAGTGATAGTAGAATAGCCCCAAAGCTGATCTTCCCTCCTATGCATGCTTCCTTGACTATTTGTTCTGTAATGTAGCTTGTAATATTGTAGATTTCTCCTTCTGACATCTTACATGCAATGTGTAACCACATAGTATTTACCTGTGACCACCACTCCTGATCATTCAACTTTGTAACAAGGTGTGTTGTTGCTTGCACAACCAGATGAACAGTTCTTCAATTTGTCTATATCCATACCACGCAGACCCTTTAGGTACCCCAACTCCTATCTGGTCTTTAAGATCGTGGCTTTATCTATTAGATCATTCTTTATATCCTCTCATGTGGCCTTCAAACCTATAACTAATGAGATTAGCAGCATGATGAGATTCTAACTCTGCATCCTGTAAAGTAGAAGAATTCCTCGTGCACTCTTGCTCATGAGCCACTAATACAAGGGCTCATACTTCCCAAAATATGGAATCTCATATAATTGGTAGACCCCAATTCTCTTTAGAATCTTCTCACCTACATCATCATAAACCGGCATGTCATCTACCGTACATTTTTTCATCCTAGTAGTGAGCAAGGAATCAAGCTCTTTCTTGTTCTTTGAGGTCATGTGATTGTATTTACTTACTTTTCTCTTTCTTATGGGTGAATCCCATTCTTGGCCAATGATGACGCCTTCTAGATATTACATTTCTAAAAATCACTTTTGGGTGCCATCTCTTCCTCCTCGATGACCACCTTCTTCTTTATGTTTGTTGTTGATGCGATTTGCCTTCTTGGGTGTCATTTCTACCTTACAATCGTCTCCTCTTTAACTCTGTAACTTATGAATCAAATCCTAGCTCTATTCAATCATTCCCTAGGTGGAAACTTTGTGCCCTAAGTCCTCTTTGTCTTATTACTTCACTCGAACCCTTCACGATCAGGGATGCAAGCCTATTTTCACACAGATCTGTTTGTCATGTTTGGTTTCACACCCTTCGCACCTTAACCCAATCACTTGGCTCTTCACACTTAGCTCTTTTCTCAAATTATTTTAGTCACAATGGTAAAAATGAATCCACATATCATCCTTATATATTTTTTTGAATTTTGATGCATTTATTACTCCTTTACCTACCAAATATCCTCTCATTCATTGACGAAATTCATTCGTTCCACATGGTACATCTTCGCACCTCAGCTATAACCTTCTAGCGCGCCTTCCTACCCTCTAGTCACATACTTCTCTTCAACGCATGCCCTTACACCTAAGTACCTCGTCAATGTACCTTCTCTTGTAGTTATCATGGCCTCTGCTTACCTCGCGTTATAATTTCCTTTCATTCATCTCCATTTCTGGTCACCTTTGAGAAGCAATCTTCTTTTGAATTAAAGCACACCCGTAGCAGCTTATTCCTTTCACCTTTTAATTCCCACAGTCTTTTACTTAGATAACTACAACCACCACACAATAAAAGTATGTGTAGTCCTCTACGCATAAACATTCTTCACATAGTAATTAGATTCATGTGTGCAAGCACACTTATTACACAAGAAAAACAACTAAATTGACAAAGCATAGCGACAAATGAAGGAAATACATTAAGGAAATACATAATGGAAACCTAATCTAAATGGCAATATTGCCTTATTACAAACACCAAGAAGTCTTATTTATAGTAGGGCTTTAGCCTACTCCCATTAAAGTAACTGGGTAGCCGTGTTCCATCAAGTGCTTCTAACTAGCAAGCACCTGATTCAAGTATGTAAGTGATGACATACGACCCCAACCAATGTACCTTAAGTTTTCCTGGATGGTGCAAGAACTTAGATTCATAAATACCATTTGTCTAATCTCAAACTTATTATCCCTTATGTTTCTATCATGCCATGATTTTTGCCTGCCTTTTCACCTTCTAAATCCATTGTGTCATGGCTTGCCACCGATCCATTTGAATCATCTTCTCGATACGCTCTTCTAAATCATGTTCATCAGCTAGACCTCTAGTGCACACAATGCACAAATAAGGTAACATAAATTCTATAGGGATAATGGATTCTCGTGTCAAACACTAATTGACATGGTGTGGCTTTGTTCAACCTCTTATAATTTGTTCTATATGCCCAAGGAATAGCTGAAAATTTTTCATCCTAATCCTTTCTTCCAACATCACAATTTTTGTCAAAGTCTATCTCAAAATATTGTTGAAAGCCTCAAAGCCAGTTCCATTTTCCTGAGGATGGTAGGGTGTAGTTTTATGGTGTGCAACCATAAACTCATCTAATAGGATCCTAATTGTCTCATTCAAAAAGTGTGTACCCCTATCACTTGTCAATCTTAAAGGACATCCATATCTTGTAAGAACATTCTCCCATAGAAACCTAGCTGTTGTATTTGTTGTACAGTCCTTCATAGGTGTTGCTTCTGCCCACCATGTGAGATAATATATGCAAGTAATAATATAGCATGATCCAGTCATGCATGCGGCTAGAGAAATAGGTCCTACAAAGTCAATGGCCCATTTCTCAAATGGTTTGGTACTAGTAATTGGTCTCAAAGGCATCTCATCTCTTTACCCTAGTTTTCCTAGGTGCTGACAATGATCACATGCCTTACAATATTCTTTACAGTTTTATACAATGTCTCCCACCATAATCCAACAAGTAGGATCTTCCAGGCAGTTGCATCACCTGCATAATGGCCTCTTGCAATATCACCATGGGATTCTTCCATAATATCCTTGTGCTCATGCTCTAATACACAATGACGTAATACTTCATCTCTACATAACTTGTAGAGGTCACCACTGATTAACATAAATGGTGTCACACATATAGTAAGTTGTTTCTTTTCTAATGCCTTCATTCCTTCTCGGTGCTACTGAGTCATAGAAAGAAAACAATGTCTTCTAATTCTCGATGGCATGCGTTATAACCTATATAACTGTGCATCTAGCATGGTTTCTTCAATTGTCTATGCTTCCTCTCCCCGAGTGAATTCTAGACAAGTGGTCTAGTCCAAAGTTACTTTTCCCAAGCTTCACCACAACCGTGAAGTCAAAATCTTGAAATAGGAGTAATGAAGTGCCCCTGTAAGATGGGCTTGTTTACCAAGTATTTCAATGCCATATGATATGTATAAAACACAAATGGTGTTGCTAACAAGTATTGTTGAAACTTGTGCAATGCATAGATCATTGACAAAGCTTTGCACTCTGTAGTTGTATAATTTTGTTCAACAGAGTCACTTCCTACTAGAAAAAAAATTGGATGATCTATAATACCTTTGATAGGTTGAGCTAACACAGTGTCAATGGCCATGCCAAAGGCATCCACATGCACATGAAATGGTTTATCCCATGAGGGAAAGTGTAGAATGGGCACGGTAGTAAGTTTCTCCTTTAATATCTCAAACGTGTGTTGTTGTGGTTCTCCCCAATAAAATGTACCTTTCCCCTTCAGTAACTCTTCCAAGGGTGCAAAGCAACTTTGGCATACCCTTTGATGAATTTTCTATAATATCTTGTATGACCTAAAAATCCATGCACCTCACTTTGACTGGTAGGTGCTTCCAGGCCTAGAATGACTACAACCTTAGTTGGATCAACCAAAAAACCTTCCTTACATATTATATGTCCTAACAATATTCCAAATGGTGTAGAAAATATGCACTTCTTGATGTTTAAAGAGATACTCAATTGTCTGCACTGTTCAAACATTAAGCACAGATTGTCACAATGATCTTTCACAAGCCCATATATTGTCCAATCATCTAGGTAGACCTATAAGAAGTTGTGAATAAAATCTTTGAATTCATGAACAACTATGCACGAGAATATAGCAGGTGCATTTTTCAATCCAAAAGGCATCACAATATAGGAAAAAGCTGGCCCATTCAGTAGTAAAAGTTGTCTTTTCTTGATCCTCCTGAGAAATCCTAACCTAATGATACCTTGAAAACCCATCTGTGAAGGAATATATCTCGCGTCCTGCAACTCCTAGTATTTCCTCAATAAATGGCATAGGGAATGGATTTGTTACACATACGACATTCATCTCCTTATATTACACACATTTTATAATTTTTCCATCCTTCTTGATACTAATCACCATTGGACTAACCCATTTTGACTCATCAAGGGGCTTGATAATTCTAGATTTCAATATTTTATCAATTTCTTCTTTTACCTTTTCGTGCAAATTGGGGTTCATTCTGTAAGTCCTCTTTCTAACTGGGAGTGCACCATCCTTAAGTTTTATCTTCATTTCCCTAAGTTATTCATGCACACCTTTAATTTCATGATACCCTCGAGGGAATAAGTCCTGATAATCCCTGAGTAACTCAATTATCTTTTCCACCTCTGAGTCTGACCAGTAGTCTCCAATGATGGCCTCCTTAGGCTTAGCCTCTGAACCTATATTCACCTTCTTTTTCTTCATGGGTTCATGATAGGCATGTGTATCCTTGTCTACACTATCCAAGACCTCATGCACCCCTTGTGAATGTTCAATATCCAGGTTCTCAACTTCCTCATCATCCACGATGTAAGCCATCTTTCATTTCTCTTTCTCAAGGCAAGCGTGTTCAAGTAGTATGAAGTCCGTTTCTTCTTCCCTTTTAAAACACACTCCAGGACTCTACCTCACCAAATAATTCTTGAATATGCTCTTCTTCTTTTGCACTATCTCCTATAGTTAAACACTTGACAAATTTTAATGTCTCTTCTATTGAGGTTGGGAAAAAAAGTACTCAAATGTTTAGATCATTTGTACAAGAAAATTTTGCTAGTTCCCGGTCTGTTGATGTATTTTTCCGTATACATACCAGGTGTGTGTGCATCCTTGTAGCACAAAGTACAATCTATGCACCCATAGTGAAGGTGGTAATGCTTCTTTTCTTGCTATCCAAAGTCTCTCACACTACTGAATGTGATGTTGAACAAGTTGATCACCATGATAAGTGCAGATCTATGTAGGTGCATTGTTCCTTACAAACCTAATAGATAAGGTGACTCCAATCTCTTCCCATTTTATAATATTATCTCTATGGACTACCCACCAGTGTGTTTCTATCGCGCGCAAGGTATATACTAACATATATCTTCTCTTAATTTTATTTTTCCATTGTGTTTCCATGGCTTTCAAAAATAAAGGAAGATCTTCTGCCCCTATATATCAAGGTAATGTGCTACCTATCCGTCAAACCGAACGAAGTCCATTCTTGTGTGCAACCATAATTTTTACCTCATTCCCTACTAGTTAATATATATCATAAGCCCAATTTTCACAAGCAATAATCATATTATCACTAATACAATGAGAATCCTCCCACTATAGGATGCCTTCTTTTGATGGCCCATTGACCTCTGGGTCTTGAATAGCTCGTACATAAATTCTGTTTAAGTCCTTCTCACTTAGAGGCTCAACATATTGTGTAGACTTCCCATCTATTAGAGGTATCACAACTCTTTCCTCCTTGTTCTCAAAGATGATATACCCCTTATTGAATCTCAAGTCAGCATTATTCACATAACACCAAGGGCGTCCAAGAAAGGCTAGAAAATTGTGTGCTTCTACAAGTGCTAATACCTCAAAATACCAAAGAACTTAGCCCCTATTATGGTCATAGATGCATCCTTCAAAACTCTTATGGGAGTGGCCTTAGTCCATTTTTCCATAAACAACACATTATATGATGGTTGTAATAAAACCAATGATGAAACCTAGAATTTACCGCAGATAACACCTAGATGCATCGACACATCACTCGGCCTAGATCGAACGCTCACCCGAAGCGTGCAAAGGTACCAAGTCCCTCTTTAGGGTTTTTGTAGTAGGATTTTAGTGTGATGAAGGAAGAAACATATAGATTCCTAACTAATCCATCATTCTACAATGTATGCCATATTCAGATTTATGAAAGAACAAGCTTAAACAATAATCATGATTGAATCAAGAACATGCACTACTCAATTACACACAAGAATGACACTTAGGTTCGGCCAATATCTTTCATCTATTAATAAACACAAAATCTCCTTACAATAATGGCAATCTATACCAATGCGTGCATGGATCTGATATAGTAATCCAATCATATGTGCATATCTCTATACCTTCATACATACATCTCTCCCTATGTATATCTATATATATAGGGTGGGGACTTTCCCTTCACCGCTTATCTATTCCAGAAATAGGTTGCATGCTATTAATAGCCACGCACCATTTACAGGCATAGCCACACATGCAAGTGTGTTATCTATAGACTTCTTACAGTTAACTAAAGTGACAATCCTATTCTTAGCTCATCTCCATGTAAAACACTTCGATCCAATCCTCCAAAGATAGATAATGCATGGCATGCACGTCTCTGCATCGTTGGTGTGTTCCACATGACATCTTCTAAAAATAGGTCTTCATGCTCAAAATCAGCTAAGTCTTAAATTTTGAACTTTCCCTCCATGCACGGGTCCTTCCTGTCCCTCCACACCCTTGATCATGTCCTCTCCCATGCAGACTTCTTGTGTGATCTCTAACAAGTATTCTCTCGATCAACACATCTCAAAACCCATTAGCAAATCTTAGTGGATCTGATCATCCCACCTCTACCAATGCTAGTTACCCATAACCATCATCAGTTCTACCTAACCATGATTGGACATACCTCGACCAACATATGTCTCTGTGTTTGCCAATACTATGTAAACTAAGTAACCACCCGCTTATCAAAAACAACCCAAACACCTCACCCAACCCTGCTAGAACCTTGTCTATGACCTACAGACCACTTGACCAACCTACAACCTGACCTGAAGACCTTGACCCACATAGTTTTAGTATTTAATTGGATCAATGTTGATAGTGATCTAAGGTACCCAAATCAAAATACTAGCACTAGATTCATTTATGTATGCATTTCATTTATTTCATATTTGTTTTATAAAATAGTGGATTGACAACCTTCTAGGAGTATCACACTTCCCGGATCTAGCATACACTTGGCAGTCCATTGTCATATATTGTTTAATGCTTCTTTAGTGGTATTTTTTTCTATTTCAGGTAGTTCCTCCTAGCCAAAAGGGAGTTCTAACAGTCAAAATCAGATCGAGAATTCGAACACATGCATCAACCTCCAAACCAATATAACAAGTATTCCTCCTTGGCCCTTACCCTTATCTATTTCATCCCAATAACGTAAAGAAAATGGTGAAACAACTTCCTCTAGGTCATAATGGTGATATCTTTGTTTGTCATGGTTGATTGTATTGACTCAGATTATATCAGAGATATCTCAATCTTTAAAAGTTTGTGTATGTTGTCTGATGTGAAGGGCTTCATGTTGAAAATTGTGACATGGATGGTCATCTAGGTCATTCTCTTGTTTTCTATATATATTTATATGGGATACATGGTGGAAAATGGAACAAAGTATGATTATCTCAGTCACCACCTTGAAGAGCAAGTCTTGACAAGAACTAGTTCTTGGTCTAGGTGAACTTGTGGATGTAAAGTGCTTGTGTCCAAAATCTATATGACTCTGAACATGGTACAAGATGCCTAAAAAACACATTCAAATCAAGTTCTTGAGAAAATACAACTCTATGATGAGAAATTCCTAAAAGGCTAACTCATTCAACTTAGGACAGTCAAAGTGGACTACATTTTGAATATGAAAATTAGACCTCTCTCCTTAAATCCATTTAAGAGAATACTTACCATATTTAATACCTTCTCAATATGGTGTAAGTGAAATGGATAGTCTTAAAATAAAATCTTTTTCAGCAATAAATCTCCAAGTCAAAATTGTCATGTAACACCATGAGAACAAGTTCATATAGTCTAAGAAGTGCTTATTTTTCATGACCTTATTCATTATTCTCGGTGAGTACATTTGTTTTGGAAAGTTAACTAAGGTATAGATCTTCTCAAAATACTCCATAGATTATATGAATAGAAATATACACAAGTAGAAGATCTCATTCCTTAAGATTGGGTCTATCATTGTTTGACAGACAAGATGTTAAGTACATTTGGCTTAAAATCATGAAGTCCTTCTATCATGTTGTTCAAAAGAAGGTTTGGAATTGTAGTAAGAATCCATGGTGAAGTGATCATACCATCGTATGTACATAGAACTGAATAAAAGGGTGTGGAAATATTCAAAACATATGACTAGGGTTTGTGTCTGGAAACCCTAACTGAGCAATGTTTTAAAATCAAGCTAATCTAATATATTGATCATGATTTCAGACTACATCTTGACCTATGAAGTTTTGTTTCATCTCCAGCCTTCTTGAAAGGTGGTATTGAAATCATAATTGACTAAGAAAGGTGTGGAAGTGTCAAATTATTAAAGATATAACTTTGTATTTTCCATTGTGCATGTCTTAGGTAATAAATAATAGTGTCATGTTGCCTTGATAGTGATGGATGGTCAAAATGATTTCAAATCACTCTTACCAACATGTGAAGTTTGTTGAAGACCTATTCATTATTTCCTATCAAGTTAACACCAAACTATGATCTCTTATTGTACATGCATTAGGTTGATAAATGATTGAAGAAGAGGTTCAAACTATAGTGGAATCCAAGCCCTTATTAATGTGGAGAACACTGCATGATGTTTATATAATCTTTGGAAAATCAAATTCTACAAATGCTCCTCCAATCATTTGCTCAAGATTGTATTCCATATTTCAAGTACTATGTGTTCTCATAGAGGCTCAAGTAAATATTGAAGTCTAAATGGAAAAGAAGAAGATCTAAAGGGGGTCATAAAGAACATTTGGTATTCTAGTAACGTATGAGCATGTTAATGACACCTAGGTTGAACCCATAAATTTTCCACAAATAAATTCACTTGCCATATATGTCAAAGAAAATTTAACACTTATAAAGAGGAAAGTTTGCAGGGTTAGAGGTTTATTTCCAGTTGTCTAATGATTTTGAGGCTCTCATTGGACTTCAGATTAAACTCAAAGTGAATCTAAATATACCCGACAAGTCAATACTTGTTACTAAAACTGATCATACGTTATAATGATTCCTTAAGGTAGTTTTTTTATTTCATGAAGGTCTTCTCATCTCCTTGTACATATGGAAAAGTGATTAACTTGAAGAGTCTTGGAAATTAAATGTTATAGGTCATTTTAGTAAGTCTTTTTGTAGATAAAAACCTTATTCTTGGCATGTATGTAGAAATTGAAGCTTTGGAGAGCTTTGTTGATGCATGTAGATGAGTGTATAGATGAGATAGGTAATATTGGGTAAAGAAGGTGATATGAAATCAGATTTGAGGGAAATAAGATCTTGAGAGGATCATCTTCATGAAGTAGATAGCATGATTTAGAGTGCAAAATAATCTTTGGATACCCGATATCATATGTGTAAATTAAAAAGAAAATATGTGATTAAATTGATGAAGAGAGAACCTGTGATCATGAGTAAGAGATAGTTGAGGAAGGAGGGATGATGTATGAAAATGAATGGTTGGTGATTAGTCTTTGATGAAGATTAAAACGATGAAAAACAATATTATTGAGGTGATCATAAAATGTCCTCATGGTGATAAGATGCAGCACCTTAAACATATGAAGAGTGGATGCTTAGAAAGGTGATTCGGTGAGTAAAGAATAACATGAAAGTGTGTCTGAAATGAGCCTCATATAATAGTACCTTGTAGCTATCTAGGTGATTAGAAGAGAGGTGAATTAGGAGAAGAAATGAGAAGAAGAATGAGCTGATTTAGTAGTCAAACCTTTTTTGTGAGACAACAAATTAAGAGTGATGAAACCCTTGTAGAAGTCTAAGTAGAATCTTAGCAAATGGGGAGTTCAATCCTCCTTGTAACTTAAAGATTATAGAAGGTCGAGGGTGTTTTACTGAATTTGGGAGTTGAAGCTTCCATGCAAGTAGAATCTTGCTAAATATCAATTTGTTTCTTGATTGAATTTTGGAGTTGCAGCTCCATGTTGAGTTGATGCTCAACTGTGAGATCATTGTAATCTTTACATGACATTCTTGTGCAATTTATTGCTTTGATTTGATTGGTTTTTTCCCCTTGAATTATTTCCCACATTAAATCTCATCTCTCTATGTGTACACTCATGTTTACTGCTTGTGAATGTTGATTTGGCTTTATCATCACAAATTAAGTAAATTGAATTATTTGTCAAAGTTTGAATAGACATCGATTCACCCCCTCTCATTGTCCTAATTTGCAACAATTTACATCAGAGCCTGGTCCTCTTTAATCAATTATAACATCTTATAGGTTATCCCGAAGAAATAAGCATGGGTACATTCACCGAATCAATTCTGAAAAGGAAGTATGAGATTGCTCAATCTCTGATTGATGGACTAAAGAAGGAAATCAAGCTCATGGAAGTTGACCATGGAAAAGCACTCAAGGATATGGAGTAATTTTTTTATAATGTTTCAAAATATCTAAAAGATACAAAGGATTCCTGCCTCAACCATGAAGAATAATTGATAATCTTGAAGGTTGAACTAGAAGAAGCAAATAATAGGTTGAAGATGCATAGCAAACTTGAAAAGAGATATGAATATCTTGATGAAATTTTGGAAAATCAAAAAGCGCCAAATGATAAAATATGTACAGGATTCGAGAGGAGAACCTATGGAAAAGAGATATGATTACAAGGGTATTACAAGCATGTAAACAGACATGAACATGATCGAGAAGACAAACACAAGAAGGCCCAAGTTAGCTAGGCAACCAAATGCATCCAGGTATGAAAAGACTTTCAATGGATATTGTTTTTCTTGTCATAAATATGGACTTAGGGATATGTAATGTAGGGATAAATTCATAAATGACCACCCATGGAGATATAACATAAGTGAGAGAGGGAAATAATATAGTTTGCTTTAACTACCAAGAAAAAGTCATATTTCCAAGTACTTTGCTTAGAAGAACCATCAAGTCAGTTTTGGAAAGAAGTAGAATCAAAAGGCATGAACATGGTAGTATGCTATAATCGTAACAATTTTGGACATTATGCTAGGATATTTCATGATATCAAGGCTACCAATGATAGTTGTAATGATAGTTCACATCAAGTCATATGTTATAATTGTCATGATTTTGGGCATTTTGCAAAGCATTGTTGTCACAATGAACAATATAAGTACAAAATTAGGCATCATACATTCAAAGGGAAAGGTAATAAGGTTTCTAACATGAATACCAATCCTAGAAATGATTCAAAGTTAGTTATTCCTAAAACATCCTCTGGAAAGAAGGAGATAAATTGGATATACAAGGTCAAGGAAGCAAACTCAAGAGTTGAAGAAGAAAAGAATGACAAGAAAATAGCATGGGTAGATGATGAAGAGACACAAAAATAAATGATAGTCATGGGAAAGTATAGTACAAATAATACATCAGGAAGTGATGATAAAGCCAAGAAAAAGGAAGACAAGTCTAGTGCAAGTGATGAATAACTTCTACCTCAAGTTGTACTAGAGCAGGTATATGAGATGCATCATGAATTTTTGTCAAGCATTCAATCAAAAAGTGAGGGATTAGGTGATGAGGTTATCACACCAAGGAATGCACCCAAGAAGATTAGAAATATCTTAAGGACAAAAAGGGAAATAATTGAGTCATCATGTTGCTTTGATGACTATCTCTTGTTTTGAGGTGATCTCACAAGGTGGTGTGCCTTCTCTAGGCTTCTAGAAGGCATATATCAGCTGAAAGAAGAAAGGTTTACTCCTCATTAGTCTACCAAATTGAAAATCAAGGTATTCTCCATGATGATGTTGAGTGAAAAATCCAAAGTATGTTCTTTTAAGAAATTGGTCATCGTAGTTGCTAATTGGAGTCTTCATCATGTTTGCAAAGGTATGTAAAATTCAAGGAATGTTTGTTTAGTCTCATGTCAAAGTACTAGTGTTTATTTAAGGTCTTAAATGTTCTTATTGAGTAGTCATTCAAAGAGAATATGGTCGATAGGTCTCAATGTCTGTGTTATCTTCCTCTAGGTTGTAAAGATTGATTCATGTTTGAGTATCTCTCTTGGGTTGTATTCTTGTAAGAGATGTCTTTGAGATAATGTAAAAGTTGTTGAAACATTTCAAGTGTCTTGTTCCCATGTCCATGAACAAATTTGATCTCAATTATCCCATAAACCATGTTATGATGAGTGATCTCGGTCTATAAAAGATCTAATTAAGTCTTGAGAAAATGTATCTTGGTTGAAATATTGCATAAGTAAGTGTCATGTGTACACAATGAGTCAAGAGTATGTGTGTACATATTCCTCATAGTATTCACAAGCTTTGAGTCATGTGAGAAACATTATTTTCAGTTAAGGTCTATTAATATGGTAGAAACAAGTTGAACTTGAATCAATTATGGGTCCTAGTGGTGTCCTTGTGTAAAGGTTGTAGTATCTTCAAAGGGGGAGTGGTTCATGGTGCAAGTGTCTATGTTCAATGTTAAAGGAGTGAGAATAAGGAGCTCCGATTTCTATGAATCCTATGCAATTCAAACAAAAACTATCATGAAGTTTTATTTTGCAAGTATAAACTCAGCTCGGTCTATAAAGATCCTTTTTAGTAGTTTCATGGCATGTTCGAGTGCTGCAGGGAGTGCCTGTGTCGAAACCATGCTAACATGATAAATTTTAGGTATGTGAAGATCTCTATAAGAGTAGTTAATGATAATTCTTAACCAAACATGATGAAGAACTTGTTGAAGAGAATCCCTATGTTACAAAGGTGGCTAGAGTTGGGATGCTCTACTTTGTTGTAAGAAAAATACATCAAGGTTATCATGTCATCAGCTAAATAAATCTGAAAATGAATTACTCCAAAGATGAAAATGATTCCAAGAAAAGATTTGAAGATTCCTCTTACAGATGAACAAATATGATGTCTTGCATTGAATGTTGAATAAAGGTGGTTCGTGTAGAGATATACACCTTGCTCAAGTTGAGTAAAGTACATGGTATGAGATGTAAATGTGATAAATGCGTTATTACAAGGTATGCCTAGTGTTTTATGATAATAAAAGTACAAAAAGAATCTTAAACACACTCGATCTTGTGAGAAAAGAGGCCAAGATTATAGTGGTAAATACAAATAATGATGCTTTCATGCATTTTGAGTATGTTAAAGGCTGTAGGGAGTCTAAAACAGTGACCTACATGTTTTACAAGGAGTATTAGAACAAGGAAAGGGTAGTGAGTATCCAATAGGTGCATATAAGATGTTCTAGAAATGTTGAAAGTCTATTAAATCAAAAAATAATGAAGAAAATATGGTACGCTTCAAGGTGGAGCAAGCTATGTTTCTCATTCAGTGTATGGACAATAAAAGGCAATAGAGAGCATTGATAAGGTCCTTTAAGACTGGTATGTTTTGATTAATCAATTTGTATGACTTGAATGCAAGGTAAGGACTTGATTTCTTACTTGTTTGAAGTAAAATGGGAATAAAATAATTCTATGGGGAGTTTCATGAGCATGTTCCATTATGTACATAGGCTCTTATAGATGGCCAAAATTGGGCTAAAAGACATTGAAATGTTGATTTTGGGATTTGAGCTCCGGATCATTTAAGAACCTAACATGAAGAAATGAAGACCAATTTTGTGAACCTTGAGTTAAAATAGACACTTTAATGAGTTAGAAGGATTTCATCATTTAATAATTAGTATATTAGCATGTGTGTGTAACATGAAATCATTTTCACAGGGGGAGCTAGTTCACTTGTTCAAACCACAAGTTGTGAAGACCAAAGAAAAGCATGGGCACAGAAGTGAATAGTTTGAGCTTGAAGAGAATAGGTTCAGGGGGAGCACTGAGGTTAATTTGTGGATACATTCATGCATCCTTTCATTGCACAACTGGAAAGGCATTAATTATAATCCAAGGGAGAGCTTATTGAGGTAAGGTTATGCTTTGTAAATGATTACTTGCATGTTTTTATGTTGTTTAATGCATGAACCTTTGTCATAGATATCAAAGGGGGAGAGTGTTGTCAGAAAAAAAGGTATGAATTCTTTGAATATGTTGGTGTTTTTGTTTTCCATCAATGACAAAAGGGGATATTGTTGAACCATGGTGCATTGGTGTTGTCATTTATGTCAGGTGGAATTGATGGAAAAGGTGATATTGGTGAAGTTAGGATTGGTTAGGTATATAAATTTTGATTGGTAATTCCTTCTCAATGATGTTTGGTGCCTTCTCATTAGTGGTTGGTGTTTACATAGTGGTTTCAAGTTTGGTTAGCAAGGTTGGTGCCCACTAGAGGTATGGAGAATCTTAGTGTACTTTGCTCAAGTGTCACATAGGTATGAAATGTTGTCTCAAGGATGTGCAAGAGATTCTAGGGTGATCATCAGGTTAGGTGTTATAAGTCACAGTTGGAACTAGCCCATTTAGGCCTAGTTCTAGAGCCTAATGAGGTGTAAGAGCTCAAAGAAGGCCATGAAAATACTAGGTAAGCATGGTAGAAGCCTAGGAACATTTCCTAGAACATTTATGAGCAAGCTTAGTCTAATTATAGGAACATTTCCTAGAACATTTATGAGCAATCATGGTATAATTCTAGGAACATTTCCTAGAACATTCATGAGCATCTACAAGTTACACTTTATCTTTTCGAGGAAAATTTGAAGTTTGTACTAAAACTACCCTTGAGAACTAGCAGTGGAAGCTTAGGAAAATGATATTGGTATGGACCGTATAGAATAATTTATGATAAATTATGCCATGGATCATGTAGATGGAGGTTTTTAAGTGTTATGGATCAAGTTTCATAAAATTTTGAAGAGTATTGTTCAAGATATTTTATTTTTACCAAAACTAGGTAAATTGAGAAGGGCTGAAACAATGACCTATCTTCTTAGCACTCAAAAAAATTATCAAGACTCATTCAAATAAATCATAAGAGGAATTTTTGAAGAGAACTTTGATACTGAACTTTTGCAAAAAAAATTAGGATGAATGGTTAAGGAACAAAAAAGTTCTATTCATTTCTCTATCGGTGTTCTTCTCTCTTCAAGACCTCCTTCTTCAAGCGATGGGCATAAAATGGGATCATTTGTCTCCAAATATAGTTTTCAAGTTATAACAACCCTCAAGAGTGTATAAGGATTCCTCTAGGTTAGAATGGTGAGATATTTGTTTCTCGAGGTTGATTGTCTTGATTGTACCATACGAGTTATCTCAATCTTTACAAATTTTTGTATATTATCGATGTGAAGGGCTTCGTGTTGAAAATTGTGACATGGATGGTCATCTTAGTCTTTCTCTTTGTCTATATAAATACTTAGGGAGCCATGGTGTAAAATGGAACAAATTATGATTATCTCAGTCATCATCTTGAAGAACAAGCCTTGACAAGAACTAGTTCTTGATCTAGGTGAACCTGTAGATGTAAAGTGATTGTGTCTAAAAGATATATGACTCTGAATAGAGTATAAGAGCCTAAAACAACACATTCAAATAAATTTCTTGAGAAAATATATCTCTGTGATGAAAATTTCCTAAAAGGATAACTCAGTGAACTGGGGATAATCAAAGTGGATTGCATTTTAAACATGAAAATCATACCTCTCTCCTTAAATCCTTTCAAAATAAGACTGAGAATATTGAATAAATTATTAGTGAGTTTTAAGTGAAATTTATATTCTTAAAAGTAAATATTTTTCAGCAAGAAATATACATGTCAAAATTGTCCTGTAGCACCTTGAGAACAACCTCATACAGTCTGAGAAGTGCTTATTTTTCATGACCTTATTCATTTTTCCTGGTGAGTAAATTTGGTGTGGAAAGTTAACTAAGGTATGGAGATTCTCGAACTTCTCCACAAATCCTATGAACAAAAATCTACACAAATAGAACATCTCATTCTTGAATATTTGTTCTGTCATTGTGTGACAATTGATCAAGATGTTAAGTACATTTGGCTTAAAATGATGAAGTCCTTCTATCATGTTGTTCAAAAGAAGGTTTGGATTTGTAGTAATAAGCCATGATAAAGTTCTCATACCATCATATGGACATAGAAATGAAGAAAAAGGTGTGGAAATATTCAAAACATATGACTAGGGTTTGTGTCTAGAAACCCTAAGCTGGGCAACGTTGAAAATAAAGCTAATCTAATATATTGGAAATGATTTCAAACTACATCTTGACCTATGAAGTTGTGTTTCATCTTCAACCTTGCTTGAAAGGGGTCTTGAAGTCATAATTTACTTGAGAAAGATGTGGAAGTGTCAAATTCTTAAATATATAACTCTGTATTTTCCATTATGCATGTCTTAGGTAAAACATAATAGTGCCTTGTTGCCTTAACAGGTGATCGATGATCTAAATGCTTTCAAATCACTCATACCAACATGTGAAGTTTGTTGAAGACCTATTCATTATTTCCTATCAAGTTAATACCAAACTATGATTTGTGATTGTACATTCATTGGGTTGATAAATGATTAATGAAGAGGTTCAAACTATAGTGGAATCCAAGCCATTATTAATGTGGAGAACACCTGCAACTCAATTTTATATAAGATTTGGAAAACTATAACTACAAATAATCCTTTAATCATTTTCTCAAGACTGTATTCTAGATTTTAAGTATTATGTGTTCTCATAAAGGCTCAAGTAAAGATTGAAGTCTAAATGGAAAATAAGAATATTTAAAGAAGGTCATAAAGAAAATTTGGTGCTATAAGAACGTATGAGCATGCTAATGACACCTAGATTAAACCCCTAAAGGTTTCATACATGAATTCACTCACCATATATGTCAAAGAAAAGGTGGCAATTACAAAGAAGATAATCTACATGAGTCGGAGGTTTGTTTTCAGTTGTCATATTAGTTTGAGGCTCTCATTAGACTTTAGTTAAACTTGGTGAATCTAAAAAAACTGACAAGTCTGTACTTATAACATAAACTGATCATATGTTATAATGATTCCTTCATGCGAGTTTTTTTTGTTTCATGGTCTTCTTATCTCCTTGTATGTATATACAAGTGAGTAACTTGAAGAGTCCTTAAAATTGAAGGTTAGAGGTCATTTTAGTAAGTCTTTGTGTAGATAAAAAGCTTATTCTTGGCATGTATGTACAATTTGAATGATGTAGAGAAAAAACATAATATCATTCATATGTTCAATCATCAAGATGTTTACAAACTTCACTTCCACCTTACTCTGCTGCAATGGGATGATCCTATAAGTTTCTCATTGTGCCTAACTTGGCTTATAATTCAAAAAATGGACTAATTACCACTTGGAAGGTTCTAATACATCAACATACCTTGGTTCTTACTATGAAAATGACACCATTTCATCAATTGAGTCATGCACTTCATCCCTCATTTACCTTTCACCAATTTTGTCCATCATTCACTTTCATGTGCTCTTCATTCTAACAATACACTTTGATTTTTATTCTTCTTTCACCTTCTCCCACCCCGCACCATATTCCTACACTACAAACAACACTAGAACCTATACAATCTTGATTGAAAAGAATCAAGGATCCAAATATTTTACTATTTTCCCAGTTGCAAGTTAGTCCCTTAAGACAATGCACTTGGTCCAACTATAGTTGAAGCAAAATAAAAGCAGCCACAATGAACTATTACCATCATTAATCACTCTTCATCATACACAACATGTTTAAAAAAATTTAGGATTATACTCTCTGTATTGTTCTCTACACCTCACTTTTTACATTCTTTCCCACCAACCTCACTAGGTGCCTCCTACTACTGTCAAGAACAGAATATTTGCTAGGGAGATTCAATATAAAATGATTATCATTTCAAGCACCCGCTAGAGAGTTTTTGATGTATCTAAATTTTCATTACCTAAATCCACCTCTAGAACATACCTTGTTTGTAAATAGGTCACTCTTTTTAGGTCTTAACTGTGTTTCCTTGATTCTTACCCTCACACATGAATAAGTCTAAATGCCACCCTCAAAATGCAAAATTCCTTCAAAATATTCTACAATGGATCTTTATCATGATATATTGAAATTTTGGAAGCTAAAGAGTTGGACTTAAGGCTCCAAAATGAAAACCCTAGTTGTGTATTAAGGAAACCCTCCTAGAATCCCGAGAGGGAGGAAAAATGTTACAAACACATTTTTATGCATTCTCAAGATTCAAAATTTTATGTAGATATATTTTTTGAGGTTTTCAAAGTGTTAGTTTTATTAGTGGCTCATGAAATCATGTGTCAAACCATTCTCCACTCTTTCTTTCCAGTTCCCTACCTACATGCACACACAGTTCACAGTTAGAAAGTTCTTGTATCCTTACCCAAAGTAATGTAGCCACAAACCTGAGTTGACACCTATTTAACGGCATTCCATGCAACATCCCCTTATCAACCTTACTTTGAAGTCTCAACAAGATGGCATTTTCATATGAGTTACAGATCCACAACTTATGTATAGTCATAGTCCAAAAATACCTTTCACCATTAGGTCGATGATGTTTACATTCAATAACTTACAAGCATGGCTTGATTCAACCTCCCTATGGTTCTATACCTGCAACATGCTTCAAAGTGACATAAATTGCTACCTCATTCTCAGTCAAATAAAGAAGTCTTACATCTCAACTACTCGTAGTTTGCTTCCTTAAGTGCTTTGTTCCAATTGAAGACACACTACCTAGCATATCCCTACTCAAACAAGTCTTCACACAAATTTTGAAACCTCACAAGAGATACTAGAGCCAATAAACCAATATCTTTATCCTCCTACAAGGCATGGAATGTTTTTAACATAGATTGCTTGTCTATTGTCATTGATCAATCGCGTAGCTTACTCTAACATGCAATCATACATACACATTAATGACATTTCACAAACTTGTCAAAAAATCACTTCATATTCCAGCTATAACTTTCTATCAAACATGCATAAGATCTCTATGATCATTCAACAAAGGTATTCACATAGTTAAAAAGTTGCAAATGTATACGCAAACAATACTATTTTCCTTCCTTGAAGCTTTTCCTTGATTTCCATTTGAATGGGAATGACTACAACATTGCATGACCTTTCTTAATACTCTTTACACTATCATTAGCTCGAGATTCCTAATTTTCCATGTCGGTTACAACATATTTCATAATGTGAGTCACTTTTGAAATTTATCCTCGCCTATAATGTCTTTCATTTGTATGAAATAGCTCCTTTAGGACTTAGAACTCTATAGAGGGTCTAATCATCACAAATTACCACATTCTACCATTAAAAATCTTGTGAGCTTTAATTATACATCCAAAATCCCCAAAACATACTAAAATTGACCTCACAATTTGAAATAGCATTAAAGGGGAAAATGCCTCATTTGAAATTTGAAAGGTCTAGACACCAACTTAGACAACCAAACCACACCTAATGACCTATAGCACACTTGCTATCACATTTGACAAGACAACTAATGTCCTTATGACTTATTTATAGGATTCTCCTTAATCATACTATAGGGGTGGAAAAGGATTAAACCTCATAGCTCTTTCTTTTTCTTCTTTTTCCAATTTCTTTACTTCTTCATCTTCACCCTAACTCGGTCTTCGTCTTCAACTAGTTCATCATCTTGGTTTTCATTCATGTGATTTTTTTCATTTCTTCCTACATGAAATCTTTATAAAGGAATTATGTTGCTCCATATGTTTCTTCTTCTTCATTTCCTTCTTCAATCACCATCTCTAACTTTTAAACATGTTGATGCTACTCTTCTTTGATTAAACCTGATTGTTCATGATTCTTGTCTTCTAGTTCATCATCCAATTGATCCATATCATCCTCTTCTTCATTCTTCATCTCCATTTCTTAGCTTATACCTGAATTCTTATTCGGGATCCGAGTTTTCTCTAGCACTCATCTTGACTTTCATCTCATCCTCTCCACTAATCCAGCTCCACATGCTTGTGAGATATTTCCATGACCTCCTGGTCATACTAACTGTTGCATTGTCATCTTTAATGGATCCACAGTGAGCTTGAGATGTCCCGAAAACTTCTTCTTCTATCTTGTTATTTGGTTCTTCATTTAAGGCATCATTTCTTGCCTCTTTTTCTTCTCTTGGTGTACTTGCATTCACACATTCCAATACATAGTTATATTCAAACTTGGAGGCTTTTTATCCCCTTGAGAAGCTCCTTTAGTGAGATCTTATTTTCATCACTCTCTTCTTCATACACTATCTCCTTATCAACTTACTTTTCTTGATTTCTCATCCTCTTTTATTCTTTTCTCAACTTCCTCCCTTATTGGTTTATCTTTCTTCTCATTTTTTTCTCTCTTTTCCCTTCTCAAAAGTATCTCTAATGGATACTTAGCTATCTTCTTAATCATTATTCCAAAAAATTCCTCTATTTCTCTTGAGATTTTTATCATTTCCGATAAGCGTGTTTACATCCCTCTTCAA